>OY997266.1:618993303-619593303 GCA_963921465.1 Triticum timopheevii
GCCATGGGTTCCCTTAATACGATGATACAACAATAGGGGAAGAAGCTGAGCTGGCAATGCGGGAAGAAGCTGAAGAAGAGGCATCAGATGAGCCCGCTGATGATCTAGGTCGGGCCATTGCCAATGCAAAGAGAAACTGCGCAAGTGATTTGGAGAAGAAGAAGTTGCAGCGCATGTTAGAGGATCACAAGAAATTGTTGTACCCGAATTGCGAAGCTGACAAAAAAAAGTTGGGCACCACACTGGAATTGCTGCAATGGAAGGCAGAGAATGGTGTATCTGACAAGGGATTAGGAAAGTTGCTGGTAATGATAAATAATATGCTTCCAAAGAACAACGAATTGCTCGAGAGTACGTATGAAGCAAAGAAGGTTGTCTGCCCTCTAGGGTTAGAGGTGCAAAAGATACATGCATGCCCTAATGACTGCATCCTCTACTGCGGTGAGTACGAGGATTTGAACGCTTGCCCGGTATGCGGTGCATTGCGTTGTAATATCAGTCATGATGACCCTGGTGATGTCGAGGGCGAGCGCCCCAGGAAGAAGATTCCTGCCAAGGTGATGTGGTATGCTCCTATAATACCACGGTTGAAACGTTTGTTCCAAAACAAAGAGCATGCGAAGGCGATGCGGTGGCACGGAGAAGACCGTAAGAAATACGGAAAGTTGAGAGTACCCGCTAACGGTTCGCAGTGGAGAAAAATTGAGAGAAAGTACAGGGAGGAGTTTGCAGGTGATCCAAGGAACGTATGGTTTGGTCTAAGCGCAGATGGCATTAATCCTTTTGGGGAGCAGAGCAGCAACCATAGCACCTGGCCTGTGACTCTATGTTTGTATAACCTTCCTCCTTGGTTGTGCATGAAGCGGAAGTTCATTATGATGCCAGTGCTCATCCAAGGCCCTAATTAACCCGGCAACGACATTGATGTGTACCTAAGGCCATTAGTTGAAGAACTATTACAGCTGTGGAATGGAACAGGTGTACGTGTGTGGGATGAGCACGGACAGGAAGAATTTGACCTAAACGTGTTGCTGTTCGTGACCATCAATGATTGGCCTAATCTTAGTAACCTTTCAGGACAGAAAAACAAGGGATACCGCGGATGCACGCACTGTTTGGATGATTCCGATAGTATATATTTGGATAGTTGTAGGAAGATTGTGTACCTGGGACATCGTCAATTTCTTCCGAGCAGGCATCCCGTAAGAAAGAAAGGCAAGCATTTCAAAGGTGAGGCGGATCACCGGACAAAGCCTCGCCACCGTACTAGTGCTGATGTACATGATATGGTCAAGGATTTGAAGGTAATATTTGGAAAGGGTCCTGGCAGACAACCTGTTCCGAAGGACGCTGACGGACGTGCACCCATGTGGAAGAAGAAATCTATATTTTGGGACCTGCCATATTGGAAAGACCTAGAGGTCCGCTCCGCAATCGACGTGATGCACGTGACGAAGAATCTTTGCGTGACCCTTCTTGGCTTCTCGGGCGTGTATGGGAAGACAAAAGATACACCAGAGGCACGGGAGGACAAGCAACGTATGCACGGAAAAGACGGCATACATCAGGGTCAGGCCAGCTACGCTCTTACCAAAGAAGAGAAGGAAATCTTCTTTGAATGCCTGCTCAGCATGAAGGGCTTCTCGTCAAATATAAAGGGAATAATAAATATGGCAGAGAAAAAGTTCCAGAACCTAAAGTCTCATGACTGTCACATGATTATGACGCAACTGCTTCCGGTTGCATTGAGGGGACTTCTATCGGAAACTGTTCGATTAGCCATTGTGAAGCTATGTGCATTCCTCAATGCAATATCTCAGAAGGTAATTGATCCAGAAATCAGACCAAGGTTACAGAATGATTTGGTGCAATGTTTTGTTAGTTTCGAGTTGGTGTTCCCACCATCCTTCTTCAACATCATGACGCACGTCCTAGTTCACCTTTGCTAAGAGATTAATGTTTTGGGTTCTGTATTTCTACACAATATGTTCCCCTTTGAGAGGTTCATTTTTGTCTTGAAGAAATATGTTCATAACCGTGCTAGGCTAGAAGGAAGCATCTCGAAGGGCCATGAAAATGAGGAGGTCACTGAGTTTTGTATTGACTTTATTCCTGAATCGCGGCATAAGGGCAGACTGGATGGAAAAGGCACGCTAGGAGGGGATCAAATAATATGTATGGACGAGCATTCTCTCACTGAAGCACACTACATAGTTCTACATAATTCCGCCTTGGTGGCTCCGTATATGGAGGAACACAAGAATTTTCGACACTCCAAACACCCGGAGAAGTCTGACGACTGGATTACACATGAACAAACGAGGACTTTCGCCGGTTGGTTGCAGAAACGTGCCATGCATGATGGCGATATTGAAGACAACATGTACTCATTGTACCAGTTACCATCTTCTAATATAATGACTTTCAAAGGGTACCAGATAAATGGGAATACATTTTACACGATCGCCCAAGATAAGAAGGGCACCATCCAAAACAGTGGTGTCTGCTTTGATGCAACAACCAACACGGGAAAGGAAACATATTATGGTTACATAGAGGACATATGGGAACTTAACCATGGAGGTGGTTTGAAGGTCCCTTTGTTTCAGTGCAAATGGGTCAATATGACACGAGGCGGGGGTAACGGAAGACCCGCAGTATGGAATGACAACAGTGGATCTCAACAATCTTGCGTATGCAGACGAACCATTCCTCCTAGCCAATGATGTGACGCAGGTTTTTTATGGGAAGGACATGTCTTGCAGGCCGAGAAAAAGAAAAGATAAGGAAGCGAATGGATCATACAACGAGCCAAAGCGCCACATAGCTCTTTCCGGGAAAAGAAACATCGTGGGAGTGGATGACAAGACAGACATGTCAGAAAATTATGAAAAGTTTGATGAAATTGCTCCATTCACAGTGAATATTGACCCGAGCATCCAGTTAAATGATGAAGATTTTCCAAGGCTACGGCGTAAAGGGACACACGTGAAGAAAAATTTTCACATCCAAAGATCTGGGATGTGATCGACTTCACTGTCATCACTTTCTTCTGTGTTTCACACCCAGGAGGGAATCTCTGTAATAGTTAGGGTAGTTATGTGTTTTGGCATTTGAAACGCGAAGAAATTTTATGTGCAAACAAATTCTTTGATGCATTTATAGATTTTTTTCAGTTAAATGACCCTGAAATTGAAAAGCATTTCAAATGAACTCCGAAAAGGTTGAAAGTTGGCATGGTATCATAATTTCACACACATAGCATGTGCAAAAAAGTAGAGAGGGTTACGGCAAAAATTGGATGCACTTCGTGTACAAAATGGACAATCTCTTTCGAAGTATCAGGGTTTCGAACGAAAACTCATTTGTTACAAAGGCATTTCATTTTTTAAATAACCTAAGCATTACCAAATTGAATATAATGATAAAACACACTAATGTTAAACATAAGAAAAAAGAATCACTGAAAAATCAATTTTCAAAGTTAAGTTATTCACAAACCAGTGATTCACACAAATTTCAAATAATTCAAAATTTAAACTATTCAAATTTGAAAACTATCGGCACTAACAGAAAGTTTGTAATTTTTTGTACCTAAAGCAAAAATATTCACAAAGAAACTCTAAATACAGCAAAAAACAACTAAAAAAAGTGGGGAAAAAAGAAAATAAAAAAGCCCGCCTACTGGGCCAGAGCGGCCTGGATACGACTAGAAACCCAAGATGTTGTTGGGCCAGGATGCAGGCCCGCAAAGGCCCAGAGGGCAGCAGAGAATAGGTAGGCCCAGTAGGCCTGCTTTGGAGAGGAGCTCGAGAGAGCTACCGCACTGGGGCTTATAAACCAGTGCGGACGCCCCTCGGTTAGCGAGGTGGGACTAAACTTGTCGCACTGCACCTGCGCCAGCGCACCCCTTGAGTACCAGGTGGTGGCTGCAACCGGTACTAAAAAGGGGGTCTTTAGTACCGGTTGGTGCCACCACCCGGTACTAAAGGGGGTTGCTTCACGCCGCTTGGCCTGGCCAAAACAAACCTTTAGTACCGGTTGGTGGCTCCAACCGGTACTAAAGGTCCATCCTATATATACATCACTTGAAAAAAAATAAGTTTCCCTCTGTTTCTTCCTCTCTGTCGACGACAAGCCGCCTGCCCCGATTGACGCCGTCGCCGCTGTTGGGGAATGTAGTAATTTCAAAAAAATTCCTACGCACATGCAAGATCATGGTGATGGCATAGCAACGAGAGGGGAGAGTATTATCCACGTACCCTCGTAGACCGTAAGCGTAAGCGTTATGACAACGTGGTTGATGTAGTCGTACGTCTTCACGATCCGACCGATCCAAGTACCGAACGTACGGCACCTCCGAGTTTAGCACACGTTCAGCTCGATGACGATCCCCGGACTCCGATCCAGCAAAGTGTCGGGGATGAGTTTCGTCAGCACGACGGCGTGGTGATGATGATGATATTCTACCGGTGCAGGGCTTTGCCTAAACTCTGCGACGATATGAACGAGGTGGAATATGGTGGAGGGGGGCACCGCACATGGCTAAGGAACGATCTCAAAGATCAACTTGTGTGTCCTAGGGTGCCCCCTGCCCCCGTATATAAAGGAGCCAAGGGGGAGGGGGCGGCCGGCCAAGGGGGGCGCGCCAAGGGGGAGTCCTACTCCCACCGGGAGTAGGACTCCCTTCTTTCTTAGTTGGCGTAGGAGAAGGGGCAAGGAGGAGGAAGAGGGGAAGGAAAGGGGGGCGCCGCCCCCCTCTCCTTGTCCTATTCGGACTAGGGAGGGGAGGGGGCGCAGCCCACCTCTTGCCTCTTCTCCTCTTCTCCCTTAGGGCCCATGAAGGCCTAATAACCCCCGGGAGGGTTCCGGTAACCCCCCGGTACTCCGGTAAAATGCCGATTTCACCCGGAACACTTCCAATGTCCAAACATAAGCTTCCAATATATCAGTCTTTATGTCTCGACCATTTCGAGACTCCTCGTCATGTCCGTGATCACATCCGGGACTCCGAACAAACTTTGGTACATCAAAACTTATAAACTCATAATAAAACTGTCATCGTAACGTTAAGCGTGCGGACCCTACGGGTTCGAGAACGATGTAGACATGACCTAGAACTATTCTCGGTCAATAACCAATAGCGGAACCTAGATGCCCATATTGGCTCCTACATATTCTACGAAGATCTTTATCGGTCAAACCGCATAACAACATACATTGTTCCCTTTGTCATCGGTATGTTACTTGCCCGAGATTTGAGCGTCGGTATCCAATACCTAGTTCAATCTCGTTACCGGCAAGTCTCTTTACTCGTTACGTAATGTATCATTCCGTAACTAACTCATTAGCTACATTGCTTGCAAGGCTTATAGTGATGTGCATTACCGAGAGGGCCCAGAGATACCTCTCCGACAATCGGATTGACAAAACCTAATCTCGAAATACGCCAACCCAACATGTACCTTTGGAGACACCTGTAGTACTCCTTTATAATCACCCAGTTACGCTGTGACGTTTGGTAGCACCCAAAGTGTTCCTCCCGTAAACGGGAGTTGCATAATCTCATAGTTACAGGAACATGTATAAGTCATGAAGAAAGCAATAGCAACATACTAAACGATCAAGTGCTAGGCTAACGGAATGGGTCATGTCAATCACATCATTCTCCTAATGATGTGATCCCGTTAATCAAATGAGAACACATGTCTATGGTTAGGAAACATAACCATCTTTGATTAATGAGCTTGTCAAGTAGAGGCATACTAGTGACGTTATGTTTGTCTATGTATTCACACATGTATTATGTTTCCGGTTAATACAATTCTAGCATGAATAATAAACATTTATCATGAAATAAGGAAATAAATAATAACTTTATTATTGCCTCTAGGGCATATTTCCTTCAGTCTCCCACTTGCACTAGAGTCAATAATCTAGTTCACATCGCCATGTGACTTAACACCAATATTCATATCTGTATTTGATTAACACCCATAGTTCACATCGTCATGTGACCAACACCCAAAGGGTTTACTAGAGTCAATAATCTAGTTCACCTCGCTTATGTGATTAACACCCAAAGAGTGCTATGGTGTGATCATGTTTTGCTCGTGAGAGAAGCTTAGTCAACGGGTCTGTCACATTCAGAGCCGTATGTATTTTGTAAATATACTATGTCTACAATGCCCTGTACGGAGCTACTCTAGCTAATTGCTCCCACTTTCAGTATGTATCCAGATTGAGACTTAGAGTCATCTGGATCAGTGTAAAAGTTTGCACCGATGTAACTTTTACGACGAGCTCTTTTATCACCTCCATAATCGAGAAATATTTCCTTAGTCCTTACTAAGGATTTTCTTGACCAATGTCCAGTGATCTACTCCTAGATCACTATTGTACTCCCTTGCCAAATTCAGAGCAAGGTATACAATAGGTCTGGTACATAGCATAGCATGCTTTATAGAACCTATGACTGAGGCATGGGGAATGACTTTCATTCTTTTTTCTATTTTCTGCCGTGGTCGGGATTTGAGTCTTACTCAATTTCACACCTTTGCAACACAGGCAAGAACTCTTTCTTTGACTGTTCCTTTTTGAACTACTTCAAAATCTTGACAAGGTATGTACTTATTGAAAAACTTATCAAGCGTCTCGATCCATCTCAATAGATCTTGATGCTCAATATGTAAGTAGCTTTACCAAGGTCTTTCTTTGAAAAACTCCTTTCAAATACTCCTTTATGCTTTCCAGAAAATTCTACATCATTTGCAATTAATAATATGTCATTCACATATACTTATCAGAAAGGCTGTAGTGCTTCCACTCACTTTATTGTAAATACAGGCTTCACCGCAAGTCTGTATAAAACTATATGCTTTGATCAACTTATCAAAGCGTATATTCCAACTCTGAGATGCTTGCACCAGTCCATAAATGGATCGTTGGAGCTTGCACATTTTGTTAGTACCTTTAGGATTGACAAAACCTTCTGGTTGCATCATATACAACTCTTCTTTAAGAAAAGCATTAAGGAATGCAGTTTTGACATCCATTTGCCAGGTTTCATAAAATGTGGCAATTGCTAACATGATTCAGACAGACTTAAGCATCGCTACAGTTGAGAAAATCTCATTGTAGTCAACACCTTCAACTTGTCGAAAACCTTTTTGTGACAAGTCGAGCTTTGCAGATAGTAACACTACTATCAGCATCTGTCTTCCTCTTGAAGATCCATTTATACAATATGGCTTGCCGAACATCGGGCAACTCCACCAAAGTGCACACTTTGTTCTCATACATGGATCCCATCTCAGATTTCATGGCCTCAAGCCATTTTGCGGAATCTGGGCTCATCATCACTTCCTCATAGTTCGTAGGTTCATCATGGTCTAGTAACATGACTTCCAGAACATGATTATTGCACCACTCTAGTGCGGATCTTAATCTGGAAGACCTACGAGGTTTGGTAGCAACTTGATCTGAAGTTTCATGATCATCATCATTAACTTCCTCACTAATTGGTGTAGTAATCACCGGAACTGATTTCTGTGATAAACTACTTTTCAACAAGGGAGTAGGTATAGTTACCTCATCAAGTTCTACTTTCCTCCCACTCACTTATTTCGAGAGAAACTCCTTCTCTAGAAAGGATACATTCTTAGCAACGAATGGTTTGCCTTCGGATCTGTGATAGAAGGTGTACCCAACAGTTTCCTTTGGGTATTCTATGAAGACGCACTTCTCCGATTTGGGTTCGAGCTTATCAGGTTGAAACCTTTTTCACATAAGCATCGCAACTCCAAGCTTTAAGAAACGACAACTTTGGTTTCTTGCCAAACCACAGTTCATAAGCCGTCGTCTCAACGGATTTTGATGGTGCCCTTTTTAAAGTGAATGCAGTTGTCTCTAATGCATAACCCCAAAACGATAGTGGTAAATCGGTAAGATACATCATAGATCGCACCATATCCAATAAAGTGCGGTTACGACGTTGGGACACACCATAATGTTGTGGTGTTCCAGGTGGCGTGAACTGTGAAACTATTCCACATTGTTTTAATTAGAGACCAAACTCGTAACTTAAATATTTGTCTCCGCGATCAGATCGCAGAAACTTTATTTTCTTTTTACGATGATTTTTCCACTTCACTCTGAAATTCTTTGAACCTTTCAACTATTTCAAACTTATGTTTCATCAAGTAGATATACCCATATCTGCTCAAATCATCTTGTGAAGGTCAAAAAATAACGATACTTGCCACGAGCATCAACACTCATTAGATCGCATACATCGGTATGTATTATTTCCAATAAGTCAGTAGCTTGTTCCATTGTTCCGGAGAATGGAGTTTTAGTCATCTTGACCAAAAGGCACGGTTCACAAGCATCAAATGATTCATAGCCAAGTGATTCCGAAAATCCATCTTTATGGAGTTTCTTCATGCGCTTTACACCGATATGACCCAAACGGCAGTGCCACAAATAAGTTGCACTATCATTATTAACTTTGCATCTTTTGGCATCAATATTATGAATATGTGTATCACTACGATCGAGATCCAACAAACTATTTTCATTGGGTGTATGACCATCGAAGGTCTTATTCATGTAAACAGAATAACAATTATTCTCTGACTTTAAATGAATAACCGTATTGCAATAAACATGATCAAATCATATTCATGCTCAACGCAAACGCCAAATAACATTAATTTAGGTTTAACACTAATCCCGAAAGTATAGGGAGTGTGCAATGATGATCATATCAATCTTGGAACCACTTCCAACATACATCGTCACTTCACCCTCAACTAGTCTCTGTTTATTCTGTAACTCCTGTTTCGAGTTACTAATCTTTAGCAACCGAACAAGTATCAAATACTCAGGGGTTACTATAAACACTGGTAAGGCACACATCAATAACCTGTATGTCAAATATACCCTTGTTCTCTTTGCCATCCTTCTTATCCACCAAATATTCAGGGTATTCCCGTTTCCAGTGACCATTTCCTTTGCAGTGTAAGCACTCAGTTTCAGGCTTTGGTCCAGCTTTGGGCTTCTTCGCGGGAGTGACAACTTGCTTGCCATTCTACTTGAAGTTCCCTTTCTTTCCCTTTTCCCTTTTCTTGAAACTAGTGGTCTTGTCAATCATCAACACTTGATGCTCTTTCTTGATTTGTACCTTCGTCGATTTCAACATCACGAAGAGCTCGGGAATCGATTTCGTCATCCCTTGCATACTATTGTTCATCACGAAGTTCTAGTAACTTGAAGATGGTGACTAGAGAACTCTGTCAATCACTATCTTATCTAGAAGATTAACTCCCACTTGATTCAAGTGATTGTTGTACCCAGACAATCTGAGCACATGCTCACTAGTTGAGCGATTCTCCTCCATCTTTTAGCCATAGAACTTGTTGGAGACTTCATATCTCTCAACTCGGGTATTTGCTTGAAATATTAACTTCATCTCCTGGAACATCTCATATGGTCCATGACGTTCTAAACGTCTTTGAAGTCCCGATTCTAAGCCATTAAGAATGGTGCACTAAACTATTAAGTAGTCATCATATTGAGCTAGCCAAACGTTCACAATGTCTGCATCTGCTCCTGCAATAAGTCTGTCACCTAGCGGTGCATTAAGGACACAATTCTTCTGTGCAGCAATGAGGATAAACCTCAGATCACGGATCCAATCCGCATCATTGCTACTAACATCTTTCATCTCAATTTTCTCTAGGAACATATCAAAATAAACATATGAAAGCAACAACGCAAGCTATTGATCTACAACATAATTTGCAAAATACTACCAGGACTAAGTTCATGATAAATTTAAGTTCAATTAATCATATTAGTTAAGAACTCCCACTTAGATAGACACCCCTCTAATCCTCTGAGTGATTACGTGATCCATATCAACTACACCATGTCCGATCGTCACGTGAGATGGAGTAGTTTCAACGGTGAACATCAATATGTTGATCATATCTACTATATGATTCACGCTCGACCTTTCGGTCTCCGTGTTCCGAGGCCATATCTGTTATATGCTAGGCTCGTCAAGTTTAACCTGTGTATTCTGCGTGTGCAACTGTTTTGCACCCGTTGTATTTGAACGTAGAGCCTATCACACCCGATCATCACGTGGTGTCTCAGCACGAAGAACTTTCGCAACGGTGCATATTCAGGGAGAACACTTCTTGATAATTTAGTGAGAGGTCATCTTAAAATGCTACCGTCAATCAAAGCAAGATAAGATGCATAAAGGATAAACATCACATGCAATCAATATAAGTGCTATGATATGGCCATCATCATCTTGTGCTTTTGATCTCCATCTTCGAAGCACCGTCGTGATCACCATCGTCACCAGCGCGACACCTTGATCTCCATCATAGCATCGTTGTCATTACGCCATCTATTGCTTCTATGACTATCGCTACCGCTTAGTGATAAAGTAAAGCAATTACAGGGCGTTTGCATTTCATATAATAAAGCGACAACCATATGGCTCCTGCGAGTTGCCGATAACTTCGGTTACAAAACATGATCATCTCATACAATAAAATATAGCATCACGTCTTGACCATATCACATCACAACATGCCCTGCAAAAACAAGTTAGACGTCCTCTACTTTGTTGTTGCAAATTTTACGTGGCTGCTACGGGCTGAGCAAGAACCATTCTTACCTACGCATCAAAACCACAATGATAGTTCGTCAAGTTAGTGCTGTTTTAACCTTCGCAAGGACCGGGCGTAGCCACACTCGATTCAGCTAAAGTGAGAGAGACAAACACCCACCAGTCACCTTTAAGCACGAATGCTCGTAACGGTGAAACCAGTCTCGCGTAAGCGTACGCGTAATGTCGGTCCGGGCCGCTTCATCTCACAATACCGCTGAGCCAAAGTATGACATGCTGGTAAGCAATATGACTTGTATCGCCCATAACTCACTTGTGTTCTACTTGTGCATATGACATCTACGCATAAAACCTGGCTCGGATGCCACTGTTGGGGAATGTAGTAATTTAAAAAAAAATCCTACGCACACGCAAGATAATGGTGATGGCATATCAACGAGAGGGGAGAGTATTGTCCACATACCCTCGTAGACTGTAAGCGGAAGCGTTATGACAACGCGGTTGATGTAGTTGTACGTCTTCACGATCCGACCGATCCAAGTACCGAACGTGCGGCACCTCCTAGTTCAGCACACGTTCAGCTCGATGACGATCCCGGACTCCGATCCAGCAAAGTGTCGGGGATGAGTTCCGTCAGCACGACAGCGTGGTGACGATGATGATGTTCTACCGGCGCATGGCTTCTCCTAAACTCCGCGACGATATTACCGAGGTGGAATATGGTGGAGGGGGGCACCGCACACGGCTAAGGAACGATCTCGAAGATCAACTTGTGTGTCCTAGGGTGCCCCCCTTCCCCCATATATAAAGGAGCCAAGGGGGAGGGGGCGCCCGGCCAAGGAGGGCGCGCCAAGGTGGAGTCCTACTCCCACCGGGAGTAGGACTCCCTTCTTTCCTAGTTGGAGTAGGAGAAGGGGGAAGGAGGAGGAAGAGGGGAAGGAAAGGGGGGGCGCCGCCCCCCTCTCCTTGTCCTATTCGGACTAGGGAGGGGAGGGGGCGCAGCCCACCTCTTGCCTCTTCTCCCTTAGGGCCCATGAAGGCCCAATAACCCCCGGGAGGGTTCCGGTAACCCCCCGGTACTCCGGTAAAATGCCGATTTCACCCGGAACACTTCCGATGTCCAAACATAGGCTTCCAATATATCGGTCTTTATCTCTCGACCATTTCGAGACTCCTCGTCATGTCCGTGATCACATCCGGGACTCCGAACAAACTTCGGTACATCAAAACTTATAAACTCATAATAAAACTGTCATCGTAACGTTAAGCGTGCGGACCCTACGGGTTCAAGAACTATGTAGACATGACCTAGAATTATTCTCGGTCAATAACCAATAGCGGAACCTGGATGCCCATATTGGCTCCTACATATTCTACGAAGATCTTTATCGGTCAAACCGCATAACAACATACGTTGTTCCCTTTGTCATCGGTATGTTACTTGCCCGAGATTTGATCGTCGGTATCCAATACCTAGTTCAATCTCGTTACCGGCAAGTCTCTTTACTCGTTATGTAATGCATCATTCCGTAACTAACTCATTAGCTACATTGCTTGCAAGGCTTATAGTGATGTGCATTACTGAGAGGGCCCAGAGATACCTCTCCGACAATCGGAGTGACAAAACCTAATCTCGAAATACGGCAACCCAACATGTACCTTTGGAGACACCTGTAGTACTCCTTTATAATCACCCAGTTAGGTTGTGACGTTTGGTAGCACCCAAAGTGTTCCTCTGGTAAATGGGAGTTGCATAATCTCATAATTAAAGGAACATGTATAAGTCATGAAGAAAGCAATAGCAACATACTAAACGATCAAGTGCTAGGCTAACGGAATGGGTCATGTCAATCACATCATTCTCCTAATGATGTGATCCCATTAATCAAATGACAACACATGTCTATGGTTAGGAAACATAACCATCTTTGATTAATGAGCTAGTCAAGTAGAGGCAAACTAGTGACGTTATGTTTGTCTATGTATTCACACATGTATTATGTTTCCAGTTAATACAATTCTAGCATGAATAATAAACATTTATCATGAAATAAGGAAATAAATAATAACTTTATTATTGCCTCTAGGGCATATTTCCTTCAGCCGCACCCGACGCGTCGCCGCCCCGGCCGTCCCCGCCCCTCGTCGCCGCCCACGTCGCCTTCGCCGCCCCGGCCGTCCCCGTCCCCGTCGCCGCGCCCCGCCCCGTCGTCGCCGCCCAGTCCCGTTGCCCCGTCGTTGCCGCCCCGTCCTGTCGCCCCTTCGTCGCCGCCCCATCGTCGCCTCGCCGGTGAGCGCATGCCCCGGCCGCCATGTCCACACACACACACACACATTAGTTTTTTGTTATAAATTTTAGTTATAGAAATTTTTCTGTTTTTTAGTTATAGAAATATCTATAGAAATGTTAGAATTTTTTTTGTTTTTTAGTAATAGAAATATTAGAAATGTTAGTTATATAGAAATGTTATAATTTTTTTCTGTTTTTTAGTTATAGAAATATTTATAGAAAGGTTAGCAATTTTTTCTGTTTTTTAGTTATAGAAATATTAGATATGTTATAGAAATGTTAGTTATATAATCAGAAATGTTAGAAATTTTAGAATTAGTTTTAGTTCGATGAATTAGATTAATGTCAAATTGTTAGAATTTGCATATAGAATTTTAGTTATCACAATCAAATCATTTAATAAATGTTAGTTTTTTGTGGGCATATAGTATTTGTTCTCGACGATATGCCCGGCCTGCATCCTCGCCGTCGACCCGTTCACGACGACATCCTGCTTCAGAGGACCGGGACTGGGCTCCGCTAGGATGGCACTGGGAGGTGCTACCTGGAGGGGCGTGCCGCTTGGTGAGGAACCCGGCCTCGGGTTCCGCCATCGACTCTGATCTCCTTTGGTGGCGTTCGCGTGGGCCACATTCGGTGCAGAGGGAGCCGGCCCCGCCGGAGGTGGTGCGTCGCCGTGTCAGGGAGGAGGACGGGCACGTCCATCGCTACATGGCTGCTATCACTACTAGGGAAAACCTTATACACAGAAATATAGCAACAACGGGTGTCAAAAAACTGCGCTAGTGCTATATGGCAGTAGTGAGCAAATAAAAACCGCGCTACAGACACAAATTTGGCAGTAGCGCTTGTGGTAAAGAAAGCGCTACTACTAATATTCCCATTGGCAGAATGCTAGGCTACGCATAGCAGTAGCGATCTTCAGGAAAACGCGCTACTGCTAGAGCACAGTTAGCAGCGCGTTTCCTTAGAAGAGCGCGTTTCCCCGCGGATAAGTTCTTCCTCCGATTCGATTACATATTCGACATGTTTCACGTGAAGAAGCTGGATTTTACTTTTGTCCGCCTTTATGCCTTGCACATGAGCTACATCATTGGGGTTGAGCAGATACGTTTTATCTGTGTCGCTGACCCGTACTACATGCACGAGGGCTTCTTGGGAGTCTGTGCACAGCATCGTGAATACGCGAGGGATTACATCGCCAGTTTCATGCTCGCCAATAAGGACAAAGAGGCGATTCTCGTGCCTTATCATCCCGTGTAAGTCATCCGCGCTGCTATCCTTCCTTCGATTTCAATGATTCATTTGCACGGTGGAGGCTAATTAATTTGAGGTGTACTTATTTTGCGCAGCGGCGGGCGCGCCGTCCTCATCATCCTCTACCCCCGATTCTCCCACGCTCTTTACTTGGACTCGTCGAAGAACATTCACAAAAAGGATTACACCCACCTCAAAGATGTTCTCGACAGTGCTATGTTTTACTACCAAGCAAGGGGTGGAGAGGTTAGGGACAAGAAGAGAAGGGGCGGCAGGGCCGCCTTCAGCCATAAGACCGACTTCTGCTGCATCCAGCAACCAAACGATTCTCTTAATGATGGATTCTATGTCCTACACCACATGCTGGAGTACCGACGGGATCACCAGAACCTTCACATGGCACCTAGATCTAGCGATGCCCATATTCTGCAATGGGCAAAGGACATAGGAGATATCGAGGATCATCGACTTCGAGCTGAGTTCTATAACATCCAGCGCGAACTTGCCCAAATCATCATGAATGAGGTCGTCGGAAAAACAGGGATGTTCCATGCAGAAGGACAAATGTCGCGGGAAGACGTCCAAACATAGATAGCCTCTCAGCGTCTCGACATGAAGCCTTTCACTAAGCTCGATGACTATCTCCCTGACTTGGATGGATGGCACGACATGATGGAGTGATTGTCATATATGACAATGTGTCTGTTTAGTCCATACTTTCTTTTATGACAAAACTTTGAGTTATGCACGGTGAAACTTTATTTGTGATGTAATTAAACCGTCCTCCTCCTCGACTAGCAAAAATCACTCTAGTTAGGTAATTTTGGATACGATGAACTTTGTTATTTATGCTTATGATATGTTGTTTCTAGTTTTGCCAAGTCTGTCTGTTTGTGTTGGTCAACTATATATGTTGCATATCATCGACTCATGTGACGATGCAGGTGCATAGATCATAAATGGCGAAGAAGTGCTACGCCAGGAGTATATATACGACCAGTGGCCAGAGTGTCAGGCCCAGGTGTACCGGTTTTCGGTTTCCGAGCGACACGCAGTACTTAGTTTAGGTTCACGCTAATGCGAGAGAGGGATACGAACTCATGTACTCAAAGTGATAGCTATTCTCGTGTATATCATTGTTTAGATGGATGACGATGTATTTGCAAGTAATCGAGACTTGTATCGCTATTTTCGAGATTGATGACGAGAGACCACTTTGTGTTGGATGATGATTATGATGATGACATGATTTGATGAGACTAATTGTATGTATATGCTATGATTACATTTGTATGTGGATGATATGCTAAAGATTATTGTATAAAGCCTATTCAAATGCAAAACAAATAAAAAACAAATCTGCAGGAAAAAAAAAACTAATAAAACTTGTAGTAGCGAGGGGGTGATTTAGCAGTAGCGCCGAGTTACTAGTAGCGCTTTCACGTAAACGGCGCTGCAGATAATATCAGTAGCGTCGTTTCCTAAAGAGCGCTGCAGCTATTCATGTGTAGCAGTAGCATGGGTCAACACGCGCTACTGCTATACGTTAGCTGTAGCGCCTTATTAGTAGCGCTGGTACCCACGCTACTGAGAGGGCCAAAACCTGCGCTGCTGCTAGGCTTTTCCCTAGTAGTGTATGGACGTCAGGTTCTCCAATACTTGGCAGGTTCTTTGGGCAGATGACCGGAGATATGATCCTGTGATGGTTCCTTATCTTTGGGTGTCCACCGCCCTCGCCCCAGGAACCGCGAGTGGCCTAGATTCTTCTGTAGTACTCGATCTTTATTAGGTACCTAGCCAATGTATTCGAGATTATATATATTATTCGAGACGATGATGTATTTGAGATTATATATTAATCGAGACGATGCATATATTATGTACTATATGATTCAGTTTTTCCTTATTGATTGCATCCATGCATTGTAATTTGAATACTAAATTGTTCTATATTTATTCTGTATTGGTTAAGTAAAAGCTATGGCGGACAATACCAGCAGAGAGAGAGAAGAGGAATTGTTCGACATCATACGCAATCCACGCAGGCTAGATGATCTGAATGAAGCAGATGACGGCTCCCAATATCTGAACAATACCGGAGAGGGTGATGAAAATATATTCGATCTCGACGACTGAGCTGATGAAGTCATGAACTATGATTATGATTATCATGACACCGACAATGTTTATGATGACACAGACAATGCTTATCTTCAAATAACAAAGACTACCGGCGAGGTATATTTATATAAGCAGGCATCTGGTGAGCATCACACGTTTTTTATTTGAAGATATATTAACGAATCGATCTTTCTTCTTTTAACCCTCCGGATAGAGAAAATCTACTTCTACAGACAGCAGGACAAAGCGAGGCCCAGGCAGAAAGTTGAAGGAGGGTTTAAAGTACAACATTGACTCCGTCAAACCTAGTGGCGAACCCCTCACGCCTAAGAACACTGCGAACAAGTGGACTCGTCAGTGCGAAGTTCTTGTGAAGGACCAACTCCCGATCTCCATTCAAGAATGGAAAGAGCCAAAAAATTAAACGTCCAGGTGTTACTTGGGTCGACGATAGAGCAAAAAAAATCTTTGGGAATCTCTGATGGAACATTTCACCCTACCAGATTATTTCACTGAAGCAGATGTGGAGAAAGTCAAGGGCGCTGCTCTGAAGAAGATGACAATTGCATTCAACACCCACAAGAAAACTGTATGTGCCAACTACCTTGCTTCAGGAAGGAAGACTACAGAATTCACGGGAACACTGGAGAAGCAGAGAGAACACTGGGCCGATTTCGTGAAATTCAAGGAATCAGAATTATCTAAGGAACGGTCGATAAAAAACAAGGCCAATGCCGCAAAAAAGACGCAGTTCCATAGGCTGGGTCCAGGTGGCTACGCGGTGGGAATGCCTAAGTGGGATAAGTCTGAGCAAGAGATGGAGGATAGAGGGGTCACTCCGGTTACTAGGAGCTAGCCCCCCAGGTGCAGAACTTGGTTCTATGCGCATGGGGGGCGTTGGACCAGAAGACGGGCCTAGTTTCACAAAAGGCAAGTCTAAAAGGAGCCGAACAAAAGATACTTGAATAAATAGAAGAAGCTTGAACGGGGCTGTTCACGCCCAACAGAGAGAACGACGAGCTTACGCGCGCCATGGGAACTCCTGAACACCCGGGAAGAACACGAGGCAAGGGCGTTATTCCCTGGTATGAGGGATTTTCGGAATGGAACGACGACAGCAGGTCTCGTGCAAGAAAGAAGATGGAGGAGGAGAAGAAGATGAAGCTGGAGGAGGAGAAAAGGAAGCAGGACGCAGAACACCTTCAAGGCCTAGAAGCAAGGCACGCGGACTTGACACTCAAATTCCAGCAGCAGCAGCAGCAGCTGCAAATCGACTCACTTAGCCAGGAAAGGGGGTCTCAGCCGCGGCAGCAGCAAGCGGATGATCGTCCAACATTAGATAGCACCGTCCCATCCATGCCGAGAAGCAGCGTTGGTTCTGCCCCGGGCGACACACTGCTGGATACATACCCTCACTAGTAGAAAAATGGTCAAACATGAAGCACATTAGTGCCGGTTTGTATTAGAGCCGGCACAAATGTATACATTAGTGCCTGTTCCAACGGCTAGCCGGGCCGCTCTCATTAGTAGCGGTTCGCGGCTAACCTTTAGCACCAGTTCGTTCCACGAACCGGTACTAATGAGAGTGGTGGCAGGATGTTGTCAGTCTGGGTCCCCTCCAGCACCTTTAGTACCGGTTTGTGCCACGAACCGGTACTATAGGTCCTCCTGCATATAAACCCTTCGTCCAGCTCGCTCTGTTCTTCCCCCTTTCCCCTCTCCTCTCCTCTCTGTTCTTCCTCTTCTCCCCTCGAGCTCATCACACATTTTGCCCAAAATTTGTCAAGATTTGAAGGCCCCCATCCATTCAAGTGATCACAAAGGTTAGCAACTTTGTCCTTTCATCTCTCATTGCTAGATTAGCTCTTGCAATGCTTTATATAGTTATTAATTTGTGAGTTTAGTAATTTGGGAGGAAATATATATATGTGCTAGTATTTGATTTATATGCAATTTGAGGTCAAAAATAACACTTAGTTTGCATATGTAGGTGTGGTTTACTTAGTGCCTTCTAAATCTCCGTCGTAACCACCGTCGATCGCCCACACCTTCCCGTCGCCGGCACCACCTTGTGGTGAGCCTCTTGTTCATGAAATTTTATATAAAAAATTGATGTTTGTGTGATTAGGATATATATAGTTAATCGTGTAATAATTATCTTACCCGTACGTTGTTTGTTATACATAGTGCCATGGTTTTGATATCCGTCCCCGTCGGCCCTCGTCCTTGTTATGATTCGGATGTGGTATATTCTATTTTAAAACTATTTGTTGCATTTCGTGTTTATGACAAATTATGCCCATCAAGTTGACATAGATGTTTTTATCTAGCAGGTATGTGAACCGAAAATTCCAACCGACCCTATTGTCGAGAGATTAAATTTAGTTGAAAGAGAAAACGAGTACTTGAAATAAAAATTGAAAAGAATTGAGGGGGAGAAGATGGAATTGGAGTTGCATGTTGCCGATGTCGTCGATGATCACAAGATCAAGATGGAGAAAATGCGCTTGAAGATTACAAAGATTAGAAAATATGCCATCGATAGTGAGGCTTGGTATCATTATGCTGTTGGATCAATTGTTACCTTAGTTGCGATCTTGATCGCATTTGTTGTTGCATTTAAATGCTTTAGCTAGAGAGTTATTTGTTTGTTGCATTTAGGTGTTGTATGAACTTTATGTATGAACTTGTATTAATTTGGTCTATTTGGTGTTGTGTAATGAAGATGAGCCGGCAATGGATGTACGATGACCGATGCTCTCCCCAGTTCGTTGAGGGCGTGCATACTTTTCTGCTTGCGGCTGAGGCAAACAAGCGGGCGGATGGTTTTATGCCTTGTCCATGTGCTGGCTGTAAGAATGGTCGCAATTACTCTACCTCAAGAACCATTCACGTCCACCTGTTTGAGTCCGGTTTCATGCCCCACTATAATGTTTGGAGCAAGCACGGAGAAAGAGGGTTTATGATGGAAGAAAATGAAGAAGAAGAGGACGATGATAGCTATCCTGGCCATGGGTTCCCTGAATACGATGATACAACAATGGGGGAAGAAGCTGAGCCGGTAATGCGGGAAGAAGCTGAGCCGGCAATGCGGGAAGAAGCTGAAGAAGAGGCATCTAGGTCAGGCCATTGCCGATGCAAAGAGAAACTGTGCAAGTGATTTGGAGAAGAAGAAGTTGCAGCGCATGTTAGAGGATCACAAGAAATTGTTGTACCACACTGGAATTGCTGCAATGGAAGGCAGAGAATGGTGTATCTGACAAGCGATTTGGAAAGTTGCTGGTAATGATAAAGGATATGCTTCCAAAGGACAACGAATTGCCCGAGAGTTAGTAAAAAGCAAAGAAGGTTGTCTGCCCTCTAGGGTTAGAGGTGCAGAAGATACATGCATGCCCTAATGATTGCATCCTCTACCGCGGTGAGTACGAGGATTTGAACGCTTTCCCGGTATGTGGTGCATTGCGCTATAAGATCAGCCGCGATGAGCCTGGTGATGTCGAGGGCGAGCGCCCCAGGAAGAAGATTCCTGCCAAGGTGATGTGGTATGCTCCTATAATACCACGGTTGAAACGTTTGTTCCAAAACAAAGAGCATGCGAAGGCGATGCGGTGGCACGGAGAAGACCGTAAGAAAGACGGAAAGTTGAGAGTACCCGCTAACGGTTCGCAGTGGAGAAAAATTGAGAGAAAGTACATGGAGGAGTTTGCGGGTGATCCAAGGACGTATGGTTTGGTCTAAGCGCAGATGGCATTAATCATTTTGGGGAGCAGAGCAGCTACCATAACACCTGGCCTGTGACTCTATGTTTGTATAACCTTCCTCCTTGGTTGTGCATGAAGCGGAAGTTCATTATGATGCCAGTGCTCATCCAAGGCCCTAAGCAACCCGGCAACGACATTGATGTGTACCTAAGGCCATTAGTTGAAGAACTCTTACAACTGTGGAATGGAATAGGTGTACGTGCGTGGGATGAGCACATGGGGGAAGAATTTGACCTAAAGGCGTTGCTGTTTGTGACCATCAATGATTGGCCTGCTCTCAGTAACCTTTTAGGACAGACAAACAAGGGATACCGCAGATGCACGCACTGTTTGGATGATACCGACAGTATATATTTGAATAGTTGTAAGAAGAATGTGTACCTGGGACATCGTCGATTTCTTCCGAGCAGGCATCCCGTAAGAAAGAAAGGCAAGCATTTCAAAGGTGAGGCGGATCACCGGACGAAGCCTCGCCACCGTACTGGTGCTGATGTACATGATATGGTCAAGGATTTGAAGGTGATATTTGGAAAGGGTCCTGGCGGACAACCTGTTCCGAAGGACGCTGACGGACGCGCACCCATGTGGAAGAAGAAATCTATATTTTGGGACCTACCATATTGGAAAGACCTAGAGGTCCGCTCCGCAATCGACGTGATGCACGTGACGAAGAATCTTTGCGTGACCCTGCTTGGCTTCTTGGGCGTGTATGGGAAGACAAAAGATACACCTGAGGCACGGGAGGACCAGCAACGTATGCACGGAGAAGACGGCATACATCAGGGTCATGCAAGCTACGCTCTTACCAAAGAAGAGAAGGAAATCTTCTTTGAATGCCTGCTCAGTATTAAGGTACCGTCTGGCCTCTCGTCAAATATAAAGGGAATAATAAACATGGCAGAGAAAAAGTTCCAGAACCTAAAGTCTCATGACTGCCACGTGATTATGACGCAACTGCTTCCGGTTGCACTGAGGGGGCTTCTACCGGAAAACGTTCGATTAGCCACTGTGAAGCTATGTGCATTTCTCAATGCAATCTCTCAGAAGGTAATCGATCCAGAAATCATACCAAGGTTACAGAATGATTTGGTGCAATGTCTTGTCAGTTTCGAGTTCGTGTTCCCACCATCCTTCTTCAACATCATGACGCACGTCCTAGTTCACCTATGCGAAGAGATTAACGTTTTGGGTCCTGTATTTCTACACAATATGTTCCCCTTTGAGAGGTTCATGGGAGTCTTAAAGAAATATGTTCATAACCGTGCTAGGCCAGAAGGAAGATTCTCCAAGGGCCATCAAAATGAGGAGGTCATTGAGTTTTGTATTGACTTTATTCCTGACCTTAAGCCGATTGGTGTTCCTGAATCGCGGCATAAGGGCAGACTGGATGGAAAAGGCACGCTAGGAGGGGAACAAATAATATGTATGGACGGACATTCTCTCACTGAAGCACACTACACATTTCTCCAGAATTCCACCTTGGTGGCATCGTATATGGATGAACACAAGAATTTTCTACGCTCCAAACACCCGGAGCGGTCTGATGACTGGATTACACGTGAACAAACCAGGAGTTTCGCCAGCTGGTTGCAGACACGTACCATGCATGACACCTCTATTGAAGATGACCTGTACTTGCTGTCCCAGTTACCATCTTCGAATATAATGACTTTCAAAGGGTACGAGATAAATGGTAATACATTTTACACGATCGCCCAAGATAAGAAGAGCACCAACCAAAACAGTGGTGTCCGCTTTGATGCAGAAACCAAGACGGGAAAGGACACATATTATGGTTATATAAAGGACATATGGGAACTTGACTATCGATGTGGTTTAAAGGTCACTTTGTTTCGATGCAAATGGGTCAATATGACACGAGGCGGGGTAACGGAAGACCCGCAGTACGGAATGACAACAGTGGATCTCAACAATCTTGCGTATGCAGATGAACCATTCGTCCTAGCCAATGAAGTGGCATAGGTTTTCTATGTGAAGGACATGTCTACCAAGCCAAGAAAAAGAAAAGATAAGGAAGCGAATGCATCGCACGATGAGCCAAAGCGGCACATAGTTCTTTCTGGGAAGAGAAACATCGTGGGAGTGGATGACAAGACAGACAAGTCAGAAGATTATGAAAAGTTTGATGAAATTGCTCCATTCACTAGTAGAAAAAGGGTCAAACGTGCAGCACATTAGTGCCGTTTTGTATTAGAGCCAGCACTAATGTATACATTAGTGCCGGTTCCAACAGCTAGCCGGGCCTCTCTCATTAGTACCGGTTCGTGGCTAACCTTTAGCACCGGTTCGTGCCACGAACCGGTACTAATGAGGGTGGTGGCAGGATGTTGTCAGTCTGGGCCCCCTCCAGCACCTTTAGTACCGGTTTGTGCCACGAACCGGTACTAAAGGTCGTCCTACATAAACCCTTCGTCCACCCGAGCCACTCTGTTCTTCCCCTTTCCCCTCACTTCTCCTCTGTTCTTCCTCTTCCCCTCGAGCTCATCACACATTTTTCCCAAAATTTGTCAAGATTTGAAGGCCCCCATCCATTCAAGTGATCACAAAGGTTAGCAACTTTGTCCTGTCATCTCTCATTGCTAGATTAGCTCTTGCAATGCTTTATATAGTTACTAATTTGTGAGTTTAGTAATTTGGGAAGAAATATATATATGTGCTAGTATTTGATTTATATGCAATTTGAGGTCAAAAATAACACTTAGTTTGCATATGTAGGTGTGGTTTACTTAGTGCCTTCTAAATCTCCGTCGTAACCACCGTCGATCGCCTGCACCGTCCCGTCGCCGGCACCACCTTGTGGTGAGCCTCTTGTTCATGAAATTTTATATAAAAAATTGATGTTTGTGTGATTTGGATATATAGTTAATCGTGTAATAATTATCTTACCCGTACGTTGTTTGTTATACATAGTGCCATGGTTTTGATATCCGTCCCCGTCGGCCCTCGTCCTTGTTATGATTCGGATGTGGTATATTCTCTTTTAAAACTATTAGTTGCATTTCGTGTTTATGACAAATTATGCCCATCAAGTTGACATAGATATTTTTATCTAGGAGGTATGTGAACCGGAAATTCCAACCGACCCTATTGTCGAGAGGTTAAATTTAGATGAAAGAGAAAACGAGTACTTGAAAGAAAAATTGAAAAGAATTGAGGGGGAGAAGATGGAATTGGAGTTGCACACCCAGGAGGGAATGTCTGTAATAGTTAGGGTAGTTTTGTGTTTTGGCTTTTGAAACGCGAAGAAATTTTATCTGCAAACAAATTCTTTTCATGCATTTACTGATTTTTTTCCAGCTAAATGACCCTGAAATTGAAAAGCAATTCAAATGAACTCAGAAAAGGTTGAAAGTTGGCATGGTATCATAATTTCATACAAATAGCATGTGCAAGAAAGTAGCGAGGGTTACGGCAAAAACTAGATGCACTTCGTGTACAAAATGGACAATCTCTTTCGAAGTATCAGGGTTTCCGACGAAAACTAAACTGTTACAAAGGCATTTCATTTTTTAAATTACTAAACATTACTAAATTGAATATAATGATAAAACACACTAATATTAAACATAAGAAAAAAGAATCACTGAAAAAACTTTTTTCAAAGTTAAGTTATTCACAAACTAGTGATTCACACAAATTTCAAATAATTCAAAATTTAAACTATTCAAATTTGAAATACTAACAGAAAGTTTGTAATTGTTTGTACCTAAAGCAAAAATATTCACAAAGAAACTCTAAATGCAGCAAAAAAACTCAAAAATAAATAAAACAAAAAAATAAAGCAAAAACAAATTAAGAAAAAAAAGCCCACCTACTGGGCCAAAGCGGCCTGCATACGACTAGCGACACAACCTTTCGTTGGGCCAGGATGTAGGCCCGCGAAGGCCCAGTAGGCCCACATGGCGAGGAGGACAGGTAGGCCCAGTAGGCCTGATTAGGAGAGGAGCTCGAGAGAGCTACCGCACTGGGGCTTATAAACCAGTGCGGTAGCCCCTCGACTAACGAGGTGGGACTAAACTTCCGCACCGCACCTGCGCCAGGGCACCCCCTTTAGTACCGGGTTATGGCACAAACCGGTACTAAAGGGGGGGCCTTTAGTACCGGTTTGTGCCAGCACCCGGTACTAAAGGGGGTCGCTTCCCGCCGCTTGGCCTGGCCAAAACAGACCTTTAGTACCGGTTGGTGGCTCCAACCGGTACTAAAGGTGCCTTCTATATAAGAAAGGACTTCAAAATTTCGTCAGTTTCTCATCTCTCCCTCTGCTTCTTCTCCTCTGCACCGTCGCCCGCCGCCCCGGCCCGTCGCCGCCCCCGTCGCCGCCCCGTCCCCGTCGTCGCCGCCCCGTCCCCGTCGTCGCCGCCCCCGTCGCCGCCCCGTCCCCGTCGTCGCCGCCACGTCGCCGCCCCCGTCGCTGCCCTGGCCCTTACGTCCCCGTCCCCGTCGTCGCCGCCCCGTCGTCGCCGTGCCCGTCGCCGTCGCCGTCGCCGCGCCCCCCCCCCCCCCCCCCCCCGTCGCCTCTCGCCCCGTATGTATGAATTGCATCAATGGTACATGAACATGACCAAGATTTCAGATCGAGTGTCCCTCATTGTGAATGTCAAGAAGGACCATTACTACCATGAGAAAGCTGGGTCCGTTGAGTATTTAGAACTGTTTCAGTTATACAATCAGGACGCACTCGACAAATCTATCGTCAGTTGCTATTGTCTGTAAGTGATCTCTTTCTATAATTTAAGTCTCAAGCTAGCTGTAGTGATCCTTCTGATCAATCATTACCTGTAATTATCCTCACTATATTCTTTTCTGTGGTATTATGCAGGATGAAGATATATGAAATGAGAAAAGGTGGACGCTATGGCATTGGGTTCATTGACCCAAACACCGTCAATGAATTCACATGGAAGTTAAATGAACATCATGCAAAGGAAGTAGAGGACAGCATGCTAGAGTTCTTGAAGTGCCTCAAATACAATGAAGATATACTACTTCCTTACCACTTTGGGTGAGTCACACTGTCTTGTACTACAAATTCTCTGTTTTTGCCTACTAGCTAGCTACATATTTTTGCTTACATATGCCCGCTTAATTAAGACATGTAAACGTGTGTGCATGCAGATTTCACTGGGTCTTGTGTATCATTAAAGTTGACGACGGAACAGTTGAAATACTGGACTCATTAATCTCAAAAAACACTGACTTTAACATCTTGTATCGGATAGTCAACAGGTAATTTCAATCATTATTAACTATATATCTCGGCCTATTTAGTTCGTCATTTCATGATATGAACTATTTAATAACCCCTTTATTCATTTTCTTTGTCGCCGGGCAGGGCTTGGGCAAGATTCATCAGCGTCACGGAAGGTGAATGGAAACAAAAGCTTCAATGGTTTCGACCCAAGGTAAGTAATTAAGTAGTACTAGCTAGCTAGCTAGCTGCCATCTCTTTAATTATCATGCTTGATTAATTTTTATCTGATCAAATTCCATTCTCGTAAAGGCCCTGAAGCAGGCGCAGGGGACTGATCTGTGTGCATTCTGCGTTTGCGAGAACATTCGCATGATGGCGTCCGAAAGGAGCATATCTCAAAGACAGCAATGGGTACGCTTGTCAGAACACTATTCACAATTTTTACACCATTATCGATATCTAGTCACACAACTAATACACATGCATATTGATCTCCTTCTTAACAGTTCAAAGAGGTGCGGGAGAAGCTCATAGAAACGGAGCACGTAGAAGCACTTCAAGAGGAAATAGCGGGATTTTTGCTCGACCAGGTCATAAATCCGAATGGAGAATTCTATTACCCGCTACCGCCCCCATGAAAACCACTTTCAATTGTCATCATGCTCCGAAGGCACCAATTAGACTGGCTCCGAAGGCAACATTCATACGTATGAGAAATTGTATATAGCTATACATGTGTGTATGTGTGAATTAATTAATATGGTGGTTTAATTTGTGAGACATTGATGTGAAATATATATGCATGATTGGTTCTACTAGAAATTCTATATATATATATATATATGCATAACGTGTACAATGTGTAGTATCGTAAAATACCAGCAAACGAAAAAGAATTAAAATGGAAACACAAAATTAAATGAAAAAGAAATCATAAAACTAAAAACCCTCCAAACCTTATAGTACCAGTTGGTATTACAAACCGGTACTAAAGTGCTCCACGTCCCCAGAACTGGCTCGTGCCACGTGGTTGCCCTTTAGCACCGGTTCGTGCTGAACCGGTACTAAAGAGGGGGGGGCCTTTAGTGACCACAAATTAGTGCGGGTTATGTAACCGGCACTATAGGGCCCCGGTGCTAATGCCCGGTTCTGCACTAGTGATTCACAGTGAATATTGACCCGAGCATCCCGTTAAATGATGAAGATTTTCCATGGTTACGGCGCAAAGGGACACACGCGAAGAAAAAGTTTCACACCCAAAGATCTGGGATGTGATCGGCTTCACTATCATCGCTTTCTTCTGTGTTTCACACCCAGGAGGAAATGTCTGTAATAGTTAGGGTAGTTATGTGTTTTGGCATTTGAAACGCGAAGAAATTTTATGTGCAAACAAATTCTTTTCATGCATTTACTGATTTTTTTCCAGCTAAATGACCCTGAAATTAAAAAGCAATTCAAATGAACTCAGAAAAGGTTGAAAGTTGGCATGGTATCATAATTTCATACAAATAGCATGTGCAAGAAAGTAGAGAGGGTTACGGCAAAAACTGGATGCACTTCGTGTACAAAATGGACAATCTCTTTCGAAGTATCAGGGTTTCCGACGAAAACTGAACTGTTACAAAGGCATTTTATTTTTTAAATAACCTAAGCATTACTAAATTTAATATAATGATAAAACACACTAATATTAAACATAAGAAATAAGAATCACTGAAAAAACTTTTTTCAAAGTTAAGTTATTCACAAACTAGTGATTCACACAAATTTCAAATAATTCAAAATTTAAACTATTCAAATTTGAAATCTACCGGCACTAACAGAAAGTTTGAAATTTTTTGTACCTAAAGCAAAAATATTCACAAAGAAACTCTAAATACAGCAAAAAAACAACTCAAAAATAAATAAAACAAAAATAAATAAAGCGAAAAAAAATTAAGAAAAAAAAAGCCCGCCTACTGGGCCAAAGCGGCCTGCATACGACTAGCGACACAACCTTTCGTTGGGCCAGGATGCAGGCCCGCAAAGGCCCAGTAGGCCCACTAGGCGAAGAGGACAGGTGGGCCCAGTAGGCCTGGTTAGGAGAGGAGCTCGAGAGAGCTACCGCACTGGGGCTTATAAACCAGTGCGGTAGCCCCTCGACTAGCGAGGTGGGACTAAACTTGCCGCACCACACCTGCACCAGCGCACCCCCTTTAGTGCCGGGTCGTGGCACAAACCGGTACTAAAGGGGGGGCCTTTAGTACCGGTTTGTGCCACCACCCGGTACTAAAGGGGGTCGCTTCCCGCCGCTTGGCCTGGCCAAAACAGGCCTTTAGTACCGGTTGGTGGCTCCAACCGGTACTAAAGGTGCCCTCTATATATGCTAGAGTGCGAAAATTTCGTTTTCCCTTTCTGTTCGTTCCTCTGTTTCCGTCTCCGTCACTGTCGCCGCCGCCCTCGATTGTCTCCGTCGCCGCCCCCGTCCCCGTCGCCGCCCCCGTCCCCGTCGCCGCCCCCGTCTCCGTCGCCGCCCCGGGCCCGTCCCCGTCGAGCCGTCCCCGTCCCCGTCGCGCCGTCCCCGCCGTCGCCGCCCCGGCCGTCGCCTCGCCGTCGCCGTCGCCCCGCTGTGAGCTCTCCCCCTCTAACCCCTCTCCCTCGCCCCCGGCGGCCACCATGGGCACCGCCCCTCCCCGAGCCCATACACACACACAAGCATGCATGATGAACACACACACACACGTACACATGTTTAATTAGTTTAGATTAGTGTTATATAGAAATTAGTGTTATATAGAAATGTTAGAAATTTTAGTTATCAAAATGTTAGAAATGTTAGAAATGTTAGAAATTAGTGTTATATAGAAATGTTACAAATTAGTGTTATATAGAAATGTTAGAAATGTTAGAAATTTTAGTGTTATTTAGATTATTTAGATTAGCATAATTAGTGTTATATAGAAATCTTAGAAATTTTAGTTATCAAAATCCAATCATTAAAAAAATGTTACTTTTTGCGGGCATATAGATAGTATTTGTTCTCGACGATGCCTGGCCCGCATCCTCGCCGTCGACCCGTCCGCGACGACGTCCAGCCGACCCATGTCCGGGACTGCGCTCCGCCAGGATGGCACTGGGAGGTGCTGCCTGGAGGGGCGCGCCGTTTGATGAGGAACTCGGCCCCGGGTCCCGTCGTCGACCCTAATCTCGTTTGGTGGCGTTCGCGTGGGCTAGTTTCGGTGCGGAGGGACCCGGCCCCGCCGGAGGTGGTACGTCGCCGTGTTAGGGAGCAGGACGAGCATGTCCATCTCTACATGGTTGCGTTAGAGGGCAGCAGGTTCTCCAATACCTGGCAGTTTCTTCGGGGATCTCACTTCAGCTATGATCCTGTGAGTGTTCCTTCTCTTTGGGTGTCCAGCGCCCGCGCCGGAGGAACCGCGAGTGTCCTAGATTCTTCTGTAGTATTCGATCTTTATTAGCTAATAGCCAGTGATGTACTATTCAATATTATATATTATTCGAGATGATGTATTCGAGATTATATTTATTATTCTAGACGATGTATTCGAGATTATATCTATTATTCGAGATGATGTAATTTGAATACTAAATTGTTTTATATTTCTTTTGGATTAGTTAAATAAAAGCTATGGTAGACAATACCGACAGAGAGGGAGAATAGACCATGTTCGATATGATACGCGGGCCAGATGATGATCAGAATGAATAAGATTATGACGGCTCCGAATTTCTAAACAACACCGGAGAGGGTGATATGATATTCGATCGCGACGACCGAATTGATGAAGTCATGAACTACGATTATGACGATGACGAAGAACATGTTGATCCTGAAACAACAAAGACCGGCGAGGTATATATATTTATATAAGTAGGCATCTGGTGATCATCACATGTTTTAAATGACTTGAAGATATATTAACGAATCGATCTTTGTTCTTTCAGCCATCCGGATCGAGCAAATCTTTAGGCAAAATGACGAAACGAGGCCCGAACAAAAAGTTGAAGCAGGGTGTAAAGTACAATATCGAGGCATGCAGCCCTACTGGCGAACCATTAGCGCCTAAGAAGATTGCGGACAAGTTCATTCGTCAGTGCGGAGTTCTTGTGAAGGACCAACTCCCGATCAAACTTCAAGAGTGGAGAGAGCCAGCAAAGCCACGTCCAGATGTTACTTTTGTCGACAAGAATCAAAAAGATCTGCTGTGGGATACTCTCATGGAACATTTCACCCTACCAAATCATTTCACAGAAGTAGATGTGCAGAAAGTCAAGGAGGCTGCTCTTAGGAAGATGGCGATTGCATCAAGAACCACAAGAATCGTGAATGGAACAAGTACGTCAAGGGAGGAAGGAAGACTCCAGTATTCAAGGGGACACTAGAGAACCAACGTGCTCATTGGGACGATTTCGTGAAATTCAAGGATTCGGAATTAGCTAAGGAACGGTTGAGAATAAACAAGAAGAATGCCGGAAAAAAAGGATAAGTTCCATAAGCTGGGGCCAGGTGGCTATGCGGTGGCAATGCCTATGTGGGATAAGTCTGAGAAAGAGATGGAGGATGCAGGTGTCACTCCGGTTACTAAGAGCTGGCCCCCCAGGGTCAGGACTTGGTTTTATGCGCATGGGGGGGAGTTGGACCCGGAGACAGGCAATGTTTCGACGAGGGCAAGTCTGAAGGGAGCCGACGATGCGATACTTGTTGCAATAGAAGAGGCACGATCGGGGGTGTTCCATCCCAACAGAGAGAATGACGAGCTTCCGCGTGCCCTGGGAAATCCTGAACACCCGGGAAGAACACGAGGCAAGGGCGCTATTCCGTGGTATGAGGGGTTTTCAGAATGGAACACCGACTACAGAACCCGTGCGAGAAAGAAGATTGCGGAGGAGAAGAAGAGGAAGATGGAGGAGGAGCAGAGGAAGCGGGACTATGAACGCCTTCAAGGCCTAGAAGCAAGTCAAGCGGAATTGGCAGTCAAATTCCAGCGGCAGCAGGAGCAGATCGACTCACTTACCCAGCAAAGGGGGTCTCAGCAGCTGCAGCAGCTAGCGGATGATCCAGCATTGGATAGCACCAACCCATCCATGCCGAGAAGCAGCGTGGGTTCTGTCCCGGACGACGCAATGCTGGGTAGATACCCCGTGGATGACATCACGGAGAACACTAACTGCGAGCTACACGTCAAAATGAAGAACATATCCATGAAGGTGGCGGACGGCGTTGCTTTTACAAATCCCCCCGAGGCAACCTTCCATTGCAATCCGATTCCAGCGGGCTATTGTCGGTGTCAAAACCGGCGGATCTCGGGTAGGGGGTCCCGAACTATGCGTCTAGGCGGATGGTAACAGGAGACAAGGGACACGATGTTTTTACCCAGGTTCGGGCCCTCTCGATGGAGGTAAACCCTACTCCTGCTTGATTGATATTGATGATATGGGTAGTACAAGAGTGGATCTACCATGAGATCAAGGAGGATAAACCCTAGAAGCTAGCCTATGGTATGATTGTTGTAATGGTTATGTTGTCATACAGACTAAAACCCTCCGGTTTATATAGACACTGGAGAGGGCTAGGGTTAGACAGAGTCGGTTACAATGGTCGGAGATATACATATCCGTATCGCCAAGCTTGCCTTCCACGCCAAGGAAAGTCCCATCCGGACACGGGACGAAGTCTTCAATCTTGTATCTTCATCGTCTTGGAGTCCGGCTGACGATGGTAGTTCGGCTGTCTGGACACCCCCTAGTCCAGGACTCCCTCAGTAGCCCCTGAACCAGGCTTCAATGACGATGAGTCCGGCGCGCATAATGTTCGGCATTGCAAGGCGGGTTCCTCCTCCAAATAATTCTTAGAAGATTGTGAACACCAGGATAGTGTCTGGCTCTGCAAAATAATTTCCACATTCCACCGTAGAGAGAATATTATGTACACAAGTTCAATCTGCTGACATATTTTGTGCCATGACGTCACACCACCACCAAGCCTTTACTGGAATCATTTTTTATTATACCACCTCAGCGCGTTTAGCGAAGCGGTTTCCTTGGCACATCTTGTCGAAGTAGAGATCGTGTTCCCCTTATTCCGGGATTCCCATCAATACGGGCGTGGGTAACCCAACCGCGCCATTGATGGTGGTGCTTGGGAGATAAGCGAGTTTTACCAGGCCGGTGGGGACGCATAGTCTTCGTCCGCCCATATATAAGGGGATAAGGATCCACCTTTTTACCTACGCCTTCTTCGTCCTCCGCTTATCCATCTCCGCGCACTCGAGCTCCAACACCCAAGCCTGCGCATCTCGTCTCGACCTTCTCCGACCATGTCTGGAGCGGGAGGCAAATGGTTGGCCTCCTCCGTTACGGAGGAGCACATCGCAAAGCTGTGCAGCGCCGGATACCTTTCCGGCGACATAGCGCACCGGCTGCCCGACAAGGGGCAGCTCATCCCCACCCCCAGGCCCCATGAGAGGGCCGTATTCCTTCCCCACTTCCTCCGCGGACTGGGCTTCCCGTTGCATCCCTTCGTCCGGGGGCTCATGTACTATTACGGCCTGGACTTCCACGACCTGGCGCCAAACTTCATCCTCAATATCTTGGCGTTCATCATCGTGTGCGAGGCCTTCCTCTGCATCCAGCCCCACTTTGGCTTGTGGCTCAAGACCTTCAATGTCAAGCCGAAGGTGGTGAAGGGTGTTCAAGCGGAGTGCGGAGGCGCCATGTTGGGCAAGATGCCCAACGTCATCTGGCTCGAAGGGGCCTTTGTGGAGTCCGTCAAGGGGTGGCAATCGGGGTGGTTCTACATCACCGAGTCGCGCGACCCTAAATGGGCAGCGGCCCCCGAATTCAGATCTGGTATCCCCATGCAGCTCACCTCCTGGAAAGAGAAGGACTTGCTATGGGGCAGTTCGGAGGAGCTGACAGCACTCCAGCCTGTCTCCAGACCTAGGTGAACAAGAAGCTCAAGCTTGTCAATGTGATCCAGGTCATGCTCATCCGCCGGATTCTCCCCTGCCAACAACGGGCCTTCAACCTGTGGGAGTCCGATCAGGCACAGCACCAGACTCTGAGCGGGCTCTTCGACACGACGTATGAAGCCGTCTGGAGGGTGTTGTTCAAGGGCGGAGAAGCACCCGCGTCCGCAACTGAAGATCGCGGATTTAGCACCAAGCGCCCGGCCGGTGAGGTAAGCTTCGTTATCCTCTATGGGACAGTTGTTTTCTTTCATAGTTTGACTCTATGTGGGGTCTAAAAACTCCCATTGCCTTTGACAGGACTGGCAGAGGACGTCCGGACAGGTAGACTGTCCGGCTCCCCTCCCCGAAGACCCAGCGGACGCCCGCTTGACGGGGCTGCTGGTTCCGGCACTCTATGTGGTGCTGGAGAAGAAGGCCAAGAAGAAGGCCACGGGAACTCGACGAAGTTCCCGACGCCAGGTGATATCGGACTCATCCCCTGAAGACGATGGCTCCGAGGCGGACTCCTCCCCTGAAGACGAGGAGGAGAATGAGGACTCTCTCCCAGGGGAAGGAGAGAGGAAAAGGAAGGCTTCCCCAATAGGGGAGGCCGAAGGGTCCAAGAGGGGAAGGACTATTCCCCCGGACAGCTCCGCCAACGCCAACGTTGGCGACGAAGAGTGGCCTTCAAGGGCCAAGCCTCTGGCAAGATCGTAAGTATCCGGATTCCTGAGTGATTTCGTAATTTCTCCTTAGTGTCACATAGTGTCCTTCTAATGCCGCACACTGCCTGCAGTCCGGCCGATGATGATCTCCCCGCTTCATCGAGCGGGTCGTTGGCTTCGTCGGATGTAGATTCCATCCCGACCGCCTCCACCTCTCGCGACGCTGAGGACGCCGAGGTGGGATCCCAGGAAGGGACCCATCGGGAGGAGGCTCCGGAGGCGCCACAAGGCAGCCTCCCGGACTTTGCGCCGGACTCCGCGCCGGAACTCGCAGTGGTTCCGGAGTCCGGCAGGCGGCCCCTTCGCAAAAGGGCAAGACAGTGACTCCGGCGGCCTCCATCCAACCGGAGGCGCTGGACAACTTGTTGGAGGCGCTCAAAGGCGCTTCCATCGAGGAAGAACACCGCACTATCATGAGTGCGGTGATTCAGAAGGTTCAGCTTGCCAAGAGCGGGCTGACCGAAGCCTGCAGTAGCCTTCTAACAGGCTTTGAGGTAAGAAGTTGAAAATATGTAATGTAATACCGCATAGACAGTAGCCCCTGATGCTCGGTTCGGTGTTCGGAAAGAAAAACCGGATTGAGGATCTTAAAAAGGATATATGCAGGAGTGCTAATAAATTGTGTCGATATGGGTTTGCAGGCTGCGCTGCTGACCTCTGCCGCACTGACTGCGGAGGTCGGTGCGTTGAAGCAGGACCTCGAGCGGTCCGAGCAAGAGCTCGGCCTTGCCAAGAAGCAGCTCGAGGACAAAGAAGGTGAGTAATACCGTCTTTAAATTTGTACCTTACAGAAAAGGATTTTGGTTGCAATGAAAATAACAAGGATAACGTGGGTACTACAGGGGCCACGAGCGAGGTGGCAACCCTGAAGGAGGCCGTGTCTGTGGCCGAACGCAATGCGGCCGCGGAACGGACGGAGCGAGAGAAACAGGAGGCGCGGGTGGCGGAGGTGCGGCAAGAGCTCCAGGCTCTCATGGAAAAACATGAGAGTTTGGAGCGTGACTCGAAGACTCGAGAGTCCGAGCTTGCCTCGGCTCTTGAAAGTGCCAAAGCCGCTAAGGCCGAGGCCCATAAGGCCCTCCAGGAGATTGAGGCGGTGAAGAGGATAGCGGCGGGTAAGGCATTTTTCATGCAAAGCAAGCGTGTTAATGTAAATTACCTATTACTTACCCGAATTCGGAGTTCTCCAGGGGCGTTCGTAGATCTGCCTCGCAGTGTATCCAATGCCGCCGCGTTTTACCGGGCCGAGGAGGGGAGCTCAACGGAGAAGGTCTTCTGGTCTCAGTATGCTGAGGCCGGCCATCCGGTGCCCCCTAGCGACCAGCTGAAGCAGCTGGTCGAGCTCCACAAGATAGCCGAGCAGGCCATGAAGGGCCTCATAGTCCGGCTGTGGCCTGGCGAGGCCATGCCTGGGAGCTACTTCGGCCTCGTGCGGCGGCTGGTGGATGCGTGCCCCTGGGTGGAGGTCATCAAGCGCTCCGCCTGTATTGAAGGTGCTCGTCGGGCCCTTGCCCGCACCAAAGTGCATTGGGGCAGGCTGGATGCGGAGAGGCTGATCACTGATGCGCCGCCAACGGGCAAGGAGTATCGCACGCCCGAAATGTACTATAAGACTGTCCTGAAGGGTGCCCGCAAGATTGCGGATGAGTGCCCCCGAGATTTAATTATTGAGTAAACTCGCTATGTGTTATCCTGTGCGCTGAAAACTTTGTTCATATGCGCGAAGCAACGCTTATTGATTTAAAATATTACCTTCTGTGCGGCCATTTATTAAATCTGAGAGATGGCAAGTCGTCGGCTTCAGCCCCCAAGCCACGAGTGCTGGGGTGTTCGGAATAAACTTGAGCGCTCTTGTTCCCATTTTTGGGTCCATCTAGGGAGGCGCTCAACACGACGAACAAGGCAACCGGACTTATGATGCTTGAACACTCTCACTTAGCCATAGAATTCTATAATTAGTATTCGGAAGACCGAGTTCGGGGCGCTATCCACGCCTTGGCAGGACATTATCCGGTTCTTCGCTCGAAGCAGCATAAGTCTTTAGGGACTCGAAAAGACCTCTTGAACAGCGACCAGTCTCTCGCCTTTTCGTGACAGTCAGTTTTAGCTTTCTCCACTGAGGCGCTCGCCCAGCTCAACCGGGGCGCAATCGCAGTGGTTCTCCCAGTGCTACCTTAGCCGACAGAACGGAACGTAAGGTACCAAAACATGGGAGCCGGGCAAACCCAACTATTGACCCAAGACATGATTCGGAGCCGATTCATATAATGGTATAAGTTCGGGGTGCCGCACTTGTGAAAGTGTTCGGACTTATCACACCATAATGCGGGGAACATAAGCCCCTGGTGTATTCGGCCGTACCAAAATATACGGGTGCGGGATGTCATTAATGAACATATATGTAAAGTAATGCAATTATAAACAAAAAGTAATACTTTGTCTATTCAAAGAATTCTGCTGTGAGTGCAGAATGATACAAATAGTGCGGAAAGCAAGGGATTGGACTATTTAAATATATCTCCCTCCAGGGGTAGGCTGTGGACTGGTGTTTTTAACAAATTTAATGCTCATAATGGAGACCACCTGAGTGTTCGTCGTAGCCTTTGTCCCTCCCTGGCTGTTGCATCGTGAGTTCGGCATGTTTGCCGCCGGACAAGGCCTCCGATGAACGGAGTCCTGTGTATAAAAAGAAGAAGAGAAAAAAAAGGCGACACACTTGGGAGCCCCTGGTGTGGTTGAGCCGCACTCTGGACTTGTCGTGGTCGTGCCCCTCCCCCTATGCCCATGGTATCTCCAGAGCGTAATGATGTACGCGGAGAGCTGGTCTATGCGTGCTATGCGTGCTCGGCACATGACAGATGGTCTTGGTTGGTGTTGCTCCGGGCGCGTTTGGCCGTGTCCAGTCGTTTAACGGCCGGACTCGAAAATTGCCTTAAAAGGCTACTCTGTACTTCTGCCACGAGAGCCGCTGTGTGTTCCTCCGTTCGGAGGGAGCGTTCCGTATTTCCGTTGACCGTGATGACTCCACGAGGGCCTGGCATCTTGAGCTTGAGGTATGCATAATGCGGCACCGCGTTGAACTTTGCAAACGCAGTTCGTCCGAGCAGAGCGTGATAGCCACTTCGGAATGGGACTATGTCAAAGATTAACTCCTCACTTCCAGGGTGACTGAGCCTGTGCAATTGGCCTCAACGCCTGGTATGACGCCTTTGAAGGTCGTCTTTGTGGGTTTAATCCTTGAGGGGTCTATGCCCATCTTGCGCACTGTATCCTGATAAAGCAGGTTCAGGCTACTGCCGCCGTCCATTAGGACTCTCGTGAGGTGAAATCCATCGACGATTGGGTCTAAAACCAATGCGGCGAATCCGCCATGGCGGATACTGGTCGGATGGTCTCTTCGATCGAAAGTGATCGGGCAAGAGGACCATGGATTGAACTTCGGGGCGACTGGCTCCATCGCATATACGTCCCTCAGTGCACGCTTCCGCTCCCTCTTGGGTATATGGGTTGCGTATATCATGTTTACCGTCCGCACTTCTGGGGGGAAACCCTTCTGTCCTCTACTGTTCGGCGGCCGGGTCTCTTCCTCGTCGTCGCTGTGTAGCCCCTTGTCATTGTTTTCGGCAATTAACTTGCCTGCCTGCTTGAACACCCAACAATCTGTTGGTGTGGTTAGCTGGCTTTTCGGGGGTGCCATGTATCTGGCAAGAGCGGTCGAGTATTCTGTCCAAATTGGATGGGCCCGGAGTGGTTCTTTTGAATGGCTTCTTCCGCTGACCAGGTTTAGAGCCTCGGCATCCGGCGTTGACTGCCATATCCTCATTGTTATCGCCATTACCGCAGCGTTTGTTTTTGTTTCGACGCGACCTGCCATTGTGGTCCTTAGTATCCGGACTTCCAGCATTTTTGCTAAGGTTGTTGCTGCGAGCTAGCCAGCTGTCCTCTCCCGCACAGAAGCGGGTCATGAGTGATGTGAGTGCTGCCATGGATTTCGGCTTTTCCTGTCCTAGGTGCCGGGCCAGCCACTCATCGCGGATGTTATGTTTGAAGGCTGCGAGGGCCTCTGCATCCGGACAGTCGACGACTTGATTTTTCTTTGTTAAGAACCGTGTCCAGAATTGTCTGGCCGGTTCGTCTGGCTGCTGGTGGTCGCACATATGTGCCCTGGAAGTTGTCGAGGAATGCGGCTTCCAGGTCTTCCCAACACCCAATTGACTCTGCGGGCAAGCTGTTAAGCTAATGCCGAGCTGGTCCTTTAAGCTTGAGTGGGAGGTATTTGATGGCGTGGAGATCGTCGCCGCGGGCCATATGGATATGAAGTAGATAATCTTTGATCCAAACCGCGGGGTCTGTTGTGCCATCGTAGGATTCAATGTTTACGGGTTTAAACCCTTCGGGGATTTGATGATCCATTACTTCGTCTGTGAAGCATAGCGGGTGTGCGGCGCCTCTATATTGAGCGATATCACGACGTAGCTCAAGAGAGCGTTGTCTGCTGTGTTCAGCCCGGCCGGAGTTGCTGTATCCGGCGCGACGATATTCGTCGTGGGTTGTGGGGCGCCCACGTGATCCATAGATGGATCTGGATTGTCTTGCCTTGTCCTCCAATATATCCCGCAAGTCCGGCGCGTTCCGCCGTGGCTTCATACTTTTCAGGCGATTTTGGGGTACGGTCCAGTTGGAGGGCCTAGATGCCTCTCTGTCGCCGCCACGAGGTGGCCGGTCTGCCGTATTGTGCGCTGGTGACGAAGGTTTATATGCTTCCTCCTCTAATCGGGGGAGCAACTTCCGTTTTGGGTAACTTTTGGAGGGGCGTTCGAGTTACTCTTCGGCCGCGAGGACCTCGGTCCATCTGTCGGCCAGCAGGTCTTGATCAGCTTGAAGCTGTTGCTACTTTTTCTTTAGGCTATTTGCCGTGGCCATTAGCCTGCGTTTGAAACGCTCTTGTTCGACGGGATCCTCGGGCACGACGAATTCGTCGTCGTCGAGGCTTGCCTCGTCTTCGGAGGGAGGTATGTAATTATCGTCCTCGACCTCATCGTCTGCCGCTCTCTCGTGAGGGCTGGCTTCTGCATCCTCCTGCACTGAATCCTGCTGGAGGGGGTTGTCTTCGGTACTTTCTGGGGTATTATTATCTCCTGTGCCGGAATCTCCATTCTTGTTGTGGCGGGATTTAGAGCAGCGCCGCTGACGTCGGCGCTTGGGCTGTTTCTTTAAGGAATCTGCCTCCGCTGCTTCTTCGTCGTCCCCATCCTTTGGGGTGTCCACCATGTATATGTCGTATGACGAGGTGGCCCTCCAGTGCCCTGTAGGCGCTGGTTCTTGATCGTCTCCGGCATCGTCGTCCATACCATCGATGTCTTCGGAGTCGTAGTCTAGCATGTCGGTTAGGTCGTCGACAGTGGCTAAAAAGTGGGTGGTGGGTGGGCTTTGAATTTCTTCGTCGTCCGCATCCCAACCGTCCTGGCTGTAGTCCAGCCAGTGCTCTCCGGATAGCGAGAGATGCTTTAGCGAATTCAAGATGTCGCCAAAGGGTGAGTGTTGAAAGATGTCTGTGGCGGTGAACTCCATGATCGGCGCCCAATCGGATTCGATTGGCAGGGGCGCGGGAGGTTCAGAGTCCGGCAAGGAGTCCGGCGCCTCGGAGTCATGAGCTTTATAAGCGACAAGGTTAGTGTTCGGCTCCATCGCCGTAGCGGTTGCAGCCCCCGAGGCGGTGTCCAGCCATCCGTCCTCGATCTGCGCGATTGGCTCTGAACTATGGGTCGGAGTGGATTCGTGTGCGGCCTCCAAAGTACTGTCCGACGGCAGAGTTAGATCATGCCCATCATGACAGTGCGGCGCGCTTGGCTGTGGTTCGGATCCATCGAAGATCAAGTCTCCACGGATGTCTGCCGTGAAGTTTAGGCTTCCAAACCTGACCTGATGGCCAGGGGCGTAGCTTCCGATCTGCTCCAGATGACCAAGTGAATTGGCCCGCAGTGCGAAGCCGCCGAATACGAAGATCTGTGCAGGGAGAAAGGTCTCACCCTGGACTGAGTTGTTGTTAGTTGAAGAAGCCATCAAGCCTATCGGTGACGACATAGAGGAACTCTCAATGAAAGCACCAATGTCGGTGTCAAAACCGGCGGATCTCGGGTAGGGGGTCCCAAACTGTGCGTCTAGGCGGATGGTAACAGGAGACAAGGGACACGATGTTTTTACCCAGGTTCGGGCCCTCTCGATGGAGGTAAAACCCTACTCCTGCTTGATTGATATTGATGATATGGGTAGTACAAGAGTGGATCTACCACGAGATCAAGGAGGCTAAACCCTAGAAGCTAGCCTATGGTATGATTGTTGTAATGGTTATGTTGTCCTACGGACTAAAACCCTTCGGTTTATATAGACACCGGAGAGGGCTAGGGTTACACAGAGTCGGTTACAATGGTAGGAGATCTACATATCCGTATCGCCAAGCTTGCCTTCCACGCCAAGGAAAGTCCCATCCGGACACGGGACGAAGTCTTCAATCTTGTATCTTCATAGTCTTGGAGTCCGGCTGACGATGATAGTCCGGCTGTCCGGACACCCCCTAGTCCAGGACTCCCTCAGCTATTCTCGTGTCTTGGTTGATGAGGTGGTGGACCCACCATATTCGGAGCTACAGCTTGACATTGCTGGAGGTGACGGCGAGCGCTTTCTCGGAGAGGCCAAACATCGTATCGTCCTATGGAAAAAGGATTGCATCATCTTTCGAAGGCCACCGACACCGTGTCAGCCGACTCCTCGTCAAAGTCCGCCACCGAGTCAGCAGACTCCCGCTCCTGCAAGTCCACCAAGTCCGGCAAAGTGTCAGGCCACTCCTCCTCCTCCAAGTACGGCAAAGTGTCAGGCCACTCCTACTCCTCCAAGTCCGCAACAGCGTCAGGCCACTCCTCCTCCTCCAAGTCCGCCACAGCGTCAGACGTCCACTCCTCCTCCAAGTCCGGCACAACCTCAGGCCACTCCTCCTCGTCCAACTCAGCCCCGTCAGCCGTCTCCGCCGCCTCAGCAATCGCAGAAGAGACACCCCGCAGCTATGGTGCGTAGCCGTACGAGTCGAGGTAGTACAGGAAGTACAGGCAGAGGCAAGCGATATAAATATGGTCCAAGCCTCACGCCTCTTCCGCAGAGGTCTTATGACAGGTCCGAGGAGGAAATCACAGCCATATCGAAGGCCGGGTAGGAATCCCATTTTGCACCAAAACCGCCACCGCCGCCAAGGGAGAAAGTGCCTGAGGAAACGATTGACCACTTCATTCGTATGGCTCAACCACCAGCTCCCAAGCCTGTTGACACTGACTATGAGCGCCACATCAGGAAGTTAAATCAAGCACGTCTACAAAGGGAGGCGAGCACGTCTACATCGGGATCGAGCAAACAAGAAGCAGCTGCCAGAAAATGCGGGAAAACCATTCCCCAGCTGGGAGAATAGGCGGCGCAATCGATCCCCTCGCTTGTTGTGCCAACAACACGTGACAGTACGCGCGCCCAATATTATTGTGGGCAAACAGTGCACGTTCCCGAGGTGGGCAATGTGGTAATAACGGAGGAGCATATAATGCAGGCTGAAGTTCTCAACATCACTGTTGGACAACTCCTCGAGATCGAGCCCATGCCTTTGCTTAGAGAGGATGCAATAAAACGGAAATATGTCCGGGGCCAACCTTTGGTCACGCCAGACAAGGTCAAGAACCTCCCAACGAGAATGTATGAATTGCATCAATGGTACATGAACATTACCAAGATTTCAGATCGATTGTCCCTCATGGTGAATGTCAAGGAGGAGCATTACTTCCATGAGAAAGCTGTGTCCGTTGAGTATACTGAACTGTTTCAGTTATACAATCAAGACGCACTCAACAAATCTATCGTCAGTTGCTATTGTCTGTAAATGATTTCTTTCTGTAATTTAAGTGTCAAGCTAGCTGTAGTGATCCTTTTGATCAATCATTACCTGTAATTATCCTCACTATATTCTTTTCTGTGGTATTATGCAGGATGAAGATGTATGAAATGAGAAAAGGTGGACGCTTTGGCATTGGGTTCATTGACCCAAACACCGGTAATGAATACACATGGAAGATAAATCAACGTCAGCAAAAGAACGTGGAGGACAACATGCTAGAGTTCTTGAAGCGCCTCAAATACAATGAAGATATACTACTTCCTTACAACTTCCAGTGAGTCACACTGTCTTGTACTACAAATTCTCTGTTTTTGCCTACTAGCTAGCTACATGTTTTTGCTTACATATGCCCGCTTAATTAAGACATGCAAACATGTGTGCATGCAGATTTCACTAGGTCTTGTGTATCATTAAAGTTGACGCCGGGACAGTTGAAGTACTGGACTCACTACTCTCAGAAAAACTGACTATAACATCTTCTTTGGGATAGTCAACAGGTAATTTCAATCATTATTAACTATATATCTCGGCCTATTTAGTTCGTCATTTCATGATATGAACTATTTAATAACCCCTTTATTTATTTTCTTTGTCGGCGGGCAGGGCTTGGGCAAGGTTCATCAGCGTCACGCCCGGCGAATGGAAAAAAAGCTTAAATGGTTTTGACCCAAGGTAAGTAATTAAGTAGTACTAGCTAGCTAGCTAGCTGCCATCTTTTTAATTATCATGCTTGATTAATTATTATCTAATCAAATTCCATTCTCGTAAAGGCCCTGAAGCAGGCGCAGGGGACTAATCTGTGTGCATTCTGCGTTTGCGAGAACATTCGCATGATGGCGTCCGAAAGGAGCAGATCTCAAAGACAGGAATGGGTACGCTTGTCAGAACACTATTCACAATTTTTACACCATTATCAATATCTAGTCACACAACTAATACACATGCATATTGATCTCCTTCTTAACAGTTCAAAGAGGTGCGGGAGAAGCTCCTAGAAACGGAGCGCGTAGAAGCACTTCAAGAGGAAATAGCGGGACTTTTGCTCGACCAGGTCATAAATCCGAAGGGAGAATTCTATTACCCGCTACCGCCCCCATGAAAACCACTTCCAATTGTCATCGTGCTCCGAAGGCACCAATTAGGCTAATGCCACTGGCTCCAAAGGCAACATGCATATGTAGGAGAAATTGTATATAGCTATACATGTGTGTATGTGTGAATTAATTAATATGGTGGTTTGTGAGATATTGATGATATATATATATATATATGCATGATTGGTTCTACTAGAAATTCTATATATATATATATATATATATATATATATATATATATATATATATATATATATATATATATATATATATATATATATATATATATGCATAACGTGTACAATGTGTAGTATCGTAAAATACCATCAAACAAAAAAGAATTAAAATGGAAACACAAAATTAAATGAAAAAGAAATCATAGAACTAAAAACCCCCCAAACCTTATAGTACCGGTTGGTCTTACCAACCGGTACTAAAGGGCTCCAGGCCCCCGGAGCTGGCTCGTGCCACGTGGTTGCCCTTTAGCACCGGTTCATGCTGAACCGGTACTAAAGGGGGGGCCTTTAGTAACCACAATTTAGTGCCGGTTATGGAACCGGCACTACAGGGCCTTACGAACCGGTGCTATTGCCCCTGTGGATGACACAATAGAGAACACTAACTGTGAGCTACACTCCAAAATGAAGAACATATCCATGAAGGTGGCGGACGACGTTGCTTTTACAATTACCCCTGAAGCAACCTTCCATTGCACCCCGATTACAGAGGGCTATGCTCGTGTCTTGGTTGATGAAGTGGTGGACCCATATTCGGGGCTACAGCTTGACTTTCCTGGAGGTGAAGACAAGCACACTGGGAGAGGCCATACATCGTATCATCCTATGGAGAAAGGATTGCATCATCTTTCGAAGTCCACCGACATCGCGTCGTCTGCCGACTCTTCCTCGAAGTCTGCCACCGAGTCAGCAGACTCCCGCTCCTCCAAGTCCACGAACGCGTGAGCCGACTCCTCCTTGAGGTCCACCACCTCCTCCAAGTCCCCGAACGCGTGAGCAGACTCCTGCTTCAAGTCCGGCACAACGTCAGGCCACTCCTCCGGTTTCAAGTCCGACACCGTGTCAGGCCACACCTCCTACTTCAAGTACGGCACAGCGTCAGGCCACTCCTCCTGCTCCAACTCAGCCACGTCAGCCGTCTCTGCCGTCTCAGCAATTGCAAAAGAGACACGCCGCAGCTATGGTGCGTAGCGGTATGAGTCGAGGTAGTACAGGAAGTACAGGTGGAGACAAGCGATATAAATATGGTCCAAGCCTCGCTCCTCTTCCTAAGAGGCCTTACGACATGACCGAGGAGCAAAACGCAGCCATAGTGCAGGCCCAAGTGGACGCCCATTTTGGACCAAAACCGGCACCGCCGCCAAGGGAGAAAGTGCCTGAGGAAAAGATTGACCACTTCATTCGTATGGATAGAGCACTAGCTCCCAAGCATGTTGACTCAGACTATGAGCGCCAAATCAGGAAGTCACATCGAGCACAACTACAGAAGGAAGCGAGCTCGAGCTCGAGCCAACAAGCAGTTGGAAAAAAATGCGGGAAAACCGTTCCCCAGCTGGGAGAACAAGCGGCGCAATCGATCCCCCCGCTTGTTGTGCCAACAACACATGAGAGGAGTACGCGCGCCCAATATTATTGTGGGCAAACCGTTAACGTTTCCCAGCTGGGCGATGTGGTAATAACGGAGGAGCATATAATGCAGGCTGAAATGCTCAAGATCTCTGTTGGACAACTCCTCGAAATCGAGCCCATGTCTCTGCTTAGAGAGGAGGAAATAAAACGGAAATATGTCCGGGGCCAACCTTTGGTCGAGCCAGACAAGGTCAAGAACCTCCCAACGAGAATGTATGAATTGCATCAATGGTACATGAACATTACCAAGATTTCCAATCGAGAGTCCCTCATGGTGAATGTCAAGGAGGTGCATTACTTCCATCAGAAAGCTCTGTCTGTTGAGTATTCAGAACTATTTCAGTTATACAATCAAGACGCACTCGACAAATTTATCATCAGTTGCTATTGTCTGTAAGTGATTTCTTCCTGAAATTTAAGTCTCAAGCTAGCTGTAGTGATCATTTTGATCAATCATTACATGTATTTATCCTCACTATATATTCTTTTCTGTGGTATTATATGCAGGATGAAGATGTATGAAATGAAAAAATCTGGACGCTATGGCACTGGGTTCATTGACCCAAATACCATTAATGAGTACAGATGGAATCTTCCAACTTGTCGAGTAAGTTTCGAAGAAAGCATGCTGGAGTTCTTCAAGCGCCTCAATACCAATGAAGATATACTACTTCCTTACAACTTCTTGTGAGTCACACTGTCTTGTACTACAAATTCTGCTTTTGCTTACTAGCTAGTTAGATGTTAATAATTAAGTGTATAGGGTTTAAGGTAGTTGATTAGTGTTATGCACATGCCCGCTTAATTAAGACATGCAAACGTGTGCGCATGTAGTTTCCACTGGGTCTTGTTAGACATTAAAGTTGACAAAGGAACAGTTGAAGTACTGGAGTCACTACTTAAAGAAGAAAAAAGACTACACCATCGTGAAGGGGATAGTCAACAGGCAATTTCAATCATTATTAACTATATCTTGGCCTATTTAGTTCGTCATTTCCTGATATGAACTATTTAATAACCCCTTTATTAATTTTCTTTGCCGGCGGGCAGGGCTTGGGCAAAGTTCATGAAGGTGACTCCAGGCAAATGGGCAAAAAAACTGTTTTGGTATCGACCAAAGGTAAGTAATTAAGTAGTACTAGCTAGCTAGCTAGCTACCATCTCTTTAATTCTTGTTTCAATACCATTAATTAATTATCATGCTTTATTAATCATTATCTGACTCAATTCCATTCTCGTAAAGGCCCTGAAGCAGGCGCATGGGAATGATATGTGTGCATTCTATGTTTGCGAGAACATTCGCATGATGGCGTCCGAAAGGAGCAGATCTCAAAGACAGGACTGGGTACGTTTGTCAGAACACTATTCACACCATTACCGATATCTAGTCACACAACTAATACACATGCATATTGATCTCCTTCTTAACAGTTCAGAGAGGTGCGGGAGCAGCTCCTACCAGTGGAGCGAATACTAGCACTTCAAGAGGAAATAGCGGGACTTTTCTCGACCAGGTCATAAATCCCAAAGGAGAATACTATTACCCGCTACCTCCCCCATGAACCACTTGTCATCGTGCTCCGAAGGCACCAAGGCAACATGTAGGAGAAATTGTATATGTATATACATGTGTATGTGTGAATAATTAATGGTGTTGGTTGTGAGACATTCGATGATATATATTTATATATATATGCGGTTCTACGTACGAGAAAATCTATTTATATATATGCATAACGTGTATAATTTGTAGTATCGTAAAATACCAACAAACAAAAAAGAATTAAATGGAAAACACAAAATTAATGGAAAATAAAACAAAAAAAACCCCAAACATTTAGTACCGGTTGGTGTTACCAACCGGTACTAATGGTCTACTAGCACCCGGGCCTGGCCCGTGCCACGTGGTGGCAATTTAGCGCTAGTTTGTGTCGAACCGGTAGTAAAGGGGGGCCTTTAGTCTCCACTCTTTAGTGCCGGTTGTAGAACCGACACTAAAGGCCCTTACGAACCGGCGATAAAGCCCGCTTCTGCACTAGACTGTTAACTAAGCATCATTACAGGTGAGACATGGCCCTCACGGTAATAGGCTACCAAGCGATGGTACTACAAGAAATATGTCAACTAGTGACCTTCTGTAAGTGACCCTGGAAGAATTGGTCATAGATCTATGACCATTTCAGACCAATTGGTCAAAAGCTGTTCGGGGGGCTCCAAACCCTAAACTATAACGACCATTTTAGTCAGAAAGGTCATAATTTCCTTACACGAAATCTTATATCTTATATTTACTAATTGGAGGCACCAAATGAGGCACCACGTTAATCCTATAAAATTAATAAAATTAACCATCTGATTTCAGTATGAAATATCTACAACCGTTGGATGAAATCAATAAGAGAGTCCTAACAAATTATCCCACACCGTACGTCTCCTTACAAGAAAAATAGGTCTTTGTATGGAACCCAAATAAAAGGGTCATGTGAATCCTATAATACTAATAAAATTATCCATCAGATCTCAGTACGAAATATCTGCATCCGTCAGATGAAATCCCTAAGAGTCCTAGCAAATTATCCCACAGCTACTTCTCCTTACAAGAAAAAAGAGGTCTTCGTATGGAAAGCCCCCAAAAAAACAGGTTTCCCTGCATGGGCGCATCTCTTCTGCCAGCGCCGCTCCTCCTCCTCCGCCGCCTCTCCATGTTCTCCTATATACAGCAAGGTACGATCCCTGATGCAGTCCATCTAGAAGAAAATGAACCAATTCAATCTCTCCTCATTCCCCTACCACTCCAATTTTGATATCTCCTTTTGTTTCAGGTTTCCAAATCCTAGATGGCCTACGCATACGTGGACGTGTATCCACAGTAGTTTGAAGGACGGCGCCATTGATATTTGAGGGCGCACATGCGAGAAGGTAAAGGCAGGTACATGCCGGTGGTGGTTCATCATCTGCTCCTGCTCTGTTTTTTACTGGAAATTCTTATTTTGGTGGAAAGTTCTATATTTTCTAGACCCTCTCCTCAGTAGTGCAAGCGGCTGCCCTTCCTCCAGATTGTGTTTTGTGATTGCCAAGCATGTCGTTTGCCTGTTATTTACAAGGATTACGTGATACCAATAGAGAACATCACACGTGAAACTTTTCCTACCGGCCATGGCGACAAGTATGTTGATCTATGTTGCTAACTTAATGGCGATGATGGTTGTGTTCATGTTAATAATCCCTGTGGTGGCAACGTCTGGAGGTGTAAACATATGAGCAGATTAATAATCATCCATATACATGGGCAATAGATTGAGAGCAGCAACTTGCAGGTCTGAACATGCTCATGATGCTTCCCAAGCCATGGTTCCCAATGGTAAGTTTCCACTGACTATTCATATCTTAATTGTAGGGAATTTCTGATCTCACATCAAAATACACAGCACCAAACACACAGACACACACACATAAGAAGCTAGAGGAGTGTATCTGCCAAATTTCTACCTACTTAAAGCAACATGGGGTGATTTGGTGAGCTGACCTAGGTGCTACTTGCAGAAATCGAACAGAGGCAGACATCGGGTGACTTCTAATAATTATAGTTTCATGAAACTAGATCATTGTCAACTGTAAATTGTTAGTTTTAGTTAAAGGCCGTGAGATATTAGATTCATCAAGTTTCAGGTATGGCTGGCTTAAGTACCATGCATGATATTATTTCCAATCGATGAGAATTACTATTTGTAAATTATACTTCATTAGCTGGTAATATGTGAAAATTGGTTCAATAATGGCCTCCTGGATCCTACTCCGACTGATTCGTGTTCCTCTTACACAGGGCACATAATCCTCCTCTATTGCCTTGATTAGATTATTAGAGGTAAGAACTATGCACAATCTCCCTATGTACTACTAGATGGTTGCATTTTTAATCTATCCGACCAGGGCACAGCAAAGACCATAGGCTCAAATATTCATAGACAAATGTGATAATTGTTATCAAGTGACTGATTTTGTCGCAACCAATTGTGTCCTTCAGAATTAAATTTTTAGCAGTACACTTGAGCTAAATTGTTGTCAAGTACTCATGCGTTGCTTTGTTCCTCAGGGTTGCAATATTATGGTTCTTTACTGTTGAGTCAAAACAGATGTGTACGACTGAGCTAAATTTTATGTTTAGATATAGCATGCAAGTGGAGGTTACAGATGGCAATGATACCAGTATCAGCTCAATCATCTATTTTAGTTGACTGCTAGCATATTCAGTACTAGAAGGATGAGAGGCCCTCTGCAGGAATTGAACGGCGATCAGCCCCTACTGCTGGCATGGGGCCTCCTGTACAATATTGTGTTGCTTGCTGGAGGCTTGGAGGAGGTACAGTACTGATGTTCCTCTTTGAAGCAAGTATGGTTGTGGCCATCATCACTATGGCGCCACAACGTTTCGTATCCTGGATTCCATTCAAGGGCATAATGATCTCCTCTCCTGTCCCAATTCGGCAGGGTAGTAGTACCCCTAATTCCATCCTTTTGAATTCATATAACCCCCAACGGACATGATGTATCATCAGGAAAGATTGCAAGCAGAAGATAGAAGCTGTTTGTCAGCCGCGTGAGAACTGAAAGTCTTGGTTGTCCTGTTGTGGATACTGCAGGAGAGCGGTACGTCTGAGCACACAGACATAATTAATAGCGCATAGTTGTGTCCTTTTTGTACTATTTGCTGATGAAATATCCATGGTTTCACATGCATGATTTTGAAAAAAATCGGTGGCTGCAGCCAGGTTTGATTAATATGATGGTAAGTATTATTTCCAAGTGCCAAAGCTTAAGAAAGATGGATCCCACTATGGAAAGTTATGGTGGACGAAGAGGTCAGAAAAAGATATTCAAGCGTTGCTTTCAATATCAATGATATGTGGTTGGCGTCTTCCATCATGTAGCCAGCGACTTTCACGGCTGTGTATCTGTTCTTTCGTGTTACACTGGTGCAAACCAAAGAAGCGTCCTGTATATCAAGTTACTGCTGGGCTCGCCTATGTGTTCTTTGGTGATTAGGGAAAAGAAATATCGAGAAGCACATGGCAACCATCTGTTGATTCCTCACCGGCTGCCTACATTTGTCTATGAGAATGGATGGTGAAATTGAAATATGAGACTCTCAACAATGCAGCGATTAATGTTTTTCGTGGATCACCCTTTCTAGGCTTTTGATTTGAGATAAAAATGTGAAATTGGTTTGCCCTACTGTGTTTGCTTCCATTGTTTAATCTACCAGGTGTATATGCAAAGAAAATGTGTGCCAATATATATAGTATAAGCTAAGCGTGTGATAGAATATGATTTTTTATGCATTATTGCTTTTCCACTTCTGCATCTCAACAGTACTACCGCACAACTACTCCCTATATAGTTCTGTTCGTTGGTGGCCTCTACGATCTAAGGTACGTATATAGTTTAGAGTAATTATGTTTTCATAATTTAGAAGTAATTATATTTTCATAATTGAGAGTAACTAGATTTACTAGCGCATATGGTCGTCAAGAAGATTTTGGCATGGCATATTCTGCTAGCTGTCCGATAGGACGATCCGTAGTATAGAGCCTGTGCACGGGAGTGGATCATCGCAAAGCAGACGATGCGAAACCGGTCATACTTCCTTGCCATCTCAGCAACATTCACACTGAAGCTATGATCTAAATCTAACAAAAGTTCTATGTACATATCTAACTTAATCTTATTTACACAACACATGCACAGCTATTTTAGCAATAATTGGCCAATATAAGGAAAAGATACATTTTATGGCGTCAGTTGGACCCTTGTGTTTAAAGAAAAATGATGTTTATTTGAGTATTTTATTTGTGTGGGTTCGAATGTAATGATGTAAGAAATAATTACAAATATTTTTTTTTAGTTTTTCCTACAAATATGCACGTGAGTCCTCAACATGTTAGATTATGTATACCATAACAACTGCATGCGCTTGATCAATGAACTTGAGAATTTATACATGTCCACTTTTACTTCTGCCTGAAATTTGAAGACTAAACACCACTATAAAATAAAAACTGAAAAGCATGGTCCATGTTTTATGTTTCCAGTTATAGGCTTACAAAGTATATCAACAAGATTCTATGATGGTATATCTAGCCCGTGCAGGTGCACGGGTTGATGACTAGTGGTCATAAAGCAGATAGCACTACTCCGCTGCCTTATTTCTAGCTGATCATGACCAATATAGATGGTCATAACCTTGTAAATTGTGGTCGGTTGCTATGACTAGGCGTCACCTCATCAGTTTTGCCTATGTGTCATGTCCATGTGGTAGTTTTTGCCCTAGGTTGTGAAGCAACCTATATTTCTGTCATTCCCAAAATTCCCAAAAAAATCTCATAAATTTTTTGGGTCATATCTTCATCAAATATGTAAAAGAAAACCTTCCTTGCCTAGTTCAAAAATAATTCAAAAATATTCATTTTCCTATTCTGTTCAGAAAAACACTTTGTGAAGGAAGTACCACTTTGGCATGTCCAAATGGTATCCATTTTCTACAGTGCTTTCCTCTACCTAAATAACCATCCTCCACCAAATGCCAGCTCAATCCATTCATTATTTTGAGCCCAGCTTCAACATTCGTATTTATGTCCAGTGTGGTACTTTGCAAAGCAAGTACCACCTAGGCTCCTCCTTTTGAGCTGCAAATTTGTGAAGACGGTCTTCTTAGTAACTGATCATCCTCAGCCAAAACTCACGCCCATTAGCCATGTGCATTTCCCATACCGCTAATCAAACACTTGGCTACTTATTCATGTTTGAGCATCGATCGATCTCCTCGTGAGAGTCTTATGTTGTGATTTTCTTCCTAGCACCTACCTGGGGAGTGCCTAACCCACTAGACATGCCTAGGCCGCCTACAACATATGGCAACGCCACGGTCACGCGGTGACCACGCGGCGGGCATGCGAGTTTACGTGCTCTAGAGTTGGGGCCCTCGCCCACCGTCCAAACCTCGATGTATCACCACCAAACCATGTATTTATAATTAAATAGGTACTTATGTAACTAGAAATGATTTTTGAAAAAAATAAATGGCAAACTATGAGGCAGCTGCAGTTCAAATTTGACCCGCTTCCTACTGAATCAGCGGGAATTTGTCTTTTTCACCAGCGGTGGATCAAAACTTTTGACACCCAACCATTTTGTCAGTTGTGCATTAAATATGGCCTAGTATTTCATAAAATTGATTTGGTCCAATTTTGCAACAAATATATGGTAGGTCCTTCACAAAAAAAACTCATTTCAGGCACTCGGGAAATGGAAAATGAATTTTCCGTCCAAAGAAAATGAAAACTTCCTTAGGCAACATTGTTTGCCATTCCAAGATGCACCCTTGTGCACAATATGAGATTATTTGAACAAACTATGCCATGAATGTGGCGATAAGATTGATCATTTGGCTTGAAAGCCATGAATCTTCACGCATGATAACTCATTTTTGAGAATACTTTTTTAAAATAGTTTCCGTATTACAAGTTTATTATTTTTCCTGAAAACTTCGCCACATATAATGACACAATGCTTAGGTTTTGCAATTTTTTGTTTTTTTTTGAATTTTTTATACCCGTTTCAAAATGTGGTCAAAACGACGGGCTTGACCGTTCCTAGCTAGTGGTTGAATCTTGGAAAACTTTTGATGTTTCTCTAATTAAATAGATACTTATGTACCTAGAAATGATTTTTGGAAAAAATAAAGAGCAAACTACGAGGTAGCTGGAGTTCAAATTTGACCCGCTTCCTGCTGAATCGGCGGGAATTTGTCTTTTTCACCAGAGGTGGATCAAAACTTTTTACACCCAACCATTTTGTCAATTGTGCATTAAATATGGCCTAGTATTTTAGAAAATTGATTTGGTCCAATTTTGCAACAAATATATGGTAGGTCCTTCACAAAAAAAACTCATTTCAGGCAGTCGGAAAATGGAAAATGAATTTTCCGTGCAAAGAAAATAGAAACCCCCTTGGGAAACATTGTTTGGAATTCCAAAATGCACCCTTGTGCACAATATGAGATCATTTGAACAAACTATGCCATGAATGTGGCCATAAGATTGATCATTTGGCTTGAAAGCCATGAATCTTCACGCATGACAGCTCGTTTCTGAGAACACTTTTTAAAAATAATTTCCGTATTACAAGTCTATTATTTTTCCTAGAAACTTGGTCACATATAATGACACAATGCGAAGGTTTTCCAATTTTTTGATTTTTTTGAACTTTTTATGGTCGTTTCAAAATGCGGTCAAAACGGCGGGCTTGACCGTTCCTAGCTAGTGGTTGAATCTTGGAAAACTTTTGATGTTTCTCTGATTAAATAGATACTTATGTACTTATAAATTATTTTTGGAAAAAATAAAGAGCAAACTATGAGGCAGCTGCAGTTCAAATTTGACCCGCTTCCTACTGAATCGGTGGGAATTTGTCTTTTTCACCAGAGGTGGGTCAAAACTTTTTACACCCAACCATTTTGTCAATTGTGCATTAAATATGGACTAGTATTTTAGAAAATTGATTTGGTCCAATTTTGCAAGAATTATTTGGTAGGTCCTTCACAAAAAAACTCATTTCAGGCAATCGGAAAATGGAAAAAGAATTTTCCGTGCAAAGAAATAAAACCCCCGTCCCAATATACACACATGTGCACAATATTGGATCATTTTCACAAAATATGGTCGAATTTTCCATCAAAGATTTTATATGCTCTTAGAAAAACCATTTTTACACTCAGGAAATAAATTTAATTCTCATTGGTGGAAAGATGTGTGCCACGGATCGATGACATGGCACACATCCACCCATCCATCCATCCATCTATCCACATCCATCCATCCATCCATCCCACACCACGGTGACCCCTCCCTACTCCCATCACCCCAAACCCTAAGCCACTCCCATCGATCCCCCCATTCAGATCGCACCGCCGCCTCCCAGACACGTCCTTCCTTCCTTCTGCCACCGCCTCCCAGGCACGTCTTTCCTTCCTTCCGTCGCCGCCTTCTAGGCACCTCCTCCCTTCCGCCGCTGCCTCCCAGGCACCTCCTCCCTTCCGCCGCCCAGGCACCTCCTCCTTTCTGCCTCCCATGAACTTCCTTCCTTCCACCGGCCCCTATTGTCAAGACCCCGACTCAATGGCACATTGATCTAGCATGTAACACCTCATATCACTTTGTGGCCTCACGCACGGTATTCCCACAGGTGTCGCCTTACCTTGCCTAGGACTGTTTGCGCCTTTTGGCACACGTATATGATAGTGTCGCTAGCATCCATATGACAAGGAGTCCGGGCTGACATGGCTAGTTGTAAACCCAAAGTGGCACTAACCTACAGGGACAGGCATACATGACCCAGCAACGAACGTGTCGGTCATCAGCGAGTGAATCCAGGCTGTAGCACTGGGCTAGCAGGACTCCTGTAAACTGGGCTGTAGCGGGCTAATAGGACTCCGGTATTCATCGCGTGACATTTCCCCGTAGGGACAGACACGGGAACAAAGAAGGACACATGCCGGCCAGCCTAAGTGTTCCGGAGCAGTAGCAAGCTACCATGGCTCAGTGGAAGCACTAGGAGACATTTCTCGGTAAGAGAGGCTACTAAGGATAAGCAACTAGATAGTCAGATCCCACACATACCAAGCATTTCAATCATACACACAATATGCTCGATATGTGCAAATACAACAAGGCATCACAACATGACTCTATAGCACAAGTACTTTATTTAAAGGCTCAGAGAGCCATACATATCATACACACAAGTATGGGTCACACGATCCAGCATTCAAGTCAGACAAACATACAAGCCAACAGCGGAAGTAACTTGTCTGAGTACAGACAACTAGGAAAATGAAAGAGGCTTGGGTAAGCCTGACTATACTACATGGCCCTTCGTGAGCTCAGGAACACCACCTGGGCTTCAGCCTACTCGTCGACATCGACGTCTATGAAGAACCCATCAGAAGGGGTTGCAGCTACTTCTGTAAAACGTAAATTAAGCAACATGAGTACAAAGGTACTCAGCAAGACTTACATCAGATCCTACATACATGCACATTATCAAGAAGGGTTGGTGGGGTTATTGCAGCAAGCCAGCTTTGACTCTTGGCTAAGCCATCTTACGAGACTCCAACTTGAAATGGTTTTGTGCACTCGAGTCCACTACTCACACTTCAATACACTACCGAGGATCCACCTCCGTCATCCTACGGAAGAGCCATCCTCGGCACTCACGCTTATCTTGAGGCTTTTAGTAGTATCCATTTACTTGTCTATGAACTATATAGGCAACCAAGTAGTCCTTTACCACGGACGCGGCTATTCGAATAGATGATGTTAACCCTGCAGGGGTGTACTTCTTCATACACGTTCTCACCACTTACCGCCGTTTACACGACATGTACTCGGCAACCTTCAAGCGGAAGCCCAACGTGGATGCCGGCCATGACCTACCTAAACACCTAAGTCTCTAGTCCAGGTTTATCGCCTATTCAGGTTCCATCCGTAGGGAGTCCGGCCGGGGTTTCCACATACGACCCCGAACGATGTGTACTGGGTTCCGAGACACCTAACGGGTGCCCGGTATACCCGGCCATGTACCTACCGCATCACAGCCCACCCCACGGGTCAGCGCTGTCCACGGCCTCCAATAAGCTACAAACACCAGAAACTACTTGCAACTCCTGGATAGAGGACTAGGGTGAATAAGAAGCCGAGAGGGTACATTGGCTTCGGGCCCAATGCATGGTAGTAGCTGATTCTTAAATCACACATACAGATCTCAGTGCTTAAGGACGGCTTCAATGAAACAACCCACCATGTACTCCTACATGGCCTCTCATCGATACCTTTACCAAATCGTGTTCAACACATCACTCTCATTACCGGCATGATCATTTCACTCTAGCCCATCACCCAGATGAAGCAGACCTGACACGACTCTAAGCATAGCAGGCATAGCAAGGTAGGAACAACACATACACATGGCTCAATCAACTCCTACACATGCTAGTGGGTTTCATCTAGTTACTATGGCAATGACAGGTCATGCGGAGGAAATGGGTTCAACTACCGTAGCACACAGCAGTTTGAATCGCGTTGTCTTAATGCAGTAAAAGAGAGTAGAAGCGAGAACATGGGATTGTTTCGATATGATCAAATGGTTGGTTGCTTGCCTTGCGGGTCCGTGGACTGGTATTGCTCTTTGTTAGGGTATTCGCGATACTCCTCGGGGGCAGAACCTGCCGCAGAGAGCACCGATACACAAACATCACCAAACAATGTGCAACAATATGATGCATGCATGAGACATGGCAAAATGAATTTCTTGGGCTAATGCAACTAAGACTAGATGGGTTTGAACTATTTTGAATCAAAGATTTCAGTTTCAAGCTCATAAATGGCCATTATTAATGCTTTATCTTGTTCTGCACTAAAAAGCAGATTAACTTGCTTAAACATGCATGAAACTAGTACATATGGATAGATTGGATTTTTCTGATCATTTTTCATATATAACACTTTGCATTTCGAGCTACAGATTAATTTCTATGATTTTTTGAAGTTTGTGGTATTTTCTGGAATTTCCTATGTAAGAATAATTCCAGTAAATAAATTACTGCGTCAGCATTACGTCAGGGTGACGTTAGTGGTCAACGGGATGGTCCAGGTCAAACCTGACAGTGGGTCCTGCGTGTCAGTGTCATTAGTTTAGCTAACTATTAGTTAATACTAATCCTAATTAATTAGCAAGGCTGGGCCCCACCTGTCATTGATCCAGGGGGGTCAAACTGGGCCCACCCCATGGTCAAACGGAGTCAGCAGGGTCAAACTCGCCGGTGTTTAGCCGCCGGCGAGGCCAAACGCGGCGGTGTGGTGCGGGTTTTGTCTACAGGGCACCGTTCGAGGCGCCGTTGGGCTCTACGGGTAGCTGGGAACGAGCCGCGGCGGGTGGTGCTAGTGGTTGGGCTCGGGGTCGTCGGAAACGACACCGGCGACGAGTTTGGCGGCGGCCGGAGCTCGGGTGAGCTCGGACTCATCGCTAGGAGGCATGGCGAGGCACATGGAGTGGTGCTACGGCCTTCTGGGAGTGTGGTGAGGTTAGTGGACAAGATAGTGTGGCCATGGCGTGGCCGGAGCCTCGTCGGCGACGAGCTCGGCGGCAGCGTGTGCGGGCAAACTCGGTGTGCTCGCTGTGGTGTACGAGAAGGAGAACGGAGGGGATAGGGAGGTGCCAAGCTCACGGTGGTTGCGACAAAGCAGACGGCAAGGTCGGAGACGAGCCGGAGCAAGCGGGGCGGCGGAGGCGAGCTGGCCGTCAGGAGGTTGAAGACGAGCTCGGTGGAGTCGCTCGGGGGCCTCCGGCGGGACGTGGCTCGGTGAGACGGTCAAGGAGGAAGTGGCGGAGCTTCTGGACACGGTGGAGCGGCGCCTGGACGATGTTGGGCACGGCTACGGCGGCGGGACAACGACGGCTTCTTCGCCCATCGTCGGGAGAGCCAGAGAGAGGAGCTGGGGAGGAGGGGGTGTGTCTGCGAGCTCGAGGGAGGAGTGGGTGATCGACCCAGGCCAGCAGAACGGCAAGGGGAGGAAGTAGGGATGCGGGCAGCTGCGTGGCGCGCGCTGGTGCCGGCGTCGAGCACCTGCCTGCCTGCCTGGCCGAGTCAAGCAGCTCGCTGGAGCGGCTGCTGGGCTGGGCCGGCTAGGTGGGCCTGCTGTTGGGCTGCAAGGTGAGGCTAGGTAAGATCCTCTCTCTCTCTTTTATTTCTCTTTTTCTATTTCTCTGTAAGTGTTGGGCTTTATTTAAAATACTAAAACGTTTCCAAAAATACTGCAAATAATTGTGGGCCCTGTTGGGATTATTCCTAACAGCCCTCACTTAAATCCAAAATTATTTGGGTATTTGAATTATTTTATAGCATTTAAATGCCCAAATGCAAATAAATAAGGAATTAATCCAGTGACCTTATGTGTCCTAGAAAAATGTGGACCACTTTTGGCAGAGGTTCTGGACCAAGACAAAAATGATGGACATTTTAGAAGGGCATTTCAGGTTCATTGAAAATATTTTTAGTAAAACCTAGTTGGTTTCAGAGGGGGCTGGGGGTTCTATCATCCCCACTTAAAGTTTCTGATGAATGATAAACATGATGCAAGCACTCTAGTGCATGAACTAGCTAGGGTGTGACACCTATCGACTACGGCCCGCGTCAGTCCCGCCGAAGAGAGAGGAGATGCCGCCCAGCAACCACGGTGTGGCGGCTGGCTTGCTCGCTGGCGCGTGCGTGCGTGCTTCGATGCACGGCGCTTCATCGAGCTGGCCGGGCCGCGGCGCGCGCATGGCCTGCATAGGGTTTGCGGTGGCGGTGCTACACGCCGGCCGCGGGTCTCCGGCTACCAGGAAGGCGGCGGCACTGATTCGAGTCGATCCTCAAGGTATCTGAGGGAGTCCTGGACTAGGGAGTGTCCAGACAGCCGGACTATCGTCGTCCGCCGGACTCCAAGACTACGAAGATACAAGATTGAAGACTCCGTCCCATGTCCGGATGGGACTTTCCTTGGCGTGGAAGGCAAGCTTGGCGATACGGATATGTAGATCTCCTACCATTGTAACCGACTCTGTGTAACCCTAGCCTCCTCCGGTGTCTATATAAACCGGAGGGCTTTAGTCCGTAGGACAACATACATTACAACAATCATACCATAGGCTAGCTTTAGGGTTTAGCCTCCTTGATCTCGTGGTAGATCCACTCTTGTACTACGCATATCATCAATATTAATCAAGCAGGACGTAGGGTTTTACCTCCATCGAGAGGGCCCGAACCTGGGTAAAACATCGTGTCCCTCGTCTCCTGTTACCATCCGCCTAGACGCACAGTTCGGGACCCCCTACCCGAGATCCGCCGGTTTTGACACCGACATTGGTGCTTTCATTGAGAGTTCCTCTGTGTCATCACTGATAGGCCCGATGGCATCTTCAACCAACGACGCTGTCCAGGGTGAGACTTTTCTCCCCGGACAGATCTTCGTATTCGGCGGCTTCGCACTGCGGGCTAATTCGCTTGGTCATCTGGAGCAGATCGAAAGCTATGCCCCTGGCCGTCAGGTCAGATTCGGAAGCCTAAGCTTCACGGCCGATGTCCGCGGAGACTTGACCTTCGACGGACTCGAGCCACAGCCAAGCGCGCCGCACTGTGACGATGGGCATGATCTAGCTCTACCGCCGAACAGTGCCTTGGTGGCCGCACGCGAATCCGCTCCGGCCATTAGTCCGGAGCCGATTGCCCAGATAGAGGATCGGTGGATGGACACCGCCTCGGGGGCTTCAACTTCCACGGCGATGGAGCCGAACACTAATCTTGTCCCTCGCAAAACTCGTGATTTCGAGGTGCCGGACTCCTTGCCGGACTCCGAACCTCCCGCGCCCCTACAAACCAAATCGGATTGGGCGCCGGTTATGGAATTCACTGCCGCGGACATCTTCCAATACTCGCCTTTTGGCGACATCCTGAATTCACTAAAGCGTCTCTCGTCATCGGGAGAGTCCTGGACGGACTATGGCCGGGACGGTCGGGATACGGACGACGAAGAAATTCAGAGCCCACCCACCACCCACTTTGTAGCCACTGTCGACGATCTAACCGACATGGTAGACTACGGCTCTGAAAACATCGACGGTATAGACGACGACGCCGGAGACGAACAAGAAACAGCGCCTATAGGGCACGCGAGGACCACCTCGTCATACAACATATACATGGTGGATACCCCAAAAGAGAGCGATAACGAGGACCAACGGGCCGCGGCAGAGGATAACCCCGCTGATAAACAACCAAAACGGCGGCGCAGACGCCGCCCTAAGCCCCGCCTCGACAACAACAACGCTCCTAAGGACCCCGCAATACAGCAGGGCACAAAAGTGGACGACAAACATGCAGATAAGCAACCGTCCGAACTGGACGAGTCAGATAATCAGTCCAGGCCCGGCGAAAATGACGGTTCGGACGATCTCACGCCGGACACGCCGCCGGAAGGTAAAAACCTTCGGAAAAGACTCGTCAACACTGCAAGAAGCTTGAAGAAGGAAAAGTGGAAGCTCAAAACAGCGGAAGACACACTCAGAATAAGGTGGAGCAAAGTACTCAAAACCGCGGATAAATACAGCAATGGCCACCAATCAAAGAGCTACCTGAAGCGCAAGCTGCTACCAGAATTCGACGACGAGGCCATAGAGCCCCCACAGTCAAAAAATAAAGAGGCTGCCTGGTTGGATAGACGGCCGGATGACAGGCCAAATTCTGAAAGCGGCGCCACACATAAACCAACCAATGAACTTGGAAGGACAGATGGCCCAGCCAGGTCCATCTACGGGCCAAATAAGAAGGCCCCAGGAAGCAAGGCAACACGTCAAGTGTCCGAAGATAGCGGCACACCCAAATACAGGGGCGCCGCACACCCACTATGTTTCACCAATGAGGTGCTGGACCATGAATTCCCAGCAGGATTTAAACCAATAAACATAGAGGCCTACGATGGAACAACAGACCCTGGAGTCTGGATAGAAGATTATATACTACATATACACATGGCCAGAGGAGATGATCTCCACGCCATAAAATACCTACCCCTCAAGCTCAAAGGGCCAGCCCGTCATTGGCTTAAAGGCCTCCCAGAAAACACTGTGGGAAGTTGGGAAGAGCTCGAGGACGCGTTTAGAGCAAATTTTCAAGGGACTTATGTCCGCCCTCCTGATGCAGATGATCTATGTCACATAACTCAACAGCCCGGAGAGTCAGCGCGCAAATTCGGAACAGGTTCCTCACTAAAAAGAACCAAATAGTCGACTGTCCGGACGCCGAAGCCTTAGCAGCTTTTAAACACAACGTCCGAGACGAATGGCTTGCCAGACACCTCGGCCAAGAGAAACCGAGGACAATGTCCATGCTAACAAGCCTCATGACCTGCTTCTGCGCGGGAGAGGATAGCTGTCTAGAAAGATGCAGCACCAGTGACCCAAGTACATACGAGATAAGAGATGGAAACGGAAAATCACGGCGCAGAAAAGAGCAGCGCCGGAATCAAGAGAAAAGCCCAAAGAGCACGGCAGTCAACGCCGGATTCAAAAGCTCGCGGCCAAACAACAAAACACCGCCTCTTAAGGATGACGGCGATGAGCTGTCCAACTTAAACAAGATTTTGGGTCGGATATGTCAAATCCACAGTACCCCCGGAAGGCCTGCAAACCATACCCATCGAGACTGTTGGGTTTTCAAACAATCCGGCCGACTACACGCCGAACACAAGGGGCTCGACGCGTCAAGCGAAGACGATAAACCCCACCAGCAGAGCACCGGAAAACAAAAGACTCTCCCATAAGAGGTCAAAGCAGTAAACTCACTTCATGTGATAATAGGAAAAATAGTGCGGCACTTCCTAAAAAGAGCCTCGCACGGTCCAACCCAGCAGACCATAGAGATTGGATATCAAAACCAATCACTTTCGACCACCTGGACTATTCCAGAAGCGTTCGAAACGCGGGACGGACTGCCCTGATATTGAATCCCATAATCGACGGATTACAATTTACTAAAGTCCTAATTGTAACGCCCCGGATCTGATGCGCCAGGTGTCTGCCAGTTATTCGTCGTCGTTGCCATGTCATTTGCTTGTGTGTTGCACTTTGCATGTCATCATCTGCATTTCATATCACGTCATCATGTGCATCGCATTTGCATACGTGTTCGTCTCATGCATCCGAGCCTTTTCCCCGTTGTCCGTTTTGCAATCCGGCACTCCTATGTCACCCGGCGTCCCCTTTTTGTCTCTTCTCTTGTGCGGGTGTTAAACTTTCTCGGAATGGCCCGAGGTTTGCCAAGCGGCCTTGGTATAGCACCGGTAGACCGCCTGTCAAGTTTCGTGCCATTTGGAGGTCGTTTGATATTCCAACAGTTAACCGGGTAGCCGCAAAAGCCTCTTTCGTTTGCAGCCCAACACCCCTTCCAAAGTGGCCCAAAGCCCAGCAAACTCCCTTCCATGCTCTCGGTCGTTCGATCACGATCGCGTGGCCGAAAACCGCTCCTCATTTGGACTGTCCTAGCTCCCTCTACCTATAAATTACCCCCTTCCCCGAAATCCCGCAGTCCAAACCCTAAAAATTCGTCCCCGCGCTCGCCGGACACGTCCGACCCGCCCGGACGCGTCCGCTCCGCCGCCCACGCCCAATCGCCTCCCGCCACGTGGCAAGCCGCCGCCACCCTCGCCGTCGGCCCGCGGAGCCCATCGCGGGCCCGCACGGGCCCTCGCGCCGCCGCCACCCGGCCCGGCCGCCGGTGCCACGCCCGCTCCCGCAGGCCTCGCCGCCGCCCCTCGCCAGAGGCCGTGCCCCGCCCGAGGTCGCCGCCGCCTCCACCCGGGCTCGGCGCGCCGCCCCGGCTCCGCCACGACCGCCTCCGCCGCGGCAACCCCGAGCGCGCCGCCTCCCGGCCCCGCCGCCCGACGCTCCTCCTCCTGCCCCGCCGCCCGGGAGCTCCTCGCCGGAGCTCCACAGCGGCCATGGCGCCGCCGCCCCTGCGCCCCCGCGACCGAGCCAGCCCGCGCCTCCCGCGCCCACCGCCGGCCGGATCCGGCCGGATCCGGTCCGGGAATGCCTCCCCGCGTCGTCCTCGACCTCGCCGGAGACCTCCATGGCCACAACTCCAGCGAGCCACCTCCTGCCTCAAAATCCGTGCCCGAAGGTTGACTTCCCCCCCCCCCCTCTGAAATTTGCCTAAGTCCCCGATTTGTTTTATGTTAACATGCCATGTTCATCGCGTCACATCTCTGCATCCGTAGCTCCGTTTTGTGCGTGTAATATGTCAAATTGTTCGTCACAAGGAGTACTTCATTTAATTCCATTGCATCGTTTCCTTTTGAGCTCATCTTGATGCCCGAAATGCTGTTGGAAGAGTGCATGTTGATGTTAATCTGGTGAAACTGTTATAACTTGCTCATTTCTCATTTTTGCCATGTTTGATGTGTGCATCCTATGAGGTTGATGTCTACATGTATGTTGATCTATGCCATGCCATCTTTCCATGGGTGCCAACCATGTATTTTTGTGAGTTGTGTGCTGAGTGCATTAAGCTTGCTAAGTAGGGTAGTTGCTGTTGCTGTTTTCCTGACAGATTCTGTTATATTTTGTTGCTATGTTAACATGCTTCTACTAATCATTCTATGCATAATCTGGAGATGTACTATAAACATGTCTTGATCTACATGTCATCCTATATCCATCCATGCCCCTGGTTGCATTTATAGGTTGCTGTAGCTTGTTGTAATCTTGCTCCAAAGTTGCTTGAAAATGTTGCTGTCAGCCTGTTAACATTAAGTTCAATGTTTCCATGATTGTTTCCTAGTGATCCATGCATCCTATGAACTTGCTATTGTCATGCTTAGCTTCATAAACATGCCTTATTACTGTTGGTTGCCTTGCCATGCCATGTATTGCTCTGTGGTGAGTGGTTCAAGCTCACCAACATGCCTACTTATTGTTGTTCCTGCCATGTATGAATCTGTAATATAACTTGCCATGTTTACATGGGTGCCATCATATCTTCTGATCCTTTTTGGCTCATGGTCACTAAGGGACTGTTGTTCTATGCTATTAGTAGATTCATGCCATGCCTTTGTTTGCCATGTTAAGCTCCTGTAACATGTTGTTTGATAGCTCTAAACATTGCAACCTGATGTTATTTCTGCAAAGCCTGAAACTGTTATTATTTGCAATCTCTCCATGTCCTTTTGAGCATGTTCTAGTTGTTTCTGGAGATAGCTCAGTGTTCATGTTTTGTTATGCATTACCAGTACTTCATGTCCATGCCTTTTGTTCTTATGTTGTGGTGCTGTAGCATGTTGCTTTGATGCTTGTAAGATGCCTAGTTGCTGTTAAGGACAGATTGTTGCTATGACTTGTATAGAGTGTGTGTGTTGAACCGTTGCTCCGTTTTGAGTGTGCTCTATATGAAACTTGCTTGTTTTTGCATGTAGCTTCATATTACCATGTTGCATCCTTGTTTTGGTGTGTTTTCTTGATGTTTGGGTGCATTTTGCATCAATGCCATGTTTAACTTGTTTTGCTCATATCTTCTAGGCCGTAGCTCCGAATTAAATGAACTTTATATGTTATTGACTAGAATTTCGGGTAGATCATCTTGGTGCATCTTAACTTGCTGTTTACCAACTTGAACATAAGGTTTATTCAGTTCTGGACCAATTTCGAAATATGCATATGAGGACTTACCGGAATTGTTTTATGTTGTTCCCGGCCTCATTTAAACTTGCCTTGATGTGTTGTTCTTTTTTGCATCATCTCTTGTCATGAGTAGCTTCATGTAGCCTTTTCATGCATCATGCTTGTTGTGCATCAGGTCTTGTTCATGTGTGGTGTGTTTACCATGTTGTGTGCTTCTTCTCGATAGTTCCCGTTTCGTTGCGATCGTGAGGATGCGTTCGTCTACGTGTGGTTCGTCTTCGTGGCTTCATCTTCTTCATGGACTCGTTCTTCTTCCTTGCGGGATTTCAGGCAAGATGACCGCTACCCTGGATCTCACTACTATCATTGCTATGCTAATTGCTTCGTTCTATCGCTATGCTGCGTTACCTATCTTTTGCTCCTCAAGCCTCCCAAATTGCCATGAACCTCTAACCTTTGACACCCTTCCTAGCAAACCATTGCTTGGCTATGTTACCGCTTTTGCTCAGCCCCTCTTATAGCGTTGCTAGTTGCAGGTGAAGTTGAAGATTACTCCATGGTGGACAAGATTTTGGTTGGGATATCACAATATCTCTTATATTATTAATGCATCTATATACTTGGTAAAGGGTGGAAGGCTTGGCCTTATGCCTGGTGTTTTGTTCCACTCTTGCCGCCCTAGTTTCCGTCATACCGGTGTTATGTTCCCGGATTTTGCGTTCCTAACGCGGTCGGGTGATTTATGGGACCCCCTTGACAGTTCGCTTTGAATAAAACTCCTCCAGCAAGGCCCAACCTTGGTTTTACCATTTGCCTCACCACCACCTACTTTTCCCTTGGGAGTCGCTCTCTCAAGGGTCATTTTTATTATAGCCCCCCGGGCCAATGCTTGTCTAAGTGTTGGTCCAAACTAGAGCACCGTGCGGGACCATCCCTTGGCAACTTGGGTTATGTCGGTACCTGTACGCTTAGCTTATCCGGTGTTGCCCTGAGAACGAGATATGTGCAGCTCCTATCGGGATTGTCGGCGCATCGGGCGGCTTTGCTGGTCTTGTTTTACCATTGTCGAAATGTCTTGTAAACCGGGATTCCGAGACTGATCGGGTCTTCCTGGGAGAAGGTCTATTCCTTCGTTGATCGCGAGAGCTTGTCATGGGCTAAGTTGGGACACCCCTGCAGGGTATAAACTTTCGAGAGCCGTGCCTACGGTTATGTGGCCGATGGGAATTTGTTAATGTCCGGTTGTAGATAACTTGACACCAGATCCGAATTAAAACGCATCAACCGCGTGTGTAGCCGTGATGGTCTCTTCTCTGCGGAGTCTGGGAAGTGAACACGGTTTCTGTGTTACGTTTGACGTAAGTAGGTGTTCAGGATCACCTCTTGATCATTGCTAGCTTCATGACCGTTCCGCTTGTTTCTCTTCTCGCTCTCATTTGCGTATGTTAGCCACCATATCATGCTTAGTCGCTGCTGCAATCTCACCACTTTACCCCTTCCTTTCCCATTAAGCTTTGCTAGTCTTGATACCCATGGTAATGGGATTGCTGAGTCCTCGTGGCTCACAGATTACTACAACAACAGTTGCAGGTACAGGTTTATGCGATGATCATGACGCGAGAGCGATGCTTGCTTGTGTTGAGTTCTTCTTCTGCTTCTTCGATCAGGGGATAGGTTCCAGGTCGGCTGCCTGGGCTAGCAGGGTGGATATTGTTTGAGTTTTTGTTTATGATTCATCCATAGTCGGATGTTGTTTTTGTATGATGTATTGTTGTATTCATGTGGCATTGTATGCCTTATGTATGTATCCCCTTCTATTATGTAATGTTGATGTAATGATATCCACCTTGCAAAAGCGTTTCAATATGCGGGTCTATCCTTAGTGGGACCTTCGAGTTCCTTTTGGATAGGGTCGCATATTGGGCGTGACAAGTTGGTATCAGAGCCTCGACCGACCTTAGGAGCCCCCTTGATTGATCGTGTAGTTTGGCCGTTGTTGAGTCTAGAAGAAAACTTTTTCTGAGTCTAGTTATATCGGAGAGTTAGAATTCTTTTTACTCCTCAGCCCCTTCGTTGCTCTGGTGAGGAATCTTGACGTAGGTGTTTTGAATTACTCCTCTTCCCATTCAAATTTTTCTTTAGGATCACGCAGTTGGTTTTTCGATCGTTGGTCCTCAGCTCTTTTCATCCGGTGCATTTCTCCTCAAGTTGACTCGAGCCTCTTCATCTTTGAGTTCAATCCTCAGTTGTCCTTGTTTTCCCACCCGCCCACCCTTTTTCTTCTCGGAACCGGAGTCCGTTATCGAGTATCCATCCTACTCGTGCGAAGTCTTTGCCTTCTTTCCTCAATGTTTTCAACCGGTGTTTCCTCTTGAAGTTATGCGTTCATTTTTTCCCTTCCAAGTTGTCTTTGTTTTCCCGCCCTCCCACCCTCTTCTTCCCGGAGCCTAAGCCTCTTTCGAGCATCAATTACCTTTGTACGGAGTCTCTTCAGTCTGCCCTTAATTATCTCAACCGGTGAATTCTCGTCTCGTTCGTCATTCTTCATCTCTTTTTCTTTTCCGGTGGATTCAATTCAAGTATTCGGTGTGATCATATTCTTTTTCCTTGGGTCAATTGTTGTTCCCCTTGCTCGTTCGTCTCTCGCCAGTTTATCCTTCCGGAGTGCTCACGACATCTCAGGAGATTCGTCTATATTCCAACTAATTCGAGGTTGCCACCTCATTCAAATATTTCAATTGTTCCGGTGCATCATCTATCTGTTCAACATCCTTTCCAACGGTGTTATATCTTTAGTGGGCCCTAACCCACAGGTCTTTTCCCAGGATCTTACCTAACTCTTCAAATTATTCCGGAGTCATTCTCAATTCTTTTCAAGTGTGACGTAAGAATGGATTCCATCAGTCACATGCCGTCTCCAAGATCGCTTTCAAATTCTTTTCATTGTTGGTTCAACCCCTTCTCTTTTCATTCTTCTGGAGTATCTCAGTAACTTTGGTGTTGTTTCTCGTCGTCATTCTTAACATTTGAAGATCGAAGAAGTGTTTTTCTCTTAAATCTTGTCCGTTCTCCCGGAGATTCGTGGTTCCAGCTTCTTGTTATCATCTCGAATTATTCCATTTGTCAGTTATTGTTTTCATCCATCCGGAGTATGTCAGGAGTTGTTTTTCTATTTCTTTTCACCAGAGGCCATCATTCCAGTTATCGTTCTCTATTTCTCCCGGTGCTTCGTTCAAGTATTCTTCAGTCAGCTCATGATCTCGTTGTTCTTTTGCATCTAAATCCCCTATAGCATATTTTTTCTTCTAATTCTTCCGGGTGATTCATTCTCTTTCGTCAGTCATTTTCGAATTCTTACGGTGGTTCGTTCAAGATTCTTTTTCCTTGATTATCATATTAATTCATTCGTTCTTTCGAATCCCACCGGTGGTTCCATCAAGACCTTCTCAAGTTTGCGATACGTCACTTCTCAATCCTTTTTCAAGAAGAATAAGTAGTATGCAAAATCCATTGCTTGTCATCAATTTAATTTGATGAAGGATAAGCATACAATAAATCTTATTCTTATTTCATCCAAGTGATTAATCCTTTTTCTTCGGAGTTTGTTCTTGATGAATAAATTCTAGTTCCAAGTGTTTTCATCTTTTCTTTTCCGGAGTTCAAATTTCCTCAGCCATCTCGTCGGAACCTCCGTTTAAATCACCGCAAGGCTCGTCTTATTCTTTCATCCTTCATTTCTATCTCATCATCCTTTTGTACAGGAGTTCTTCATGGTGGTTCTTCATGATTTAATTCATTCTTCAAGAGTTCACCAAGTTTCATTCCATCTTCTCTAGTTCATGTTCTACTCCTTTCATTTTCAACCGGAGTGCTGCCTAAATCCTTTCAATCTTATTCGTTTCTTTTCTCATTCTAACCACTCCGGTTAGAACGAGTGGCTTCATAGTCTATCTGGTTCCGTGAGCTTTCAATTCTCGTCATTCTCGTCGTTCCTCTCTTCTTCTTGAGTGCTCTCGATTCTTTGCTTCTTCTCTTGAGTTCTTGTTTCTCCTCATCCATTTTCCTTTCCATCTCGGTCCTAAGATCTCGGGACGAGATCTCTTGTTAGTGGAGGAGTGTTATAACGCCCCGGATCCGATGCGCCAGGTGTCTGCCAGTTATTCGTCATCGTTGCCATGTCATTTGCTTGCGTGTTGCACTTTGCCATGTCATCATCTGCATTTCATATCACGTCATCATGTGCATCGCATTTGCATACGTGTTCGTCTCATGCATCCGAGCCTTTTCCCCGTTGTCCGTTTTGCAATCCGGCACTCCTATGTCACCCGGCGTCCCCTTTTTGTCTCTTCTCTTGTGCGGGTGTTAAACTTTCTCGGAATGGCCCGAGGTTTGCCAAGCAGCCTTGGTATAGCACCGGTAGACCGCCTGTCAAGTTTCGTGCCATTTGGAGGTCGTTTGATATTCCAACGGTTAACCGGGTAACCGCAAAAGCCTCTTTCGTTTGCAGCCCAACACCCCTTCCAAAGTGGCCCAAAGCCCAGCAAACTCCCTTCCATGCTCTCGGTCGTTTGATCACGATCGCGTGGCCGAAAACCGCTCCTCATTTGGACTCTCCTAGCTCCCTCTACCTATAAATTACCCCCTCCCCCGAAATCCCGCAGTCCAAACCCTAAAAATTCGTCCCCGCGCTCGCCGGACACGTCCGACCCGCCCGGACGCGTCCGCTCCGCCGCCCACGCCCAATCGCCTCCCGCCACGTGGCAAGCCGCCGCCACCCTCGCCGCCGGCCCGCGGAGCCCATCGCGGGCCCGCGCGGGCCCTCGCGCCGCCGCCGCCCGGCCCGGCCGCCGGTGTCGCGCCCGCTCCCGCAGGCCTCGCCGCCGCCCCTCGCTGGAGGCCGTGCCCCGCCCGAGGTCGCCGCCGCCTCCGCCCGGGCTCGGCGTGCCGCCCCGGCTCCACCACGACCGCCTCCGCCGCGGCAACCCCGAGCGCGCCGCCTCCCGGCCCCGCCGCCCGACGCTCCTCCTCCTGCCCCGCCGCCCGGGAGCTCCTCGCTGGAGCTCCACCGCGGCCATGGCACTGCCGCCCCTGCGTCCCCGCGACCGAGCCAGCCCGCACCTCCCGCGCCCGCCGCCGGCCGGATCCGGCCGGATCCGGTCCGGGAACGCCTCCCCGCATCGTCCTCGACCTCGCCGGAGACCTCCACGGCCACAACTCCGGCGAGCCACCTCCTGCCTCAAAATCCGTGCCCGAAGGTTGACTCCCCCCCCCCCTCTGAAATTTGCCAAAGTCCCCGATTTGTTTTATCTTGACATGCCATGTTCATCGCATCACATCTCTGCATCCGTAGCTCCGTTTCGTGCGTGTAATATGTCAAATTGTTCATCTCAACGAGTACTTCATTTCATTCCATTGCATCATTTTCTTTTGAGCTCATCTTGATGCCCGAAATGCTGTTGGAAGAGTGCATGTTGATGTTAATCTGCTGAAACTGTTATAACTTGCTCATTTGTCATTTTTGCCATGTTTGATGTGTGCATCCAATGAGGTTGATGTCTACGTGTATGTTGATCTATGCCATGCCATCTTTCCATGGGTGCCAACCATGTATTTTTGTGAGTTGTGTGCTGAGTGCATCAAGCTTGCTAAGTAGGGTAGTTGCTGTTGCTGTTTTCCTGACAGATTCTGTTATATTTTGTTGCTATGTTAACGTGCGTCTACTAATCATTCTATGCATAATCTGGAGATGTCCTATAAACATGTCTTGATCTACATGTCATCCTCTATTAATCCATGCCCCTGGTTGCATTTATAGGTTGCTGTAGCTTGTTGTAATCTTGCTCCAAAGTTGCTTGAAAATGTTGCTGTCAGCCTGTTAACATTAAGTTCAATGTTTCCATGATTGTTTCCTAGTGATCCATGCATCCTATGACCTTGCTCTTGCCGTGCTTAGCTTCATAAACATGCCTTCTTACTATTGGTTGCCTTGCCATGCCATGTATTGCTCTGTGGTGAGTGGTTCAAGCTCACCAACATGCCTACTTATTGTTGTTCCTGCCATGTATGAATCTGTAATATAACTTGCCATGTTTACATGGGTGCCATCATATCTTCTGATCCTTTTTGGCTCATGACTAAGGGACTGTTGTTCTATGCTATTAGTAGATTCATGCCATGCCTTTGTTTGCCATGTTAAGCTCCTGTAACATGTTGTTTGATAGCTCTAAACATTGCAACCTGATGTTATTTCTGCAAAGCCTGAAACTGTTATTATTTGCAATCTCTCCATGTCCTTTTGAGCATGTTCTAGTTGTTTTTGGAGATAGCTCAGTGTTCATGTTTTGTTATGCTTTACCAGTACTTCATGCCCATGCCTTTTGTTCTTATGTTGTGGTGCTGTAGCATGTTGTTTTGATGCTTGTAAGATGCCTAGTTGCTGTTAAGGACAGATTGTTGCTATGACTTGTATAGAGTGTGTGTGTTGAACCGTTGCTCCGTTTTGAGTGTGCTCTATATGAAACTTGCTTGTTTTTGCATGTAGCTTCATATTACCATGTTGCATCCTTGTTTTGGTGTGTTTGCTTGATGTTTGGGTGCATTTTGCATCAATGCCATGTTTAACTTGTTTTGCTCATATCTTCTAGGCTGTAGCTCCGAATTAAATGAACTTTATATGTAACTTGACTAGAATTTCGGGTAGATCATCTTGGTGCATCTTACCTTGCTGTTTACCAACTTGAACATAAGGTTTATTCAGTTCTGGACCAATTTCGAAATATGCATATGAGGACTTACCGGAATTGTTTTATGTTGTTCCTGGCCTCATTTAAACTTGCCTTGATGTGTTGTTCTTGTTTGCATCATCTCTTGTCATGAGTAGCTTCATGTAGCCTTTTCATGCATCATGCTTGTTGTGCATCATGTCTTGTTCATGTGTGGTGTGTTTACCATGTTGTGTGCTTCTTCTCGATAGTTCCCGTTTCGTTGCGATCGTGAGGATGCGTTCGTCTACGTGTGGTTCGTCTTCGTGGCTTCATCTTCTTCATGGACTCGTTCTTCTTCCTTGCGGGATTTCAGGCAAGATGACCGCTACCCTGGATCTCACTACTATCATTGCTATGCTAATTGCTTCGTTCTATCGCTATGCTGCGTTACCTATCTTTTGCTCCTCAAGCCTCCCAAATTGCCATGAACCTCTAACCTTTGACACCCTTCCTAGCAAACCATTGCTTGGCTATGTTACCGCTTTTGCTCAGCCCCTCTTATAGCGTTGCTAGTTGCAGGTGAAGTTGAAGATTACTCCATGGTGGACAAGATTTTGGTTGGGATATCACAATATCTCTTATATTATTAATGCATCTATATACTTGGTAAAGGGTGGAAGGCTTGGCCTTATGCCTGGTGTTTTGTTCCACTCTTGCCGCCCTAGTTTCCGTCATACCGGTGTTATGTTCCCGGATTTTGCGTTCCTAACGCGGTCGGGTGATTTATGGGACCCCCTTGACAGTTCGCTTTGAATAAAACTCCTCCAGCAAGGCCCAACCTTGGTTTTACCATTTGCCTCACCACCACCTACTTTTCCCTTGGGAGTCGCTCTCTCAAGGGTCATTTTTATTATAGCCCCCCGGGCCAATGCTTGTCTAAGTGTTGGTCCAAACTAGAGCACCGTGCGGGACCATCCCTTGGCAACTTGGGTTATGTCGGTACCTGTACGCTTAGCTTATCCGGTGTTGCCCTGAGAACGAGATATGTGCAGCTCCTATCGGGATTGTCGGCGCATCGGGCGGCTTTGCTGGTCTTGTTTTACCATTGTCGAAATGTCTTGTAAACCGGGATTCCGAGACTGATCGGGTCTTCCTGGGAGAAGGTCTATTCCTTCGTTGATCGCGAGAGCTTGTCATGGGCTAAGTTGGGACACCCCTGCAGGGTATAAACTTTCGAGAGCCGTGCCTACGGTTATGTGGCCGATGGGAATTTGTTAATGTCCGGTTGTAGATAACTTGACACCAGATCCGAATTAAAACGCATCAACCGCGTGTGTAGCCGTGATGGTCTCTTCTCGACGGAGTCCGGGAAGTGAACACGGTTTCTGTGTTATGTTTGACGTAAGTAGGTGTTCAGGATCACCTCTTCATCATTGCTAGCTTCACGACCGTTCCGCTTGTTTCTCTTCTCGCTCTCATTTGCGTATGTTAGCCACCATATCATGCTTAGTCGCTGCTGCAACCTCACCACTTTACCCCTTCCTTTCCCATTAAGCTTTGCTAGTCTTGATACCCATGGTAATGGGATTGCTGAGTCCTCGTGGCTCACAGATTACTACAACAATAGTTGCAGGTACAAGTTTATGCGATGATCATGACGTGAGAGTGATGCTTGCTTGCGTTGAGTTCTTCTTCTGCTTCTTCGATCAGGGGATAGGTTCCAGGTCGGCAGCCTGGGCTAGCAGGGTGGATATTGTTTGAGTTTCTGTTTATGATTCATCCGTAGTCAGATGTTGTTTTTGTATGATGTATTGTTGTAGTCATGTGGCATTGTATGCCTTATGTATGTATCCCCATCTATTATGTAATGTTGATGTAATGATATCCACCTTGCAAAAGCGTTTCAATATGCGGGTCTATCCTTAGTGGGACCTTCGAGTTCCTTTTGGATAGGGTCGCATATTGGGTGTGACACTAATGGACGGAGGCAGCGACTTAAACCTGCTGTATTCAAACACAATCCGCAAAATGGGGATAGACCCTACCAAAATTCGACACAGCTGCACTTCCTTCAAAGGAGTGACGCCAGGCCCTTATGCCAAGTGCACAGGCTCCCTATTACTAGAAGTCGTGTTCGGATCACCGAACAACTTTCGGCGTGAAAAACTAATTTTTCATATCGTCCCATTTAAAAGTGGATATCAAGCACTCTTGGGACGAAAGGCTTTTGTCCGTTTCAACGCCATACCACATTACGCGTCTCTTACACTCAAGATGCCCGTTCCGCGTGGCATCATCTCAGTGCGAGGGTCACCCAAAGACCCCGGACTCGGATAGACGAGTCCGGCATCAATAGGCTAGGGGCTCCCTAGCCGCACACCCCTTCACAAGGGGCTGCGCGCACAAACAACCGCGGGTTTATTCAAACCCCGCTTTGCTTATTCATATTTTTTCTTTCACACATACCTTTTTTTCGCACGAATTGTTTTCAAACTAAGCGTTCCTCTCTTTTTACAGATGAACAACGTGCATACCCGTCCAGGATAACGGCACAACGGAGACACAGGCGCAAACGTGCAGTAGGGACCCGTTGCGAGGATTCTTTTCAGATTAAGACCCTGCGTAAACCTTTTTTACTGTCTCTTTTTGTTATTCTCCCTTGGTTTCTTCCTATAACCAAAGCGGAGCCTGACGTTTTGGCATTGGCCGCGTCAGAAGACCATGCCCGTACCTGGACACTAGGGGCTTAGGGCATTATTCTACCCATTATCATAAAGACCGAACACCTTAGGGAGTGTTCGGCGTCTCGAGTTAGGCATTATATGCATCAGCTCCGAATCATGTCTTTGGTCAAATGTTGGGTTTGCCCGGCTCCTGTGTTTTGCTACCTTACGTTCCGTATCATCGGCCAACGCGGCACCAGGAGAACTACTGCGATTGTGCCCCAGTTCGGCTGGGCGAGCACCTCAGTAGAGAAAGCCGAAAACTGACTGTCATGATATAGCGAGAGACTGGTCAACCACTTGATCGACTACCGGAATGTTTAGAATTCCCCGCTTTGACGAAGGACCGTTTCCCGGTCAGGCACACACGCGCCCCGAAATCGGAGAAGTGCGGTGCCCCTAGGGGCTATATCGTAGCCCCACCCTCGAACTCCACTGGCTAAGTGAAAGTCATAAAGCATTATAGTCCGGATTGCCTCGTTTGCTACGCTACCACCTCCTAAACAGGACCGAGACGTCGGATTAAGTGTGAACACGCGCTATTTTTTGTGAACACCCCCGCACCTTGTGCGTGGGGTGTCGGTGTCAAAACCGGCGGATCTCGGGTAGGGGGTCCCGAACTATGCGTCTAGGCGGATGGTAACAGGAGATGAGGGACACGATGTTTTACCCAGGTTCGGGCCCTCTCGATGGAGGTAAAACCCTACGTCCTGCTTGATTAATATTGATGATATGGGTAGTACAAGAGTGGATCTACCACGAGATCAAGGAGGCTAAACCCTAGAAGCTAGCCTATGGTATGATTGTTGTAATGTATGTTGTCCTACGGACTAAAGCCCTCCGGTTTATATAGACACCGGAGGAGGCTAGGGTTACACAGAGTCGGTTACAATGGTAGGAGATCTACATATCCGTATCGCCAAGCTTGCCTTCCACGCCAAGGAAAGTCCCATCCGGACACGGGACGGAGTCTTCAATCTTGTATCTTCGTAGTCTTGGAGTCCGGCGGACGATGATAGTCCGGCTGTCCGGACACCCCCTAGTCCAGGACTCCCTCAGTAGCCCCCGAACCAGGCTTCAATGACGATAAGTCCAGCGCGTATATAGTCTTCAGCGTTGCAAGGCGGGTTCTCCCTTCAAGTTCCATGTACCTGCCGAACAATGTCCGGCTTCACCATAAATACTGTGTTTCTCGGCTTCTACGCCCAATAACGGTATTTTTCCACGCGCCGCACGAATGTGAAAAGCCAGGGCGTCTTTTACGTTTCACCCCCCAGTCGTGCGAGTCATCCGCCTATAAAAGAGGCAAAAATCCAGATCCAAACCACACCATCCTCCTCCCGCGAATACTTCATCGGAGCGCCTTTGACCTAAAAATCCATTCCATCATGGACCGTCGACGCGGCTCTTCTTCACGCACTCCCAGCCCACCGCCGGGGAATTGGAGGAGGTGCTCTGTTTCGCACAACGAGCTAGTGAAGCTCCAAACGGGGGGATTTCTCCCTTCGGCCTTCATGGTCCCAGTCCGGGCCGGACTGGTTACTTATCAAGGTGGGAGGCAAGCGGAGGCTACCCCAAGCCCCAATAAGGGGGAGCGAGTATGCTTCATCCCCTATCTGTTAAGGGCACTCGGATTCCCAATACATCCGTTCCTCCGCGGGCTCCTGGAGTTCCACGGACTCCAGCTCCACCACCTCACGCCCACCTCTGTCCTACATATCGCGGGCTACGTAGCTCTTTGTGAGCTATTCCTGGGCATTGAGCCCCATTTTGCATTGTGGAAGAGGCTGTTCTGCCTCGTACCCCGTTCTCACGAGGGGTCCATATATCAAGTGGGCGGCGCCGAAATATGGCGCATTGCCGGGACCGGATACCCATCCGGTACTCCCAAGAAGGCGTCCGAAGACGGGCCTTCAGAGTGGTTTTATATAGGAGACGCTCCGCTGCCGGACCCAGTCCGGATCGGCCTCCCGGAGTTTAGTGCTGCTCCTTTGAAGAACCGCCTCAGCTGGCGCCCACAGAGCCCCCGATTGGAGGAAGACAAGAGTGTCCATTACTTGATGGGCCGAATAAGATTAATGGCCCATTCTGGCTTGACCATGATCGGAGTCATGGCGACATGCATCATGCCATGTGGGATTTCAACGGGGAAGACGATGCCACCTGTCATGGCCGCAAAGGGCCGGATTCGACCGAGGATCTGGTGGAGATCCTGTCCAGCCTGTACAAGGGGGAGAAGGAGGACTTCCTTCGAACGAACCCTTTGAATGGGTTTTCCATGATCAACCCTAGAGGATGGGTAAGTGAACACCTTTAAGGAATCAACCCATGCTTTCGAAGTTTAGGCTTCTTACATTATGTCTTCGGCGCAGGATCTACGCTGGACTGTGGAGGACATGGTAAGTCCTGCTCCGCAACCCGAGGATCCGGAAAGATCCCTAGATCCGGCCTCCGAAGAGGATCCGGACATCGAGGTGGAGCTGATCGACGGGGTGTTTCACCAGCTCAGCATAGACAATGCTTTGGTTGCCATTACGGCGGATTACCCCGGACTGTGTCCGGCTTCCCAGGTGACCGCGACCGAAGTCCGGACACCATTATCTCTTCCCTACCCATTTCTAACCTTCGCGAACGATGGTATTTTGCAGGAAGCGCCTTTACGGCAGGAAGCCGAGCCCGCGGCGGCTGACCAACAGAGGTCAGTTCGGACCAGCAGGCGGAAAAGGAGCGGGGTGCGGACGGAAACGTCGCCGCAAAGGTATAGCTCGTATTTAAATTTTCAGAGCGACGTTCCTAGGAAACGCCTGAGTGCTCATGATCTTTGCAGGAGAAAAAGCGCTCGTCGGACTGTGGGCGCAGAAGTTATTGATCCAACCTACACCGGCCAGGCTCCAGCACCCGGCCTGGAGGGGGAGGCAAGCGCAAGACGCGGGCCGGATCCTTCTCCAACGGAGGACACCGACAGACTGTTCGCCACCAAGTCTGAGGTGGAGAGCGCCATGAACCATAGGCGCCGCCGGACAGTATTTCGTGAAGCGTGCTTTTCCCCTGAGGCATTGGATGCCTTTAACGCAGGGGACGCGCATCTCCGTGCCGCTCAAGATGGTTTTACCAGAGCCACGAAGCAGTATGTGAAAGACATACGGGTAAGGGAATTTTAATGGTTGTATATACCAGTAACCCCCGGTACTTAAAGTAGTTATGTTAACTGATTTAAGGATCATCTGAAAACGCAGGCTCTTGCCGAGAAGAATGCCCAGCTGTCTCGGGAGCTGCAAGATTGCAAGGCCCAACTTGAGGCCGCACTTGCTGCCGCAGGAGGAGACGCAGAGACCCCTCCTGGTAACACATTTTTATTAATAAATATAAGCGCTGTGCGGCGTGCGTGCGAGTCTAATAATGACATTGCAGGTGCCGCCGGACAAGATCCGGACATGCAAGCATTGCTGCGCCAGCTAAAGGCCGGCGAGAGTGTGCGGAATAGGGTTCAGCAAGAAAGGAACAAGCTCCAGGATGCCAACGCCAAGCTCGGAGAAGAGCTGAAAGGCGCTCGAGCCGAACTGTCCGGCTCCGTTAAGGAGAATCAGCGGCTTCGTCGCGGCATTTATAGTAAGTTCTTGAGCGGACTCCTTTGAAAAGAAGAGTTCGGCGAGGAAGTATAATGACATGATATGTCTTGTAGGTATACTCACAGGTCATCCTGCAGAGGAGATGCCCATATCAACGGGTGATCAACTTCCTGAACTGTTGCAACTGCTCGAACGAGTTCGGCAGGCAATGAGCGGCATCGTCCGGGCTTTATGGCCAGCCCTCTCCCTACCCGAGGGCCTTGGGGAGCTTGCGGAGAAGCTTCAGGGAGTGCGGCAGCGCTTCCGTTTGTGGAAGATTTCGGCTTGCCGTCAAGGTGCCAGGGAGGCTTGGGCCATGGTGAAGACGCGGTATAAGAAGGCGGATCCCAACCATATGGCCGAAGTTGGACCGGTGGGGCCCGATGGGAAGGAGATCCCTGTGAGTTTAGTATACAGCCAAGTAGAGTTGGCTGCTAAGTTTTCCCAACGGGACTGTAAGTTAGATAGCCTGTTAGACGGGATTGAGGAGGAATACAATCAATAAATTTGACAATGTATGCTTTCCTTTAAAGTGACATGTGAAATGCCTTCTAGCCGGATTGTAGATCGTTTGTCTTTTCCGACCTTTTCGCTTCAACCTCGGGACCCTAGAGTCCGGAGTGTGTCCGAATACCTTTTTGGTTAACAAACAACCGTGGTATGCATGGAGACCGGGCATAGGGGTCATTAGTGCTTTATCCGACAAGTGCCCAACTAGTTATGTTATATTACATGGTTAGTAAGAAACATCTTCCAGGGAGAATAGTTCCGTTAAGGGTTCCTTTCGCTGGGAGGCATGCCCTAAAGTGCACGTCTGAACTGCAAAGAAAGCAGTAAAACATCTGGGGGCAGATAGATAAATAGGTAAAAAGTCATCCTTTAAGTCACCGACCGAATATTCCCTTAAGAATGCTAGCTTTCGGCTTCACCCAGTCTGAGGTACACATCCGGCTGACCCGGCAGTAACAATCGCAGAGGTTCTCCCTTTACCTCCTAGCCGAACAATCGGGAACGTAGGGGTAAGCACAGGAGCCAGGCAACCCAGCTTGGCCAAAACTTAAGTCATATCGATGCATATAATGGCGAGTAAAAGGTACATGTGGAAGCTTGACACATGTGCTAGGTATGAAACCCGTATAATTGAGCTTCTGTAAAAGAAGCCCCCACGAATAATGAGTGCGGATGGCACATCATGCGTATGCGAGTCCGGCGCTAGGCATAGAATCGTCGGAGGCGGGCTGCGTTCCATGGGTTCGGCTCGAGTCGGTTATCTGACGTATTTCGTAGACGGTATGCTTCGCCGGTCAGGACTTGATCGATAATGAAGGGGCCCTCCCATTTGGGCTTGAGCTTGTCCTTTTTCTTGTCCGGCAGGCGTGGAACTAGTTCGCCAACGTTGTAAGTCTTGGCCCGTACTTCTCTGCTTTGATATCTTCGAGCCTGCTGCTGATAGAATGCGGAACGAGCTTTGGCGACGTCGCGTTCTTCCTCCAATGTGTCCAAGCTGTCCTGCCGATCCAGCTCGGCCTCTCTTTCCTCGTACATGCGCACTCGAGGTGAGTCATGAATAATGTCGCAGGGCAGGACTGCCTCTGCGCCGTATACCATAAAAAATGGTGTGAATCCGGTAGTATGGTTAGGCATTGTCCGCAGCCCCCAGAGCACGGAGTCGAGCTCCTCGACCCAGTGCGTGTCAGATTTAGTAAGTGACCGCACTAGTCTGGGTTTAATGCCGCTCATTATTAGACCATTTGCTCGTTCCAATTGACAGTTGGTTTGAGGGTGATAGACTGAAGCGTAGTCGAGCTTGATGCCCATATTCTTGCACCATGACTTAACCTCGTCAGCTATGAAGTTCGTGCCGTTGTCGGTGATGATGCTGTGGGGGACTCCGTAACGGTGTACTACCCCGGATATAAAGTCTATCACTGGTCCGGACTCTGCCGTTTTGACCAGCTTGGCCTCTATCCATTTGGTGAATTTATCCACCATGACCAATAGGTACCTTTGCTTGTGGGTTCCCCCTTTAAGGGGTCCAACCATATCAAGCCCCCAGACCGCGAACGGCCAGGTAATGGGTATAGTTTTGAGGGCAGTAGGTGGCATATGGCTCTGATTAGCAAAGAGCTGACAACCAACGCATCTCTGGACTAAGTCCTGGGCATCTGCCCGGGCCGTCGGCCAATAAAATCCTGTACGGAATGCCTTTCCTACAAGGGCCCGGGCTGCTGCGTGGTGTCCGCCTAGTCCGGCATGAATTTCAGCCAGGAGGTTTCGCCCTTCCTCTTCGGAGATACACCTTTGAAGGACTCCGGTTGTACTTTTCTTATAAAGTTCTCCCTCATGGACCTTGTAGGCTTTCGATTGCCGGACTATGCAGCGGGCCTCGTTTTGGTCTTCGAGAAGTTCCTGCCTAAGTAAGTAGGCTAGGAAAGGTTCTGTCCACGCGGCGATTACTGCCATTATGACGTGGGCTGAAGGTGTTATGTCATCTGCTGAATCACCGAGTGGTGCGGCTTTTTCCGGTTTGTCACTACTGGGCTCCTCTTCCCATAGTATGGATGGCTTGAAGAGCCGTTCTAGGAAGATATTTGGAGGGACAGCATCACGTTTTGCCCCGATGCGTGCCAGTACATCGGCCGCTTGGTTATTATCTCGGGCTATGTGATGGAATTTGAGTCCTTCCAACCGAGCTGACATTTTTAAGACAGCGTTGCGATATGCTGCCATTTTCGGATCCTTGGCGTCAAAGTCTCCATTTATTTGGGATATTGCAAGGTTTGAATCCCCGCACACCTCTAGGCGTTGAATGCCCATGGAACTGCCATCCGGAGACCATGTAACAGGGCCTCGTATTCGGCTGCGTTGTTGGAGTCAGTGTACATTATTTGAAGTACGTACTGGACTGTGTCCCCGGTCGTGGACGTCAATACGACGCCAGCCCCCAGTCCGGCCAACATTTTAGAGCCGTCAAAATGCATAACCCAATTGGAGTATGCGCCGTACTCTTTAGGGAGTTCGGCTTCGGTCCATTCCGGGACGAAGTCAGCCAAAACTTGTGACTTTATAGCTCGCCGAGGTTTGTAAGTTATATCGAATGGTAAGAGCTCAATGGCCCATTTTGCAATCCTGCCCGTTGCGTCGCGGTTATTTATAATGTCATTGAGTGGTACTTCAGAGGCCACTGTTATCGAACACTCTTGAAAGTAGTGTCGGAGCTTCCGGGACGCCATGAACACCGCATATGCTATCTTCTGATAGTGCGGGTAATGGGATTTGCAGGGGGTTAACACAGTGGATACATAATACACTGGTTTTTGAAGAGGGAATTTATCCCCTTCTGTCGCTCGTTCGACGACGAGGACCACGCTTACAACTTGATGCGTCGTTGCGATGTATAATAACATTGGTTCGCCCAGAGTGGGCGCAGCCAGGACCGGATTTGTTGCCAGTATGGCCTTTATTTCTTCGAGTCCAGCAGTGGCAGCATCCGTCCACTCAAAGTGTTCGGTGCGCCTGAGGAGGCGATAGAGGGGCAACGCCTTTTCTCCTAGACGGGAGATAAAGCGGCTTAAGGCTGCCACGCATCCTGTTAATTTTTGTATTTGTTTGAGGTCTTTTGGAATATCCAACTGTGACAGAGCTCGGATTTTAGCCGAGTTTGCTTCAATTCCTCTACCGGATACAATGAAGCCCAGCAGCTTTCCGGCTGGTACGCCGAAAACGCATTTTTCCGGATTCAGCTTGATGTCATATGCTCTGAGGTTGTCGAATGTGAGCCTGAAATCGTCTACTAGAGTTTCGACATGTTTTGTTTTGACGACTACGTCGTCTACGTATGCCTCGACTGTTTTGCCGATCTTGGTGGCCAGACATGTTTGAATCATGCGCCGATATGTTGCGCCGGCATTTTTAAGTCCGAAGGGCATCGTGTTGAAGCAGAATGGTCCGTATGGAGTGATGAATGCCGTTGCGGCTTGGTCTTCTTCCGCCATCTTGATTTGATGATAGCCAGAGTATGCGTCCAGGAAGCACAACGAATCGTGCCCTGCGGTAGCATCAATAATTTGGTCAATGCGGGGGAGAGGGAAGGGATCCTTTGGGCAAGCCTTATTGAGGTCTTTAAAATCGACACAGAGGCACCAGGATTTATCCTTCTTTGGTACCATCACCAGATTTGCTAGCCAGTCCGGATGTTTGATATCTCTAATGAATCCGGCTTCCAATAGTTTGGCTAGCTCTTCTCCCATTGCCTGTCTTTTCGGTTTGGAAAATCGTCGAAGAGCCTGTTTGACTGGCTTAAATCCTTTTAGGATGTTTAGGCTGTGTTCTGCCAACCTGCGTGGGATTCCGGGCATATCCGAAGGATGCCAGGCGAAGATGTCCCAATTTTTCCGAAGGAATTCACGCAGTGCGGCGTCTACTTCGGGGTTCAATTGTGCCCCAATGGAGGCCGTCTTTGTTGAGTCCGTTGGATGGACCTGGAATTTTATTATTTCATCTGCTGGTTTGAAGGAGGTGGACTTGGATCTTTTATCGAGTATCACATCGTCCCTGTTCACCGTAGAGCGCAGCGTGGTGAGTTCCTCTGCTGCTAAGGCTTCGGATAGTGCCTCCAGGGCTAGTGCAGCTGTCTTATTTTCGGCACGGAGTGCTATGTCCGGATCACTAGCGAGGGTGATTATTCCGCCGGGCTCAGGCATTTTGAGCTTCATGTACCCGTAATGAGGTATTGCTTGAAAAATTGTGAATGCCTCTCGTCCTAATATAGCGTGATATCCGCTGTTGAACGGGGCCACTTGGAACGTGACTTCTTCGGATCTGTAATTGTCCGGCGAGCCGAACTCCACATCGAGTGTGATTTGTCCGGTGCAGCGTGCCTCCCGACTAGGGATTATCCCTCTGAAGGTTGTGCTGCTTTGCTCAATACGGCTCCAATCGATTTCCATTTTCCGCAGAGTTTCCTCGTAGATGAGGTTTAATCCGCTGCCGCCATCCATGAGGACTTTTGTCAGTCGAAAGCCGTCCACTATGGGACTAAGCACCAGTGCGGCTGGTGCTCTGGCTGTTCGGAATTTAGGTTCATCGCTGGCACCGAAGGTGATAGCTGTGTCACTCCATGGGTTTGCTGTCGCTATTTGGTAGATTTCGGCGAGTCCGCGGATTGTTCGCTTTCGCATATTGTTTGACGCGAAAGTCTCGAAGACTGTTGATACCGTACCGGTATTGTTGGAGTTGTTTTGCGGGGCTAGAAGCTCCTCGCCACTTTTGGCCACCTGTCGTAATATCCAACATGCTCGAAGGCTATGAGTTGGGACGGCTCCCTCTGTACTATGAAGCTTACAGGGTCCATTGAGCCATCCCTCCAGTATGGTTCCGTGCCCCTTATTGGGTTTTTGCTTTTTCTTTTTTGCATATGGGGCCTGAATGTGAGGCGCCCTTTTGTTGTGGACTGGGGCTGGGGCCGGATTACCCCAAAATTGATTTTCGGTTTTCCGGAAACTCTCCATCGCATAGTACATTTGTACTATGGACGCCAGATCGGCGAAACGTGTAATTTTGCGACGATCGATGGCGTTCAATACTCCCTTGTCCGTGCAATTATTGCAGAAGATTGAGATTGCGTTTTCCTCTCGGCAGTCCTTTATCCTGTCCATAACCAGGAGGAATCTGGCCCAGTAGTGGTGTACTGTTTCGGCGGGCTCTTGCCGTATTAGAGATAGATCGCATATGTCTGTGCGGGTGGGTGAACTGAAGTCCGGATCCCTGCCCATCTTGGGGCTCAAAGGCCGAGGGGTTTCCGAATTTGGAAGCTTGGTTTGCTGGAGACAATTCAGCGAGTCCGGAGCGACGCATGATTTTAAGTTCAATGCTCGATCGAAGTCCGTCCCTCCGCGGAAATCCGGCATGGAGGGTTCGGGAATCCGGACATGAATAGTTTTCAATATAGGCAAAGAGTTACCGTATTGCTCCTCTACCACTGCGACGTGGTGGGTGGCCTGGGGAGAGTTAATCTCTCTCAGATTGGTTTTAAGCCCAATCTGGTTGTAGTCCATAGCGACTCCCAGGGCGGCGATGCGATCCAAGAGCTCGTTGACAGACGAGAGCTCTATTGGATCCAACTGTTCGGCAGCATTCGGGCTGACGCGAAGATTGCTTCTAACGACTTGAGAAGTCATTGTCGAAGCGGCGGCCGGACAGGCGGTCATAAGAAAACCACCTAGCCGGATAGTTTGGCTGGCGGCCAAGGCCCCTTCGGTGAAAACACCGTCTTTGAAGACGGGGGGAGGCATCCGCCCTATCGGTGACGACACAGAGGAACTCTCAATGAGAGCACCAATGTCGGTGTCAAAACCGGCGGATCTCGGGTAGGGGGTCCCGAACTGTGCGTCTAGGCGGATGGTAACAGGAGACGAGGGACACGATGTTTTACCCAGGTTCGGGCCCTCTCGATGGAGGTAAAACCCTACGTCCTGCTTGATTAATATTGATGATATGGGTAGTACAAGAGTGGATCTACCACGAGATCAAGGAGGCTAAACCCTAGAAGCTAGCCTATGGTATGATTGTTGTAATGTATGTTGTCCTACGGACTAAAACCCTCCGGTTTATATAGACACCGGAGGAGGCTAGGGTTACACAGAGTCGGTTACAATGGTAGGAGATCTACATATCCGTATCGCCAAGCTTGCCTTCCACGCCAAGGAAAGTCCCATCCGGACACGGGACGGAGTCTTCAATCTTGTATCTTCGTAGTCTTGGAGTCCGGCGGACGATGATAGTCCGGCTGTCCGGACACCCCCTAGTCCAGGACTCCCTCATGGGGGCTGAAGCCGAAGACTGCAATCTTTCAGGTTATACAAATGTATATATAAACGGCCGCATAGGAGAAGTTTTACTACTTGGGACGCACAAGTATAAAAAGCAGTTATAGCATAATCATCGTTTTACAAGCTAAAACGTTCAGTTGAACGTGACATTTTTGGAGCACTTCGACTCTATTACACGAGCACCACGCATAACTTCCCCGAAATAGTGCTCAGCGGGGAGCCGGCTTTCATCCGAACCCTGGGCAGCAACAGCGGTGGCATCCATCTCTGTCCAATGCGCCTTCACGCGGGCAAGAGCCATCCGCGCGCCTTCGATGCAGGCCGACCGCTTCATCTCCTTGATATGCGGCACCGCTCCAAGGAATTGCTGCAGTAAGCCAAAGTAGCTCGTCGCCTTGGGCCTCTCTGGCCAGACATGAGCCACGACGTCAGTCATGGCAAGTCCGGATAATCTATTTAGCTCGGCCCATTCGGCCAACCGGTCGGTCAACGGAAGTGATCGATCCGGACTATGGAATTGAGACCAAAATAGCTCTTCCGTCTTGTGATCCTTCTGGCTCCGGAAGTGCTCAACGGCATCAGCCGCACTTGCCGCTAAGTCCATATACGGATCCGCCGGACTCCACAGCCGATCAAATTGAGCATACTTTTGATCCATAAACCGGTGACACAGCAGAAAAGGCCTGCCAGCCACGATATCTCCGGCCTGGCGCAGCTCCTCCTTCATGGCCCGCATTGTAGAGCGGGCATCCTTGGCCTTGGCGGTGGCCTTCCTCAGGCCTTCCCGCTCCGATAAGCGCTCCTTTTCAAGAGCCTCATTGCGGTCGGCAGCATCTTTTACTTTCACGGCCAATTCGGCCACCTCTTCCCTGCTTAGGCAGTGTGCAGCCCTTTCGGCTTTCAACTCCTCGGCCGCCCTCGAGGCAGCCGCGTCACTCCTTCGGGCTTGCTCCTTAGCTTGAGCAAGTTCGGCCCGAAGGCTCTCCACAGCAGCAGCACCGTCTGTATAACAGCATTTAATTTATCAGAGGAGGGTTTTGACCCCCTTAATAAAGCGACTGTGGAGAACTCATCTACCTTGCGACTCGTCAAGTCGCCGGTTGACAAGTGCGATGTCCGCATCCGCCACGTCAAGTTGCCGCATTAACTCGGCAACCCCACTAGTCCGGCTAGCCCTCGGACTATCTGCCACCTGCATAGGAACGGTGACATTCATTACTTGCGATTTCGATCCTCGGCACGCTGTCGCTTTCGACAACCTACCGAGTCTCAGGGGCTACTACCTATACAGGGCGCACTTTTATGTGCAAAACGGCCAAAAAAACAAGTGCACCATTTTCGCGTACCTCAAATCCCGCCAGCAAACTCGTAGCGGCATCACGCAATCCGCTCTCGGCAGACGAAATCCTTCCAATCACCATACGCATCAACGCACGGTGATCTTCTGAGATGGACGCCCTCTCCAGCAGATTCTTCATTTCTCCCGGCCGGACACTAGCGGGCGCCAAACTCCCCGGCCCCTCCGGACTCGGGGACACCCTCCGTGACGATACTTCAGGCTCGTCTACCCTATCTGACGGCGCAGCAGACGGGGGTGTTTCGCTCTCCATCATCTCCGGAAGAAGGTCCCCCGAAGACGAACTCATATGCGAAGGCTGCAAATCCGAACTGCAAGATAAAAATTTCGGTCACCCACAAAAGCACAAATGGAGGTATTTTCTTACTAATGAACTCCCCTTTTCATACTCACGGCTCGTTGGAGGGCTGATCCTTTGGTGATGATTGTACGTCCGGATTCTCCCCGGACGCCGGACCCTCCGGTGAAGATCTCTTCCCCTGTTTAGGGGCTTTGGCCTCCGGATCTTCGGAGGTAGTCCTCTTCTCCCCCTGGAAGGAGGAGTTTTTGATTCCCCCCTCTTCAGACGCCCCTTTGGGCGAAGTAATAGCTCCTTTATCTTTCCCATCGCCCCCTTTTATGGGCGCGACCTCCAACATTCTGACCAGCACGGGCTCCAGTGCGGTCTCTGGGAGGGGAGCCGGACACCTTATCAGCTTCGATCGCGCTACCCACTCCTATGAAAAGTTATGGGTCAGGAGGCGAACCCTAGAAAAGCAGATAAATAAAACGTCCAGACTCTAAGCTATTTACCTGAGTATCCGGGCGATTGCGGCTTAGGCCTGCGTCCTCGGTCAATTCCGGACACACCACCTGCGGTCCGAAGAACAACCTGTACATCTCCATGGGTGTTGCACCCATGAAGTGTTGGAGAATTCGAGGTCCCTCCGGGTTGAACTCCCATAGACGGAGAGGACGGCGTTTGCAGGGCAGGAGACGCCTGGTTAGCATTACCTGCATCACCACGACCAGATTGATCTCCCTCGCTTGGAGGTCTCGAATCCGGCCCTGCAGTGAGGGCACGTCTTCGGACAGCCCCCAATTGAGCCCTTGGTTGACCCACGACATCAGTTGGCGTGGAGGTCCCGGGCGGAATGAAGGCGGCGGCTTTTGCTTGCTGCCCTTCGGAGCGGTGATATAGAACCACTCCTGTTGCCATAGTCCGAGTTCCTCTCGGAAGGAACCCTCAGGCCACGGGGCATCGGCCCTTATGCTTATGGCCGCCCCGCCGCACTCCGCTTGACGCCCCCCGATCATCTTCGGCTCCACATTGAAGGTTTTCAGCCACAGGCCGAAGTGGGGGGTGACGCGGAGGAAGGCCTCGCAGACGATAATGAATGCGGAGATATGGAGGATGGACTCCGGAGCCAAATCGTGAAAATCCAGCCCGTAGTAGAACATGAGCCCTCTCACGAAGGGGTCTGTCGGGAAGCCTAAACCCCGACGGAGGTGGGGTACGAAGATAACCTACTCACCGGGCTCGGGGGCGGGCACGGCCTGCCCTTGGGCAGGCAATCTGTGCGAAATCTCGTAGGACAGGTACTTGGCCTCCCGCAGCTTTGACACGTCCTCCTCCGTGACGGAGGAGGGCATCCACCGACCATGGAGGTCGGAGCCGGACATGGTTGAGAATCCGAAGCGCTTGAATCTGAGGCTCTGGGTGCTGGAACTTGGAGCGAGGAGGAGATTCGATGCGAGATTGAAGAAAAGGAACGGTCCTTGGTCCTCTTATAAAGGGGAAAAATACCAAGGGTCGTCTCCGTGACCGTTCGGGATTCACCTTCGATGGAGGAGGCGTGGCGACGGGCACGGTTGGGTTACCCACGCATGTATTGATGAGAATCCCGGAATAAGGGGAACACAATCTCTGCTTCGACAAGACGTGCCAAGGAAACCGCTTCGCTAAACGTGCTGAGGTGGTATGGTAAAAAACAATTCAAACAAAAGCTTGGTAGCGGTGTGATGTAACGCCGCATAATACGTCAGCAGATTGGACTGGTGTACATTTTATTCTCTCTACGGTGGAACGTGGAATTTATTTTGCAGAGCCGGACACTATCCTGGTATTCATAATCTTCTCTGGATTATTCAAGGGAGGAACTCGCCTTGCAATGCCGAACATTATGCGCACCGGACTTATCGTCATTGAAGCCTGGTTCAGGGGCTACTGAGGGAGTCCTGGACTAGGGGGGTGTCCGGACAGCCGGACTATCGTCGTCCGCCGGACTCCAAGACTACGAAGATACAAGATTGAAGACTCCGTCCCGTGTCCGGATGGGACTTTCCTTGGCGTGGAAGGCAAGCTTGGCGATACGGATATGTAGATCTCCTACCATTGTAACCGACTCTGTGTAACCCTAGCCTCCTCCGGTGTCTATGTAAACCGGAGGGCTTTAGTCCGTAGGACAACATACATTACAACAATCATACCATAGGCTAGCTTTAGGGTTTAGCCTCCTTGATCTCATGGTAGATCCACTCTTGTACTACCCATATCATCAATATTAATCAAGCAGGACGTAGGGTTTTACCTCCATCGAGAGGGCCCGAACCTGGGTAAAACATCGTGTCCCTCGTCTCCTGTTACCATCCGCCTAGACGCACAGTTCGGGACCCCCTACCCGAGATCCGCCGGTTTTGACACCGACAGTATCCCTTCCCTTCCCCTTCTCTCTTCGATTCGATCCGATCTGGCAGCCGTGGATGAACACTGATCTAGGCTTTGCTCCTCTGCTCATAGGGTGACCAAGAGGTCCTGCCGAGCTCAAGCTCGTCCACGACGACCGACCACGGCAGATAGCATCTGCCTCCCCCTCTCATCTTCCTCTGCTTGCACTTGACCATGGCCCGGATAGCATATGCTTGTTTTAGTTAGATTTTCTTATTCTGTGAGTTCAACCTTGTCATTACACCACTCCTTATTCTGTGAGATCAACCTTGTCATTACAAAGTGCTTTCTTCACATATTTTTATGCATTCAAGTTTCTGTAGAGCTTTTGAATTAGCAGTATTACTTCTGTATGTACTATGCTGCACCGGAATTTTGTTATTGTGCCATCTGCTGGTTAATATAATAACCTGCAAAGCTTGAAAGTGACATGTGTCTTTGGATTATATGCTGGCCATATGTACCAATATCTGTCAGTTGTTGATAATTTTCTGGAAATAGTGTGTGCTGGTATGGAGTATTGTATGAAGTTGAGATAATCCAGAGTATGTTAGCTATCTTACTGCAGTTGCATAACTATACTTTTTCTCATGCTCACACAGATAACATAATAAGCACTACTGATGTGGCCAATACTCCAAGTGGGCAGTACCTGTTTCATGGCAGGTTCTCTAACTTGGAGGTGCTGTCTAGGCAAAAACAACAGTAAATTACGGCACCATACCTGGTGATCTGCCACAGCTATGCACTGATGAAACTGTTTGCTTGCTTCTGTACCATGCTTGCTTCTGTACCATGCTTGCTTCTGTACCTGGCTCTTGTATAGTTCTGAATTGGTCCAGCAGATCTGAATTTGGAGTGCTTTCTGTACTGCAGCCAGTGCGTCAGTGCTATATGTTAGTTCCAGGCTGTTCGTCTGCTTTCTGCTTCTCTGCTGGTAGCTTATAAGAATACAATGCTCACTGAATGTACTTTTGCATTCTTACTATATCTACTGCTGCCACAATTATTCTTATACCAGCTTATTTGTCATAGCAAAATAATAAACTGTAGAGGCAATTTTGCAGCCTGTCAATGCCACCAGGATAACAATGTCCCTTGCCCCGTTAACTTATAGTACTTCTGCTCTACTTTGCTCCTCAAGGTACCCTCATCTTTGATTTTTTTTTCCTTCAACTCTCTGATGCTGCTTTCCTTCCTCATGCAGGCACACCCCGATGCTCCTCGGTCCATGTTGGTCGTTGGTCGTGCAGGCTTTGCCAACCTGCTCTGGAAGCAGCTCGACCACCATGACGATGCCGGCTTCGACCCGACGCTCTTCCGCATGGACGCCTACGGGAACGTCCTCTACCTCCACGCCGACTCCGCCTCGCCCCTCGCATGCGACGTCACCACTGGTTCCCCTGCGCAGATGCCATGGAGGACGCCGTCTTCGTCCTCCTGCCCCAACGCCATGGAGGACGACATCTTCGTCCTCCTGCCCCGACGCCATGGAGGACGCCCCTCCACCACTGCTCCGACGCCATCCAGGTCTTCTTACCTTCAGTTTCTTCTTCTTCTTCCCTTACCCTCCATTCCCTTGAGTGAGATGTTATGTGGTTTCCTGCCATGAATGAGCAGTTGTAGCCGGATGGATGTAGGACGACCGACCATGGATGAGCAGTAGCACCACCCCCATGGTGAGCCCCTCCACCCCTTTGTTCCCCTCTGCTTTCTGTGATGCTAGAGTTTGGCCTCGGTTCCATGGCTGATTACTTGCTGGCCATCGCTTTGAGGACCGAGTGTTCGAGCTGATTTGTGTTGTTGGTAGTCATCTAGCTACTGATTTGCTGCTGCAAGTTAGAATGCCTACTGTTCTGTGCTGTAGAAGACTACTAAATTATCTAGTTTGCGTCCCTTTGATGCCATGTATGCTACTGATTTGTTGCAGGTAATTAGAATGTTGTAGGTTCAATACTAACGTGGCATAATCCATTGGAATAAACTAGATGGGAATATATTGTAGGTTTAGTACAAGCATGGCTTAATCCATTGGAAGTTTTGTTTCCAATGGGACAATCAGAATGTTGTAGGTTTAGTACTTGACGCCATGGAAGGTTGTTCATGTTCTGTCCTTCCTCTTCTGGTCTGGCGGAAACTAGAGTTCATGTATGTACATAGCTCACTGCTCACTGCGGCACTGAAGCACAAATAGTCAATCACACGATGCACATAATCATGCCAGGTTGCTAGTATATAGCTCACTTGCTAGTACACGCCAGTAGTCAATTACACAGGTTCTCCTCGGCTAGAACAAGCACTGAAGCACACAATGCATCACTGAAGACTGAACAAAGTTCAGTTTATACTGATAAATTGGCACAATAGTACTACACTTACTACAGTCTGCATTTTATCTCTGTACTATTAAATTTTGCTTATAGATTCAGTTTATAATGATACGCTTGTGCAGTACAGTCTTTGCCTTATGTTTATATAGTAAAATGTTGTTTATATATCTAGCTTGTACCGATAAACTTGCACGGTCTCTACCTGTTTGTACTATTAAATTTTGTTCTATAACTTCAGCTTTTACTGATAAAATTGCACATAGCACAGTACAGTCTCTTCCTTCTGTTATACTAATAATTGTTGTTTAGTTCTAATTCCTTTTCCAATGTACAATTGTATAGATGTAGTCCCACTCACAAGGGAGGCACACATGCAGCATGGCCTCTGCCACGGTGGCTAGATGTTGTACAGCAGTACAGGTGTTTGTCTTGATTTACATGCTCACCGTTGTACATGTTGCTTTCTGTTTGGAGTCTGATGTAAGTGATACTGAGATGCTCATGGGGGAGGTCGTTGTTTATGTGCCGTTGGTCCTGGGAATTGCATGCATTGTCTATTTTTAGAGTTGTTGTGTATGTGAAAGATTCCATGTTCACTACATGCTAAATCTTTAACTCCTTGATATTCATTGTTCACCGAATGTTTACTATCCCTATTACTGCAACTTGGTTTTACCTTGTCCATCAGTCAATGATCGTTACCTGTTTGCATCTGAGATTGCATAATATTGGAGGAACATGCTTAATTGGCCTGTGCATTTGGCTGATATAGTAGTGTTCATTCTGCTACTAGCATCCTGTACTGTTTAGTTGGTATTAGGTATTATATATTTTTCTTCTAGCCCAGAATTCTTTATTTTAGATCTTGTTGCATGATGTGTCATATATATGACTAGTACTACTATTTCTGCATGTTTATATATTTGTACATTGACTAGCTTAGCTAGCACAGTAGTGTTCTGTTGAAATTTGAGGCATATCTTTGTTCAAAAGTGTCTTTGTTCCCATGCAGTGTGCTTTGAAACGTAGGGCGAATCGCTTGTGCCGCTGTGGTAAAAACAGAGCACCACTCTTACTTCATGTGCATGTGTTCATACGGCAAAATGATTGAGATCTGTTTGATTTGTCTCTTCTCTGTGTAGATAACATGTTGAATACTGTCTCGTGTACTTAGAAATTTCTGGTTGACGTGCAGTTTTTCAACCAATAGCAAGAAAATCAGTTTGATGTATGGATGCTTAATGCGGTGGTAGCTAATGATCTTTGTACTGATGATAGTTTTATGGTAAGTGTACTATGGTAAAATGTAGATGTTTATTATTTCCTCACCCAAGAGAGAGCAATGAAGTCCATTGCACTATTAGGAAATTCCCTTTGTTCCATAATTGTCTTGTTATATATTTCCCCTATTCCTACTATATTCCTGTGTAAGGAAATGTATTCCTGAGATGATCTATTGTGTTATGTAATCTAGGGAGATGTTTTATGTGATGTGATGTGATGAATGATTTGAATTCGACCTAGAGTTTTCCTGATTCGAATACAAAATAATGTTGGATGTATGTGTGTAACTGGGTAAAAGAGGTCTAGGGCCCAAACAAATCTCAACATCAAAAGGATGGGTCAAACATTATCTTTCAGAAGGCTGAGTTCTAGTACAGGACAAATAACTAAGCTAAAAAAGGCCACGCCCCAACAAGCACTTCACCATTTCAAATATGAAACAAAAAAATGTATAGTAAAAGGTTGAGGCCCAAAAAACTAGACGAAGCTCAAAAAACAAAAAGGCCAAATTGTTGGGCTTGGCCCATGTAGCTGATCAAAATCGATAAGAAAAAAATATAAAAAGGCTGAATTGTTGGGCTCGGCCCATGTAAAACACCAAATTGGACCGGGCTGAATCTTATCAACGACCTTTTCAATTGGTCGCAAATTTGCCACGTCAGATTGCCACATTGGATCCGACGTGGCCTGGGCAGACAGTAGTGACCAAAACAAAAGGTCATGGGTTCAACGACCTTTTGTTTTGGTCGTAAACGTCTACGACCTTATCCCGAAGAAGGTTGTTAATTTCAGTTTACGACTGCCAACTTTTGACCTTGTGTTTTTGGTCACAAAAAGGTCACAAATAAAAAACAATGACCATTCAGTGACCAATAGTCAAGGTCACAAGTTGACATATTTCTTGTAGTGTGGTGGCACTGTAAGAGCTTGAAGTGAGAATATAGCGGGAGATTGGTATAAAACTGGCTTCCAGTGTTGTAGTGGACGCAAACGCAGTTGCGAGAGATTGGGTTCTGTTTAACCACAATTTCCTGGTCTTTTTATAAGTGAGTATAGAGGAAAATGCTTACCCATTTATTCAGCCTGGTTTTCATCGAGGAAGTTTACTTTTATAATTGTGTGGAACTACGCCGGGCAGCCCGGATCAAAACAGGCTCGGACCTTAGATTTTAGCTAGAAACGCAGCTCAAAACGGCCGTGGCTCTTTCATTGGTATTTTTTAGAAAAGTACGTGTAAGATTTCATCATTTTAATCATGCAATCATTTTTTAGTATTTTAAATTTGAAAAAAATGACGTGCGCCTAGCCTGGGCATGATGATTTGATGTCGAGCGTTTACAGTCCCAGCCGAGTCAACATTTGGCTCGGCTCTGAGGTATATATACCCAAATTTGTTAACAACCAAGTTTGTTGATCTTTGATAACATATGCAGTTTGTCTGCCTTTGATAAATGCAGTTTGTCTGCCTTTGATAAATGCAATTTGAGGCAGTAGACGGCCATGGCAGCACAATGATATAATGGGCAGCCGACCATGGCAGCCCAACAACATACTGTAGGAGCGCCGAAGCACTCTATACTCCAGTCATGGCCACCGAGGAGAGATCTAAAAGTGGCGCATGGAAAGGCTAGCGATGGAGCTGGGTCCCATACTGAAGCGGGTGAATGGATAGTAGCAAACTAGGACGCGGGTCGCATTGAGTAGGAGGTGCAATGAGACGCATCCTCTAACACTATGGAACTACACGCTATACATGGATATTGGAGGGAGCAATTAGGGGACAACGTCCCCAATGTCACATCAGCAAAGACAAGTCGATGGCAGTGAAAATGAAGTCATAGCATTGATATTACATGTATCTATGATTGACACCCTTAATGCGTTATATCTTAAGCTATATCATATGCAATAAATACACTTTTAGATATAGCTCTTTCAATGGGTTGTATCTTATCGTTTTATCCTGAAAAGCTCTCATTTAACATATTTCTCGAAACAGGCTTTCGCCCTGCTTTATATATAAACCAACAACTGAAGAAAATATATATACGGCCAAACGATACAAGATGATGAGGTTGCCCTCTTACAAAACCGATCCCAGGATAGCCGGCCGACACAGAACGCACGCGACTGCGCTACCGAAAGAGAACACACGAAAAACAGAACACAACGCCACGCCACGCCATGGTACACCTAAGCTCCACGACAATGCCTTCGGGAGGGAGAAGGACACAATGCGTCACCGCTGCTGAGTCCTAACGGATAGAGCTACTGTAGATCCTAGCGACCACCGAACCTAACAGCACACATGCATTACTGCAAGGTCACCATATGAGATCAACAAGAGAATCGTTTATGACAAACAGATCAGCCAGAGGCGGAGTGGGAAAATGGGTCTGGCGGTTCGTGAGCTCACCTTGGTCGGCGTCGTCCTTGTCGCTTCCGAGGTCATTGACTGGTCCTGGCCACGGCTGCTGTGGTGGGGCGTGAGGAGAACCCGGGCGGGGTGGTAGTAGGAAGAACCCTAGACTTCGATCGCATCATCGCCGGGCAGATGGCCGATGGGGAGTTGAGGCTGGGGGGACGCATTATCAAGTATGATCTCATTGGCGACGGCGAGCTGGAGTTCAAACTGGGGGTGGGGGCCGCATCTTCCAGGCTGTGTGTGCTCTGACTTCTGTCGTCCTCGCCCACCTTCCTTTTTGTGGAGCGCCAAGATGGAAACGCTGGCCAGCACTAAGTGCTCCCACTTAATGACTATCCATTCTAGATATTTGCTTAATGTGGCACCACTGGTCTCAGGAGTTAGCCCAAAAAATAAAAAGGGAGATACAAAAAAATTATAAATGTAATTTAAAAAGTAGAAATATGTTAATTGTGTATATGAAAAATGTAGTCATATTTATGAAAATTGTTTGTGACAATTAACAAAAGTCATACATTTAAAAAAAGGTACGTGACATTCAAAAAATGCTTATACAAATGTAGAAAAAATGTTCTTGTATTTAAAAGATATGTCAAATTTAAAACAATGTTAAATGTTTTATGGAAATGTTGTTCTTGCATTTAAACTGTTTACTGTGTATAAGAAAATGTTTGTGATATATAAAAAAAAGTACAAATGTAAATGTAAATGGTAGAAAATGATAATTGTGTACAGTAAATATATTTGTGGCAATTAAAAAAGGCCCTTATTTCAAAAAAAATGTACGTCACATTTTATAAAATTTGAAATGTTTCAAAAATGTGTTTGTGTCATTTTCAGAAAATGTTTGTACATTATACATACGTTTTTTCATAGTTCAAAAAATGTCTTTATCATTTCAAAAATGTTTTAACATGTAATTGAAAAGTATATTCAAAACAGGTTTTGTAAATTGTTAAACATGTAACTAGTAGAAGTACTCCCTCCGTTCCGATTTACTTGTCATGCTTTTAGTTCAAATTTGAACTAAAACCACGACGAGTAAATCGGAACGGAGGGAGTACGAGCTCAAAATGTACACTCTTCATATATAGCAGCAGTTGGACCAATTGAATGTGGAGGCGTCTTTCAAATCTAGGATGTTTTTTGCAGACATCAAGCTATGGACGATGGAACCGACTATCTGCTATACCACGATTTATTTGCCTCTATTTCGAGATTAATTATACCATATATAGCACCAGCTAGCTTTTTCGATAAAGAGCACCAGCTAGCTAGAGATGCTCTAAGCCAAGAACTCAAATGCTAGATGTGCATCTCCAGCACCGATCGACGGCTAGTGGCGCTCGAGAAATAAATCATGTCCGCACAGTTCTGGCAAGGTCACGCTCTACCCGGCATCAGCGCCGGCACTGACAAACAGGTATTTTGGCAACGCACACATTTGAATGGGAATGGTAGCGTCTCCAATCTTCTGTAAGTTTGTTGTTGAGCTAGTACTGCACTTCGGTGTATTCCACACCCGCGTACGTACCGGAGCTATGCAGATGCCGATGAAGCGAAAGACATTTCACTTGCATGGTCTGAACTCAATCCTTTACGCATCATGCATGCTACAGATGGACTGTGCTGTGACCACGGTCTACTCTTTTCTTACCCAAACAAAATTTGATCTTTGTACTGAAACCATCATAAATTACTCCTAATTTCCGATTACAGAAACCAACTTTATGTATACGCGTGAAAATAACAGTAATGGTGCACGTTATCCATCAAGATTGGAAAGCATAAAGACAGAAGAAATGGCCGAAGAGAAATTATCTCGACAAGAATTACCCCTGGTAATAATTATTCAAAAGGACAGTTATACTCGATCACATGTGATCCAGAAAATATAAGTTGGTAATGCTGAGCTGCAAAATAAATATATCAAATGCAAATGGTATCTTAGATTTTATTGAATGAATGGAAACGTTTGTAGATTCGGTATGAAGAACTATGGGCTGACTGCCACTGAAACTTCTTCTTGACTGTTACCTGGGTAAGTAAGAGAGAAAAGCATGGATAATTAACATAAGAGAGCAGAGCATTATAGAAGATAAAATGATGTTATCATATGCACCAATCTCCCATTACCCAATAACTAGTATGTGTACAGTTTACTTGATTCAATCTTGCCATATGACCTACTCTATAATAGTGGCATCCTGTTTCCTGCAGAGAAGTATAGGGAAAATAAGATCACAGTTTAACAAACAAGAAATAAAGACGGTCGGATGAGCATACTCTTGGTATAAGAGAATAGCCTTGCGGATGTCCTCCAGGTTCTGTAGTACCTCTGGGTCGAACAATGCACCCTTAGAACAGGGTCATCACATAAATCAACAAATTAGTAAAACAATCTGCGTAAAGAAACAAATTGGAAAAAGACTTTGCAAGGCACAAATAAGAATATTTTGTAAAGCTTCAAATCCATGACGCACCAGCTGGCTCAAATCTTCTCCCAATTTTTCGATTTTGAGAAAACAGTATATAAAATACAGAAAATATATACCACAATCATTTCCACTTTGCTGTGGAACCTGCAATTATTTAAGAACCATAAACAAAAATCATAATATTAAGAAGCACCGATTTAGAGGATAATTCAGCAAAGTATAAAAAAGACAGAGTTCCAGATGTAAACTTCACGCCTCAGGAAACTCAAGATGGACTTGATTTGTGAACTGCCCCATCTCTTCCCGCTCTTCTGTTTTTAAAATATCAACAATAAAGCTGGCACAGAAGCAATAATGTTTTAATAAATATAAGAGATTCAGAATAAGGTTGCAATTTATGGGCTATATATATAGATCATGTAAATGTATGAACAAACCAATTATGTGAACATAAATTGTGGCCTCGGTTGGCTTTTGACGTCCATTCCATGCAAAGTCTAAGTACAATGCACCATGTGGTATATATACTTTTGGACATACAAACACCATGGTAGGCTACTATTATGGATAATACTCTAAAACAATACATTATTGTTTTGATATCTTGACTCGTGGACAGCATGCTATAGGGAAATATGTAAACATGTTACCAGATATATCATCATGTTCATATTTTTTTTGGATGCTTAGAGATGGAGGAACTAAATGGATCAAACCTGTTGATGACGGATGGCAACCTCTTTGGCTGTGTTGTTCTAAGTGAATCCAACAGTAGAATGCGTGGCCCCTTTGGAGTACCCAAGTAGTTTGTCTCGCCAAAATTACACAAAACAAGGAGGCTCCAATGTCCCCTACATATAGTCAAGGAAGTGAATATTCAGTATCATGACAATCAAATAAGTGATTGTGCAAGATAAGAAAGCGAGCAACATACCAATAAACAGTGGGGACAAATACATATCTTCTTGTGAATATCTTCTTAGCTTTTACCCATTTAAGGACTTTTGATTTATGTTTCCCAATGATGTAGATATCAAACCACATCGAATCAAGGTACGCATAGTCACTCTTCTTTTCCGGATGTATGCCCGTCCAAAGATCCCTACATAAACAGTTGCAGTAACAAATTATAAAATAATATACTAATAAAAGTAAAGAAATTAATAATCTAAGAAAAAGGCAGGACATACTTGTTTTGTCCCTCACGTTATATGTACTATGATTTGAAATTTTTGGGGGAGGGAGGTGATCTTCAAAGGAGGAATTTGCTTCTCCTCCTTTGCTCTTTTGGGGGTATTTGTTTTGGCACTCTACACATGGAAAAATAGAAATGACTTAGATATAACGACACACACATAAATAACAGGTTAAAACACATGCGCTTAAAATTCATTTCTCTTTAAGTTTTTCATACCCGGTGTAGGAAATCATCTACATAAATCACATATAGGGGTGAGCACAATACTAAAATAATATACAACATGTAGCAAACTAGCAATAGCACAACTAACAACATGCGCTCACCTTGGTTGTTGTGGCGCAGCATGGTGGTTCCTGGGATGAAAATTTTACCTCCCATGATTGCTTTCTCCTTCTCCAGCTTCTCATTCTTCTTTCTCTCTTTCTCCAGTTCCGCACGGAGACTTTCTACTTCTTCATGCAATACCAGATGCTTGGATCGTAGTTCAAAGTATTTCTGTTCGAAAGATGGGAGATAGCAGTTAGCTATCTAGTGACCGGGTGAAACTATATATTGAAAGGAATCGACCAAAAATTCAAAGACAAAGAACGATCTAATAATATAGATTCTAATTGATGGTCAACAATCAACCAGAGTCTCGAGGTCTACACCGAGTGGGTCCACTGATCATGCCCCCACTCGAATAAACTTACCACATGCATCTCAGATGATCTTATAACCCGAGTGAATCCATGAATTTAAGATATTGGCTCTAGATTTACAAAGACGGAAATAAAATAATCCTATATACTCTAACAGATTGCCAGTGATCAATCAGATTCTCAGGGGACCCAGTCAGTGCACTAACTGTGTCCTTGCTAGAAGAAAACATATCAGGTACTACACGGATGACAAGTCAAATAGTTGAACGTCCGAATGAAAATGATCGGCACTTACTGTGGTACTTACTTGGATAGGAGCTTTCAGAACCTCACTTGTATTGAGTGCATCGTTCAGCTTGGAGTTCATCAGGTCGACTTGAATCACGGCCCCTTTGCTGGCGCTAAACTCCTCATCCACTTGAAGACTGGCCAACGGATACAGTACACACGGAGTAGTGGGAGGCGTTGCAGGCCGGGGTGCCGTATTCGCCAAGGCACTTGGACTCGCTTGTACAATACTGGTCGGCGTGTGGACACTTGCATCCGACTGAATTTCCGGAATTTTTTGTACCATTTCATGATCGGTATCCATTGCCACTTGATTTCGCCTTGGACTAGGTGGATCAACGTCCATTTGAACTTGCTCTTCAGCATCCTCCACAGTAATCACTTCTTCAATGGCTACAACTACAAACAATGCAAAGCAACAATTCATTAGTCCTTGCCCTGTCTTTTCTACTCGGATGATTGTACATGAAATAAAATACCTTTCGAAGTAACAACATCAGCTTCAGTTTGTCCTTTGCCTTTGCACGCAGTCTGCTCGATAGCGTGGCTGTTATGACTTGTAAAAGTGGCGGCCCTGCATCAGAAAAGGACAAATGATGGTTATAACATCTGAATGATCAAAGCAAGATTCAGATACTTATACTTACTTGGGGACAACGGGCACCACATTCTTCGTCTTATAGCTAGGCTGGGCTAGCAACATTAGCTGCTCAGAGGGCCTTGGGATATCTCCAGCAGACAAGTCGACTGAAGCTAAATCAGGTGCTATTCCAACATCATCCTGGGACACTGCAACAATATTTTTAGTAGACAGGTTTATATCAAATATAGCCATGAGAGGTCTAGACAGAACTACAGCTAACCTACCAAATACCGATTATCAAACCATAAAACACCAGTCCATACATGAGCCGGAGACATCCATAGATAAGATCACAAGGAACGACACTCACTAGTCACTAGTCACTAGTCACTATCGTGATGAGATGATTTTGCGCTCACCTTGGTTGCTGTGCTGCGGCATGGTGGTGCCAGGGATGGAGCAGCCTATGGTCTGACTACCTCATCACGGGACATATAGCTATAGGTGATGGCGAGTTGAAACTGGGGGATTGTTGGAGGAGCAAGCCATGCATGTTGATGTCAAGGTTTTCTTTGTTTGTTTTGTCCCTCCTGCTAAATGTGATGTGGTTTGACATTTTTTGAAAATTTTAAATATATTTTGATTATATTGTTGAAAAACTGCTTCATGGAGCCCGTCCTTTGCATCGCCGCACTCTTGTCAGAAGCCTATGCACACGGAACCATGCGAAAAAAGGATGAATTTTTGTCTCTGAAAAAATGTTGATATTCATCATTGCCCAGTGTTTTACATAAAATAAAGAATGAAGAAGATAATAAAGAACTACTCCAACGAAGCTTGACCCTGGATACAAGGAGTGAACGTTGTGAAGAAGATTTTATTGTGTTTTGCCTACTGACATAATTTTGATTCTCTCTCTTGGACCAAGAACAGACTTCACTCATCTGGGAGCATACTTATATTGCTCATAACTATTTGAGTTCTTTTCTGCAATAAGGAAATGTGTCATAGCAGGAGAAGATATGCTGGTAGAGAATATGAACAGCCGACAGGTCTGAGCAGAATAATTTTCTTTTTGTGCTACAGTAACATAGGAAGCAGTGCCAGTCCATCTTGTTCAAAATACTAGGACCCGTAAGGCCTACAAGCAACTAGCGGGGGATAAGCATCAAGGTAGACAGTAGTACATCATAGAAATTTGAATGGTAACCATGCCCGAATCCACATGGGAGCTGTACAATATCCGATGGTACTGAGCATAGATTCGGTTGTACCATGGTGCTCAACTTCGTCTCTCGGATAGAGATTTAGCAATTGGTTGCGGCAGCCATTAATTGGCAGGATACGATGGGTAGATAGAAGACATGAGTGAGGACCGATGTATAGAAATTCTTTTCCCATGAGATCTGTAGACGGATCCTGAATTGGAGCGCTAAAAAATACAGTAAAAACTTATCCGCTGTTTGCAAGAAACTGAACAAAGAGCAAGAAACAATCTACTCTATCACCGAACCAACATGCCAACATATAAGCCGACAAGCAGATCAGCCTGAGGGGAAGGACAGGGGGAAAAACCTTGCTCGCCGTCGTCCTTGTGGCTGCCGAGGTCGCCGACCAAATCCTTGGCGCGGCTGCTGTGGACGCGCGGGGACGAGAAGCCAGGCGGGGCGGTAGGGAGGAGAGCCCTGGACTTCCCTTGCCTCATCGCCAGGCAGACGGGCGATGGCGAGTTGAGGCTGGGGGGACGCAGCATTGGGTACGATCTGATTGGCGACGGCGAGCTGGGGGGACGCATCGTGGAGTCTGATCTGATTGGCGACGGCGAGGTTGAATTCAGACCGGGAGGGGAAGACGACGACCTTCCTTTGGTGCATAGCTGGCCGGCCCCAGCAGTATCTACTGCCAATTAATGATCATCGATCCCTTCCAAATATTTGCAGGCCAGCAGTAGGTGGGCGCGCGCGGGGAGGATGAGCGGGGACTGTTTCAGTGGGATTTTTTAGTAAAATACACATCTGAGTTTTCAACATTTTAACCAGGCAAATGATTTATTTTAAAATTCAAAAAAATGCCATGCGCCAAGCCTAGGCATGATGATTTTTGGTCGGGAGTTTACAAACCCTGCCCAAAATTTGGCTCGGCGGTGGTGTAAAAGAGAGAGAGCTCCCTCCTGCGAGCGACCGGGAGGTTAGCCCTAGCGCCGCCATCGGGGCCTCCCCCTCCCGTCCTTCCCTCCCTCATCGCCGGCAGGGGGCACGGCCGGGCCAAGCCTCGCCGGCGCTGACGCCGGCGTGGGCGGGGAGTTCTCATATCCTCACGCGGGGATCTCGGCGCGGGCCGGGGCATCCTCGCCTAGATGAGGTGCATCGTGTCGGGCGTGGCACCACGGCATCGGGACGCGGCGTGTGTTATGCCGCTGCCGGGACAGCGGTGTGATAGGCGGTGTCGAGGTGGTGCCTCCTTGGGGCCTGTGGCGGCGGCGGCATGACGTTGTGGCGTGTCCTGATCCGGCCTAAAGGGTCACGGCCATGGTCGGCGTGTGTCACGACTCACGAGTTGTTGCCCCTATCATGGCTCTCTGCTGGTGGGGTTGGTGCGCGGCAGTTGTGGGCGTCATCTCCTAACTTTGCATGCATGTGGGGAGAGTGAGCTGGCGCGGCTAATGGGTGTCTGCTGGGACCCGGTCAGATCTGCCCAGATCTGGGTCTGGTCGCCGCAGGGCGCCTCCGGGTGCTGGTGTAAAAGGTAGAAAATGTTAATTATGTACAAGAAAAATGTTAATCATATGTAAGAAAAATGTTTGTGGCAATTAAAAAAATCCCATATTTCAAAAAAAATGTACGCCACATTTTGTAAAATTTAAAATGTTTCAAAAATATGTTCATGCCATTTTCAGAAAATGTTTGCACATTATACATAATTTTTTCATAGTTCAAGAAATGTCTTTATCATTTCAAAAATGTTTTAACATGTATTTGAAAAATATATGCAAAACATGTTTTGTACAATATTAAACATGTATACAATTATATTTTATATGTATACAAAAAATATACAATAATGTGTATGAAAAAGTAGAAATATATTGAAAAAAAAAACACAAAGAAAAAAAAAGAAAGGCGAAGAAATGAAAAACCTGAAAAACCAAGAAAGAAACAAAGAGTATAAAGAAAAACTAAAGAAAATCACTGAAAAAACAAAGAAAGCAGAAAACATACTGATAAAAACTGAAGAACCGGTGAGAAAACAAAGAAAAGCAAAGAAAAACAATAGGAAATAGGAAAAAGGAGAAAAACCAGTCTTAACTTTTTTTGGGGTAAAAAAAAATCAGACTTAACTGATCGAACGCAGCGACTACGGACACAGGGAAGCTAAGGCAACAAATGGCCCAGCTAATGGGCCTGCCCGTAGTCGTCGGCCTTTATGGGATTACTCACTAGTAGAAAATGGGTCAAATGTGAAGCACATTAGTGCCGGTTTGATTTTCGAGCCGGCACTAATGTGTCCATTAGTGCCGGTTCCAACGGCTAGCCGGCCGCTCTCATTAGTACAAGGTTCGTGGCGAACCTTTAGCAGCGGTTCGTGCCCGAACCGGTACTAAAGAGAGTGGTGGCAGGATGTTGTCAGTCTGGGCCCCCTCCAGCACCTTTAGTACCGGTTCGTGGCACGAACCGGTACTAAAGGTCGTCGTACATAAACCCTTCGTCCACCCGAGCTCGCTCTGTTCTTCCCCTTTCCCCTCTCCTCCTCTGTTCTTCCCCTCTCTTCCTCGAGCTCATCACACATTTTCTCCAAAATTTGTCAAGATTTGAAGGCCCCAATCCATTCAAATGATCACAAAGGTTAGGAACTTTGTCCTTTCATCTCTCATTGCTAGATTAGCTCTTGCAATACTTTGTATAGTGATTAGTTTGTGAGTTTAGTAATTTGGGAGGAATTATATGTGCTAATATTTGATTTATATGCAATTTGAGGTCAAAAATAACACTTAGTTTGCATATGTAGGTGTGGTTTACTTAGTGCCTTCTAAATCTCCGTCGTAACCACCATCGATCGCCCGCACCGTCCCGTCGCCGGCACCACCTTGTGGTGTGGCTCTTGTTCATGAATGTTTTACATTACCAAATTGATGTTTGTGTGATTTGGATATATAGTTACTCGTATACTTATCTTACCCGTACGTTGTTTGTTATACATAGTGCCATGGTTTTTTGATATCCGTCCCCGTCGGCCCTCGTCCTTGTTATGATTCGGATGTGGTATATTCTCTTTTAAAACTAGTTGTTGCATTTCATGTTTATGACAAATTATGCCCATCAAGTTGACATAGATATTTTTATCTAGGAGGTATGTGAACCGAAAATTCCAACCGACCCTATTGTCGAGAGGTTAAATTTAGTTGAAAGAGAAAATGAGTATTTGAAAGAAAAATTGAAAAGAATTGAGGGGGAGAAGATGGAATTGAAGTTGCATGTTGCCGATGTCATCGATGATCACAAGATCAAGATGGAGAAAATGCGGTTGAAGATTAGAAAGATTATGCCATTGATAGTGTGGCTTGGTATCATTATGTTGTTGGATCAATTGTTACCTTAGTTGCGATCTTGATCGCATTTGTTGTTGCATTTAAATTCTTTAGCTAGAGAGTTATTTGTATGTTGCATTTAATTAAGTGTTGTATATGAACTTTATGTATGAACTTGTATTAATTTGGTCTATTCGGTGTTGTGTAATGAAGATGAGCCGACAATGGATGTATGATGACCGATGCTCTCCCGAGTTCATTAATGGCGTGCATACTTTTCTGCTTGCCGCTGAGGCAAACAAGCGGGCGGATGCCTTGTCCATGTGCTGGTTGTAAGAATGGTCACAATTACTCTACGTCAAGAACCATTCACGTCCACCTATTTGAGTCCGGTTTCATGCCCCACTATAATGTTTGGACCAAGCACGGAGAAAGAGGGGTTATGATGGAAGACAATAAAGAAGAGGAGGACGATGACAGCTATCCTGGCCATGGGTTCCCTGAATACGATGATAATACAATGGGGAAGAAGCTGAGCCGGCAATGCGGGAAGAATCTGAAGAAGAGGCATCAGATGAGCCCACTGATGATCTAGGTCGGGCCATTGCCGATGCAAAGAGAAACTGCCCAAGTGATTTGGAGAAGAAGAAGTTGCAGCGCATGTTAGAGGATCACAAGAAATTGTTGTACCCGAATTGCGAAGCTGACAAAAAAAGTTGGACACCACACTGGAATTGCTGCAATGGAAGGCAGAGAATGGTGTATCTGATAAGGGATTTGGAAAGTTGCTGGTAATGATAAAGAATATGCTTCCAAAGACAACGAATTGCCCGAGAGTACGTATGAAGCAAAGATGGTTGTCTGCCCTCTAGGGTTAGAGGTGCAAAAGATACATGCATGCCCTAATGACTGCATCCTCTACCGCGATGAGTACGAGGATTTCAACGCTTGCCCGGTATGCAGTGCATTGCGTTATAAGATCAGTCGCGATGACCCTGGTGATGTCGAGGGCGAGCGCCCCAGGAAGAAGATTCCTGCTAAGGTGATGTGGTATGATTCTATAATACCACGGTTGAAACGTTTGTTCCAAAACAAAGAGCATGCGAAGGCGATGCGGTGGCACAGAGAAGACTATAAGGAAGATGGAAAGTTGAGAGTACCCGCTGACGTTCGCAGTGGAGAAAAATCGAGAGAAAGTACAGGGAGGAGTTTGCAGGTGACCCAAGGAACGTATGGTTTGGTCTAAGCGCAGATGGCATTAATCCTTTTGGGGAGCAGAGCAGCAACCATAGCACCTGGCCTGTGACTCTATGTTTGTATAACCTTCCTCCTTGGTTGTGTATGAAGCGGAAGTTCATTATGATGCCAATGCTCATCCAAGGCCCTAAGCAACCCTGGCAACGACATTGATGTGTACATAAGGCCATTAGTTGAAGAACTATTACAGCTATGGAATGGAACAGGTATACGTGCGTGGGATAAGCACGGACAGGAAGAATTTGACCTAAAGGCGTTGTTGTTCGTGACCATCAATGATTGGCCTGCTCTCAGTAACCTTTCAGGACAGACAAACAAGGGATACCGCGGATGCACGCACTGTTTGGATGATACCGTCAGTATATATTTGGATAGTTGTAGGAAGATTGTGTACCTGGGACATCGTCGATTTCTTCCGAGCAAGCATCCCGTAAGAAAGAAAGGCAAGCATTTCAAAGGTGAGGCAGATCACCGGACGAAGCCTCGCCACTGTACTGGTGCTGATGTACATGATATGGTCAAGGATTTGAAGGTAATCTTTGGAAAGGGTCCTGGCAGACAACCTGTTCCGAAGGACGCTGACGGACATGCACCCATGTGAAGAAGAAATCTATATTTTGGGACCTGCCACATTGGAAAGACCTAGAGGTTCGCTCCGCAATCGACGTGATGCACGTGATGAAGAATCTTTGCGTGACTCTGCTTGACTTCTTGGGCGTGTATGGGAAGACAAAAGATACACCAGAGGCACGGGAGGACCAGCAACGTATGCACGGAAAAGACGACATACATCAGGGTCAGGCCAGCTACGCTCTTACCAAAGAAGAGAAGGAAATCTTCTTTGAATGCCTGCTCAGCATGAAGGGCTTCTCGTCGAATATAAAGGGAATAATAAATATGACAGAGAAAAAGTTCCAGAACCTAAAGTCTCATGACTGCCACGTGATTATGACGCAACTGCTTCTGGTTGCATTCAGGGGGCTTCTACCGGAAAACGTTCGATTAGCCATTGTGAAGCTATGTGCATTCCTCAATGCAATCTCTCAGAAGGTAATCGATCCAGAAATCATACCAAGGTTACAGAATGATTTGGTGCAATGTCTTGTCAGTTTCGAGTTGGTGTTCCCACCATCCTTCTTCAACATCATGACACACGTCCTAGTTCACCTTTGCGAAGAGATTAACATTTTGGGTCCTTTATTTCTACACAATATGTTCCCCTTTGAGAGGTTCATGGGAGTCTTGAAGAAATATGTTCATAACCGTGCTAGGCCAGAAGGAAGCATCTCGAAGGGCCATGAAAATGAGGAGGTCATTGAGTTTTGTATTGACTTTATTCCTGACCTTAAGCCGATTGGTGTTCCTAAATCGCGGCATAAGGGCAGACTGGATGGAAAAGGCACGCTAGGAGGGGATCAAATAATATGTATGGACGGGCATTCTCTCACTGAAGCACACTACGCAGTTCTACAGAATTCCGCCTTGGTGGCTCCGTATATGGAGGAACACAAGAATTTTCTACACTCCAAACACCCGGAGAAGTCTGACGACTGGATTACACGTGAACAAATGAGGACTTTCGCTGGTTGGTTGCAGAAACGTGCCATGCATGATGGCGATATTGAAGATGAACTATACTCATTGTCCCAGTTACCATCTTCGAATATAATGACTTTTAAAGGGTACTAGATAAATGGGAATACATTTTACACGATCGCCCAAGATAACAAGAGCACCAACCAAAACAGTGGTGTCCGCTTTGATGCAACAACCAACACGGGAAAGGAAACATATTATGGTTGCATAGAGGACATATGGGAACTTAACTATGGAGGTGGTTTGAAGGTCCCTTTGTTTCGGTGCAAATGGGTCAATATGACACGAGGCGGGGTAACGGAAGACCCGCAGTACGGAATGACAACAGTGGATCTCAACAATCATGCATATGCAGACGAACCATTCGTCCTAGCCAATGATGTGACGCAGGTTTTTTATGTGAAATACATGTCTAGCAGGCCGAGAAAAAGAAAAGGTATGGAACCGAATGGATCATACGACGAGCCAAAGCGCCACATAGTTCTTTCAGGGAAAAGAAACATCGTGGGAGTGGATGACAAGACAGACATGTCAGAAAATTATGAAAAGTTTGATGAAATTGCTCCATTCACAGTGAATATTGACCCGAGCATCCAGTTAAATGATGAAGATATTCCATGGTTACAATGCAAAGGGACACACGCGAAGAAAAAGTTTCACATCCAAAGATCTGGGATGTGATCGGCTTCACTATCATTACTTTCTTCTGTGTTTCACACCCAGGAGGGAATCTCTGTAATAGTTAGGGTAGTTATGTGTTTTGGCATTTGAAACGCGAAGAAATTTTATGTGCAAACAAATTCTTTCATGCATTTACTGATTTTTTCAGCTAAATGACCCTGAAATTGAAAAGCATTTCAAATGAACTCTGAAAAGGTTGAAAGTTGGAATGGTATCATAATTTCACCCACATAGCATGTGCAAAAAAGTAGAGAGGGTTACGGCAAAAATTGGATGCACTTCGTGTACAAAATGGACAATCTCTTTCGAAGTATCAGGGTTTCGGACGAAAACTCATTTGTTACAAAGGCATTTCATTTTTTTAAATAACCTAAGCATTACCAAGTTAAATATAATGATAAAACACACTAATATTAAACATAAGAAAAAAGAATCACTAAAAAATCTATTTTCAAAGTTAAGTTATTCACAAACCAGTGATTCACACAAATTTCAAATAATTCAAAATTTAAACTATTGAAATTTGAAAACTGTCGGCACTAACAGAAAGTTTGTAATTTTTTGTACCTAAAGCAAAAATATTAACAAAGAAACTCTAAATACAGCAAAAAACAACTAAAAAAGCAAAAGAAAATAAGAAATTAAAAAAGCCCGCCTACTGGGCCAGAGCGGCCTGGATACGACTAGAAACCCAACGTGTTGTTGGGCCAGGATGCAGGCCCGCAAAGGCCCAGAGGGCAGCAGAGAATAGGTAGGCCCACTAGGCCTGCTTTGGAGAGGAGCTCGAGAAAGCTACCGCACTGGGGCTTATAAACCAGTGCGGACGCCCCTCGGCTAGCGAGGTGGGACTAAACTTGCCGCACTGCACCTGCACCAGCGCACCCCTTTAGTACCGGGTGGTGGCTGCAATTGGTACTAAAAAGGGGGTCTTTAGTACCGGTTGGTGCCACCACCCGGTACTAAAGGGGGGGCGCTTCCCGCCGCTTGGCCTGGCCAAAACAAACCTTTAGTACCGGCTGGTGACTCCAACCGGTACTAAAGGACAATCCTATATATACAACACTTGAAAAAAAATTAGTTTCCCTCTGTTTCTTCCTCTCCGTCGACGAGAAGCCGCCTGCCCCGATCGACGCCGTCGCCGCACCCGACGCGTCGCTGCCCCTCGTCGCCGCCCCCGTCACCGTCGCCGCCCCGGCCGTCCCCGTCCCCGTCGCCGCGCCCCGCCTCGTCGTCGCCGCCCCGTCCCATCGCCCTGTCATCGCCGCCCCGTCCCGTCGCCCCGTCGTCGCTGCCCCATCGTCGCCTTGCAGGTGAGCGCATGCCCCGGTCGCCATGTCCACACACACACACACACACACATTAGTTTTTTTGTTATAGAATTTTAGTTATAGAATTTTTTCTGTTTTTTAGTTACAAGAATATCTATAGAAATGTTAGAAATTTTTATGTTTTTTAGTTATAGAAATATTAGAAATGTTAGTTCTATAGAAATGTTATAATTTTTTTCTTCTGTTTTTTAGTTATAGAAATATTTATAGAAAGGTTAGTAATTTTTCTGTTTTTTAGTTGTAGAAATATTAGAATGTTATAGAAATGTTAGTTATATAATCAGAAATGTTAGAAATTTTAGAATTAGTTTTAGTTAGATGAATTAGATTAATGTCAAATTGTTAGAATTTGCATATAGAATTTTAGTTATCACAATCCAATCATTTAAAAAATGTTAGTTTTTGCAGGCATATAGTATTTGTTCTCGACGATATGCCCGGCCTGCATCCTCGCCGTCGACCCATTCGCAAAGACGTCCTGCTTCAGAGGACCCATGTCCGGGACTGGACTCCGCCAGGCTGGCACTGGGAGGTGCTACCTGGAGGGGCGTGCCGCTTGGTGAGGAACCCGGCCTCGGGTCCCGTTGTCGACCCTGATCTCCTTTGGTGGCGTTTGCGTGGGCCACATTCGGTGCAGAGGGAGCCGGCCCCGCCGGAGGTGGTGCGTCGCCGTGTCAGGGAGGAGGACGAGCATGTCCATCGCTACATGGCTGCTATGGACGTCAGGTTCTCCAATACTTGGCAGGTTCTTTGGGCAGATGACCGGAGATATGATCCTGTGATGGTTCCTTATCTTTGGGTGTCCACCGCCCGCGCCTTAGGAACCGCGAGTGGCCTAGATTCTTCTGTAGTACTCGATCTTTATTAGGTACCTAGCCGATGTATTCGAGATTATATATATTATTCGAGACGATGATGTATTCGAGATTATATATTAATCGAGACCATGTATATATTATGTACTATATGATTCAGTTTTTCCTTATTGATTGCATCCATGCATTGTAATTTGAATACTAAATTGTTTTTCATTTCTTCTGTATTAGTTAAGTAAAAGCTATGGCGGACAATACCGGCAGAGAGAGAGAAGAGGAATTGTTCGACATCACACGCTACCCTCGCAGGCTAGATGATCTGAATGAAGTAGATGACGGCTCCCAATATCTGAACAATACCGGAGAGGGTGATGAAAAGATATTCGATCTCGACGACCGAGCTGATGAAGTCATGAACTATGATTATGATTATGATGACACGGACAATGTTTACGATGACACAAACAATGCTTATCTTCAAATAACAAAGACTACTGGCGAGGTATATTTATATAAGCAGGCATCTGGTGATCATCACATGTTTTTTTATTTGAAGATATATTAACGAATCGATCTTTCTTCTGTCAGCCCTCCGGATCGAGCAAATCTGCTTCTACAGACAGCAGGACAAAGCGAGGCCCAGGCAGAAAGTGGAAGGAGGGTGTAAAGTACAACATCGACTCCGTCAAACCTAGTGGCGAACCCCTCACGCCTAAGAACACTGCGAACAAGTGGACTCGTCAGTGCGGAGTTCTTGTGAAGGACCAACTCTCGATCTCCATTCAAGAATGGAAAGAGCCAAAAACTAAACGTCCAGGTGTTACTTGGGTCGACGACAGAGCAAAAAAAAACCTTTGGGAATCTCTGATGGAACATTTCACCCTACCAGATTATTCCACTGAAGCAGATGTGGAGAAAGTCAAGGGCGCTGCTATGAAGAAGATGGCAATTGCATTCAACACCCACAAGAAAACTGTATGGGCCAACTACCTCGCTGCAGAAAGGAAGACTCCAGAATTCACGGGAACACTGGAGAAGCAAAGAGAATACTGGGCCGATTTCGTGAAATTCAAGGAATCAGAATTATCTAAGGAACGGTCGATAAAAAACAAGGCCAATGCCGCAAAAAAGACGCAGTTCCATAGGCTGGGTCCAGGTGGCTACGCGGTGGGAATGCCTAAGTGGGATAAGTCTGAGCAAGAGATGGAGGATGCAGGGGTCACTCCGGTTACTAGGAGCTGGCCCCCCAGGTGCAGAACTTGGTTCTATGCGCATGGGGGGGTGTTGGACCCGAAGACAGGCCTGGTTTCGCAGAAGGCAAGTCTAAAAGGATCCGAACAAAAGATACTTGATGCAATAGAAGAAGCTCGAACGGGGTTGTTCACGCCCAACAGAGAGAACGACGAGCTTACGCGCGCCATGGGAAATCCAGAACACCCGGGAAGAACACGAGGCAAGGGCGTTATTCCCTGGTATGAGGGATTTTCGGAATGGAACGACGACAATAGGTCCCGTGCAAGAAAGAAGATGGAGGAGGAGAAGAAGAGGAAGCTGGAGGAGGAGCAGATGAAGCAGGACGCAGAGCACCTTCAAGGCCTAGAAGCAAGGCACGCGGACTTGACATTCAAATTCCAGCAGCAGCAGCAGCAGGAGCAGATCGACTCACTTAGCCAGGAAAGGGGGTCTCAGCAGCGGCAACAGCAAGTGGATGATCGTCCAGCATTAGATAGCACCGTCCCATCCATGCCGAGAAGCAGCGTTGGTTCTGCCCCGGGCGACACACTGCTGGATACATACCCTGTGGATGACATCATAGATAACACAAACTATGAGCTACACTCCAAAATGAAGAACATATCCATGAAGGTGGCGGACGGCGTTGCTTTTACAATTACCCCCGAAGCAACCTTCCATTGCACCCCGATTCCATAGGGCTATGCTCGTGTCTTGGTTGATGAAGTGGTGGACCCATATTCGGGGCTACAGCTTGACATTCCTGGAAGTGAAGACGAGCGCACACTGGGAGAGGCCATACATCGCATCATCCTATGGAGAAAGGATTGCATCATCTTTCGAAGTCCACCAACACTGCGTCGTCTGCCGACTCCTACTCGAAGTCTGCCACTGAGTCAGCAGACTCCCGCTCCTCCAAGTCCACGAATGTGTCAGCTGACTCCTCCTTGAAGTCCGCCACCTCCTCCAAGTCCCCGAACGCGTGAGCAGACTCCTGCTTCAAGTCCGGCACAGCGTCAGGCCACTCCTCCGGTTTCAAGTCCGACACCGTGTCAGGCCACACCTCCTACTTCAAGTCCGGCACAGCGTCAGCCCACTCCTCCTGCTCCAACTCAGCCACGTCAGCCATCTCCGCCGTCTCAGCAATCGCAGAAGAGACATGCCGCAGCTATGGTGCGTAGCGGTACGAGTCGAGGTAGTACAGGAAGTACAGGCGAATACAAGCGATATAAATATGGTCCAAGCCTCGCTCCTCTTCCTCAGAGGCCTTACAACATGACCGAGGAGCAAAACGCAACCATAGTGTAGGCCCAAGTGGATGCCCATTTTGGACCGAAACCGGCACCGCCGCCAAGGGAGAAAGTGCCCGACAAAAAGATTGACCACTTCATTCGTATGGCTAGAGCACCAGCTCCCAAGCCTGTTGATTCAGACTATGAGCGCCAAATCAGGAAGTCACACCGAGCACGACTACAGAAGGAAGCGAGCTCGAGCTCGAGCCAACAAGCAGTTGGCAAAAAATGCGAGAAAACCGTTCCCCAGCTGGGAGAACAGGCGGCGCAATCGATCCCCCCGCATGTTGTGCCAACAACACATGAGAGGAGTACACGCGCCCAATATTATTGTGGGCAAACCGTTAACATTCCCCAGCTGGGCGATGTTGTAATAACGGAGGAGCATATAGTGCAGGCTGAAATGCTCAAGATCTCTGTTGGACAACTCCTTGAAATCGAGCCCATGTCTCCGCTTAGAGAGGAGGAAATAAATTGGAAATATGTCCGAGGCCAACCTTTGGTCGAGCCAGACAAGGTTAAGAACCTCCCAACAAGAATGTATGAATTGCATCAATGGTACATGAACATTACCAAGATTTCCAATCGAGAGTCCCTCATGGTGAATGTCAAGGAGGAGCATTACTTCTATCAGAAAGCTCTGTCCGTGGAGTATTCAGAACTATTTCAGTTATACAATCAAGACGCACTCGACAAATCTATCGTCAGTTGCTATTGGCCGTGCTGACTCCCGGGTCATATCTTAGGCCCGGGCATACCGTGGGGTTATATCCCCAACACTACCCGTATACCATAAGCCACACTACTTTTGGCCGCGCTGGCCATTTTTGTGCCAACTTTTTACTTTCCATGGTTCTACGTAATTCTAAGTGGGTGTTGATCGTTCTCTTTGTTGCGACATTGAGCCTAAAACTTCATGAAAATTGATTAGGTGGTAGACAGAGCTCGTACACACATTTGATTCTACTCGGAAGGGGTGATGCTTAGGGTTTGTGGGATATTTAAAGAAGCAAATGATTGTATTGCATTAAGCTGAGAATAGATGAACTATGAGCTTAGTTCGCTCGTATTGGATTGTGCATTAGCATAATTTTAGATATGCCGACTTGAATTAGAAATATCTTTTTTGTGAAATCAGAAATTTAATTTTACTACTGTATTGTGTTCACTTCAACTCTATTCACCTTGATAATAGAGCATGGTGGTTTATCCAATGTGCTAAGCAAAATTTAGATTACGAATATGGTCCTGCGGAAACATTTGACTTCTGCAATAGTGAAACTTTTCTATTATGCGTATAGTGAGAGCATTCTGAATTGGTTGGTGTACCCTAAGGAAGGGCATAATCTGTTGTGGTGTCCTCATGACAGATATATATTCTGATCACAATCTGAACTGCCTGAGTAACGCGCCTGAACTTCCCTCTGTACTGGGTTGAACTTCAGCTAAAAAGTGTTCAATGGGGCTTGCGATATACCGTTGGAAAGCAATGGACACCAATATCATGATCCAAGTTAAATTTTTGGCAAAATGTAAGCGGTTTAAGAGCAGTTTTGATAACCGTTTTTTCTTCATACAAAAAAACATGAATCGTATTTTCGATCGCATTTCTAAATCATTTATCGGAATGAGGTAAATAATATAGCATTGGAAAGCTACTGCAAAACCGCTCCTTCGACATGTTGAAAGTTTTCTCCAATTCCTTATGGATAAAGAGTAATTTTGAAAATCGTAAAATTTCGCAAACCGAACAGCCGAGTTCGTATTTTTATTGTAATTTCTAGACGGCTAATCCATTTGAGGCAAATAATATGGCATTAGAAAGCTTGTGAAAATGCGCTACTTTTTCATGTTAAAGGTTTTTTCTAATTTGGAACGGTTTAAAAGTAATTCACAAAACAGTACAAGTTCCACCGAGTTCGTATTTTCGAGATAATTTTTTAACCGTACGGCCGAATGCAACAAATAATACGGCGTTGGAAAGCTTGAGAAAATGCAAAACTTTTTTTGGCATAATTTCTACATACGTTAAGTCAAATTGGAAAATGGCTAAAAACGTATTTTTGGCATAATTTCTACATACTTTAAGTCAAATTGGAAAATGGCTAAAAATGTATTTTTGGCATAATTTCTACATACTTTATCGAAATGGGCAAATAATATACCGCTGGAAAGCTATGGAAAATGCGAAACTTTTTCATGTTGATGGTTTTCTCTGATTCCTAGCCGTTTTCAAGTAATTGCGAAAATGGCGAGATCATTCATTCTGCCTTTATCGTGAAACTGATTCTTCGAAAATGCGTCGCGCGAAGAACCTGAACTTCTCGGCAGGTGTACTTGAACTTCACTCTGTTGTTCACGTGCTTTTTTTTGCTCGTATAGCTCTATCCGCTGCTCCTAGTTCTCCATCCACTCACCGGAAATGAGCAAGTGATATACCGATGGAAAGCTACTGTAAAGACGCAACTTTCCCGTGTTGATCATTTTTTCATACTCGCGACGATTTTAAAAGTTTTCATCTGAAATTCATTCAGCGTAGTAGCTGAACTTCATGTTGTTTTCACTTTGAACTTCTCTGACATATTTTTGTTTGTGCGCGCGCCTGAACTTCTCTCTGTACGAACCCGACCTTTGGGCTATCTTCGCAACCGTGCCTTCTACCGCGAGTTTTTCCGGTTAGTCGTGTTCGATGTGATGTAAGTGTAATCTTCAAACGATTTTTAGCAACTAAATACTCGTTTTAGATAGGAATCTCACTCATAGGCAGATATTGCACTCGGGTCGTGAAGAACTCGCGTTTTTTGCGATTTTACTGCCTGAGTTGTTCGACCTGAACTTCCCCCTGTGCTAGGTTGAACTTCCCGCAACATTGACCAAATAGGGCTTGCTATATACCGTTGGAAAGCTATGGACACGAGTATCATGATCCAAGTTAAATTTTTCGCAAAAGGTAAGCGGTTTAAGAGCAGTATTGAAAACCGTTTTTTCTTCACACAAAAAACGTGAATCGTAATTTCGATCGCATTTCTAAACCGTTTATCGGAATGAGGCAAGTAATATGGCTTTGGAAAGCTGCTGCAAAACCGCTCCTTTCACATGTTGAAAGTTTTCTCTAATTCCATACGGTTAAAGAGGAATTTAGAAAATCGTAAAATTTCACAAACCGAACAGCCGAGTTCGTATTTTCGATGTCATTTCTAAATGGCTAAACCAATTGAGGCACAAGATATGGCGTTGGAAAGCTTATGAAAATGCGCTACTTTTTCATGTAGAAAGTTTTTCTAATTTTGAACAGTTTAAAATTGATTTAGAAAACGGTACAAGTTTCACCGAGTTCGTATTTTCAATCTAGTTTTTTAACCCTATGTCCGAAATGAACAAATGATATGGCGTTGGAAAGCTTGAGGAAATGCGAAGCTTTTTGGTATATATTATTTCTGCCAATTCCTTACGGTTTTACATTGATTTTGAAAATGGCTAAACACGTATTTTTGCCGTAATTTCTACAAACTTCATCGGAACGGGGCAAATAATATATTGTTGAAAAGTTACGAAAAATGTGAAACTTTTTCATGTTCATGGTTTTCTCTGAATCCCATCTATTTTCAAGTAATCTCAGAAACGGTGCCATTCTGCCTTTATCGCAAAACAAATTCATCGAAAATGCATCACGTGAAGTACTTGAAGTTCTATGGCAGTTTTGCTTGAACTTCACTCTGTTTTTCACGTGCTTTTTTTTGCTTGTAGCTTTTCATTCACTTATCGGAATTAAGCAAGTGATATACCGATGGAAAGCTGATATAAACACGCAACTTTTCCGTGTTGATCATATTTTCATACTCACGACGGTTTTAAAAGTTTTTCTTGTGAAATTCATTCAGTGTAGTAGTTGAACTTCCTGCTGTTGTCATGTTGGACTTCTGTGACATATTTTTGTTTGTAATTTTCTCATCCATTTTCGTCAGTGTTACACAAATGATATTCTTTTTGTACAAACCTCTCTCACAATATTTTTTTAACTTTCTCCGACCGAGGACTTGAACTTACACAAATGATATTCCTGCCGTTGCGAAGTAAATTAGAAAACGAGGAGATCATGATTTCTGCCTTCATCATGAATGGAAATGCATTGCGTCAAGTAGTTGAACTTCTCGGGCATGTCTGTTTGAACTTCACTTTGTTTCACTTTATTATATTTTTCTTATATGAAATACACACCATGTAGTACGTGGACTTCCAGTTGTTATCACTTTGAACTTCTCTCTGGTTTGAGAAAATTATTTTAAAACACAAAATAAAACATTTTTAATGTATTTTTGGACATCTAAATACACGACGAACCTCTCTCACAAGAATTTTTTAAACTTTTCCTCGCCGAGCACTTGAACTTCTAGCAACCATTTTTTTCGTTTATGAGTTGTTTTTAAAATTGCAAAAAATGGCGTTGTGTTTTTATTTTTTGAACAGATAAATCCTAGGTTTTAATAAGCTCTAAACTTCTCTGTTATTTAAATTTGAACTTCACCTTTTTATATTTTGAGTAAAGAATTGTATACGAGTTTTATACGGAAAAAATCGAACATGGAAATACAAGGTGAACTTCTCTCGCAAGAATTTTTGAACTCCCCAGGAAAGAGCCCTTGAACTTCTTTAAACAAACTTTTTAAACTTTTATTTTTCTATACTTTTATTCTCACCTGAAATGCATTCCTTGCAGTACTTAAACTTCTCGTTGTTTTCACTATGAACTTTTGTCGCATTTTTGTGTATACGTTGAATTACACGCAATTGAAGATCAGACATCATATTTGCCATTTTAAACATGTAATTGGAGGTTGGACGCCCCGCAATATAATTTCTGAATCGTGCACGGAGGTGCACGTGAACTTCTTGAAACAAATCTGAGTTTTTTATATACTTCGAACTTCTATGTTATTTTGAATTGAACTTCTTAGTCTTATTCTTCGAAAAAATATGTTTTCAAATAAGCATCAAACATTTTTTTAAATTGAACCTCACACATTTATTTTTCCTAGAAATGAAAAGAAGTTGAGTTTTCCGTAAATATCAAACTACTCCTTTTATTTTAATCGGAACTCATTTAATTTTATTCTTTAGTAACGGTGAACTTAATTTTATTTTTCCTAGAAATGAAAAGAATTTAATTTTATTCTAATCAAACTATTGTCTTTTTATAAATATTGAACTTCTCTATTTTTATAATTCAGACTTCTTGGTTTATTTGAAATACTTTCTTTTTCCATTTGAACATGTAAATACACGGTGAACCTCTTTGAAAAGAATTTTTGAACTTTCCCAGGCCGAGCACTTGAACTTCTAGCAAAAAAACTTTTAGACTTTGCCTTTTTATTGTATTTTTCTCATACGAAACATGCACCATGCAGTACGTGAACTTCCAGCAGTTATCACATTGAACTTCTCTTTATTTTTCTCTAGTAATGGAAAAAATCTGAGTTTTTGTAGACATCAACCCGCTCTAACTTTTTACAAAATAAAATTATAGTTTTTTCCAGTTTCTACGATTTTTTTGTCTCGCGATATCTTTAGACATTTTTTTGTTGTCAGTGAAATGGCCCAGACGGTCCTTTTTTTCGTTGATGAATTTATTTAGTATATGGTACACGTGAACTTATGAATATCTAAAACATGAACTTCACATTTATATCTAAAACATGCATTTCTAAAACATAACGGTTAAGCTTTTGTTTCGAACAACATGCACCGTTTTGTATTAACCGTTCTTCAGTATAACAATATTTATACACCTTTTGAAAAAGTTGTTGAATAGGAGAAACTTTTTAATGTAGAGCATTTTTGTTTCAAATTGGCAATGGATTGGGAGAATTATTTTAATTCACACACAAAAAAGATTTTTTTTGTGTTTCTGCACATGTAAATACACAGTGAACCTCTCTCACAAGTTATTTTGAACTCCCCCGGGGCGACCACTTAAACTTCTAGCAACAATTTTTTTGAGTTTTTATTTTTATTTTTTTTCTCTCATGAAACACATACCATGCAGTACGTGAACTTCAGGCTATTATCAATTTGAACTTCTCTATGTTCCGCTTTTAGTAAGGGAATTTTTTGAGTTTTTTATAGACATCTAACGGCTCTAATTTTTTGATTTGAACTTCTTTTGTGTATGTTTATAAATGTGAAAATTGGAGTTTTGTTAGAAATTTCAAACTTCTTCATTATTTCGAATTGAACTTATTGGTTTTATTCTTTAGTAAACGGAAAAAAATCTCATTTTTCAAATAAATATCAAACTACTCCACTTCTTTCAAATCGAACATTTTGATTTTATTCTCTATTAACGAGAGAACCTAAGTTTTATTATATACATTAAACTACTCCCTTTTTTAAATTGAACTTATTAATTTCAATCTTTAGTATTGGGGAAAATATGAGTTTTTTATAAACATCAAACAACTTCATTTTTTAATTACGAATTCTTTGTGTTATTCATTAGTAACACGAAAAGTCCTAGTTATGTAATAAATATCAAACTACTCAACTATTTAAAGTTGAACTTCTAGGTCTTATTTTTAAAAGAGGGAAATATTTTTTATAAATTTTTTGAACTGCTCAGTTTTTTCAATTTGACCTTCTTGGTATTGTAATAAACATTGAACTTCCCCATTATTTAAATTTGAACCTCTAGGTTTCTTTGTAGAACAGGGAAATTCCTTTTTTTTCTCTATATAATTTTGAGCTGCTATATTTTTTATTTTGGCCTTCTAGGGTCATTCTTTTTAGTAACTGGAAAAAATCCTAATGTAGTAATAAGCATTGAACCATGGAAATGCAGGGGCAAGTTGGCATGGGAGCATGGAAATGCAGGGGCTACGACGAGCTATGCAGAGGCCGCCTGGAGGCTGGGAGAAGTTCAGGGGAAGCACAAAAATACCATTGAACGGCCTGGGGATGTGTCCTTGAACGGCCCAAGGAGGCGGCGTTGAACAGTTTTGGCGATGCGGCGGCGGAGCCCCACCGAGAGGAGGCTGCGTCATCGAGGGGCGAGCCTCGCGATGGGCGACCGAGAGGAGGCGGATTCCGATGGGCGACTGAAATTGACTTTCTTTTGGTTTTATTCCTTTTTCTCTGTGAGTTTTAGTGTTATCCTTTTTCTTGAACTTTTTCACAACACTCATGCATGAACTTCTCTGTTCGTCGCTCCTGACCTTCTGAATTTCCTTTTTTTTTCTTATGCGTGAAATTTCATGGGACAATCCTTGAGCATTTGTTTATTTCTCACACTAAAACGCATACATTTTTTGTCTTGTGTTTGCACAAAAGAAGCTATTACTTGTGTTCTGATTAAGAAAGCTAGTGAATTTCTCCACCACACAATATTTTTTTGAACCTGAACCTCACCACCACACACGATATCTGAACCTCAACCTCACCACCACACACATGCATACATGCTCCTTCTCTCCATTATATTTTTGACCTTTGTGCGCACAAATCTACAGAATAAACATCCTTTGTCAGAACATGAAAAGAGCATAACAAAGCTTCACTATGCAGCGACATCGAACTAAAGCAGCTGTCCAGGCTGAACTTCTCTGTATACATATGGTATTTTTGAAAAATGGTCTGAATGGAGCCCGTCCTCCATGTGATTTTCTCCAACATGAGTTCTGTACATGTATCGAAGAGAAGTACTACATGGAGTAACAACCAAGATTCCTATATAATGCACACAAGTTCACATTAATATATTTGTAGTCGTTTATAAAAAAAATGTAGTCTGTTTTATTTTCTTGATGTTGGATTTGGTCAATACCAAGTTGGTGGGTGTGTTTTCCCAATACAGTTCCTTCAGAAGTTCAGATTTTCCAAACTGAAGAACAAAATCATCCTCCACGTACAGAGGTGCGGCCGGGTGATCAGCGGAGCATGAACACACACCGCCTTCTGATGGTCGACGGCTCGTTCCAGGCATGGGCGAGGGGCACTACCATGAGGAGGAAGTGGTGGCAGCGAGGAGTACTAAAGGAGACAAGATTCAAAATTCAGAACATGTTGCATTTGCACACACACAAAAAATCAAACAGATGGATAGAGAGATTTAGACTATATAGAATTATGGTGGAGTATGCATAGGGTTCCAGTTGCTTCTAAACTTCAACTTTAAATTCATTATTTGTTGGAATAAATTGAGAGGATTTATGTGAGTAGTACGAGCACTTGCTAAAATCGTTACTGAAAAACACCACTGGTTCGTGTAGCAACCTAATGGGTTGCAACGCAGGCACACAAACTAGCTAAGTGGAGATGACCAATAGGTGTTGTGATGTGCAGGATCAACTACAAAAAAGAGCAGGTGGCCATATCCGCCCCTCGCCAAGAACTTGACTGGCCGCAAAGGTGTCTGGAGCGCACAGGGAAGATGTTGGCCCTGGAGCAGTCCAAGTTATGATGCAGCGGTAGGATGCCTCAGCGTTCGTCCTGAGAGGTTGGGGAAGGACAGGGCGACGAACGCGTGGGGGACGAGGTAGCGAGCTAGGCAGCAGATCACAGGGGCTGTGATGAACGCTGGCTAGGGCACGAGCGGCCAGTCGCCCGCATGGAGGAGGGTTGCCCCAAGGAAGTAGCACGTACGGGCTGTGGCAGCCCTAGGTGGCAGTCCATGGTGGTGTCCAGGCGCCGTTCGCGGCGGCAGCCGGTGACGCAGAGGTAACAGGAGCAGCATCGCCTCCCCCGTGTGAGCCAGGGGTGGATTGCAGCAGTAGCTAGCGACGGACTGCAGCGGTAGCTTGCGGCAGCGGACGGTGACGGCGCCAAGGAAGGAGTTGACGGCGATGACGGCGGCGTGATCCGTGGAGGGTGACGGCGGCGGCGGCCCGATCGGGGGTGGGAAGCTGGGGCGGCAGCACGATCTAGGGCGGTGGCGACTCGGCGGCCGGTTCCCAAGGCGGGGCGGGGCGGCGGCCGGCTCCCAGGGCGGGGGCGGGCCGGCGCCGGCGACGATTGGTGCCTGGATCAGAGAAGGAGCGGGGGCGTGGGAGGTTGTTGTCGAATCGGGGAGGTAGTGGTTGCGTGGGGAGATATAGTAGTGGGTTCGGGAGTTCCGGAACAGCCCGATCACCCTATATAAGGCGTGCTGTGATCCGAATAGTTATTCTAATCCCAGGATTAGAATAGTGTCACTCTATATCGGACTATATATATAGGACTCCTCTTTTATACTCCCGGGTGTATGTACTCCTTTTTTAGGGCAAAGCAAAGCTTTATAACTTAACGGTGCACGGGCAAGTCACCCGAAACACAAACGGCCACTGCGGGCGGTACAATAGAGTTCCAGCTGGTACTATCATTCGGTAAACATAAACGACCAACTTTAGCTAGTTCATGCGCTACAGTAGTAGCACTACGACGACAGACGCTAATGGACTGTTGGGAGAACCACATTTTCAGCTGGAGTTTAGTGTCTTCGATGATGGCCGCATAAGGAGACGAATCCACCTTGGTAAAGTCGAGTGGTTCAGATAGTAACTTTGAATATGTTTCGAAGACCACCCGGAGGGCACCAACTTCTGCAGCCATTGAGACAACTTCAGGCATGGCAATGGCTTCTGCAGCGAACGGGTTAGCAACATGCTCCTTGCGGCCAGCACGGGCGAGCATAACTTCCCCAGCATCATCCCGAAGTACTGCCCCCCATGACACAAAAGCCTCGCCCGGAGTGTAGGCGCCATCTATGTTGATCTTGACCTTATCTTGAGCCGGAGCTTGCCATTTGCTAGTTGTATTCTGCTTTGGTTGCGCACAAAAGAGCTGCATATACTCTTGTGTATTCACTACACCATGACACTGCATTTCCAACAACCAGGTTGGTCGGGAAAACAACTTCTGCCGACAAACAGTCGGTTGGGAAAGAGTATTCCCGACCGACACATTCTGTTGGAGAAAGTCCAGACGGGAAAACCCTTTCCCGACCGACTTATCTTTGCCGACCGACAGTTTGACGGCTATTGAAAAACTTTCCCGACCGACTGTCTGACAGTATTTTTGCCGACCAACTTTCTGTTAGCAGCTTTTCCCGACCGACTGTCTGACGGCGTTTGTTTTACCGACCGACTTTCTTTTAGCCCTCTCATGAGCCTTTGCCGACCAACAATCAGATGGTATTTTGTTTTGCCGACCAACAGTTCATCAACATTTTCTTTAGCCAACCACAAATTTAGTTAACTTATGGTACTGATTATAACATACATATAATGAAATCACCAAGACACCATACATCACAGATTCACATCAGGTGCACCAAACATTTTTGTTTCATTAACTAATCGTCACATACATATACTTCAGTCTATTCTAAAGATATCCACCAAGACACCATGCATCATGTTCAGAAAAAGATAGCTAAAAGATACAAGTCTGAGATGTTATTTGTACACAATGAAAGCTAAAACATGCAGTTGACGCGGATCGCTGGCCTCACGGTTCCTTGTGAGTGTAGTCCTTTTGTTTGCTTCCTACAAAAGTTAAACATGTCTCGGTTATAATACACTATCAGAAACTGCATTTTTTTTGTTTTTTCTTTAAAATTTGCAAACATTCCATATGTCTGTGCAATCCTTTTTTTTGTTCAGTCAATCACATGATGCTACTAGAAATAATAGAAGCACTTAGCTAGCTTCATACCATATCTTAAAATATTTACATGTAAATTGTGTTGACTGCTTACACAGTAGTCTCTATAAATAATAGAAGCGCTTAGCTAGCTTCATACCAAAGACTAGAAAAATATCACCAAAGGCATACAATCAGAACATGCAACCATTAAAATAACAATGTGAACTACATAAAGTGTCATATGTGAAACTAGGTAAGAGCAGCTATAACATGGACTAGGAGTAGGTAAGCATTAGCAGTTACCCAAGTGTCCAAGCCAAACCCAACGCACCAAAAGCATATTGAGCTGCTATTGCGCAGAACTGGACAACAGTACCAAAACGCCAACACAGAGGAGCATCTCATTCTCAAAAATACATATAATAATAAATATAGAGAAGTCAATAACCATGTGTTAACACAAACGCTGATCCTCAGCTAAGATTACCCCAACTGGCCCACCATCTCCATAAGGAGCTGACAGGTCAGCAAAAGCATATGTTTCTTCTCTTTAAAAATAAATAAGATAGATTACTCAATTGGCATAGGCATAAAAACTGGAGTGCGTACAGAAGACTAGCCTATCTGAAGTTGGGTCATAAGAATGAACTTAAAATATATACTGCTGGATGTACAGATTTGATCGCAAGAAATAAATACAGTATAAATACCTTACTCATCTATAGGAGTAGCAGATCATCCGCTGTTTGCATAACGCACCAGTAATCCAATACGTCCACAAGTGCCCCGAGTAGCCGGAACCAGGAATCCTTGTGCACAAGTGCCCTGAACATATAAAGAAAAAGAAAAGGCTAATTGTGATCCTAGAGCTATTTATTCCATAGCAGGGTTAAATAAGCTGAAGTTCTTGTTCTCAGAGCACGGAGTAAATGTAGACTCTTGTATTTGTGAGAATTCTACAATTCTAGTAAGGCGCCAGCTGAGAGGGAAAGCATGAGGCATGAACTGACGGAAGAAATATTCAAAGCCTAATGATGACAGTTCTGGCGCTTCTCCAGAGAAAAAGAGAAGATGCAAAAGATGAGGGGCTCCCCCTTCAACAAGAAGAGTGGCTCGGTTTTGCAGAGAGTTGTGAGCGCTTCAACGGGAACAAAAGATGTCGAGGCACCTTGAAACGATCTACCACTCACATTAATTCTAATTACTGTAAATAAAGTATATAAAGTAAATGGTAATGTTCTTCAGGAAAAGATCGCAAGAGGCAAAGAAGAGCTTTTGCCGCCTATCATATTGACCATTTTTTTTCAGGTATCATGTTGACCTTCTACCTCTGAACTAATTGGAACAAAGATATGGGCATCAATATATATGAGCACAATTAGTTCAGTCACAAATGTGAAGCAGGTCAATACGGAGATGAGCACATATAGTGCCCGATGTCCAAAAAAATGTGTTACATTGTTGCACAAAAAGCAAGGCCAAAGCCACAATATTTTTATTCTAATAAGCTACTTTAGTATTTATTCACGATATTTTTTCATCCGAGAGATTCAGGGAAATTTCTGCGGGTGTAGTGGCATACAATCAATATCCAACAAAGTAACAAGTTCTTAAACACCAACCTTTTTGGATGAGTATCAGCGACCTATTTAACATGACAAATATTTCATCTTTACATCGGTGTTTGTTATCATATTCCAAGAGACATGAAAAAGAATCACTTGACAGTAAATCACTCAGCTCAAAGGCTAGATGTGCTAGAGCAGATAGAGGAGGAAGGAGAGGCCAGTGACTCACCCACGTAGTGGTAGCTGGTGATGGAGTCGTGGGAGCCGATGCCGACGTCACGGGGCAACAACCCCGCCATCTCATTGGCGCCATAAGCAAGGCGGTGCACCACCACTTCCAGCTCACCTTGCGCCACAGGGGGACTTCCCGGTGGTGATGTTGAGCACCTACGTGGGCATCCTAACAGAGTCCATCACCAACAGATGCATATCCTTGGCTACCTTCACAACAGTTACTCGTTGTTAATGGTCATCTCAACCTCTCAATGGAGATCTGCTTGAGAACGTCCAAGGAGCTGACAAGGTCGATCACCCCCTTGTGCACCCGCATCTCAAAGCTGTCCCAGCTATTGGTACCTGATTAGCAAGCAAGAAAACATTGTTAGACCAAGATTTAGAAAAATATATGATAACAAACTTCAGCAGAAGCACGGGAACAAACAACTAATTTCTGAGCGGTTGAACTTTACCACACAAAAACTAAACAAATGATAAAAAAAATTATCTTGAGAATCGTAATATTTCATCTCAAAGATGTGACCCAGGAAGGTTAAGAGACGTCTAAGGCAACCTTTAATTCAATCATTGTGAAGACACTTGTTCAAAGTAGTTACAGCAGAAAATGAGCATGCTATATGTCTACCAACTAATAGTTTGCTGGCCATGGAACAGAAATCCATGGTTCATATATTTTTCCTACCAGGTGAAATTATGGTCCTTATCTTAACTCATGCTGAAAATTCGTTATCATTTCTTCGTGGTTACAAGTGATAAAAAACTAGCCAAGGAAATGGTTGTCTAGTTTACCCGGAGAAGAAGAAAACATAAAAAGGAAGCAACCTGACAAAACCATCAATTACGCGCATAACCGCATAACTAGCCAGAGAGCATCTCATGAGTTTATCTACACGAACATAAGTGTTTTGCAAAAACTCAACAGAAGTAGATATAATCATCATTTCACTATTTACTAACCAATAGAAGGACATCCTAATCCTTTCACTACAGACCATGGGGACATGCAAACTTCCCGTACCTCACTAGCTTTGAAGTTTATGAATTAGCTTGGATTTCCAGATGCATATGTATGTAAACGTACATAATAAGACGGACCTATATATGTGAGATGTGGTATAACTCCAAATTTAACAACTTTGTGCTATGCTTACTGCTTGTTTCCCCTTCCCTTGTTGATGAGTATAACTCCAAATTCAGCAACAATGTGCTATGTTCCTTCATCCTGTAGTAAATAGGGAGCAGTCCATTGAATCAAATCCACGCATCAAAATCCCAAAAGGTTAAATCCATGGGGCTACACACTTCAGACAGAGAGGGGAGGAGCGAGACCATAAGACGGAGAGAGATCTTACCCAAACCCTGAACCTAGAAGCTGCATGTGGATTACAATGTGGTTGGTGCTCGAACTGATGACGCCGCTCACCAGGAACCCAACACTGAAAGCTTCTAGGCAAGGTAGGTGGAAACGGAGATGGGGTTGGACATCACGAGCAGCAGCACCTTCATGGAGTGCTTCGCCACAGCCAGCATGGTCTTCCAGTGCAAGGCATCGCTCCTCTGCAACAGGTTGAGCTCCGTCTTCCCCGAGATCTGCCCGGCGCCCTCCGTGACGACGAGGGTTCGAGCAGAGAGAGCACCTGGTCAGAGGAAGGTTCAGGCGCATGCGGGAAGGCGGCGTGGGGCGGCAGGCCAGCAGGTGCGGGAGCGGCAGGAAGGTGCGGGGGCGCGACAGAGAGGCCGGCGGCGGGAGCCCAGGGCGGCTGGCGTGGGGGATGAGGAAGGGGAAACTAGGGATTTGGCTCGCGCGTGCGGTGACTTCACTGCAGAGGGGGAAAACTTCGCGGGCTTGGGCCAAATGTTGGCGCTAACTTTAATTCCTGACCGAAGAAGCGATGGGCACAAGAGCTTTCCCGACCGATCGTTCGACAGTAAATATTTTCATATTCCCAACCGATTGTCTGTAACTGTTCGCATGTTTCCCCTACCGACTGTCCGCCACAAGTTTTTCTGACCAACCGTCGGTCGGCGATACTGACTTTTTCCAACACACGTCCGTAGGGAATGCAGTGTCGTGGTGTAGTGATTGCTAAGGACTCGCCGGGCCACTTCTATCACAGGAATCGGTAGCTCACCTTCGCGTACCATGTTTCTGTGGTTCCACCAGTGCCACCAAAAGGTAAGGATCTTCACTCGAGTTTTTTCGTCCAGCGTCCAAAGGAAATCTTGCATTTCATGTACTGATGTGATCTGTTCGAGCTGCAACCTGACCCTTTCCAAACTCATTGCCCTCCAGGCTGCCTTAACTTCCTTGCATTTGACGAACAAATGAGCACCATCCTCAGCAGCTAAACCACACAGGAGACATTTGGTAGTTTCAAGCTTAACACCCCTTCGAGCAAGATTTGTCCGCAGCGCGAGGGATTCATGCTTGATCCTCCATGTGAACATCTGGATCTTGCGCGGGGTTGGCAACTTCCATATCCTCTTCCAGGTCATGTCATCACAGCGCTCAAAGTTGCCGATGACAGCAGAACTGCTACCCGATCCACCCCCGCGGCCTTGTTTCTCCAGTTGGACTTGCAGCTTATAGGCGCTTCGAACTGAGTGTTGCCCCTTTCTGTCAAAATGCCAGGCCGTGAAATCGTCCACACCTTCCCGAAGTGGGATTTGCAGGATATGGCGTGCATCATCTGGCCAGAAGGACTCGTTGATGAGCGCTTCGTCCCAGCCACCTGTTATTGGGCTGATGAGGTCAATGACATGTGTTAGCAAACTCTGTCCACGCGGGGTAATGACCTGTCTCGACCAAGCTCGAGGTATCCAGAGATCGGTCCATATCTTCACCATTGATCCGTCTCCTATTCTCCAGATGTATCCCTGTTTCACAAGCTCGAGCCCTTTAAGGATACTCCTCCAGGCATAGGATATCCCATCCCTCGGCACCGCTTCCAGAATGCTGCAATTTGGAAAGTAGCGAGCCTTTAGAATTCTGCAACATAGGCTATCAGGGTTTTGAAGGAGGCGCCACCCTTGTCTGGACAGCATGGCGATGTTAAAGTTGTGCATATCCCGGAATCCCAAACCTCCCATCGCTTTTGGTTTCGTCAGGGTCTCCCAACTAAGCCAGTGCAGCGTATTCTCCTTGTCTTGGTTGCTCCACCAAAACTTTCCTATGATAGTGTTCAACTCCTGGCAGAAAGTCTTCGTGAGATCGAAGCAGGACATGGCAAAGGTCGGGATGGCCTGTCCCACGGCCTTCACCAACGTTTCCTTCCCGCTCTTTGCCAACAATCTCTCCTGCCATCCATGGACTCGACCACATAAACCTCTCTTTATATATGCAAACGTGCGCCTACGCGAGCGGCCGACATGTACAGGCAGGCCGAGATATCGGTCATTCCATTCCTCACTCATAATCTGCACCTCTGCCTTGACTTGGTTCTTAACATGTTCATCCGTATTTGGGGAAAACATGATCGCAGATTTCTCCGTATGTACTCCTACTCTTATTGGATCGGGTTAGTTGAGAGATCTAGGGACACATCCAAGTTGAAACAGACCAGCCATGCTACTTAAAAAAAAACTAATTAGTTTCCTATTTACTCGTAACTACTCCAACCAGCCGTGCTACTCATTCAAAACGTAAGCTATTCTTTCTTGGTTTTTTCGGTGTAACAGGGGTGGTATATTATTTTATGGTGTATATACTATTTGCCGGGTTAGGTGTATATAATATTACAATCACTAAGGTATATACATTTTTTATAAAAGGAGTATATACTGCTTGTCAAGTTAAGGCATATATATTGTTCGGGTATATACTGCTTGCCAAGTTTGGGTGTATATACAAGTTTTTATTCAAGAGTATATACTGCGTACTGCTTTTCTTCTAGGGAAGAGGTACAATACTATTTAGTCGCAAAAGAGTGTACTGTTTGGCAGTTCCATGCAAAAAAAAAATTGTTTGGAAGTCTAAAGGTATATACTTCCTTTCTCTAAACAACAGAATAAACAGTGATTTTATTAAGATAAGTTATGTAGTGTTGCGTTCAAAAAGAAGTATCTCAAGGTAATTATTATATGTATAACAGTTTATATAGTTGGTGTGAAGGGAGTACTGTAATACAAGTATGGTGGCAAATCTCAATAGAAAATTTAAGAACAAGAATGGTAAAATGTGTATATACTGAATAATTATATTACAGAAGTACTATACACAAATCTTGACAAAAATGGGTTCATCCAAAAACAAGATTAAAGTAGCACGCATGTGCACTTCGCCTCTACATTTTCATGCAGATGTATACACCAGACCACTGAAAAACTGAGTATATTCTGAAGTCTGAACCACGACATCCTAAGGTCTAACTAGTCCACATCTTTACTGACGCATTCATTTTGTGATCAATTCATTGTGAATACTCTAAACACGACTCCATGGACATCGTCGGTCATTTGTACATTTCCGCATGTTGTGTGAGAGCGTTGTTGATCTGTCACCGCCGGCCGTGTGTTGCATGACGCCAGCGATCTGCTATGAGCCTATGAGCCAAATCTCATACTCATATATCGTCTAGCTGCTGCTCTCGTCGTGGTTGAACATGGATGAATCAGGTCGCCTCTGGCCGCGCCTTTCATGAGATCATCGTCCTTCTTGATTACAACCTTGCAGTTATATTGCTACTCGTTTAGATTTGATTACAAAGAATGCATAAATACGTCCGAAACTCAAAGAAAGTGAACAGCAGAACGTACCTGGGCTCCGTGATCAAGGAAAATTATGCCGCTGTTGTTGGCGTAGTCACATCCGCCGCCGAGTCAGCGGCCGCCGCCGCCGAATCAGACGAAGGTGGTATCCTGGCCGCCGCCGCACCCGTTGCGGTTAACAGGGGAATATATTGTTAGGTTTTTCTATACGTAGTGAGGTAAAGCCGAGTCGCCTGGATCCCTATAAATATGGATCGATCAACAAATGTCCGAACAGCCGTGATCTCTGCATGCGCTAATATTCGGTGTTATTTTTTTTAATAAAAGAAATTTAAAAGTGGGATGCAGGGAAGTGACAAATGGCATGGGAGTACGTACTCCTAGGAGTACTAACCCATTTTCCTATATATATGTGTGTGTGTGTGTGTGTGTGTGTGTGTGTGGGGGGGGGGGGGGGGGGGGGGGGGGGGGGAAGGCATTTCATCAGCATTGATATAATAGATATGTTGAATGCCATGCCAGCACATAGGCAGTTGACTCTACAAGTTGATCATAATTGGCATGTGATACGTCCATTTTGCATCATGTTTTCCTATTGTTTTAAAGATGTATTTCACTTTTAGATGCAATTCTAATGCCTTTTCTCTCTTAAATTGCAAGGAAAATCACCATGTCTTTCAAGTTGGTATGGCTTTTACTCATGTAACTTAGGTCAGCATTGACTTCATATTATGTCAGGGAAAGTGTTGTTGTGAGAAAGGTGAGGAATACTTAGAAATGTATGGAAGTACTTTGTTCCACAGCTGGTTGCCCATGGCTTTTAAAAGCATATCAGAACAATAGAACCAGGGGGTTCTTAAAAAATAGTTATGCCCCCCAGCAGACCTGCCCGAGGGTTTGTTGTGTGAGATGCATGACTCATGTATTTCTTGCAGAGATATTTGTGGTTGAGTTCAAAGCTAACCCGAAAATGCCAATTAGGGCATTGCAAAAAGAAGGTCATAAAGGAATTCAACATGTCTAATGGAAGTTAGGAAAGACAAAGGAATCGGCTTTAGAAGATTCATGGTGATCAGACACAATGGTATCAGATGTTGTGGGATTATGGACATGAGCTGACAAGGTCAAACCCAGGGTTGACGTTCTTCCTTTCCACTGAGTTGGTGTCAACCAAAGAAGACCCGGTACAAAGGGATCGCGTGCGTACTATATATTGGCCTTATGATGCTTTCAAAAGAGGCTGGTTAGTAGGTTGCAGCCTATCATATTCATTGATGCTTGCCACATGAAAGAAAGTATAAGGGAAAGATATTCACAACACTTAGCATTCATCCTAATGACTGCATTTTCCCAATAGCAATGACTTAGGCTAAAGTAGAGTGCATAGGTTCCTTGGAGTGGTTCCTCACCACTCCGAAAGACGACCTGGACATCATCAACACTTCTCCTTACACAATAGTGAGTGCTAGGCAGAAAGTAAGTCGTCCTGACATTTTTTTCCGATTTGTGTTCCACGCTTAATTTTTGTTCAGACTCTTACTAATTGATCCTATGCGGGGCTTGATTAATGCACTGCAACCAGAACTTTAATCATGCAAGATTCCGAGGTGAGACTTTGAAGAAGCAACTTTGGGCCATTGCAAGATCTGCCAACCGCCCCAAGTGGACATAAAACTGTGATAACATGTGGGTAGATTGTCTAGATGCTTAGTACTCACTCGGTCCCAAAATAAGTGTCTCAACTTTGTACTAGCTCTAGTGCAAATTTGTACTAAGCTCAAGACACTTATTTTGGGACAGAGGGAGTACTAGCTTGAGAAGCATGATATTCACACATGGACCCAAAACATTTTTCAATAAATTCCCTAAATGTTATATGTTGCTAAACAATCTGCCTGAGGTTTCAACACGTATGACAAGCTCTGCAACTTATCATACCAGCTATCACACTTTATAACCACTCTCACTTATATAGCATAGGCATGATAGGTTCTCGCACTTATCCACTATCAATCATACAAACTATGCCCAGAACCCTAACTTTTGGCATGCGGCTACATCTTGGACGCAAGGGAGCTGGCTGTTCTTAGCATGTTGGAAAGTATATTCCATAAGATTACGCAAAATCATGAAATCAAGCTAAGGGAATCAGTAGAAGCACCTGCTTGGCAAGGAAAAATCAACCTAAAAATTCTAAAGAATCTAGAAAAGAACATTAAGTATTCAACAAACCTTGTAGAGTACTCTACACGCAAAGGACAGTTCCATGTTTTGTCCAACGTGATGACTTTATGTCATTGATATTCCGAAAAAGTGACAGAGCCTAAGGATCATCGCAAACCCCGACGGGACTGTGCACGCGTACAAGCTTTGCATCACGGACTTGGAGGTGACTAAAAAAGTCTAGCTCAACAAGCTTCAGCACAGCCGTGGAGGCGTCTTTCAAGTCTAGGATATTTTTGCGGACATCAAGCTATGGATGATGGGACCGACTATCTGCTATACCACAATTTTTTGCCTCTATTTCGAGTATTGATTATACCATATGTAGCATCAGCTAGCTAGAGATGCTCTAAGCCAAGAACTCGAATGCTGGATGTGCATGCTCCAGACGGCTAGTGGTGCTCCAGAAATAAAACCCTGGAGGCACTGTTCTGGCAAGGTAAGCAAATCACACTCTACCTGGCCTCAACGCACTGGCGAACAGATGTTTTTGGCACGGACACATATGAATGAGAATGGTAGCATCTCCAATCTTGAGTAAGTTTGCTACTGAGCTTTTCCCCTTTTTATTAGGGGAAGTTTCCTGCTGAGCTAGTACTGCACTCCGGTGGATTCCACACCCACGTACGTACCGGAGCCATGCAGATGCTGAGTAAGCAAATGATATTTCAATTCCAAGGTCTCAAATCAATCCTTTACGCACGATGCATGATGCTGCCCAATCGTGGACCGATCCACCATCGCTCCTACCCAGCTACCTGCATGCTAAAGATCGACTATGCTGTGACCACGGTCTACTCTTTTCTTACCCACAAAAAAAGTGATATTTCTACTGAAACCATCATAACATACTGCTAATTTCTGATTACTGAAACCAACCCGATGCACACACTTGAAAATAACAGTAAGGGTGCACATTATCCATCCATAACGGGAAGCATCTAGACAGAACAAATGCCCCAAGAGAAATTATCTGGGCAAGAATTACTACTGGTAATAATTATTCAAAAGGACAGTTATACTCTATCACATGCGATCCAAATAATATAAGTTGGTAATGCTGAACTGCAAAATAAATATATCAAATGCAAATGGTATCTTAGATTTTATTGAACGGATGGAAACGTTTGCAGATTCCGTATATGAAGAACTATGGGCTGACTGCCACTGAAACTTCTTGACTGTTACCTGGGTAAGTAAGAGAGAAAATCATGGATAATTAACATAAGATAGCAGAGCATTATAGAAGATAAAATGATGTTATCTTATGCACCAATCTCCCATTACCCAATAACTAGTATGTGTACAGTTTACTTGATTCAATCTTGCCATATGACCTACTCTGTAATAGTGGCATCCTGTTTCCTGCAGAGAAGTACAGGGGAAATAAGATCACAGTTTAACAAACACTGGTAGAAAAAGAGGCTTCCGTCCAGCCCCATTAGTCGCGAAACTGTAGGAACCGCGACTAATGAAGTATTTAGTCGCGGTTCGGCAGACGAACCGCGACCAAATGCCTGGGCCCAGGGCGCTCGGTGGCCAGTTGGTGCACGTGAGGGGCTTTAGTCGCGGTTGGCCAGGCCAACCGCGACTAAAGGTGCCCAAAGGCCTTTAGTCGCGGTTGGCCAGGCCAACCGCGACTAAAGCTCCTCCCCTATATATACCAGTTCAGCACACTCACTTAGCCATTTGGTGCCACTTCTCTTCGCAAGCTTCACAAGGGGGTGTAGGTTTGCTTTTGGTTCCTCTTATGCACACAAGGTGTTTGATGAAATGCCCCAAGAGCGTGAAACAAACATGATATGAAGTGTTGGAGCCACACTTGAGGTTCCTCATTTATTTTTTCCTCCTCCATCGCGGTTAGCAACTTGAACCTTTCATGCATGTGTGTCATTGATAAAATATGCATGTGTGTTGTTCATTGTTTAATTTCTATTGTTTATAGCTAGTTAGTTTAACAAATGCATGATGGTTAATTATATATTTTATATTATAATAATGCAGATGAATCGGCAATGGATGTACGGTAACCGACTCTCCCGCGAGTTCACTACGGGTTTGAAAGATTTCCTCGTAGTGGCTAATGCGAACAAGCAGAAGGGTTTTGTTATCTGTCCATGTGTTGACTGTAAGAATCAAAAGGGTTACTCTTCCTCAAGAGAAGTTCACCTGCACCTGCTTCGGCACGGTTTCATGCCAAGCTATAATTGTTGGACCAAGCATGAAGAAAGAGGGGTTATAATGGAAGAAGATGAAGAAGGGGATGATTTCATCGATGAAAGCTATCTTGCTCATTTCGGTGATACTTTCATGGAGGATGCTGAAGGTGAAGGGGAAGGTGAAGGTGAAGAAGAGGCACGTGATGAGACCGTTGATGATCTTGGTCGGACCATTGCTGATGCACGGAGACGCTGCGAAACTGAAAAGGAGAGGGAGAATTTGGATCGCATGTTAGAGGATCACAGAAAGTCGTTGTACCCCGGATGCGATGATGGTCTGAAAAAGCTGGGCTGCACACTGGATTTGCTGAAATGGAAGGCACAGGCAGGTGTAGCTGACTCGGCATTTGAAAACTTGCTGAAAATGTTGAAGAATATGTTTCCAAAGAATAACGAGTTGCCCGCCAGTACGTACGAAGCAAAGAAGGTTGTCTGCCCTCTAGGTTTAGAGGTTCTGAAGATACATGCATGCATCAACGACTGCATCCTCTACCGCGGTGAATACGAGAATTTGAATGAATGCCCGGTATGCACTGCATTGCGTTATAAGATCAGAGGCGATGACCCTGGTGACGATGTTGAGGGCGAGAAACCCAGGAAGAGGGTTCCCCCCAAGGTGATGTGGTATGCTCCTATAATACCACGGTTGAAACGTCTGTTTAGGAACAAAGAGCATGCCAAGTTGTTGCGATGGCACAAAGAGGACCGTAAGTCGGACAGGGAGTTGAGACACCCCGCAGATGGAACGCAATGGAGAAAGATCGACAGAGAGTTCAAAGATTTTGCAGCTGACGCAAGGAACATAAGATTTGGTCTAAGTACAGATGGCATGAATCCTTTTGGCGAGCAGAGCTCCAGCCATAGCACCTGGCCCGTGACTCTATGCATCTACAACCTTCCTCCTTGGTTGTGCATGAAGCGAAAGTTCATTATGATGCCAGTGCTCATCCAAGGTCCGAAGCAACCCGGCAACGACATCGATGTGTACCTAAGGCCATTAGTTGATGAACTTTTACAGCTGTGGGGCAGACCTGGTGTCCGTGTGTGGGATGAGCACAAAGAAGAGGAATTTGACCTACGAGCGTTGCTTTCCGTAACCATCAACGATTGGCCTGCTCTTAGTAACCTTTCGGGACTGTCAAATAAGGGATACAATGCATGCACGCACTGCTTACATGAGACTGAAAGTGTACATTTGCCAAATTGTAAGAAGAACGTGTACCTTGGGCATCGTCGATTTCTTCCGAAAATTCATCCAGTAAGAAAGAAAGGCAAGCATTACAACGACAAGGCAGATCACCGGCCGAAGCCTGCGGAACGCACTGGTGCTGAGGTATTTGATATGGTCAAGGATTTGAAAGTCATCTTTGGAAAGGGTCCTGGCGGACAATCAGTTCCGAAGGGAGCTGACGGGCACGCAACCATGTGGAAGAAGAAATCTATATTCTGGAAGCTAGAATATTGGAAAGTCCTAGAAGTCCGCTCTGCAATCGACGTGATGCACGTTACGAAGAATATTTGCGTGAACCTCCTAAGCTTTTTGGGCGTGTATGGGAAGACAAATGATACAAAGGAAGCACGGCAGGACCAGCAACGTTTGAAAGACCCTGATGACTGGCATCCGGAATGGTTTCAAGGTCGTGCCAGCTACGCTCTGACCAAAGAAGAGAAGGTCATCTTTTTTGAATGCCTGAGCAGTATGAAGGTCCCGTCTGGATTCTCGTCCAATATAAAGGGAATAATAAACATGGCGGAGAAAAAGTTCCAAAACCTGAAGTCTCACGACTGCCACGTGATTATGACGCAATTGCTTCCGATTGCTTTGAGGGGGCTCCTGCCGGAAAATGTTCGAGTAGCCATTGTGAAGCTATGTGCATTCCTCAATGCAATCTCTCAGAAGGTAATCAATCCAGAAGTTCTACCACGGTTACAGAACGATGTGATCCAATGTCTTGTCAGTTTCGAGTTGGTGTTCCCGCCATCCTTCTTCAATATTATGACGCACCTCCTGGTTCACCTAGTCGAAGAGATTTTCATTCTCGGTCCTGTATTTCTACACAATATGTTCCCCTTCGAGAGGTTCATGGGAGTATTAAAGAAATATGTTCGTAACCGTGCTAGGCCAGAAGGAAGCATCGCCAAGGGCTATGGAAATGAGGAGGTAATTGAGTTTTGTGTTGACTTTGCTCCTGACCTTAAGCCGATTGGTCTTCCTCGATCGCGGCACGGGGAGGTAATTGAGTTTTATTTTTCTTAATTTTTTGATATATTATTTGTATTTTTAGTATTTTGAATTGAATTAGTTTTATTTTTCTGAATTTTTTGATATAATATTTATGTTTTTAACATATTGAATTGAATTAGTTCTATTTTTCTGAATTTTTTGATATATTATTTATATTTTTAACATATTGAATTGAATTAGTTTTATTTTTCTTAATTTTTTTATATATTATTTGCATTTTTAAGATTTTGAATTGAATTAGTTTTATTTTTCTGAATTTTTTGATATATTATTTGTATTTTTAACATTTTGAATTGAATTAGTTTTATTTTTCTTAATTTTTTTATATATTATTTGTATTTTTAACATATTGAATTGAATTAGTTTTATTTTTCTGAATTTTTTGATATAATATTTGTGTTTTTAACATATTGAATTGAATTAGTTTTATTTTTCTGAATTTTTTGATATATTATTTGTATTTTTAAGATTTTGAAAAACAAAAAGTATTTTGAAAAATACCTTTAGTCGCGGCTGGCCTGGCCAACCGCGACTAAAGGTCGTTGCGCGCGGGAACGCAAAAACCCGCAAAAAACCCTTTAGTCGCGGTTGGTCTAGCCAACCGCGACTAAAGGTTACCCTTTAGTCGCGGGTCGCCTCCCCAACCGCGACTAAGGGGGGGGGCTATAAATACAAGGGCCCGAACCTTCGCCTCCATTTCTCGTCTTCTCCGACTGCCGCGCCGAAGGCCTGCCGCCGTCGCCCTCGCCCTCGACGCCGCCCGCCGTCGCCCTCGCCCTCGACGCCGCCCGCCGCCGCCCGCCACGCTGTCAGGCGACGACTCCGGCGCCTCGGCCGGGTAATTATCCTCAGGCGCCGTCTCCTCCAGGCCCCGTGCCGCGCGGCCCATGGCGGCGCACGAGAGCAGCAGCACGGCCAAGAGAAGAAGCGCGGTGCAGCGGGCCTTCTCCGGTGAAGTGCCGCCACGGGAGAGGCTCACCGGAGCTCTCTCCGGCACCCGCCTACGGGTCCCATCTGTCATACACATGAACACACTGCTGGGTGCACTTCCGTGTACCCATAGCAGTTTCTGTATTTAATAATTTGAATTAAATTAAATCAGGATATTAGAAAATGAACCAAAACTTTGAAAATTAATAGAAAATAAACCGTAACTCGGATGGGAAAACTCTGTACATGAAAGTTGCTCAGAACGACGAGACGAATCCGGATACGCAGCCCGTTCGTCCATCACGCATCCCTAGCATAGCGAACACGCAACTTTCCCCCTCCGACCCATCTGTCTAAAAACGCGAAACACCGGGAATACTTTCCCGGATGTTTCCCCCCTTCACCGGTACCACCTCGTACCGCGTTATGGTACACCTAGCTAATAAAAAACTTGCCATGATGAATTACTAAAATTTGCCATGATCTATCAAATAATTTTGACATGATTCATAAGTAAAAAAAGAAATATGTCATCAGTTATTTTAACAATGCATGGTCACTGGCTCAAATTTGGCATGAACTATAAACTAAAACTATCATGGTGAATTACTTAAATTTGCCATGATACATCTACTAAAATTTGCCATGGTTCATACAAAAATGTGTAAACCCTCTCCCACCCCTTCCTCGCCCCCTCCTTTTGCCACCGCCCTTTCTCCACCGCCACCGCCACCGCCACCGCCCCCCTTCTTCACTTAATTAATTTGTTTTTACTACATGTTTTCAGGACTGACATAATGGCGGACGATAGAGCTGACCCGATTATGGACAACTATGATCTGGACGGTGAAGCACATATGTTCGGCATCATAAACGGCGATATTCTATATGTGCCGACCGGACAAGAAGAAGATGATATCTCTTCTTATCTGAACCTTGACGGTGAAGATGAAGGGCGCCGTCAGCAAGATGATGCCGAACAAACGTCGATAAACAACGATCTTCAAATGGAAGTAGCAACCACCTCCGGCGCCGAGGTATATATATACATTGAGCCTCTGGTGATACAAACTAACTGATTTGAATAAATATGTGTGTACTAACGTGCGCGACTCTCTTTCTTATTTTAGCCCTCGGCCGGATCGTCGAAACAATCGAGTACGTCGTCAAAGCGTGGCGCAACCAAGACGATGAAACAAGGAGAAACATGCACCATCGAGGTTGTCGACAGTGCAACCGGCAGGCCGCTGGAGCCCCGCAAGAACGCCACCAAGTTTGTCAACCAATGCGGAGCCGTTGTTAGAGACAACGTCTCGATCACCGTCCAGGAGTGGAATAAGCCAAAGAAGGCACGAATTGCTGGTTTCACTTTTGTCGATAAGAGAACAAAAAAAGATTGCTTCAAGAAGCTTATGGAACATTTCGTTCTACCTCCGGAATACAACAAATTCGATGAGGAGGGTAACAAGATTGAGGAAAACAAGGAGAGGAGGAGGCTAGTCAAACAGTTCGCTCTTCATAAGATGGCCGACGCATTCCGGAAATTCAAGCAAAATCTTGCCCGTGACTTTGTCACGCAGAACAAGACTCCGGATTTCAAAGGACAATATGAGAAACTGAAACATGATTGGCCAGAATTTGTGAAGCAAAAGAAATCGGAGCAGTTCATTCAAATATCGAAAAAAAAGGAAAATGCGGCTAAGAAGGAGTACAATCATATTATGGGGCCAGGAGGGTATCGCCTTTAGGTGCCTAGGTTGGAGAAGATGGAGAACGAGCTGAGGGCGCGAGGAATCTGTCCAGGTACGGAGGGATGGGACCCAAGGGCCAAAAGCTGGTGGTACGGGCATGGGGGAACGCTGAACCCGGAGACAGGGGAGTGTGTTTACCGGGGCAAAATAATTAAACCCACCCAAGCCCTTATTGACGCAATGAGGGATGCTCAAGAGGGGAAGATCAAGTTCAACAGAGAGAACGACGCGCTGACAAAAGCCCTCGGGAATCCTGAACACGGAGGACGTGTACGAGGCATGGGGCACATTCCGTGGAAAATAGGGTTCCCCCAGAACGATGACCCGTACGGTTACAGAAGCCGTAAGAGAAAGATGGATCGGGAAGCAGATGTTGTGGCGCGGTTGGCATCGGAAATGGATGTGATGAAGAAAACCGTGAGTGTACTAGTAGCCGAAAGAGATGCAGCTCGGGCGCAGCATGAAGATCATCCAGCGGATCTCGGAAGCCAGCAGCGGAGAAGCAGCGTGGCTTCCACGGAGGCCCCACCGGCTGGTGCAGATGCACCGACGATCGAAATTACTGCACCGGAGCCTCTGGTGGTCGAAATTACTGCACCGGAGCCTCCTCGCTACCCCGTGGACGATATAAAGGAGATGAAAGAATGTCATCTGTATTATCCTATCGGGAACATGTCCATGAAGGTAGCCATCGGCAGTGCTTTACCATGTTTACCTGGAGCACTCCACCACAACAACCCCATTCAAGATGGCTATGCTCGTGTCACGGTGGAGGACATAGTCCAAGGGTTTGAGGACCTGGAGATTGACATTGCTACACCTGAAGGGGAGAAAAGACTTGGAGATGTCAAGCGCCATTTCATTCTATGGCAAAAGAAGTTTATCAAGTTTCCAGGCGAGGCGCCAAGGACAACAAGTCCACCCCCCTACGGTGGTGGTGGTGGCAGTGGTGGTGGTGGTGGTGGTGGTGGCGGTTCACCTACACCTCCGTCACGTCAGCCGACGCCCCTCAGTCCACAACGTCCGGCGGGTGATCAGACGCCGCCCCCCAGTCCTCGTCCGGCGGGTGATCAGCCGACGCCCCCCAGTCCACAACGTCCGGCGGGTGATCAGACGCCGCCCCCCAGTCCTCGTCCGGCGGGTGATCAGACGCCGCCCCCCAATCCACCTCCGGCAAAGAAGCAGAAGCAGTCCTGGATTATTAACCTGGACCCTTATGTACCTAAGACCACAAAGGTACCGGAGCCATCACTGAAGCATCTCCCCACAAGGCCTTGGGAACGTAGTGCCGAGGAAACTGCCGCGGCCGCGGCTACTGATCATGACAAATGGAAGGCGGACTGCAAGAAGAAAAGAGAGCCCGAGCCCAAGCCAGTATTTTCTGATGAGCAAAGAAGTGGGCTAAGTCATTTTTGAGCACACCGTCCCAAGCCGCGAAGAATCTGCCTGACGACTATGCACGTGAACTTCGTAGGCAGGCACTCATGTTGAAGGAGAAGAAAGAGCGGGCGGAGAACCAGGAGAACAAAGCCTTGGAGGAGGCCGAGAAAACGGAATTAGAAAGTAAAAAAAGCGGGAAACGAGTTGCCCAGCTCAGGGAACAAAGTAAACAATCGATTGCCCCGCTTATAGTGAAAGCCGCCGGTCCGGATGACCCCGATATCATAGCAGCTGCGGCAGCACATGGATTGACTGTAATGAGTGCCAGAGAACAAGTGGCCAACTTAGGTATTACTCTTCGTGAACTGTTAGGCCTTGATGAGGCGCCAGTGAAGGAGGTAGTAATTACATATGTGAAGAATGGGCCTCTCGTCGAGCCTGCGCAGGAAAAGGATCTACCTCCACAAATGAAAGGTCTGCTGAAATGGTACAAGGGTTACATAAAAAATAAAAACGCCAAAGAATATATTTATGCGGAAGTTAGATATGAGCATCACTTCAAACATTACTATGTACAAATTCATCTGAGTGAATTGTTCCAGCTTTTCAATCTGCGCGAGCTCGACAAATCTATCATCAGTTGCTACGTTTTGTAAGTGATTTATTTCTACCCCATCTCGTTCATATTGCCTGCACTATATATATGTCCTAACTATATTGTTGTGTCCGCTATTATACATGCAGAATGAAGATTAAGGAATGTAGAGTAAGGAACATCCATGATGTTGGGTTCATTGACCCACACATCGTTAATGGATATGTGTTGGAGCATCACCCCGCCGACATGGAGGCAGACCTGTGGCAGTTTCTTACAAAGCAGGAACTCAAAAGTGATATTCTATTTCCTTACCATTTTGGGTGAGTGTTTCTGTCTTGAGCATATTCTCTTTTGTTTACTCCATGCATGGTATGTGGCCGGCTAATCGATGAGTTATGCATGACGTACTGTGCATGTATCGTGTCCGCAGGTTTCACTGGATTCTGCTAGTAATTAAAGTTGACACCTCAGAATGTCTCGTCCACGACTCTCTGAATATGGATCCAAAGCTTTGGGGCGGCATGAGAAGAATGCTGCAGAAGTAATTATTTTCATTCATTTGCTCTCTATATCGATCGGCCTATTTCGTTCATTTCCTAATATCAAGTAACTAATAACTCTCTTGTTCATTTAATTTTCTTTGCCTCGTAGGGTTTGGAGACGGTTCGTAGATACAAAGGTCGGTGAATTCAAAAAAGAGCTAGAATTCAAAAGGTCAAAGGCTAAGAATGCTGGGGATATTCAGCCAGCGGGGACCAATCTATGTGGATACTATGTCTGTGAGATGATCCAGAGATACACCTCTGAGCGGGTTCCGAGTGATACCAATGCTCAGAGGAATAACCTCCGGATGATGCTTAGTCCAGAAGCTCGCTTCCGACCACTTCAAGAGGAACTAGCTGGATGGTTCAGAAGGGAAGTCCTCCATTCTAAAGGAGAACACCATTACGAGGACGTAGAACTTTATATGCATTAAATTATGTATGGAAACTTGTTCAAAATTGTATATGGTCATCCAATGATATTGAATATATATTGTATATTCCTCTTGAATTCTTTTTGGTTCTAATTTCAAATTTGTTTGAAATTGTACATTCATATGCATGTATGTAGTACCGTAGAATATGTGAAACTCCTTCAAAATTAAAATAAAGCACAAAAGAAATAAAACAATACAAATTAAACAGAAAACAGGTTTAGGGGGGGGGGGGGCTAAAACCCTAAACCTGTGGCGGCCTTTAGTCGCGGTTGGCCAGAAGAACCGCGACTAAAGGTCCTCCGCCCCGACGGCCGCCTGGCGCCCACGTGGACGGACCTTTAGTCGCGGTTCTTAAGCAACCGCGACTAAAGTGGGGGTCCTTTAGTCGCGCCTATTTGGTCGCGGTTGCGCAACCGCGACTAATGGCAGTTGTGAACCGCGACCAAAGGCCCTTTTTTCACTAGTGAAACAAGAAATAAAGACGGTCGGATGAGCATACTCTTGGTATAAGAGAATAGCCTTGCGGATGTCCTCCAGGTTCTGTAGTACCTCTGGGTCGAACAATGCACCCTTAGAACATGGTCATCACATAAATCAACAAATTAGTAAAACAATCTGCGTAAAGAAACAAATTGGACAAAGACTTTGCAAGGCACAAATAAGAATATTTTGTAAAGCTTCAAATCCGTGACGCACCAGTTGGCTCAAATCTTCTCCCAATTTTTCAATTTTGAGAAAATAGTATATAAAATACAGAACATATATACCACAATCATTTCTACTTTGCTGTGGAACCTGCAATTATTTAAGAACCATAAACAAAAATCACAATATTAAGAAGCACCAATTTAGAGGATAATTCAGCAAAGTATAAAAATAGATAGAGTTCCAGATGTAAACTTCACACCTCAGGAAACTCAAGCTGGACTTGATTTGTGAAATTCCCTATCTCTTCCCGCTCTTCTGTTTTTAAAATATCAATAATGAAGCTGGCACACAAGCAATAATGGTTTAATAAATATAAGAGATTCAGAATAAGGTTGCAATTTATGGGGTATATATATAGATCATGTAAATGTATGAACAAACCATTATGTGAACATAAATTGTGGCCTCAGTTGGCTTTTGACGTCTATTCCATGCAAAGTCTAAGTACAATGCACCATGTGGTATATATAATTTTGGACATACAAACACCATGGTAGGCTACTATTATGGATAATAATATAAAACAATACATTATTGTTTTGATATCTTGACTCGTGGACAGCATGCTATAGGGAAATATGTAAACATGTTACCAGATATATCATCGTGTTCATATTTTTTTTGGATGCTTAGAGATGGAGGAACTAAATGGATCAAACCTGTTGATGACGGATGGCAACCTCTTTGGCTGTGTTGTTCTAAGTGAATCCAACAGTAGCATGCGTGGCCCCTTTGGAGTACCCAAGTACTTTGTCTCGCCAAAATTACACAAAACAAGGAGGCTCCAATGTCCCCTACATATAGTCAAGGAAGTGAATATTCAGTATCATGCCAATCAAATAAGTGATTGTGCAAGATAAGAAAGCGAGTAACATACCAATAAACAATGGGCACAAATACATATCTTCTTCTGAATATTTTCTTAGCTTTTACCCATTTAAGGACTTTTGATTTATGTTTCCCAATGATGTACATCTCAAACCACATCGAATCTAGGTACGCATAGTCACTCTTCTTTTCCGGATGTATGCCCATCCAAAGATCCCTACATAAACAGTTGCAGTAACAAATTATAAAATAATATACTAATAAATGTAAATTGAAAATTAATAATCTAAGAAAAAGGCAGGACATACTCCAGGTACAATTCAAAAATTTCAACATCAAGCATCCCTTTACTTGTTTTGTCCCTCACGTTATATGTACTATGATTTGAAATTTTTGGGGGAGGGAGGTGATCTTGAAAGGAGGAATTTGCTTCTCCTCCTTTGCTCTTCTGGGGGTATTTGTTTTGGCACTCTACACATGGAAAAATAGAAATGACTTAGAGATAACGACACACACATAAATAACAGGTTAAAACACATGCGCTTAAAATTCATTTCTCTTTAAGTTTTTCATACCCGGTGTAGGAAGTCATCTAGATAAGTCACATATAGGGGTGAGCACAATACTAAAATAATATACAACATGTAGCAAACTAGCAATAGAACAACTAACAACATGCGCCTTGGTTGTTGTGGCGAGACACGGTGGTTCCTGGGATGAAAAGTTTACCTCCCATGATTGCTTTCTCCTTCTCCAGCTTCTCATTCTTCTTTTTCTCTTTCTCCAGTTCCGCACGCAGACTTTCTACTTCTTCCTGCAATACTAGATGCTTGGATCGTAGTTCAAAGTATTTCTGTTCGAAAGATAGGAGATAGCAGTTAGCAATATAGTGACCGAGTGAAACTATAGATTGAAAGGAATTGACCAAAATTTCAAAGACAAAGAACAATCTAATAATATAGATTCTAATTGATGGTCAACAATCAGCCAGAGTCTCGAGGTCTGCACCCAGTGGGTCCACTAATCATACCCCCACTCGAAAAAACTTACCACATGCATCTTAGATGATCTAATAACCCGAGTGAATCCATGAATTTAAGATATTCACTAGTAGAAAAGGGGGCAATGGTCCAGGCCGGTCCAGCGCATTAGTCCCGGTTCAATCCAGAACCGGGACCAATGGGGGCATCGGACCCGGTTCGTGAGCCCTGGGGGCCGGCCGGGCCACGTGGGCCCTTGGTCCCGGTTCGTCTGGACCTATTGGTCCCGGTTGGTGGGACGAATCGGGACCAATGTGCCGCACTCCTGGCCCACCACAATTGGTCCCGGTTGGTGGCCTGAACCGGGACCGAAGGCAAACCTTTAGTCCCGGTTCATACGACCAACCGGGACCAATGGTGGTGCCTATATATACCCCCCTCGCGCAAGAGCAGAGCACACTGCTCTGTTTTTTCTGGCCGAGGGGGAGAGGGCTTGGTGGTGCTCTAGCTCACCTCCTATGCACACAAGGTGTTCGATGGAATGCCCGAGCCACACTACTTAGGGTTTCTCCTCTCCAAGCTCGACCGCCAAGCTCCATTTTCCTTCATATTTGTCTAGGTTTAGCGGTCCGTCACGCCCCGTCCCCGTCTTCAACGTCGTCGATCACCCGCACCGATCTCATCGCCGGCACCACCGTGGTGAGCCTCTTGTTCTTATCTTCTTTCCGAAAGGAAAAATATTCTTATTTGTATGTTTAGATAGATATATACTTGTATAATTTTCTTACTTTTATTATTGCATCTTATATAGTGCGATGGTTTTGGTATCCGCCCCCGTCGGCCCTCGTCCTGTCTATGATTCGGATGTGGTATATATTATCTTTTCATAACTATTGGTTCATTTATTGTTTATGACAATTATGCCGACCAATGTAACATAGATTTTATTCATCTAGGAGGTTGTTGAACCGTAAATTCCAACCGACCCTATTGTCGAGAGGTTAAATTTAGTTGAAGAAGAAAACAATTTGTTAAAGGAAAAAATTAGAAAAATTGAGGAGGAGAAGATGATATTGGAGTTGCATGTTGCGGATGTCGTCGATGATCACAAGATCAAGATGGATGCAATGCGCTTGAAGATTAGAAAGATTAGAAAATATGCCATTCATACCGAGGCTTGGTATCATTATGCCGTTGGATCAGTTGTTACATTGGTTGCGATTATGATCGCATTTGTTTTCGCATTGAAATGTTTTACATAGTTTCAGTGTATGGTTTAATTAATTTAGATGCTCTGCAGAGCTTTATGTTGTTAGATGAGAACTATGTATGTACTTTGGTTTTAATGTGATGATGAACTTCTATTAATTTGGTCACTTAATTATCTATTCATGATGTTCTGTAATGATTTTTGACACACATAATTATATATAATGCACACAGATGAACCGGCAATGGATGTACGATTCAAGACACACCTCCGAGTACATTAAGGGCGTGCATAATTTTCTCGAAATGGCTGAGGCAAACAAGCAGAATGGTTTTATGTGTTGTCCATGCCCTATATGTGGGAATACGAAGTCTTACTCTGACCGGAAAATCCTCCACACCCACCTGCTTTACAAGGGTTTCATGCCACACTATAATGTTTGGACGAGGCACGGAGAAATAGGGGTTATGATGGAAGACGGCGAAGAAGAAGAGTACGATGACAACTATGTGCCCCCTGAATACGGTGATGCTCCAGAAGATCAAGAGGAACCAGACGATGTGCATGATGATGCTGCAACGGGCGAAGCTGCTGAAGATCAAGAGGAACCAGACGATGTGCCCGATGATGATGATCTCCGCCGGGTCATTGTCGATGCAAGGACGCAATGCGAAAGTCAAAAGGAGAAGCTGAAGTTCGATCGCATGCTAGAGGACCACAAAAAAGGGTTGTACCCCAATTGCGAAGATGGCAACACAAAGCTCGGTACCGTACTGGAATTCCTGCAGTGGAAGGCAGAGAATGCTGTGCCTGATAAAGGATTTGAGAAGCTACTTAAAATATTGAAGAAGAAGCTTCCAAAGGATAACGAATTGCCCGACAGTACATACGCAGCAAAGAAGGTCGTATGCCCTCTAGGATTGGAGGTGCAGAAGATACATGCATGCCCTAATGACTGCATCCTCTACCGCGGTGCGTACAAGGATCTGAACGCATGCCCGGTATGCGGTGCATTACGGTATAAGATCAGACGAGATGACCCTGGTGATGTTGACGGCGAGCCCCCCAGGAAGAGGGTTCCTGCGAAGGTGATGTGGTATGCTCCTATAATACCACGGTTGAAACGTCTGTTCAGAAACGGAGAGCATGCCAAGTTGATGCGATGGCACAGTGAGGATCGTAAGAAAGACGGGAAGTTGAGAGCACCCGCTGACGGGTCGCAGTGGAGAAAAATCGAGAGAAAGTACTGGGATGAGTTTGCAAGTGAGCCAAGGAACGTGTGGTTTGCTTTAAGCGCGGATGGCATTAATCCTTTCAGGGAGCAGAGCAGCAATCACAGCACCTGGCCCGTGACTCTATGTATGTATAACCTTCCTCCTTGGATGTGCATGAAGCGGAAGTTCATTATGATGCCAGTTCTCATCCAAGGCCCTAAGCAACCCGGCAATGACATTGATGTGTACCTAAGGCCATTAGTTGAAGAACTTATACAGCTGTGGAATGGAAACGGTGTACGTACGTGGGATGAGCACAAACAGGAGGAATTTAACCTAAAGGCGTTGCTGTTCGTGACCATCAACGATTGGTCCGCTCTCAGTAACCTTTCAGGACAGACAAACAAGGGATACCACGCATGCACGCACTGTTTACTTGACACCGATAGTATATACCTGGCAAGCTGCAGGAAGAATGTGTACCTGGGCCATCGTCGATTTCTTCCGACCAACCATCAATGTCGAAAGAAAGGCAAGCATTTCAAAGGCAAGGCAGATCACCGGAAGAAGCCCGCCATGCGTACCGGTGATCACGTACTTGCTATGGTCAATGATTTACACGTAATCTTTGGAAAGGGTCCCGGCGGACTAGCTGTTCCGAGTGACGCTGAGGGACACACACCCATGTGGAAGAAGAAATCTATATTTTGGGACCTACCCTACTGGAAAGACCTAGAGGTCCGCTCTTCGATCGACGTGATACACGTGACGAAGAACCTTTGCGTGAACCTGCTAGGCTTCTTGGGCGTGTATGGGAAGACAAAAGATACAGCTGAGGCACGAGAGGACCTGCAACGTTTGCACGAAAAAGACGGCATGCCTCCAAAGTAGTATGAAGGTCCTGCCAGCTATGCTCTTACCAAAGAAGAGAAGGAAATCTTCTTTGAATGCCTGCTTAGTATGAAGGTCCCGATTGGCTTCTCGTCGAATATAAAAGGAATAATAAATATGGCAGAGAAAAAGTTTCAGAACCTAGTCTCATGACTGCCACGTGATTATGACGCAACTGCTTCCGGTTGCATTGAGGGGGCTTCTACCGGAAAACGTCCGATTAGCCATTGTGAAGCTATGTGCATTCCTCAATGCAATATCTCAGAAGGTGATCGATCCAGAAACCATACCAAGGCTAAGGAGCGATGTGGTGCAATGTCTTGTCAGTTTCGAGCTGGTGTTCCCACCATCCTTCTTGAATATCATGACGCACGTTCTAGTTCATCTAGTTGAGGAGATTGTCATTCTGGGCCCCGTATTTCTACACAATATGTACCCCTTTGAGAGGTTCATGGGAGTCCTAAAGAAATATGTCCGTAACCGCGCTAGGCCAGAAGGAAGCATCTCCATGGGCCATCAAACAGAGGATGTCATCGGGTTTTGTGTTGACTTCATTCCTGGCCTTAAGAAGATAGGTCTCCCTAAATCGCGGTATGAGGAGAGACTGACTGGAAAAGGCACGCTTGGAAAGGACTCAATAATATGCAGGGACGGATATTCTTGGTCTCAAGCCCACTACACAGTTCTACAGAACTCTACCTTGGTGACCCCGTATGTCGATGAACACAAGAACAGTCTGCGCTTCAAACACCTGGAGCAGTGCGACGACTGGATTACATGTGAACATATCAGGACTTTCAGCAGTTGGTTGGAAGCACGTATCAGAGGTGACAGCACTGTTTGTGATGAGCTGTACTTGTTATCCAGGGGACCATCTTTGACTGTATTGATTTGGAAAGGATACGAGATAAATGGGAATACATTTTACACGATTGACCAAGATCAAAAGAGCACCAACCAAAACAGCGGTGTCCGCTTTGATGCAACAACAGAGAGGGGAAAGGACACATATTATGGTTACATGGTGGACATATGGGAACTTGACTACGGACATGATTTTAAGGTCCCTTTGTTTAAGTGCAAATGGGTCAATCTGTCAGGAGGCGGGGTACAGGTAGACCCACAGTACGGAATGACAACAGTGGATCTGAAAAATCTTGGGTACACTGATGAACCGTTCGTCCTAGCCAATGATGTGGCACAGGTTATCTATGTGAAGGACATGTCCAGTAGACCGAGAAAGAGAAAAGATAAGGAAGCAAATACATCATACGATGAGCCAAAGCGCCACATAGTTCTTTCAGGAAAAAGGGACATCGTGGGAGTGGAGGACAAGACAGACATGTCTGAAGATTATGAAAAGTTTCATGAAATTCCTCCCTTTAAAGTCAAGGCTGACCCCAGCATCCTGATAAACGATGAAGATTATCCATGGTTACGGCGCAATAAGCAAATGACATAAGTGAAGAAAAAGTGAAAACTTTCTCCCGCAACTATTATGATGATACCATGCCAACTTTGTAACTGACGAGTATGATACCATTGTTCGTTTTGTACATGCACATGCTATGTGTGGGTCAATTTATGATACCATGCCAACTTTCAACTTTTTCAGAGTTCATTTAAAATGCTTTAATGTCTTATGGTTCGGCCCTCGTAATAATTAAAAATAGCAACAATAAGTATTTTGTTGTAAGTAGAAACAAAATAAAATAAATCAAGCAAGAAAGAAAACAAAAAAAAGTGTTTTCAAATTTGAAAAGTAATGGCACTAACAAAAAGTTTATAATTTTCCTAAAACTAGAAGCAAAAAGAATTAAAAAACAAAGCAAAAAACAAAAGAAAATAAATAATGCAGAAAACAAAACAAAAAAACAACAATAAGTATTTTGTTGTAAGTAGAAACAAAATAAAATAAATAAAGCAAGAAAGAAAACAAAAAAAAAAGTGTTTTCAAATTTGAAAAGTAATGGCACTAACAAAAAGTTTATAATTTTCCTAAAACTAAAAGCAAAAAGAAATAAAAAATAAAGCAAAAAACAAAAGAAAATAAATAATGCAGAAAACAAAACAAAAAAACAACAATAAGTATTTTGTTGTAAGTAGAAACAAAATAAAATAAATAAAGCAAGAAAGAAAACAAAAAAAGTGTTTTCAAATTTGAAGAGTAATGGCACTAACAGAAACTTTATAATTTTCCTAAAACTAGAAGCAAAAAGAATTAAAAAATAAAGCAAAAAACAAAAGAAAATAAATAATGCAGAAAACAAAACAAAAAAACAACAATAAGTATTTTTTTGTAAGTAGAAACAAAATAAAATAAATAAAGCAAGAAAAAAAGTGCCACCTACTGGGCCCCCACGCCCTGAATACGACTTGAATCCCTAATTTGGGCCAGGATTCAGGCCCGCAGAAGGCCCAGAAGGCCCATCAAGCAAAGCAGTAGCAAGTAGGCCCATAAGCCTGCAGTAGGAAGGAGTTCAAGAGGGGAGCGGCAGTGGGGCTTATAAACCACTGCGCTCCCCTCTCAACTAGCTTGGTGGGACTAAATTTTGGCCCCGATGCGGGCAGCACAGGTGCTTTTGGTCCCGGTTGGTGGCGCCAACCGGGAGTAAAGGGGAGGGCATTGGTCCCGGTTGGAGCCACCAACCGGGACCAAAGGCCGCAGCTTCCCGCCCTTTGGGCTGCCGAAAAAGAGGCCTTTGGTCCCGGTTGGTGGCACCAACCGGGACTAAAGGGTGCATTAGTCCCGGTTGGTGCCACCAACCGGGACCAATGCTCCTTGTATATAAGTAGCACTTCGCAGTTTTGCAGTTCATCGCCACCAGTTGCCCTCCCCCCCCCCCCCCGACGACGCCGAACACATCGACGCCGCCAGGCTGCCCCGACGCCGCCCGCCGCCCCCGCCGTCGCCCTCGCCGCCCGCGCCCGTCGTCGTCGCCGTCCTCCCCGAGCCCGCGCTCGCCGTCGTCGCCGCCAGGCTCTGCCGCGTCGACGCCAGGCTCCGCCGCGTCGACGCCGCCGCTCGCCCCCGCGCCGTGCGCCCCGAGCCCCTGCCCCGTCGCCGTCGCCCGCCCCCGCGCGCCGCCACCGCTGTGAGCCGCCGCGCCGCACCGGCTCTTTTTTTTCTTTCATTTTTATTAGTTTTATTTTTTTGTTCAATGTATATATATATATATGTGTATGTATATATGTGGCTATATATATATATATATATATATATATATATATATATATATATATATATATAAACAAAAAACTAAACTAATAAAAATGAAAAAAAACAGAGCCGCATATATATATAATGTATATGTGTATGTATGTGGCTATGTGTATGTAATGTTTAAAAATTGTTCAGATTATGTTTTTGTTGATATATGTATTTATTGTTCATATGTGTATTAATGTTTTCATATATGCAAAAGATAGATTTTTAGAAAAGTTCGGTTTTTTTTTTGTTCATAGATTTTTTTGTTGATATTAATAATTGTAGAATATGCAAATGTTTGTATATTCATATGAACAATGCATTAGACAAAACCTTTGTTTTTTTTCGAAATTTTCTATTTGAACATTTTTTTTAAAACAAGCAATATTAAAAGAATGAGAGGAAAAAGGAAAATAAGAAGAGGAAGAAAGGAGAAAAAGAGGAGAGGAAGAAGAGGAGAAATAAATAAGAAGAGGAAAAAAGAAGAAAAAGAAGAGGAGAAGAAGAAAGGAATAGAGGAGAAAGGAGAAATTCTATTTTTTTCTTCTTCTCCTCTATTCCTTTCTTCTTCTCCTCTTTTTTTTCTTCTTTTACTTCTTCTTCTTCTTCTTTCTTCCTTCTTCCTCTTTTCTTCCTTTTCCTTAATTATTTTCCTTTCTCGAGGGAGAAGAAGAAAAAGAAGAGGAGAAGAAGAAAGAAAGGAAAGGAGAAAGAAGATTACCTGCCTGACGATGTACTTCCTGATTTCATGGAGGTGGACTTATTAAGATACGAGTACGGGAAGCCTCTCGTTAAAGATGAAAAGTCTCTGACAACAATGATGCGAAGATTCCACAGTTGGTACATGAAAACCTGCAGAGAGTCTGAGGGGACGAACACTTTGTATCTGAAAATTAAAGAGGAGCACGACCTCGTTTCAAATGATGTGTTGGCTATTTCATTTGAGGAGTTCTTCGAGTTCTTCAATCAAAAGGCCCTCGATAAATTAATGGTCTTTTGCTACTGCCTGTAAGTACTATTTCTGTCATTAGTCTGTATATATAGCTCGGCTCTTTCATTGCATGTATTTATAATTAATTATCCTCAATATATTATGCAGACTGAAGATCGTCGAGTGCAAAAAAAAAAATCTATGATATTGGGTTCATTAACACAAATATCATAGATGTATTTCTGGTTGAAAAGGACGTCAAAGAGGCCGAGGACAACTTGCTACAATCGTTAATCAAAAATCAAAACAAAGATACCATACTCTTTCCTTACAACGGCTCGTGAGTGTTACTGTCGTGTGCATATTCGGTTTCCCTTATTACTCGAGCGAGGTTAATGTAACTGATGAGTTATGCATGCTTGTGCAGGTACCACTATATTCTTCTGGAGATTAAGCTTGAGCGTGGACTAGTAACCGTCTTAGACTCTAGACGTAAAGATCCCAGCACCTATGCGGACATGACTGAAATGCTCAGCAAGTAAGTTCAATCGATCATTATCGCACCATATCGGCAACTTTTTGTTCATTTCCTGATATCTCAAGTAATAATAATTATTTTTTTTGTCTTGCAGAGTTTGGAAACAGTTCACCGCACAAGCTCCAGGACTGCCGAAGGAGCTGCAATATGTATACCCGAAAGTAAGTACTACTAGCGCGCATCTCCCGTTGATTCTATAGCTATACTTTCATCAATGCCATTTATATAATGCTTCATTATCAGTTTGATTGACCTCTATTTCTCGTAAAGTGCTTGTGGCAGGAGGAAGGGAATGATTTCTGTGGATACTACGTGTGCGAGTTCATCCACAACGCGACTTTGAAAAACAAGCGGGGCTACTCTAGAAGACAATATGAAGTGCGTAAGCAATAATATTCACAATTTCATTTTATTACACCATCATTTCTGTTGAGTTTCATTCATATATATGTATTAATTAACCCCCTTCTTCAAATTAATTAGACGTGGCAGATGCGGGATGAACTCCTACCACCAGATCGCATGAAAGCAATTCAAGAGGAGTTGGCGGGATTCTTTCTTGAACACGTCATCAGTAAAGCCGGAGAATACCATGTGGAACTTCATTTCAAATGCTAGTGGTTTGTAATTAAGAGATCTTATATAGATTGTACATGTATGTAGCCAGTAAAACTTGTTGTTCGACCAATCTCTCGGAGAAGAAGAGGTCGATCGATCACTTCTCTCGGTATGCATGACGAACTTCTGTACTGAATGGTTCTCTCGATCACTTATGTATATATACTATGTAGCGTCGACCAAGCACGGACATAAGAGAGGACACTTCTCTCTATTAATTAGCTAGCTAACACAGTATACGAAACACCTAAATTAACCCCCCAAAACCCCCAACCCCCCTCCTTTCAAAAAAAAAAAACAAAAACCCCAGCCACTGGAATGCAGACACGTGGATGCCTTTTGGTCCCGGTTGGAGCCACCAACCGGGACCAAAGGCCCCCTGACTGGGCTCGGCGCACAGGGCCACGTGGAGGCACATTGGTCCCGGTTCGTGTTTGAACCGGAACTAATGGGTTGAGGTATTAGTAATGACCCATTAGTCCCGGTTCCCGAACCGGGACTAAAGGCCCTTACGAACCGGGACTAATTGGTGGTTTTCTACTAGTGATTGGCTCTAGATTTACTAAGACGGGAATAAAATAATCCTATATACTCTAACAGATTGTCAGCGATCAATAAGAGTTTCGGGGACATAGTCCGTGCACTAACTGTGTCTCCGCTGGAAGAAAACATATCATGCACTACTCGGATGACAAGTCAAAAAGTTGAACGTCCGAATGAAAATGATCGGCACTTACAGTATTACTTACTTGGATAGGAGCTTTTAGAACGTCACTTGTATTGAGTGCATCGTTCAGCTTGGAGTTCATCAGCTCGACTTGAATCATGGCCCCTTTGCTGGCGCTAACCTCCTCATCCACTGAAAGACTGGCCACCGGATACAGTACACATGGAATAGGTGGGAGGCGTTGCATGCCAGGGTGCCGTATCCGCCAAGGCACTTGGACTCGCTTGTACAATACTAGTTGGCGCGTGGACACTTGCATCCGACTGAATTTCCAGATTTTTTTGTACAGTTTCATGATCGGTGTCCATCGCCACTTGATTTCGCCTTGGACTAGGTGGATCAACGTCCATTTGAACTTGCTCTTCAGCATCCTCCACAGTAATCAATTCTTCAATGGCTACAACTACAAATAATGCAAAGCAACAGTTCATTAGTCCTTCCCCCGTCTTTTCTACTCGGATGATTGTACAAGAAATAAAATACCTTTCGAAGTGACAACATCAGCGTCAGTTTGTCCTTTGCCTTTGCACGCAGTCTGCTCGATAGCGTGGCTGTTATGACTTGTAGAAGTGGCGACCCTGCATCAGAAAAGGACAAATGATGGTTATAACATCCGAATGATCAAAGCAAGATTCAGCTACTTATACTTACTCGGGGACAACTGGCACCACATTCTTCGTCTTATAGCTAGGCTGGGCTAGCAACATTAGCTGCTCAGAGGGCCTTGGGGTATCTCCAGCAGACAAGTCGACTGAAGCCAAATCAGGTGCTATTACAACATCATCCTGGGACACTGCAACAATATTGTTATTAGACAGGTTCATATCAAATATAGCCATGAGAGGTCTAGACAGAACTGCAGCTAACCTACCAAATACCAATTATCAAACCATAAAACACCAGTCCATACATGAGCCGGAGACATCCATAGAGAAGATCACAAGCAACGACACTCACTAGTCAGTAGTCCCTATCGTGATGAGATGATTTTGCGCTCACCTTGGTTGCTGTGCCACGGCATGGTGGTGCCAGGGATGGAGCAGCCTATGGTCTGACTACCTCATCGCGGGACATATAGCTATAGGTGATGGCGAGTTGAAACTGGGGATTGTTGGAGGAGCAAGTCATGCATGTTGATGTCAAGGTTTTCTTTGTTTGTTTTGTCCCTCCTGCTAAATGTGATGTGGTTTGACATTTTTTGAAAATTATAAATATATTTTGATTATTTTGTTGAAAAAGTGCTTCATGGAGCCCGTCCTTTGCATCGCCGCACTCTTGTCAGAAACCTATGCACACGGAACCATGCAAAAAAAGGATGAATTTTTGTCTCTGAAAAAATGCTGATATTCGTCATTGCCCAGTGTTTTACATAAAATAAAGAATGAAGAAGATAATAAAGAACTACTCCAACGAAGCTTGACCCTGGATGCAAGGAGTGAACGTTGTGAAGAAGATTTTATTGTGTTTTGCCTACTGACATAATTTCGATTCTCTCTCTTGGACCAAGAACAGACTTCACTCATCTGGGAGCATACTTATATTGCTCATAACTATTTGAGTTCTTTTCTGCAATAAGGAAATGTGTCATAGCAGGAGAAGATATGCTGGTAGAGAATATGAACAGCCGACAGGTCTGAGCAGAATAATTTTCTTTTTGTGCTACAGTAACATAGGAAGCAGTGCCAGTCCATCTTGTTCAAAATACTAGGACCCGTAAGGCCTACAAGCAACTAGCGGGGGATAAGCATCAAGGTAGACAGTAGTACATCATAGAAATTTGAATGGTAACCATGCCCGAATCCACATGGGAGCTGTACAATATCCGATGGTACTGAGCATAGATTCGGTTGTACCATGGTGCTCAACTTCGTCTCTCGGATAGAGATTTAGCAATTGGTTGCGGCAGCCATTAATTGGCAGGATACGATGGGTAGATAGAAGACATGAGTGAGGACCGATGTATAGAAATTCTTTTCCCATGAGATCTGTAGACGGATCCTGAATTGGAGCGCTAAAAAATACAGTAAAAACTTATCCGCTGTTTGCAAGAAACTGAACAAAGAGCAAGAAACAATCTACTCTATCACCGAACCAACATGCCAACATATAAGCCGACAAGCAGATCAGCCTGAGGGGAAGGACAGGGGGAAAAACCTTGCTCGCCGTCGTCCTTGTGGCTGCCGAGGTCGCCGACCAAATCCTTGGCGCGGCTGCTGTGGACGCGCGGGGACGAGAAGCCAGGCGGGGCGGTAGGGAGGAGAGCCCTGGACTTCCCTTGCCTCATCGCCAGGCAGACGGGCGATGGCGAGTTGAGGCTGGGGGGACGCAGCATTGGGTACGATCTGATTGGCGACGGCGAGCTGGGGGGACGCATCGTGGAGTCTGATCTGATTGGCGACGGCGAGGTTGAATTCAGACCGGGAGGGGAAGACGACGACCTTCCTTTGGTGCATAGCTGGCCGGCCCCAGCAGTATCTACTGCCAATTAATGATCATCGATCCCTTCCAAATATTTGCAGGCCAGCAGTAGGTGGGCGCGCGCGGGGAGGATGAGCGGGGACTGTTTCAGTGGGATTTTTTAGTAAAATACACATCTGAGTTTTCAACATTTTAACCAGGCAAATGATTTATTTTAAAATTCAAAAAAATGCCATGCGCCAAGCCTAGGCATGATGATTTTTGGTCGGGAGTTTACAAACCCTGCCCAAAATTTGGCTCGGCGGTGGTGTAAAAGAGAGAGAGCTCCCTCCTGCGAGCGACCGGGAGGTTAGCCCTAGCGCCGCCATCGGGGCCTCCCCCTCCCGTCCTTCCCTCCCTCATCGCCGGCAGGGGGCACGGCCGGGCCAAGCCTCGCCGGCGCTGACGCCGGCGTGGGCGGGGAGTTCTCATATCCTCACGCGGGGATCTCGGCGCGGGCCGGGGCATCCTCGCCTAGATGAGGTGCATCGTGTCGGGCGTGGCACCACGGCATCGGGACGCGGCGTGTGTTATGCCGCTGCCGGGACAGCGGTGTGATAGGCGGTGTCGAGGTGGTGCCTCCTTGGGGCCTGTGGCGGCGGCGGCATGACGTTGTGGCGTGTCCTGATCCGGCCTAAAGGGTCACGGCCATGGTCGGCGTGTGTCACGACTCACGAGTTGTTGCCCCTATCATGGCTCTCTGCTGGTGGGGTTGGTGCGCGGCAGTTGTGGGCGTCATCTCCTAACTTTGCATGCATGTGGGGAGAGTGAGCTGGCACGGCTAATGGGTGTCTGCTGGGACCCGGTCAGATCTGCCCAGATCTGGGTCTGGTCGCCGCAGGGCGCCTCCGGGTGCTGGTGTAAAAGGTAGAAAATGTTAATTATGTACAAGAAAAATGTTAATCATATGTAAGAAAAATGTTTGTGGCAATTAAAAAAATCCCATATTTCAAAAAAAATGTACGCCACATTTTGTAAAATTTAAAATGTTTCAAAAATATGTTCATGCCATTTTCAGAAAATGTTTGCACATTATACATAATTTTTTCATAGTTCAAGAAATGTCTTTATCATTTCAAAAATGTTTTAACATGTATTTGAAAAATATATGCAAAACATGTTTTGTACAATATTAAACATGTATACAATTATATTTTATATGTATACAAAAAATATACAATAATGTGTATGAAAAAGTAGAAATATATTGAAAAAAACACAAAGAAAAAAAAGAAAGGCGAAGAAATGAAAAACCTGAAAAACCAAGAAAGAAACAAAGAGTATAAAGAAAAACTAAAGAAAATCACTGAAAAAACAAAGAAAGCAGAAAACATACTGATAAAAACTGAAGAACCGGTGAGAAAACAAAGAAAAGCCAAGAAAAACAATAGGCAATAGGAAAAAGGAGAAAAATCAGTCTTAACTTTTTTGGGGGGTAAAAAAATCAGACTTAACTGATCAAACGCAGCGACTACAGACACAGGGAAGCTAACGCAAAAAATGGCCCAGCTAATGGGCCTGCCCATAGTCGTCTGCCTTTTTGGGATTACTGTTAACTAAGAATCGTTACAGGTGAGACATGGCCCTCACGGTAATAGGCTATGCTACCAAGCGATGGTGGCACTGTAAGAGCTTGAAGTGAGAATATAGCGGGAGACTGGTATAAAAGTGGCTTCCAGTGTTGTAGTGGACGCAAACGCAGTTGCGAGAGATTGGGTTCTGTTTAACCACAATTTCCTTGTCTTTTTACAAGTGAGTACAGAGAAAAATGCTTACCCGTTTATTCAGCCCGGTTTTCATCGAGGAAGTTTACTTTTATAATTGTGTGGAACTACGCCGGGCAGCCCGGATCAAAACAGGCTCGCACCTTAGTTTTTAGCTAGAAACGCAGCTCAAAAAGGCCGGGGCTCTTTCATTGGTATTTTTTAGAAAAGTAGGTGTAAGATTTCATCATTTTAATCATGCAATCATTTTTTTAGTATTTTAAATTTAAAAGAATGACGTGCGCCTAGCCTGGGCATGATGATTTGAGGTCGAGCGTTTACACTTTACAGTCCCAGCCGAGTCAACATTTGGCTCGGCTCTGAGGTATATATACCCAAATTTGTTTACAACCAAGTTTGTTGATCTTTGATAACATATGCAGTTTATCTGCCTTTGATAAATGCAATTTGATTCAGTAGACGGCCATGGCAGCACAACGATATAATGGGCAGCCGACCATGGCAGCACAACAACATACTGTAGAAGCGCCGAAGCACTCTATACTCCAGTCATGGCCACCGAGGAGAGATCTAAAAGTGGAGCATGGAAAGGCTAGCGATGGAGCTGGGTCCCATACTGAAGCGGGTGGATGGGTAGTAGCAAACTAGGACGCGGGTCGCATTGAGTAGGAGGTGCAATGAGACGCATGCTCTACCACTATGGAACTACACGCTATACATGGATATTGGAGGGAGCAATTAGGGGACAACGTCCCCAATGTCACATCAGCAAAGACAAGTCGATGGCAGTGAAAATGAAGTCATAGCATTGATATTACATGTATCTATGATTGACACCCTTAATGCATTATATCTTAAGCTATATCATATGCAATAAATGTACTTTTAGATATAGCTCTTTCAATGGGTTGTATCTTATCGTTGTATCCTGAAAAGCTCTCATTTAACATATTTCTCGGAACAGACTTTTGCCCTGCTTTATATATAAACCAACAACCGAAGAAAATATACGGCCAAACGATACAAGATGGTGAGGTTGCCCTCTTACAAAACCGATCCCGGGATAGCCGGCCGACACAGAACGCACGCGACTGCGCTACCGAAAGAGAACACATGAAAAACAGAACACAACGCCACGCCACGCCATGATCTATGCAGTTAATTATGTCTCTCCGAGAAGTTGGTTATCTACTTCTCATTTTGTTCTAGGATTCTTCTTTTTGTGGGCCATTTATGGCATGCAGGAAGTACCCCTAAGCTCCACGACAATGCCCTCGGGAGGGAGAAGGACGCAATGCGTCACCACTGCTGAGTCCTAACAGATAGAGCTACTGTAGATCCTAGCGACGACCGAACCTAACAGCACACATGCATTACTGCAAGGTCACCATCCGAGATCAACAAGAGAATCGTTTATGACAAACAGATCAGCCAGAGGCGAAGTGGGAAAATGGGTCTGGCGGTTCGTGAGCTCACCTTGGTTGGCGTCGTCCTTGTCGCTTCCGAGGTCATCGACTGGTCCTGGCCACGACTGCTGTGGTGGGGCGCGGAGGAGAACCCGGGCGGGGCGGCAGTAGGAAGAACCCTAGACTTCGATCGCATCATCGCCGGGCAGATGGGCGATGCAGAGTTGAGGCTGGGGGGACGCATTATCAAGTATGATCTCATTGGCGACGGCGAGTTGGAGTTCAAACTGGGGGTAGGGGCCCGCATCTTCCAGGCTGTGTATGCTCTGACTTCTGTCGTTCTCGCCCACCTTCCTTTTGTGGCGCGCCAAGATGGAAACGCTGGCCAGCACTAAGTGCTCCCACTTAATGACTATCCATTCTAGATATTTGCTTAATGTGGCACCACTGGTCTCATGAGTTAGCCCAAAAAATAAAAAGGGAGATACAAAAAAATATAAATTAATTTAAAAAGTAGAAATATGTTAATTGTGTATACGAAAAATGTAGTCATATTTACGAAAATTGTTTGTGACAATTAACAAAAGTCATACATTTAAAAAAAGGTACGTGACATTCAAAAAATGCTTATACAAATGTAGAAAAAATGTTCTTGTATTTAAAAGATATGTCAAATTTAAAACAATGTTAAATGTTTTATGGCAAATGTTGTTCTTGCATTTAAACTGTTTACTGTGTATAAGAAAATGTTTGTGATATATAAAAAAAGTACAAATGTAAATGTAAAAGGTAGAATATGATAATTGTGTACAATAAATATGTTTGTGCCAATTAAAAAAGGCCCATATTTCAAAAAAAATGTACGTCACATTTTATAAAATTTGAAATGTTTCAAAAATGTGTTTGTGTCATTTTCAGAAAATGTTTGTACATTATACATACGTTTTTTCATAGTTCAAAAAATGTCTTTATCATTTCAAAAATGTTTTAACATGTAATTGAAAAATATATTCAAAACATGTTTTGTAAATTACTAAACATGTATACAATTATCTTTTATATGTATACAAAAAATATACAATGTGTTGAAAAGCTCTCATTTAACGTATACATGTATACAACTATATTTTATACTTTTAGATATAGCTCTTTCAATGGGTTGTATCTTTTCTTTGTATCTTGAAAAGCTCTCATTTAACGTATTTCTCAAAACAGGCTTTAGCCCCGCCTTCTATATAAAGCAACAACCGAAGAAAATACATGGCCAAATGATTCAAGATGGTGCGGTATTCCTCTTACAAAACCGATTCCAAGATAGTTGGCCGACGCAGAATGCACGTGATTGGGCTACCGAAAGAGAATACAGGAAGAAGTGAACACAACGCCACGCTATGCCATGGTACACCTAACCTCCATGACAACGCCCTCGGGAGGGAGAAGGACGCAATGTGTCGCCGCTTTCGAGTCCACTGCGAACAAGGTCTTCACCTGGAGCCTTGACATGGAGAGAAGGACCACAACGACGTCTTCAAAAAAGAGAGAGGCACCCATGGCCATCCCCATCGTCGACGCCAAGGATAGAACTTTCGCTCGGCAACTGACCCGTGCCACCACAATATCTCTAGGACAAGCAAGACGAGAACAGAATCGTAGATCCATATCAGAGCATTACCCCTGCGGGACAAAGAGCACACCTGAGCTACCCACCGCTACACCTCTCGTTGCCCACACGACCCAGAAGGAGAGACAACACCCCCGCGATATTACCTGCCGTAGAGCAAACTTTGCGGACCGCCATCTGGGGTCGCTGCCCCGGCATCCTGTCGCAAGACATCTTACACCGCGCATTTCACAACACACTCACCCACAGTAGGAAGAGCAGATGCACGCCATCTACTCTCTGCCTGGTATCAGCCATCGAGTCTAGGTAAGCGTCTCCACCATAGGATGCGCCCATGGCTGCGTCCCCAGCCAATCCCGGTGGACAGCTGGGGAATGACTCTGTGACTGCCGTTGTTGGTGAACAAGCCCCAAGCACTGGCCTAGGAAATCTCGTAGAACGACCATGTCTATGGCCATCGGTGTCGATCCACATGCTGACACAATGGTATTGCGACCCGCACCACATACCACCACTCCCACGAGAAGAGCACGAGCACCTCCTGCTAGCACCATCTGGACCGAACCCAACATCACCTACCTAGAGCACAAGCTCCGATATGCCTCGGGCCTAGATCTAGTCCACCCGAGGACAATCCCTAGGTCGTAGCCACCTTGACAAGCACAAGACGCACGCCACCAACCTGTACCCTAGAGAACGGAGGTCGCATCCTCCACACGCACCCCGAAGCCGAATACCAAATGTTGTGTTGCGCCCACGCCGAAGAACCATGTAACCCACGCGTGCTACCACCACCGCACCGTTCTGAAGCACCGAGGAGACCCAGCCGGAGCCAGCACTTGCCACCAAAGGGAAGTCCCACCAGCGACTGCCACCACCGCCAGTGGGGAGCCCCACGACAATCAAGGTGCTGGTAGCCAGATCCGGCCGCACCAGATCGAGCCACCATGGCCACCACGGGCGCGCAGTGGACAACCCTCCATGCGTCCAACAGGAGTCGTTGTGGGCGCGCGCGGCACGGGCGAGACCCTGTCACTGATGCCCATGGCCGAGCCGTCAACTACTGGAGATGCACGCCCGCGATAGACCCACTAGCCATGGGGAGAGGAGATCTCGCCGCCGCCGCCAACGACTTGGCTTTGCCCGGTGGAGGCAAGGAGAAGGGAGAGGAGGGCCCTTGCCGGCGGCTAGGGTTGGCCGGCCCTGGCCAGCCGCGGGAGCGACGCGGGTGCGTGTGCGGGTGCGGGCGGGGCGACCAATCATAGCTGTTTGACCAACCCTCATTTACCGCAATCCATCATGTACTCATTTAATGTATTTTGTTAGAGAAAAGTATGTTTCGTTTTAGTTTTGATGCTAAGAGGTACGTACGTCTACCTTAGGGCAGTCCGGCCCGGTGCAATATATCTTAGCGTAACTAGCAAAAGGGCCCGTGCGTTGCAACGGGAGAAAAGAATAACACACGCTCTTAAATTTACAAAAAATGGTTTATAATTTGAGTATTTGTAGCTACGACCCGAACAAAGATGGTCTTTGCCAACAAAAGCGCGAGTTCAAAATTCCACATGTCTTGTATTTAAACACGGCTTGCATGTACATTTAAAACGTACAAAGAAACGGGCAAAGAAATATGCAAGTGATCTTCAATTTAGTCTCCAATCCTGATTTTGCTAAGATGTTTATGTATCCACAATCTGAACCAGTATCGATATGAAATAAAGACGGATAATGCACTGTTGATTAAGATTACACCTTAAATAGTATTATTTTTAAATGGTTAACAGGTAAAATAACATCATATTCAGATTCTATTTTTTAAATCAAATTTCATATATAACATGTTAAATTTGAAGTTACGGTTTAGAAGATATGAGTATTTAAAAAACTATTTGATATGTAATGCGGGTTTAATGTCAGAAATATCAGGGGGTTTTCTATAAAATAGTATGACGGACTAAGAATACCTATTTCTTTTATTAGTAGGTATAGATATCTACACTAACCCTCATTTAATGTCTTTCTTTAGCGAAAATTTATTAAAATAATACGATTACGAGTAGCAAAATTCAATACAAATCAAAACATCGAGGGAGAAAACACTGCCACAGCTTGCGTAAAATAGGAAAACAAGCCTACACAATAAGCCTGTACTGGACCGCCATCCAAACTGGTTAAGATTCTCGTTCGACCGTCTCCCAACTATTGCACCCATATGTCATATTCTCCCACACTTCCGGAGCTTGCAGTAAGGACCACATACAAATCCATCATGTACTCTTAAAAATGACCTGTAAAAAAAAAGTGATCTTCATTCTGTTTAAAAAAGTTTCATTATAACGGTTTCACAAAGCCCATTGAAAAGAGCACACCCCACCCCGATATATGTTGACGGTGTCCCAGTTAGGGGGCCTCTCACCATGTCGACTCTCGACCTGATGGGTTGGGCTAAGGATCCCCTTTGTCAGTTTTGTCCTAAGCCATTTCGGCCAACCCATGACGATTCCAAGGAAGATCTAGAATACATGGTGCATGCTCCACGATGCTTTTGTGGAGAACTCTATCACCACGTGCGTAGCCGACTACTATCATGTACCCTAGGACTCTCTGGTACATATATAAAACGAGGGGTCGAGCTCATAGAAATAATACTTACCATTGTTTAAAGACATCTAGCTTAGCATCCCCTACCTCGAGATATGTCGGTTTTAGGTTCCGTCAAGGGTGGCCCATACAGGTCCCGCTAGGTGATCATCACAAATCGATAGGAGTGAAGATCAACGCTTACAATGGTGTCAGCACAATATTTATGATGTGCCAGATGTTCGCCTTCGGCAGCGTCACCCTCGTCTCCCAATCGGCTGGCCACCTCGGCCAGGTTGAATCCTTTGCTCTAGATCGGATCATGCGGCTTCGTAGCATGGAGTATACCGCGGATATCAGAGAGGTCATCTTCTCGAGCGTAGTTTCGCACCAGGTCGAGGAACAACACGAGCTCCTTCCCTTGGCTCTGATGTGAGATCTGGCCGAGGAGGAGTGTGGGAATCTTGTTCTAGAATCAGTGTCAGATCGGGTCCTGAAGACACTTAATTACCCTGGTGTTGATGTCACATCAGACCTTGGCGGATATGAGAAGCCTTTTTCGGGAACCACCTCAGGTCGGATCATGAAGCCACTCTCCTCGGGGCATGCTTTTAGATCCAACCCGATTAGAAAAAAATGTATATTTCATAAAACCTTACAGGGGGTAGCATAGGAATAGTTGGCAAACGCAGCCCGATTAGAAGATCTTCTTGACTAATGATGTAGATGTTGATCCTGATCCTGACTTTTAGCTCGTATGCCTTGGTCAATCTTCGCCGGCACGGAAACCCAAAAAAGTTTGATAATTTTGATTTCTTTACTAAAACCGGGAAATTGAAGTGCTCTTTCGTTTAAAGGTTGGACTCAGTTATTGTTGGCTGCCCCAGTAGTGGAACTTCTAGCATCTCAAGGATCTCGATCCTTGCAAAGCAAGGAATGATCTTACCAAAATAAGTGGTGGGATCAGACATTTGTTAGGATCATGTAAGAAGCCAACAGGTTATGAAATCATCTATTATTACTACTAAGTGCAGGAAATCATCTCGAGACGTCACATATAATGATGAACATAAAGCTAAAAATAAAATATTACGTTGTAGCAACAATACAATTAGCAACTCATGATCATGTACCGGTTAAAAAAACACATGGTAATGTTTCCACCATGAATTGGAGATATATCAATAATTGTAAATAAGGCACTTACAATATCAGGAAGTTCTTTCTCATACAGTTCTTCTTTTTCATTTTAATCAAACACCTGTAATCACCCGACCAGCCTCAGTACCACCATCCCATCCTACACTAGTTCTATTTATACGATCGTAATTTGTAACTAGCAAATCTGAGAAGCTACCAAAATAGAAGGACTAGACTTATTGACAGTGATGAAGCCCTCTTACAGTACATGACAAAATGATACAAGGTAATGAGGAAGCTCTCTTACAAAAGAATATCCCAACATAACCGGACAACACAAATCACCCTGCAAATGCCAAGACGAAAATCAAAATGACTACATTGCCGTAATACAACACAGGAAAGCCTGAAGAATCAACACGACTCGCACTAGGACAACTAAGCTCCACAATAATGCCCTCAGGAGGGAACACAACGCCAAGCATCGTTGCTTTCGAGTCCAAGGTGGGCAAGGGTTTTCACCCCGGAACCCCGACATGTGGAGGAGAACCACGATAACGTTCTAAGTAGGAGAGTGGCACCCTTAGGTGTCGCCGCCATCAGCACCAAAGTGCAGAGCTGTCGCTCGACAGCTCACGCATGCCAGCATAGGGATAGCTCACGCATGCCAACATAGGGATCTGAGGATAACCGCAAAGAGAACAAACCTCCAGATCCATATTTGGGCGTCGCCATTCCACTAGAGGAGAACGAGCTCGAGCCTCCCATAGCTACACCGATCACCGTCCACACGACCAAGGAACATAACCACCACCGCCACCATGATGCTCGCCAAAGAGCCCTTGATGTGTACCAACACCCAGGGCCGCCGCCCCGGCATCCAATGGCCTGATTGCATCCCACTTAAATCCTGTAGCCACAACATAGCGGAGGGGCAGGCGGGAAGGTCACTCCTTCCCCACCCCTAGGCATCCGCCAAGCCCACGCCCGAGCCCCGACCATAGGCAAATGAGTACACCCCGCCCAACCCTGCCTTGTTGGGCAAAGGGCAAGCCCCTAGCATGGGGGAGGGGATGGATCCGCGGCCCGGTGGCGGCAGATCCATATCCTTGGCGATGTTCCAAACATGGGAGGTGGCCAGCCCTACGACCTCGATCCGCACAAATCCGATTAGGATTGGAGGGAAGCCTAACTCAGGCGACGCCACAAACGGAGAGGGACAGAGGTGATGGCTGCCACAAAGCCATAGCACCACCCAACAGGAAGGATCCCGAGACAGCCATCCACAGGCGCCATCAACCACCAGCATCCGCAAACCAAACGATGAGGCATAGCGGTGGCTAGATCCACCACTGGCCGAGCTCACGCGAGTAGAACTAGCCCTCACCACCGCTGAGCTCGCGTCGGCTGCAACTCACCGGAGATCAGATTTGGGAGGGCCTAGACCTAGCAGCCGCCACCACCCGGACACGCCCCTCGCCAATGCCTCGCATCCACGCTGCCGCACCACACCTGTGCAACTGCCGCTGCACCACACACACGATGTCGTCGTTGCCCACGCCACCGCACACCGTGCTCCCACCGAGAAGAGAGGGCCCCTACCACCCTAGACCCGTGTGCGGACGGGGGGGAGGGGGGAGGTCCCGCTAGCGGTAGTGCCTCACAGGCTTCGCCTGACGGATGCCCTCCGGCGAGGCGAGGCGAGGGCGAGGAAGGAGAAGGGCATTGGCGGCAGCGGTGCTAGGGTTTCCGTTTGCGCACGCGGGGGGTGCGTCGCCGGAAGGGGAATGGGTTCGGTCAGCAGTTTACAAATGTTTTCCCCCACTGTCCCCGATTTTAATTTGAGGCGAGAGGTATGGATTAAAAAAAAATGAGAAGAGAGGGATTCGAATCCTCGGTAAACAAAAGTCTAGATAGCAGTTCCAGTGCTACGCCTTGAACGGCTCAGCCATCTCTCCTACATACTTATTATAGAAAATAAGCTGAGTGTTCCTCCACATTACAAGCAAGTAAATGAGCCACAGAATTACTTTCCCGAAGATAACGATCAAATGACATACTAGTAGGATTACTCCCTCCGTTCCGATTTACTTGTCGTGGTTTTAGTTCAAATTTGAACTAAAACCACGACGAGTAAATCGGAAAGGAGGGAATACGAGCTCAAAATGTACACTCTTCATATATAGCAGCAGTTGGACCAATTGAATGTGGAGGCGTCTTTCAAGTCTAGGATGTTTTTTGCAGACATCAAGCTATGGAAGATGGAACCGACTATCTGCTATACCACGATTTATTTGCCTGTATTTCGAGGATTAATTATACTCCCTCCGTAAACTAATATAAGAGCATTTAGAATACTAAAGTAATGATCTAAACGCTCTTATATTAGTTTACAGAGGGAGTACCATATATAGCACCAGCTAGCTTTTTCGATAAAGAGCACCAGCTAGCTAGAGATGCTCTAAGCCAAGAACTCAAATGCTAGATGTGCATCTCCAGCACCGATCGACGGGTAGTGGCACTCGAGAAATAAAACTATGTCGGCACAGTTCTTGCAAGCTCACGCTCTACCCGGCATCAGCGCCGGCACTGACAAACAGGTATTTTGGCAACGCACACATTTGAATGGGAATGGTAGCGTCTCCAATCTTCTGTAAGTTTGTTGTTGAGCTAGTACTGCACTTCGGTGTATTCCACACCCGCGTACATACCGGAGCTATGCAGATGCCGATGAAGCGAAAGACCTTTCAATTGCATGGTCTGAACTCAATCCTTTACGCATCATGCATGCTACAGACGGACTGTGCTGTGACCACGGTCTACTCTTTTCTTACCCAAAAAAAATTTGATCTTTGTACTGAAACCATCATAAATTACTCCTAATTTCCGAATACAGAAACCAAATTGATGTATACGCGTGAAAATAACAGTAATGGTGCACGTTATCCATCAAGATTGGGAAGCATCAAGACAGAAGAAATGGCCGAAGAAAAATTATCTGGACAAGAATTACCCCTGGTAATAATTATTCAAAAGGACAGTTATACTCGATCACATGCGATCCTGAAAATATAAGTTGGTAATGCTGAACTGCAAAATATATATATCAAATGCACTTAATAAAATGTTATCTCAGATTTTATTGAACGAATGGAAATGTTGCAGATTCGGTAGGAAGAACTATGGGCTGACTGCCACTGAAACTTCTCCTTGACTGTTTGTATAAACTGTATTGACAACATATCATCGACAATCTTCGAACATCCTCCAAACTTGCCACCATTGAAGATGAAACTATGGGTTTTTTCGGTAGATAAGGTCTGTTGTTACCTGGGTAAGTAAGAGAGAAAAGCATGGATAATTAACATAAGAGAGCAGAGCATTATAGAAGATAAAATGATGTTATCATAAGCACCAATCTCCCATTACCCAATAAAAACTACTAGGTGTACAGTTTAGTTGATGCAATCTTGCCATATGACCTACTCTGTAATTGTGCCATCCTGTTTCCTGCAGAGAAGTATAGGGGAAATAAGATCACAGTTTAACAAACAAGAAATAAAGACGGTCGAGTGAGCATACTCTTGATATAAAAGAATAGCCTTGCGGATGTCCTCCAGGTTCTGTAGTACCTCTGGGTCGAACAAGGCACCCTTAGAACAGGGTCATCACATAAATCAACAAATTAGTAAAACAATTTGCGTAAAGAAACAAATTAGAAAAAGACTTTGCAAGGCAAAAACAAGAATGATGTGTAAAGTTCCAAATCCGTGACGCACCAGCTGGCTCAAATCTTCTCCAAGTTTCTCGATTTTGAGGAAACAGTATATAAAGTAAAGAACATATATACCACAATCACTTCCACTTTGCTGGGGAACCTGCCATTATTTAAGAATCGTAAACACAAAAATCATAATATTAAGAGGCACCAATTTAGAGGATAATAATGGATAGGTTTTTCAGCAAAGGATAAAAATAGACAGAGTTCCTGATGTAAACTTCCCACCTCAGGAAACTCAAGCTGGACTTGATTTGTGAACTGCCCTATGTCTTCCCACTCTTCTGTTTTTAAAATATCAGTAATGAAGCTGGCACACAAGAAATAATAGGTTAAGAAATGTAGAAGATTCAGAATAAGGTTTCCATTTATGGGCTACAGATCATGTAAATGTATGAACAACCAATTATGTGAACATAAATTGAGGCCTCGGTTGGCTTTTGACGTCCACTCCATGCAAAGTCTAGGTACAATGGACCATGTGGTATATATAATTTTGGACATACAAACACCTTGTGCCTACTACATGGATAATAATATAAAATAATACATTATTGCTTTGATATCCTGACTCATGTACGGCATGCATAGGGAAATATGTAAACACAACATGTTATCAATATCATCGTGTTTATAATTATTTTGGATGCTTAGAGATGGAGGAACTAAATGGATCAAACCTGTTGATGACCGACGGCAACCTCTTTGGTTGTGTTGTTCTAAGTGAATCCAACAGTAGCATGCGTGGCCCCTTTGGAGTACCCAAGTAGTTTGTGTCACCAAAATTACACAACACAAGGAGGCTCCAATGTTCCCTACATATAGTCAAGGAAGTGAGTATCCGGTATCATGCCAATCAAATAAGTGATTGTGCAAGAGAAAAAAGCCAGCAACATACCAATAAACAATAGGGATAAATACATATCGTCTTGTGAAAATTTTCTTAGCTTTTACCCATTTAAGGACTTTTGGTTTATGTTTCCCAGTGATGTACATATCAAACCACAACGAATCAAGGTACGCATAGTCACTCTTCTTTTCCGGATCTAAGCCCATCCAAAGATCCCTACATAAACAGTTATCGTAACAAATTACAAAATAATATACTAATAAAAATAAATTGGAAATTTATAATCTAAGAAAAAGGCAGGACATACTCCATGCACAATTCAAAAATTTCATCATCAAGCATCCCTTTACTTGTTTTGTCCCTCAAGTTATATGTACTATGATTTGATTTTTTGTGGGGAGGGAGGTGATCTTGAAAGGAGGTATTTGCTTGTCCACCTTTGCTCTTCTGGGAGTATTTGTTTGGGCGCTCTACACATGTAAAAATAGAAATGACTTAGAGATGATGACACACACATACATAACATGTTAAAACACAGGTAGTTAAAATTCATTTCTCTTTAATGCTAGGTGGTCTTTCCGCTTCCCTAGATGTGGCACCACTTGTAGAATAGGGATCTGACAAATCTATGTATATATACAATGTACATACTGATTACAGGAAACACATGCATTAAAATAACAACAAATAGGCTCTATGCACTACAGGGTTAATCTATGCAAGCACTAGATCAACAGCGGGAGCGAGTCATCAACATCCAATCACATGTGTTTATAGATATGAAACACTAACTGAAAATGTATAAACCGCCCAAAAAGGTGAAATGGAGACACTAATCTATTCAATAAGCTTATATATAAGGAACTCTACGATGACAATTGATTTTGACTGGGATAATATAACCGTTCTTCAAAGATCTGATCAAGCCCTCTAAAAACCCAAGGGCATGCAATACGCTATAATAATACAGTGAAGTCCATTTCCAAGAAGCAAACATGTAATACAATCAGGGATCATTTCAGACTTGAGGAGGTATTTTGAAAGCTTGTCCATTTGCAAGAAGTTGATCAAGCCTACCAAAGATCGAACCAAAAAACACTCATAGATGACCCGGAGAGATCCATAGAGAAGATCACGAGGAACGACACTCACTAGTCACCATCGTGATGAGAAGATTGTGCACTCACCTTGGTTACTGTGGCACAGCATGGTGGTGCTTGGGATGGCAAGTTTACCTCCCGTGATAGCTTTCTCCTTCTCCAGCTTCTCGTTCTTCCTTTTCTCTTTGTCCAGTTCTGCACGGAGATTTTCGACTTCTTCCTGCAATGCTAGGTGCTTGGATTCCAGTTCACAGTATTTCTGTTCAAAAGACAGGAGATGGCAGTTAGTAATATAGTGACCAAGAGAAACTATGGATTCAAAGGGATCGACCAAAATTTCGAAGACAAAGAATGGTCTAATAATACAGACTCTAACTGATTGTCAACAATCAGCCGGATTCTCATGGGTACACCCACTGCACTGATGGTGCCCCCACAGGAAAAATCTTACCACGTACAACTCAGATGACCCGAGTGAAGCCATGAATTTGAGATATTGGTTTTAGATTTATGAAGAGGGAAATAAACTAATCCTATGGACTCTAATCTTATTTCTATCAATCAATCGGAGTCTCGTGGGCTACACCTAGTGAGTGCACTGAACGTGTCCCCACTGGATGAAAACATATCAGGTGCTAGTGGGATGACAAGTCAAAAAATTGAACGTCCGAATGAAAATGATCGACACTTACTGTGGTACTTACTGGGTTATGAGCTTTCAGAACCTCACTTGAATTGGTTGCATCCTTCTGCTTGGAGCTCGCCAGCTCGGCTGAAATCATGGCCTCTTTGCTGGCGCTAACCTCATCCTCTCGAGTACTCGTCAACGGGTACACTACATACGGAACAGTGGGAGGCGTTGCAGGTCGGGGCGCCATAACCACCAATGCACTCGGACTGGGTTGTACAATATCGGTCTGTGCTCGGACACTTGCATCCGACTGAATTTCCGGAAATTTTGGTACCATCTCATGATCGGTGTCCATCTCCACTGGATTTCGCCTTAAACTAGGTGGATCAATGTGCATTTGAACACGCTCTTCAGCATCCTCCACAGTAATCACTTCTTGAGTGGCTACAAACAATGCAAAGCAAGAGTTCATCAGTCCTTGCTCTACTCGAGTGATTGTACAAGAAATAGAATACCTTTCGAAGTGACAACAGCAGTGTCAGATTGTCCTTTGCCTTTGCTCGCGGTCTGCTCGCTAGCTTGGCTGTTATGACTTGTAGAAGTGGCAACCGTGGATCAGCAGAGGACATGAGATGGTAATAACATCCAATGATCAAAGCAAGATTCAGCTACATATACTTACTTGGAGACAACGGCCACCGCATTCTTTATGTTGCAGCTAGGCTGGGCTGGCAACAACAGCTGGTCAGAGGGCGTTGGGAGATCCCCAGCAGACAAGTCCACAGAAGCCAAATCAGGTCCTATTGCAACATCGCGATGGGACACTGCAGCAATATTGTTAGCAGACAGGTTCAATATATCAGATAAAGCCATGAAAGAACTGCAGCAATCCAACCAAATACCAATTATTAAACCAATGCACACTAGTCACCATCGTGATGAGATACCCCTACATGACCGGGAGACATCCATAGAGAGATCACGAGGAACGACAATCACTAGTCACCATCGTGATGAGATGACTGTGCGCTCATCGTCGTGGGTGTAGCCATTAACTGGTAGGAGAATGGAGAATTAGGAATTGGGTGCAGCAGCCATTAATTGGCACGAGAGTGGAGAGAGCTAGACGTACAGATAGAGCTAGATCCATCGAAGATCAAGCAGAGAATCATGACAAACGGATAAAATCGACCGGTTCGTGAGCTCACCTTGGTCGACGTTATCCTTGTCGCCTCCGAGGCCGCCGACCAAGTCCTGGCCGTGGAGCGGCGCGGAAGAGAACCCAGGCGGGCCGGCGGAAGAGAAACCAGGCGGGGCGGCCGTAGCGAGAACCTTGGACTTGGATTGCCTCATCGCCCGGCAGACGGGCGACGGGAAGTTGAGGCTGGGGGGACGCAAAATTGAGTATGATCCCATTGGCGAGGGCGTGTTGGAATTCAGACTGGCTATGGGCAAACAAAGACGACCTTCCTTTTTGTCTTGGGATCGCCAAGATGAAGACGAAGACGGTAACGCTCTCCAGTCCATCTCTATCTATCTTTATCCTTCCATCCCTGGCCAGCATTAAGTGCTGCCAATTAATGAGCATCATCTATTGCTGGGATTTTCTTAACGCCGCAGGCTGTAATGGAGCATGCATTAATCCATTCACGACGCGTAGTGGCCGCGCGCGGGGAGGAAGAGGAAGCTGCGCGCGTTGGGCCGGGCTTGGGCACCACACGCAAAAAATAAAATGGGAAGGACCGTGGTGGAGCGAGAGATTGGATTCTGGTTTAACCATAAATTGATTTATTTAGTATTTTATAAAATTCGAAAACATGTCTTTGATAAATGCAGTAGCCAACCACGGCAGCACAACGACATAATGGGCAGCCGGTCACGACAGCACAACAAACATCGTGTAGGAGCACCGAAGCACCAAGGAGCACGATCAGGGAAGGAAATCATGCCCCAGCGTAGTCTCGGCTGAGGCGACAGGGGCGGAAACCTAGCCCGCGCCGCCGGGCACCTTCCCGTCCCAACTTCCCCCCTCGCCATCGCCACAGGAGGCCGTCGGGCTAAGCCCAGGCGGACGACTGCGGCGGCAGGGTGTCGACTTCCTCTCGTCAACCCACGGGGGCTCGGGTTGGGGAGGGTTTACCCCCTTCTTCTACACCAGCTCGGGATCAATCGATGGCTTTAGCTGCGTCGCCGGCGGGCCTCTAGGCTTCCTTCTCCGGCGTGACGGCTTCTTGGCAGCGTCTCTCGCGGGTGGTAGCCGCGGCAGCTTCGTCGACGGGCGCCTAGTCCTCGGCCCAGCTGCTCTTCTCCGAGAGTCGGTAGGGGTGCGCACCCCCCCCCCCCCCCCCCCCGCGCATGCCTTGTTGGGCGCGTCCCGAGGTCGGGTCGGGGGCCTGCTGGTCTTTGCTGGCTGGTGTTTGGCGCTGCAGTGGTGGGATGCTAGAACTGGCCGGATCTGGCCCGTCGGTGTATTCTTGTCCGGCGGGGAGGTGCGGTGGTTGGCGGCTCGCCGGTGCTGCTGGCGCTGTGGCTCTGCGAGAGGTGGGCGGGTCAGCGGAGGTGCAACGTGTGAGGGTGCTAATGGTGTTGGGTATCCTCCGGGCAAAAGCATGCCCGGTCTTGCTGGCTGGTGGCGTCAACGTCTATGGGCATCGTTTAACCTCCTTGGAGGCGTTGTTGTGGAGTTCCGCATTCTCTTGCGCCCTCTAATCTTGCTCTTCAGGTGAAAGCTTAAGGACCAGTTGGGTCAGGCGACGCCGTCGACATTGTCGCTTCCCTCTTGGGGGTGTCGCCTTGAAGAGCTTCGGATCCCGTATGCGCGCTCCATGGGCTGGACGCTCGTGGCATTGCGGTCGGTAGGTGCCCATCCGGCAATGTGGATGTTCACGCGGCTTCCTGTATGTTGGAACGATGGCGGCCTCGGGCGGAGTCAGGTTTGGATGATGGTTCTTGGTAGTTGGTCTCTTCCAGCGTGTTCAAAGAATTGCCGTGCCTCTCTTTGTCCTCCTAAATTTGGAGCTTCTGAGGAGGGGCCCTTGCGGTGACGATAACACGAGACGGGTGGTCGTTTCTGGCGTTGAGCCCAATGCTTTTCTCATGCAATGCCCGTCAACAGAGTCGGATCTTCCTAGTCGCCGCCGCGTGTGGCTGAAAGTTTGGCATAGGCCCACACAGGCTTCGACGCTTGTTTGTGGTGGGGGCTTCTTCGGTGTTCTTTGATGGTGGAGTCGGAGTGGCCCTCACGAAGGCGCGATGATGATGACGCCAGAATGTAACCTTGACGACACTTTTCTCCTCAGTGATGTGTGTGCGTTCTTGTGTGGGTTGCCATGTCACCCTGTGTGCCCTCTTTTTGCAGGCATGTTGTAATGGTTTTCACCCTGTTTTCCATTAATTAACCAGGAAATTCTCTTCAACTTTTTTAATGAATCGGAGTCCTAAGGGACCACGTTTCAAAAAAAGTGGAGCTGGGTCCCATACTAAAGAAGGTGAATAGGGAGTAGCAAACTAGGACGTGGGTCGCGTTGAGTAGGAGATGCAATGAGACACGATGCTCTACCACTATGGTACTAGACCCTACATATGGAGATGAGAAGGAGCGATTAGGGGACAACATTCCCAATGTCACACCAACAATGACAAATGGGGTGCAGAAAAAATGAATTCATAGCATTGATATTACATGTATCTACGATGACACTCATAATGCATTATATCTTAAGATATATCATATGCAACAAATGTACTTTTAGATATAGCTCTTTCAAAAGATTACATCTTATTGTTGAATCTAGAAAAACTCTCATTTAATGTATTTTGTGCGAGAAAAGTATGATTTGTGTTAGTTTTGATGCTAAGATTGACTGTTTATGACCAGTCTTTGTTTTGTGAAGAAAACATCGTATCCTACGGTAACATTACCTTTCGGTTTGTGGCTCACATCTGTTTTTGTGTGGTTGGAAGAAGACTCCATGTATGATGCGGAGCATCCTTCGGTCATCCACATGGACTCTACTTTGAATCATCAAGCACCATGTGGACCTATGACAAGAGCTCGCGCAAAGGACATTGAAACCAAGGTGAACTCATTCCTCTACGAGATTGATATGGATATGGATGGAACTTGGATGCTACCTCACCAAAGGTCACTATATGTCATTAGGTACAAAGACAACCTGCGCCAATCAGTCGACGAGCACCCCCAACGGCTAGTAGAAGGACCCCAAGGCCACAAGGAAGACAAAGGTGACAATCAAGACGAAGGTTGCACCTCCAAGGTGACGTCGTGCGCACGGGCCTCCTAGACACCGTGCCCAAGGGATACCCAGAAACCTTCTGGAAGTGAAGAGGTGCACCCCCGTGCGCACGGCCACCATACCCCGTGTCCACGGGCCTCGCTGCCGTAGCACCCCGTGCGCACTGGCGTGTACCGTGCCCACGGGACACCCATGTGCACGGGCCTCACTTACCCCGTGCGCACGGCCCTCCCAGATTTCGGCCGTGGATCTCCTATTTCGGCCCCAACTCGTCCCTCTCATCCTCCCCTCTATATATTTCGAGCCTAGGACATGTTTTAGGGTTAGCAAAGTATTACGAGACATAGAGAGAGCTTTGCCCCTTGTATCACTCCTCTAAGAGATCAAGACCTCCTAGGAGAAGATCCCTAGTGGATATCAAGACCCTACAGGGGAAGGATCTCTCTAGATCATCAAGACCTCATCTCCTCTATGATTTGAGACGAACTTTACCATTTGTGCTTGTTTTCCTTGGATTGATCTTGTATACTTGTGGATCTCAACTTTGTGGATGTGTGATTGGGTTTTGTTTGAGAGATTTCCTCTTTTGTGTTATTCGTGTTCATCCCTTTTTTCCCTCCAAGTGTAAAACAATCTCCACTTAGGGTTCCACTCTACATCACTATAAGCTTAGTAGTTATCTCCTTTGATCCACCCATGCCAGTCATTTGGCTGTTGGGCTTGACAACTCCCTATCGTACCATGATTGTTTTTGACCAGTCTTTGTTATGCATAAGACAGATAGAAACTACAAGTTGAACTGACAAGCTCTTGATGTTTTTGTTGCATCTAGGGTGCAATATATCTTAGTGTTGTATCTAAAACAAACTTCATTTAATGTCTATTAAGAGAAAAGTTATTAAAGTAGTACGATTATGAGTAGCAAAATTCAGTACATCTAGAATTTTTTACCAGAAGGACAACCTACCGAGTGGTATTTGTAGAAATGACCAGCTCCAGACGCAATTGTCAGAACTACGGTGGCAGCACGTGCGCCAGCCGACTCATTGCACCTGCTGCAATGGGTGGAAGCGGCAAGCCCTGCCGCCGCGAAGGAATGCGGCATGTGACCGGTAACAGGAATCTAAGGATGCGCCTGAGCTGCAACGGAACGGGGCCACGCTGGTGGGCCCAGTCGCCACCACCCCAGGCGGCTAGCACTGTTGCTGCAGCGTGCGATGCAACAACACCGCGGGCCATCGGTTGGTGCCTTTGGACTCGTTGTGTTAACAGTTCTCATGTGGCTCTGGAATCTGCGTCGGTTTCTTTATATGAGGCAGCTAGTGCCTCATTTTGCTTGGCTGCCAGCTCACTCCTCTCCTCTCTGCGCTCTAAGTGACCTATCACACTGAGAAAAACAGCTCATATAGCATCACTGACTGCGATTTTGATCTATTTCAAGGCCGGTTTAGAAGTTGTTGAAGTTGAAGAAAAATATATCAAGGTGTGGGCTACCGATGCTGGTGTCTTGCTGATTTTCACCATGGTGCTGGTGTGGCTGTTGTGTCTAGGCGTCTGGCCTTTGTGGCTTACGCTAGGCTATTCTCCTATCTTATGTTTGCCTGTATCACTTGTAGGCTGTTAGTTGTTCTTGTACATTGTATCTTTACCTCTTTCTGCTTTCTTCTTGTGTATCTGTTTGATTTAATACTGGCCGATTGATGGCTTTGTTAATTTAAAGTCAGTTGAGGCTTGAGCCCTATCTCGGGTTCGGCTTAGTCTTTTCTCTAAACTAGTACATTGTATCAATCCATTTTTGTTGGTTTCACTCGTATGTATGCTACATTTGGTCTATCATATTAGTGCGTAAATAATATGTTCTGTTCTTTTTGTATTAGTTGAGCACAATCATTTGAAGCATTTTGACTAGGATTTTTTGGGAGAAGCGAACTAAGAAGTTGAACATGGCCATAAAAGCTACAGTAGTATCCAGAGATTGGATCTGGCAGGAGGAGCACAAAATCGTCGTTGGTGCCGTGACTGGATGGATGCCATGATCTCGGGAAGTGCCATCATGCCATCAATCATGTGAAATGTGACACCGCCCGCCGGTCCACTTCCGCTGATAGTGGCCGCGGGCTGCTATTCACCCTGTTAGAATAAACCTTGCAAGTTCAGTTAGTTCAGTTAGCGTTAGCTGCATTTTTTCTTCAGTTTTGTCAGGTTCGTCAGTTTTGTCAGTAGCGAGATTAGCTCGAGGTTCCAACAACTTAGACCGAGTCCTGCGCCCTGCTGATTCGTTCGTGGGATGGCACGAACATTGTGGATCGTAGTGGCGCATAGTCTGGAGGCCACGAGCCCCATTTCCTTCGTTGTACTCAATAAATACTAAAACAGATCAGAAAACTGCGGCAAGTTTGCGCAGGCAAAACCCTCGTCTTCCACCTCGGTTTAGCTAGTTCGTCATCTCAACTCCGACAATTGGCATCAGAGCAGGTTCTTGATCGTGGGAATGGAAGGCCCAGACGACTCCAGTGGGAGCAAGTCGCCGGCCACTCCGCGGGCACAGGTCTCCGACAGCAATGAGCTTACCGTGGCCGAGAGATCCACGGCGCGGACGGCGCGCGACATCGGCGGGGCGGAGTGGCCGCAGCTGACCCGAACCAACTACACCGACTGGGCCGTTCTCATGCAGGTCATGATGGAGGACCACTACCTCTGGGACGCCGTGCAGACGGGCACGGCGGAGCGCAGCGACGACCGGCTGGTGCTCGAAGCAAACCTGCGCGGGATGCCACCGGAGATGGGCGCCCACCCTTGCCGGCAAGGCCACGGCGAAGGAGGCGTGGGACACTGTCAAGACTATGCGTCTAGGTGTGGCGCGCATCCGCGAGGCTAAGCTAGCGACCATCTCCAAGCAGTACAGCGACATCCGCTTCGCCGACGGCGAGACCGTCGATGATTTCGCCATGAGGATCTCAAACATGGTGGCCCAGATGGCACAACTCGGAGAAATTGTGCCTGAGAAGCGGGTTGTGCGCAAGTTTCTCTCCGTCGTCCCCAAGAGGTACTCTCAGATCGCGCTCTCCATTGAAACTCTCGTCGATTTGGACACACTGTCGGTGGAAGAGCTCACCGGGCGGCTCAAGGCCGCTAAGGAGAGGTATGATCTCGAGCAGGCTGAGACCGGCGTCGGCCGGCTCCTGTTGACGGAGGAGGAGTGGGCTGCACGCCTCAAGGGGCGGGGCGGCTCGAGCAGCAACACGCCGCGAGGCAGCGGTCGGCGCGACAGAGGGCGTGGACGCGGCCGCGGCGGGCGCGGAAATGGAAAGGCCGACGACGACAAGTGCAGATACTGTGGTATTGCCGGGCATTGGGCTCGGGACTGCCGCAAGAAGAAGAGGGAGGAGGCGAATCAATCCAACCTCGCACAGGAGGAGGTGGCGGACGACGAGGACTCAACCTTCCTCATGGCGCAGGTGTGCACGATCACCGACGCCGGCGACATCACTGACGACTACGTCGACCTCGTTGAGGAGCACGCTGAGGCCTACCTCGGGCGCACGGAGGAGGAGTACGACTCCAAGTGGTACCTCGACACGGGTGCCTCAAACCACATGTCGGGCAGCGCGGCGTGCTTCAGCGAGCTCGACTGCCGCGTCGGCGGCACCGTGAAGTTTGGGGACGGCTCGGTCGTGGCAATCTGCGGACGCGGGTTCGTGCTCTTCACCGACTGCAACGGTGGGCACCGTGTGCTCACAGGAGTCTACTTTATCCCTCGCCTATGTAGCAGCATCGTCAGCGTCGGGCAGCTCGACGAGAGCGGCTGCAAGTCAGTGATCACCGATGGCGTGTTCACTCTCAGCGATCGCCGTGGACAGGTGTTTGCGCACGCCACGAGAGCATGCAACCGCCTCTACCCCTACGACATGCAGCTGGCCCGACCGGTGTGCTTGGCCGTGCGCACCGCCACCGACGAAGCATGGCGTTGGCACGCGAGGTACGAGCATATGAATTTCAATTCACTCCAGATGCTGGCCCGGCAGGGGATGGTGCGTGGCCTGCCTGCGATCGACCATGTCGACCAACTCTGCGATAGCTGCTTGGCCGGCAAGCAGCGCCGAGCACCGTTCCCGGACATGGCGAACTACCGGGCCGAGCACGTCCTCGAGCTGGTCCACGGTGATCTCTGTGGGCCCATAACTCCGGCAACTCCGTCAGGCCGGCGCTACTTTCTGCTTCTTGTGGACGACCTCTCCAAGTACATGTGGTTGACCCTCTTGAGCAGCAAGGACGAGGCGCCGGACGCGATCCGCCGTTTCCAGGAGTGCGTCGAGGTGGAGACCGGGCGCAAGCTGCGTGCTCTCTGCACCGACCGTGGCGGGGAGTTCACCTCCATCGAGTTCGGCGAGTACTGCGCCGACCATGGCATTCAGCGTCAGCTCACGGTGCCATACTCCCCTCAACAGAATGGGGTGGTTGAGCGCCGTAACCAGACGGTGGTGGCCATGGCGCGGAGCATGATGAAGGCGATGGCAATGCCCGGCAGGTTCTAGGGCGAGGCGGTGACCACGGCCGTGTTCATTCTCAATCGCGCACCGACCAAGAGCGTGCGTGGCATGACCCCGTACGAGGCGTGGCACGGCGGGCGACCAGCGGTGCACTTCCTCCGCACCTTTGGGTGCGTGGCGCATGTCAAGAATGTGCGCCCACACCTGAAGAAGCTCGACGATAGATCAACGCCGATGGTCTTCATCGGCTACGAGGAAGGGGGCAAGGCGTATCCCGTCTTCGACCCTGTTGGTGGGCGCGTCCATGTGACGCGCGATGTTGTCTTCGACGAGGTGGCGCACTGGAACTGGGACGCCGAGGACCGCGCCGCGGGCACTAACGCCTTCACCGTCGACTATGAGGTGCGCCGCGTTCCTGCCATGGCAGGGAGGATCATACACAACTCGCCGCCGCACCAGCCTCCCAGCGGGGCCACACCATCTTCAGAGGCGCAAAACCCTGACGTGATAGATGACCACGAGGCAGCAACACCGGTGGCGGCGGCAACTCCAACCCGCGTCGAGCCCGCAACGCCACGCACGGCGGCAACACCCAGCACGGCAACGACGCCTGGCACGGTAGGGAGTTCTGCGTCTTCGTCGAGTAGCACGCCGATCACCTTCGCCACGCCCCCGACGCCGTGTTCAGAGAGGCTTGACGCCCGCGTCGACGCCCACGGCCCTCTTCGGTTCCGCCGCGTGACAGACCTGTTCGGTCCACACCTGGACACGGCTCGCGATCAGGAGGAGGAGCTGCTGCTCACCTCTGCAGAAGAGCCATCCACCTTCTCTGAAGCAGAACACGAGCCGTGCTGGAGGAGAGCAATGCTAGAGGAGATCGCCTCGATCGAGGATAATCAGACCTGGGAGCTCACTGATCTTCCGCCAGGACATGAATCCATCGGCTTGAAGTGGGTGTTCAAGGTCAAACACGACGAGAGTGGCGCGGTGACCAAGCACAAGGCGTGGCTGGTTGCAAAGGGCTTCGTTCAGCAGCAGGGCATCGACTTCGACGAGGCGTTCGCGCCTGTTGCTCGCATCGACTCCGTGCGCCTCATGCTCGCTCTTGCTGCACAGGAGGGCTGGGGCGTTCACCACAAGGACGTGAAGTCCGCATTCCTCAACGGTGAGCTCACTGAGGAGGTATACGTCCGGCAAGCGCCGGGTTTCGTCGTCGCCAGTGAAGAACACAAGGTGCTGCACCTCAAGAAGGCGATGTACGGTCTGCGTCAAGCTCCACGCGCCTGGAACACCAAGCTCGACACGACTCTCGGCGCTCTGGGCTTCACCAGAAGCAGGTTAGAGCATGCCGTCTACGTGCGCTGCGGACTCCTCGTGGGCGTATACGTGGACGACCTGCTCATCACCGGGCCGAACGACGACGACATCCGCAGCTTCAAGGGGGAGATGATGGCTGAATTTCGCATGAGCGATCTCGGCCTGCTCACCTACTACCTCGGCATCGAAGTTCACCAGAGCGCGCACGGGATCACACTCGGGCAGGCTGCATACGCCCGCAAGATACTGGAGAAGGCCGACATGGTGGACTGCAACCCCTGCCACGCACCGATGGAGCCCAGGCTCAAACTCAGCAAGGACAGCCAGGCTCCTCCAACGGACGCCACCGACTACACAAGTCTCGTCGGCAGCCTCAGGTACTTGGTTCACACTCGGCCGGACATCTCTTTTGCCGTCGGGTATGTGAGCAGGTTCATGGAGGCGCCAACAACGGAGCATCTCGCGGCGGTCAAGCACATCCTACGCTACGTTGCGGGCACTATCGACTACGGCTGCAGCTATCGGAGGAGCGGCGGCGCAGTTCTGTCCGGGTTCAGCGACAGCGACATGGGCGGCGACCCGGAGACCCGCAAGAGCACCACCGGCCTCCTATGGTACCTTGGCGACAGCCCAGTCTCTTGGCAGTCGCAGAAGCAGAAGGTGGTGGCGCTCTCATCTTGTGAAGCAGTGTACATGGCCGCCACGGCGGCGGCATGCTACGGCATGTGGCTGACCCGTCTGCTCAAAGATCTGACGGGAAGAAATGCTGATGCGCCTGTACTAAAGATGGACAACAAGTCAGCAATTGCACTTGCCAAGAATCCTGTCCACCATGATCGCAGCAAGCACATAGACCTGCGATATCATTTCATTAGGGACTGTGTGGAAGAGAAGAAGATCACAGTGGACTACATCAGCACGGATCTTCAGCTCGCGGACATTCTGACGAAGTCACTGGGCAGAGTCAAGTTTCAGGAGCTGAGGAACAAGATCGGCATCACGAAAATAAAGTAGGAACTGCAAGGCTTAGGAGGAGATTGTTAGAATAAACCTTGCAAGTTCAGTTAGTTCAGTTAGCGTTAGCTTCATTTTTTCTTCAGTTTCGTCAGGTTCGTCAGTTTCGTCAGTAGCGAGATTAGCTCGAGGTTCCAACAACTTAGACCGAGTCCTGCGCCCTGCTGATTCGTTCGTGGGATGGCACGAACATTGTGGATCGTAGTGGCGCATAGTCTGGAGGCCACAAGCCCCATTTCCTTCGTTGTACTCAATAAATACAGAGATAAAACAGATCAGAAAACTGCGGCAAGTTTGCGCAGGCAAAACCCTCGTCTTCCACCTCGGTTTAGCTAGTTCGTCATCTCAACTCCGACACACCCGACCCTCAGCAACCAACAAACCATCTCTCGCTGGCGAGAGTCAATTAACTCCCGCCACATCAGGACCCAAGCCGTTCCGCAAATGGCACTCAAGACTCAAGAAAGCCAGCTTCTCCGACTTCGACAAACATTGCATCACCATGACACTGTTCCTCATGCGTCAAGGCCAAGCGACTCCCCAATAAATGCGCAGATAAATGATCGAAACGGCCACAATATTTATGTGCTTCCTGTGGTGTGGCGCATTGAAAACCTCCAAAGGATCGACCAGGCCATCCATCATCCATGATCCATCCGTTCGTCCCAAGCACTGATGATCGGTTAAAATTGTCAACTTGTAGCACCCCTGCGTGAAGCGTTCGTGCCAAGTTAGCTACTCCCTCCATTCCGAATTACTAGGGAGTACCTGGCAGCGCATGCCGTCAGTGCAAGAACGGCCCCAACCAACGTCGGTCGATGCCCCCGCTCGGCATGCGTGCCGGGAGTGTCCATATCCATATGGGTCTATATATGGCAAATTTGACAATTTTGACTTGTGGACGAAATCATTTCACAAAACGAACTGCCTTGAAAAAAATTCACTCATCTGATCGTTTTGTGTGGCTCCTGACACGTAGGCGTCACACCCTACGGTGCAGTGCCTAGCTCGCAGGCGTTGCATGTTTGTCCATCGCGGCACCCCCGGGGCCCGCACCGAGCAGTGCAGTGCCTCCGAGCTAGGCGCCCCACATGTAATGTGCAGCGCCTAGCCCGTAGGCATTGCACTATGACTTAGATGCAGCCCGCTCGCCCTCCCCCATCCCACCCCATCCGTTCAGTTACAGAAGTAGTGGCGGTTGTTGCTGCCTCCTCTCCCCCTCTCAATCCTCTCTCTCAAATCCTTCAGATCTGACGATTTCGTTCGTCGATTTCTTCACCAATCCATCCTAGAAGGTACTCTCCTCCGATCCCCTTCTTTCTATCCATATAATGTATCTTATTTTGAAGATTTATGGAACCTTTGTTTGATTCGATTAGAATGTTGCATGTATATAGATTTGTGGAACCCTTGTTTGATTAGATTAGAATGTTGCATGCATATAGATTTGTTGGATTCAAGATTTGTAGATGATATGTAATTATTTTGTAACCCTAGTTTAGTTTATTTGTATTGAAAAGATATGCTTTGGATATATATGTTGAGATGTTATTTGTATTGAAAAGATATTCGTATTGAATCTTGCATAAAGTAGGCCTAGTTTAGTTTATTTCTATTGAAAAGATATTCGTATTGACAAGAATGCTTTGGATACATATGTTGAGATGTTATTTACATGAAGCCATTATAGAACATTATATTGTTTTGGATACATATGTTGAGATATTACTTGTTTGAAATTTGTAGGATGGTTTGGCTTCTGGATGATCACTGGGACCATCAACACCGGGTGTACTTTATGTCGGTGCAGCAGCCGGTAATAATGGAAGTGGCCGGTATTATGAATTTCGTGTTTTCAAACACAAATGCCTCATATGTAATTTTCTGATTTGCTTGTTTGTAGGAGCTTCAACCTCTGAAGGTTCGGTTTCACGGGCTCAACCTTGGGGGATACGCTATGATGAGCGGTACACATCGTATGTAAGGGAGACAGGACTTCTCCCTTTCATTCAGTTGGTCAGCCTGTCGACGCCACCCCTCAATGCTGCAGCAATCATGATACGTCTCCAACTTATCTATAATTTTTTATTGTTCCATGCTATTATATTATCTGTTTTGGATGTTTTATATGCATTTATATGCTATTTTATATTATTTTTAGGACTAACCTATTAATCTAGAGCCTAGTGCCAGTTCCTGTTTTTTTATTGTTTTTGAGTTTCACAGAAAAGGAATACCAAACGGAGTACAAACGGAATAAAACCTTCACGATGATTTTTCTTGGACCAGAAGACAACTAGGAGACTTGGAGATGAAGTCAGAGAAGCCACGAGTCGGCCACAGGACGAAGGGCGCGCCCCCATCCTTGTGGGCCCCTCGTGCACCTCCTGACCTAATTCTTTCTCCTATATATACCAATATCTCCCCAAACCACCATGTGAGTCCACGGAAACACTTTTTCACCGGCGCAACCTTCTGTACCCATAAGATCCCATCTAGAGGCCTTTTCCGGCGTCCTGTCAGAGGGGGATTCGATCACGGAGGGCTTCTACATCAACTCTATTACCCTTCCGATGAAGTGTGAGTAGTTGACCTCAGACGTACGGGTGCATAGCTAGTAGCTAGATGGCTTCTTCTCTCTCTTTGAATCCCAATACCATGTTCTCCTCGATGTTCTTGGAGATCTACTCGATGTAATACCCTTTTGCGGTGTGTTTGCCGATGAATTGTGGATTTATGATCAGTTTATCTATGAATATTATTTGAATCTTCTCTGAATTCTTGTATGCATGATTTGATATCTTTGTAATTCTCTTCGAACTATCGGTTTGGTTTGGCCAACTAGATTGGTTTTCTTGCAATGGGAGAAGTGCTTCTTTTTGGGTTCAATCTCGTGGTGTCCTTTCCCAGTGACAGTAGGGGCAGCAAGTCACATATTGTATTGTTGCCATCGAGGATAAAAAGATGGGGTTTTCATCATATTGCTTGAGTTAATTCCTCTACATCATGTCATCTTACTTAATGCATTACTCCATTCTTTATGAACTTAATACTCTAGATGCATGCTGGATAGTGGTCGATGTGTGGAGTAATAGTAGTAGATGCAGAATCATTTCGGTCTACTTGACACAGACATGATGCCTATATTCATGATCATTGCCTTAGATATCGTCATAACTTTGCGCTTTTCTATCAATTGCTCGGCAGGAAATTTATTCACCCATGTATTATTTGCTATCATGAGAGAATCCTCTAGTGAAACATATGGCCCCCGGGTCTATTTTCCATCATACAAGTTCTATTTTCCATCATATAAGTTTCTGATCTATAATTTTAGTTTCCGCTTTACTATTTTGCAATCTTTTACTTTCCGATCTATAAACCAAAAATACCAAAAATATTTACTTTACTGTTTATCTATCTCTATCAGATATCACTTTTGCAAGTAACAGTGAAGCGATTGACAACCCCTTTATCGCGTTGGGTGCAAGTTGTTGTTTGTTTGTGCAGGTATTCGATGACTTGTGTGTTGTCTCCTACTGGATTGATACATTAGTTCTCAAACCGAGGGAAATAATTATCTCTACTTTGCTGCATCACCCTTTTCTCTTCAAGGGAAAAACCAACGCAAGCTCAAGAAGTAGTAGGAAGAATTTCTGGCACTGTTACGCCAAGTCAAGACATACCAAGTACCCATCATAAACTCTCATCTCTTGGATTACATTATTTGCCATTCGCCTCTCGTTTTCCTCTCCCCAACTTCTAAAATGATTTTCGAAAAGATTCGCCTTCTCTTCGCCCCTCTTTTGTTCATCTTTTCGTTTGCCCTTATGTCTTACCTGGTTTGTTTGCTCGTTTGCTTGGTATAATTGTGTGTTTATTAAAAATCAGAAGAAAATTTTTTTTGGATCCACATCCACTTGCTAATCTTTTTAAGAGATCCAATTATGATGAACCAATTGCTAGTGTGTTTTGTGCACTAGATTATCTTTATGAAGTTTTGCTTGAAATTCGTGAATCTGAAAATTGTGATGAAGAAATTTATGAAGTGATTCATGATACTTCCTTGAATAAAAAGCATGATTGCAATGCTTTTACTATAAATTATATTGATGTAAATTGTGCTAATAATATGCAAAACCCTAAGCTTGGGGATGCTAGTTTTGTTATGTCCACTACTTATTGCAATGATCATGATTGGGGTGATTCTTCGTATGATCTTGAAAATTTATTTAAGCATCATGATAATATTGTTTGCAATAATATTGAAAGTGGGTTTGGAAGAGTGTCAACTTTAGGTAATAATGATCCCACTAATTTGTAGATTGATCAATCTTATGAATTATTTGATAAAGGTGGGTTATGAATTATTTGATAAAGGTGGGTTTGGAGGGGTCATGACTTTATTTTGTGATAATCGCACTATTTTGGAAGAGTGTCAAATTTGCATGCATGTGGATCATGAAGAGAAAATTTTATGTGATAGATACATTGTTGAATTTGATTATGATCCTACATGTAATTGTTATGAGAGAGGAAAATATGGTTGTAGAAATTTTCATGTTGCAAAATTACCTCTCGTTATGTTGAGATTGCTATTGTTGCTTTCTTCTTCCTTGCATATGGTAGTTTTTGCTTGTCTTGATAATTTGTTTGCTTGTAAAATCCCTATGCATAGGAAGCATGTTAGACTTAAACTTGTTTGTCACATGTTTTATGATGCTCTCTTTGTGGTTCAATTGCTATCTTTCATGTGAGCATCATTAAAATTATCAATGCCTAGCTAAAAGGCTTTAAAGAAAAGCGCTTGTTGGGAGACAACCCAGTGTATTTCCTTTCTGTTTTTGAATAAATAATTCTTCTAGCCTATGGTTAGAGGTGGTTTTGTGTTTTAATTAGTGTTTGTGCCAAGTAAGACCTTTAGGATGGCTTATGGTGATAGTTAATTTGATTTTGCTGAAAGACGGAAACTTTTGCGCCCACGAAAACAATTCTCATTTAACAGATGTGTGATAAAATACTAACTCTTTTTTGCAGAATATTAATAAAAAAATTGCTTACGTTGTCCTAATTGTTCAAAAATTTTGGAGTTACATAAGTATTCGAGAGTTACAGATTGTTTTGTTTTTGACAGTTTCTGTTTTGTATGTGTTGTTTGCTTATTTTGATGAATCTATGGGTACTATCGGGGGGTATGAAACATGGAAAAGTTGGAATACAGTAGATATTACACCAACATAAATAAATAATGAGTTCACACAGTACCAAAGTGGCGATTTATTTTCTTATACTAACGGAGCTTATGAGTTTTGTGTTGTGAAGTTAGAAGTTTGGGGTAAGGATTTGATGGACTATGGAATAAGGAGTGGCAAGAGCCTAAGCTTGGGGATGCCCAAGGCACACCAAGGTAATATTCAAGGACAACCAGGAGCCTAAGCTAGGCATCCCCTCTTTCATCTTCGTCTATCAGTAACTTTACTTGAGACTATATTTTTATTCATCACATGATATGTGTTTTGGTTGGAGCGTCTTGTATGATTTAAGTCTTTACTTTTTAGTTTTCCACAATCATCCTTGTTGTACACACCTTTTTAGAGGGACATGCATGATTCGTGATTTATTAGAATACTCTATGCGCTTCACTTATATCTTTTGAACTAGCCAATTTTGCTCTAGTGCTTCAGTTATATATTTTTAGAGCACGGCGGTGGTTTTATTTTATAGAAATTTTTGAACTTTCATGCTTCACTTATATTATTTTGAGAGTCTTTAAACAACATGATAATTTGCTTTGGTTATAAATTTAGTCCTAATATGATAGGCATCCAAGGGGGGTATATATATTAAAAACTTTCATATAAAGTGCATTGAATACTATGAGAAGTTTGATTCCTTATGATTGTTTTTGAGATATAATTACGGTGATATTAGATTCATGCTAGTGAGTAGTTATGAATTTGAGAAATACTTGGGTTAAGGTTTGTGAGTCCCGCAACATGCACGTATGGTGAACCGTTATGTAACGAAGTTGGAGCATGAGATATTTTTTGATTGTCTTCCTTATGAGTGGCGGTCGGGGACGAGCGATAGTCTTTTCCTACCAATTTATTCTCCTAGGAGCATGCGCGTAGTACTTTGTTTTGATGACTAAAGATTTTTGCAATATGTATATGAGTTCTTTATGACTAATGTTGACTCCATGGATTATACGCACTCTCACCCTTCCACCATTGCTAGCCTCTCTAGTGTCGTGCAACTTTCTCCGGTGCCATACCTTTCTCAAAACAGCCACCATACCTACCTATTATGGCATTTTCATAGCCATTCCGATATATATTGCCATGGAACTTTCCACCGTTCCGTTATTATGACACGCTTCATCATTGTCATATCGCTTTGCATGAACATGTAGTTCACATCGTATTTGTAGCAAAGCCACCTTTCATCATTTTTTATACATGTCGCTCTTGAGTCATCGCACACCCTGTTACACCACCGGAGGCATTCATATGGAGTCATATTTTGTTCTGGTATCGAGTTGTAATTCTTGAGTTGTAAGTAAATAAAAGTATGATGATCTTCATTATTAGAGCATTGTCCCATGTGAGGAAATAAAAAAAAGGCCAAATAAAAAAAGAGAAAGCCCAAAAAATGAGAGAAAAAGAGAGAAGGGGCAATGTTACTATCTTTTTTCCCACACTTGTGGTTCAAAGTAGCACCATGATCTTCATGATAGAGAGTCTCGTATGTTATCACTTTCATATACTAGTGGGAATTTTTCATTATAGAACTTGGCTGTTATATTCCAACGATGGGCTTGCTCAAACTGCCCTAGGTCTTCATGAGCAAGCAAGTTGGATGCACACCAACTTAGTTTTCTTTTTTATCGTTCATAAACTTATAGCTCTAGTGCATCCGTTGCATGGAAATCCCTACTCACTCACATTCATATCTATTGATGGGCATCTCCATAGCCCGTTGATACGCCTAGTTGATGTGAGACTATCTCCCTCTTTTTGTCTTGTCCACAACCACCTTCTATTCCACCTATAGTGCTATGTCCATGGCTCACGCTCATGTATTGCGTGAAAGTTGAAAAGATTGAGAACATCAAAAGTATGAAACAATTGCTTGGCTTGTCATTGGGGTAGTGCATGTTTTGAATATTTTGTGTGATGAACATGAAGCATAGCCAGACTATGTGATTTTGTAGGGACGAGCTTTCTTTGGCCATGTTATTTTGAGAAGACATAATTGCCTTGTTAGTATGCTTGAAGTATTATTGCTTTTATGTCAATATTAAACTTTTGTTTTGAATCTTATGGATCTGAGCATTCATGCCACAATAAAGAAGTATTACATGGATAAATATGTTAGGTAGCATTCCACATCAAAAAATCTATTTTTATCATTTACCTACTCGAGGACGAGCAGGAATTAAGCTTCGGGATGCTTGATACGTCTCCAACGTATCTATAATTTTTTATTGTTCCATTCTATTATATTATCTGTTTTGGATGTTTTATATGCATTTATATGCTATTTATATTATTTTTTGAACTAACCTATTAACCTAGAGCCTAGTGCCAGTTTCTGTTTTTTTCTTATTTTTGAGTTTCGCAGAAAAGGAATACCAAATGGAGTCAAAACGGAATAAAACCTTCGCGATGATTTTTCTTAGACCAGAAGACAACCAGGAGACTTGGAGATGAAGTCGAAGGAGCCATGAGGTGGCCACAAGGATGGAGGTCGCGCCCAGGGGGTAGGGCGTGCCCCCACCCTTGTGGGCCCCTCGTGCACCTCCTCGCCTAATTTTTCGCCTATATATACCCATATATCCCCAAACCACCAGGGGAGTCCACGAAAACACTTTTCCACTGCTGCAACCATCCGTACCCATGAGATCCCATCTAGGGGCCTTTTCCGGCATCCTGCCGAAGGGGGATTCGATCACGGAGGGCTTGTACATCAACTCTATTGCCCTTCCGATGAAGCGTTAGTAGTTTACCTCAGACCTACGGGTCCATAGCTAGTAGCTGGATGGCTTCTTCTCTCTCTCTCTCTCAATCTCAATACCATGTTCTCCTCGATGTTCTTGGAGATCCATTCGATGTAATACTCTTTTGCGGTGTGTTTGCCGAGATCCGATGAATTGTGGATTATGATCAGCTTATCTATGAATATTATTTGAATCTTCTCTAAATTCTTTTATGCATGATTTGATTTCTTTGTAATTCCCTTCGAACTATCGGTTTGATTCGGCCAACTAGATTGGTTTTTCTTGCAATGGGAGTAGTGCTTAGATTTGGGTTCAATCTTGCGGTGTCCTTTTGCTAGTGACAGTAGGGGCAACAAGGCACGTATATATTGTTGCCATCGAGGATAAAAAGATCGGGTTTTCATCATATTGCATGAGTTAATACCTAGTGACAGTAGGGGCAGCAAGGCACGTATTGTATTGTTGCCATCGAGGATAAATGATGGGGTTTTCATCATATTGCTTGAGTTAATTGCTCTACATCATGTCATCTTACTTAATGGATTACTCCGTTCTTTATGAACTTAATACTCTAGATGCATGCTGGATAGCGGTCGATGTGTGGAGTAATAGTAGTTGATGCAGAATCGTTTCGGTCTACTTGACACGGACGTGATGCCTATATTCATGATCATTGCCTTAGATATCGTCATAACTTTGCGCTTTTCTATCAATTGCTCGGCAATAATTTGTTCACCAACCGTATTATTTACTATCATGAGAGAAGCCTCTAGTGAAACATATGGCCCCGGGTCTATCTTCCATCATACAAGTTCTATTTTCCATCATATAAGTTTCCGATCTATAATTTTAGTTTCCGCCTTACTATTTTGCAATCTTTTACTTTTCAATCTATAAACCAAAAATACAAAAATATTACTTTACCGTTTGTCTATCTCTATCAGATCTCACTTTTGCAAGTAACCATGAAGGTAATGACAACCCCTTTATCGCGTTGGTTGCAAGTTGTTGTTTGTTTGTGCAGGTATTCGGTGACTTGTGTGTTGTCTCCTACTAGATTGATACCATTGGTTCTCAAACGGAGGGAAATACTTATCTCTACTTTGCTGCATCACCCTTTCCTCTTCAAGGGAAAAACCAATGCAAGCTCAAGAAGTAGCAAATCACCGTGCTTGTTGATCGTTGGAGGCCGGAGACACACAGTTTCCATTTTCGGACCGGGGAGATGACCGTGACGCTCGAGGATATTGCTATGATTGCCGGTCTTCCAATCAAGGGGAATCTTCTTTGTACGAGCACCGATTCTGATGGGTGACGCGAGCAGATGCATGCCCTTATCGGTATGGTTCCTCCGGAGCCTCAGGAACCAGAAGAAGAAGACAAGAAGAAGGAAAGAGTCGCAGTTGGTGCTCCTTTCACCTGGATTGCATGGAACTTTGGTTCTTGCCCTGAGGATGCTAATGAGGATGAGGTCAAGACATATGCTCGCGTCTACATGTGGTACGTTATATCCAGGACTATGTTTGTTGATGGCACAGGCAAGAATGCTCCATGGATGTGGCTGAAGGCGTTGACCGTCTTCAATAGCAAACGGAGTTGGAGTTCAGCGACACTAGCATACCTATATAGACAGTTGTTTCTTTTTCACTTCATTTCTACATTATCAATATGATCTTCCTGTTAATTCAACCTTGTTCTCTTTTATGTGCAGTTGGATGAAGCCTGTTGTAGGACCTCAAAGGCAGAGGTATTGGTGGTTGTATGCTCACACTTTCTGTATGGAGCTGGGAGCGATTGCTGGTTGGACGATGATACGTCTCCAACGTATCTATAATTTTTAATTGCTCCATGCTACTTTATCTACTGTTTTGGACTATATTGGGCTTTATTTTCCACTTTTATATTATTTTTGGGACTAACCTATTAACCGGAGGCCCAGCCCAGAATTGCTGTTTTTTGCCTATTTCAGTGTTTCGAAGAAACGGAATATCAAACGGAGTCCAAACGGAATGAAACCTTCGGGAACGTGATTTTCCAACCAAATGTGATCCAGGAGACATGGACCATACTCCAAGAAGTTCCAGAGGCGGTCACGAGGGTAGAGGGCGCCCCCCTGGGCGCACCCCCCTACCTCGTGGGCCCCTTGACGCTCCACCGACGTACTCCTTTCTCCTATATATACCTACATATCCCCAAACGATCAGAACAGGAGCCAAAAACCTAATTCCACCGCCGCAACCATCTGTATCCACGAGATCCCATCCTGGGGCCTGTTTCGGAGCTCCGCCGGAGGGGGCATCCACCATGGAGGGCTTCTACATCCGATGAAGTGTGAGTAGTTTACTTCGGACCTTCGGGTCCATAGCTAGTAGCTAGTTGGCTTCTTCTCTCTTTTTGGATCTCAATACAAAGTTCTCCCCCTCTCTCATGGAGATCTATTCAATGTAATCTTCTTTTTGCGGTGTGTTTGTTGAGACCGATGAATTGTGGGTTTATGATCCAGTATTATCTATGGAAAATATTTGATTCTTCTTTGAATTCTTTTATGTATGATTGAGTTATCTTTGCAAGTCTCTTCAAATTATCCTTTTTGGTTTGGCCAACTAGATTGGTAGTTCTTGCAATGGGAGAAGTGCTTAGCTTTGGGTTCAATCTTGCGGTGTCCTTACGCAGTGACAGAAGGGGTTGCAAGGCACGTATTGTATTGTTGCCATCGAGGATAACAAGATGGGGTTTTTTATCATATTGCATGAATTTATCCCTCTACATCATGTCATCTTGCTTAAGGCGTTACTCTGTTTTTAACTTAATACTCTAGATGCATGCTGGATAGCGGTCGATGAGTGGAGTAATAGTAGTAGATGCAAAATCGTTTCGATCTACTTGTCTTGGACGTGATGCCTATATACATGATCATTGCCTAGATATACTCATAACTATGCTCAATTCTGTCAATTGCTCAACAGTAATTTGTTCACCCACCGTAGAATACTTATGCTCTTGAGAGAAGCCACTAGTGAAACCTATGGCCCCCGGGTCTATTCTCATCATATCAATCTCTATCACATTATTTACTTGCTTTATTTTTACTTTGCCTTTTACTTTTTACTTTGCATCTATCTATCAAAAATACCAAAAATATTATCTATCAGATCTCACTCTCGTAAGTGACCGTGAAGGGATTGACAACCCCTAATCGCGTTGGTTGCGAGTTGTTATCGTTTTGTGTAGGTACGAGGGACTTGTGCATGGTCTCCTACTGGATTGATACCTTGGTTCTCAAAAACTAAGGGAAATACTTACGCTACTTTGCTGCATCATCCTCTCCTCTTTGGGGAAAACCAACGCAGTGCTCAAGAGGTAGCAGATGACCGAAGGTCATGAAGTACGAGGATTGGGACAACAAAGACGATCCACTATGGTTCCCCACTTGGGCTTACAAGTGGGATGTGTTAAATGAGACAACGGATGATCCCTCGATGATGTACAAGTTGTACACGAGCGAGATGGACACGATTACGGCTAAGAAGGTGAATCGACATTGCACAAGTGATTCTCATGCTTCTATCATAACTCAAAATCAAATTTACAATCCATGCTATGTTGTAGGTGGAATGAGACTTGTATGGAAAAGGGGATAGTTTTGGTAACCCTAGAGAGTTCATGCTGAATCCGATGTGCCTTAGGGATAGGGAACTTTGGCATATGCGGTGCCCACTCATATGCAACTGGGCGGTTGAGCTTCACATGCCACATCGGGTGTACCGCCAGTTTAGTTTGTTCTAGCCTCACCCGCGGGAGTGGGAGGACACAGACAAGTTGCTACACGCGTAAGATATAATTAAACATGTGCACTTAGCAGCTTCTCGGCGGTTTCGATGGTGTTAATATTCTGTTTCTAACTTACAGGTTGGATAGGAGAAGGCAGCGGGAGATCAAGGACTAGGACAAGCATCACAGAAAGTATGTCATACAGTTCGCGCTTAGTGTGGAGCAAGCTAAGGCTAGAAAACGATCGCAGCTTCGTGAGCACTGCCCGATCGCGTTCAACAACTATCTCACATCACTACTGGAATCAGGATCTTTGCCGTCAGACAGCTCCTTGCCATCAGCTAGCTGACGGCAAAGAAGGTCTTTGCCATCAGTTACAAAAAACTGACGGCAAAGATCATGTTTGCCGGCCGCCTGCTCTTTGTCGTCTGCTAGCTGACGGCATAGAAGCTTTGCTGTCTGCTAGCAGACAGCAAAGAGGGTTAGTGGGCCACCCTCCCTCTTTGCTGTCTGCTAGCAGACGACAAAGAAAATGGCAAAACTAACGCCTGTTTCCCCCGGCCCCACCCCACTAGCTAGGCTATTTGTCGTCTGCTAGCTGACGACAAAGAGTTTTAACCTAACTACAAAATGGTCAGCGCCCGCACCCCACCCCTCTCTCTTCCCACTCACCTCACCCACCCCACCCCCGTGCCTGAGCCGCCCCCGCCCCCGACACCCACCGCCCCGACCCCCAAGGCCGCCTGCCGCCCCGCCAAGGCCTTGCGGCCGCCCCGCCACGCAAGCCACCCGCTGCCCGTCGCCGCTCTGCACCCCGCCGCCCGGCGCCTCTCCGTCCAGCCGCCCCGCGCTGCCCTGCGCCGCTCCGTCCAGCCGCCCCCTGGTGAGGTTCTTCATTTTCTTTCTTTCTTTTTTTAGTTGTTTTTTGATTTAGGTTGTACTGTTAGTAATTTAGGTTAGTTGATTTAGTTGCTTTTTTGAGATTAATAGATTTTTAGTTAGTAGATTGTAGGTTAGTTTTTTATATTTAGTCATGTTTTAGGTTAGTAGATTTTAGGTTAGTCATATTTTAGGTTATTAGTATATTTTGTGAGATGAAAAAGGAAAGGAAAGAAGGAAAAGTAGAAGTGGAGAGGAAAAAGGGAAATAAGGAAAATGAAGAAGAAAAGGAAGGCAAGAGGAAGAAAGAAAATAGGGAAGAAGAAGAAAAAGGAGAGGAAAAAGGAAAATAAAGAAGAAGAAGAAGAAGAAGAAGAAGAAGAAGAAGAGGAGGAGGAGGAGGAGGAGGAGGAGACGAATAGAAGAAGAAGAAGACATGACTGGCACCCCGACACGCTGACCCCGACACCCCGACCCCCTGACCTCGACACGACACCCCGACACCCCGACCCCGACACTGCGACCCTGACACAGCACCCCGACCCCGACACGGCACCCCCGACCCCGACACAGCACGCCGACTCCGACATGACACCACCGTCACCCCGACCCCCGACACGACACCACCGTCACCCTGACACGGCACCCCCGACCACGACCCAGACACGACACCCCCGACCACTAGTAGAAAACAGGGCTTTGGTCATAGCTCAATATACACATTAGTCCCGGTTGCATTACAAACCGGGACTAATGTGAGCATTAGTCCCGGTTCGAGCGGCTAAAGGCATTAGTCCCGGTTCGAATGAGACCTTTAGTACCGGTTCGTGTCTCGAATCGTGACTAAAGGGGTTCGTGTCTCAAACTCTACACCCCCTTGTCGCCATTTCAGTTTTGAAAATAAAAACAAAAGAAAATGATAAAAACTTCAAAAAATAAAATCCTTCGAAATGTAGTTATATTACTACATTTACTAGTTATGAAAATTAAAAAAACATAAATTTGGACATGCTTTGCAAAAAAGTGTTGTGAAAAAGTAAAACAGAAAAAAACGTATAATATATCAAAATGTTCAGCACGAAAGTCCGCATCCGATTTTGACAGTCGTAAGCCGTTTTGCCAATTTTTAGAATCCTCAAATTCTAAAAGGAAGAAAAGTTATGCTCAAATTTCAGTTTTTTTTGAATTTTGGTTAAATCTGGTCAAACTATGGTCAAACTACTTGTTCAAGAAGTATTAGTGTTACTAAATAATTATTCAAGAATATTAGTTTTACTAAATAATTATTTCAGTTTTTTTGAATTTTGATCAAATCTGGTCAAACTATGGTGAAACTACTTATTCAAGAAATATTAGTGTTACTAAATAATTATTGTTTTTTAGAATAATAGTTTCAAACTCAAACAGTGAAACATGTGACTTCATGCTCAAGCTAAACTCCCGAGGGTTAATAGGATTGACATCTTACTATTGTCAGGAAAACAACAAGTGCAGACTTGGAAACGAGGAGAAATAGAAACCGGAAATTAAGCGTGCTCACGCTGGAGTAGTGAGAGGATGGGTAACCGGCCGGAAAGTTAGATGTTTTGGAATGACGAGGGGTGATTAAAGATTAGAGGTTAAATTTAGCAATGATAAGGGTGATTAGAGATTAAATTGTAAAATAATTCAGAAATTTGAAAAAAAAAACTTAAAATTTAAAAAAATTAAAAAATTTAAAAAATTAGTAAAATTTCCTTTAGTCCCGGTTGGTGTTACCAACCGGGACTAAAGGTGGAGCTCCAGACAGCAGCCACGTGGAGGGCCTTTAGTCCCGGTTCGTAACAGAATCGGGACTAAAGGGGGGGCCTTTAGTACCGACCCTTTAGTCCAGGTTCCAAAACCGGGACTAAAGACCCTCTGGAACCGGGACAAATGAGACTTTTTCTACTAGTGGACACCTCCCAAAAAAGGTGCTCTTCGTCCTTCCAGAGGCCGACGGGGTCATATATTTGTGAATTATGAGTTAGGTCATATATTTTTCGATTTTGTTATAAAAAACATCATATTTGTGTTGATCGGGTGGTTTTAAATGTGCAGTTGTTTCATCGCTGCGAGGGTTTGGTGTTTGACGACCTCCCCGTGCGTTCGACGAGCTCTGCCCCTGCATTCGTGGGTGAGCACAAATGACATCTCCTCCTCCCCCTTCATTTGCATTGTTCCAATCTTCGTGCCGATGAAATTTGCTAACTATAGGTGTCTTCAATCATCACTATGCATGACAACTATGCGTCTCCCGTTCGAAAGGGTTATATCTGTAAATATGCATGCATTTGCATATTTATAACCGTGATTCTTTCGAATTGTCCAACGTTATCGATGGACAACCCAAGTATGTGTAGATTGGGTTCGTTTTTCCATATGCTCTGCTCCAGATCCGATGCAGAATTTCGTCAGTGTCTCCCTGTTGTTCTCCGGGTACACATCCTCTCTACTTATTGCCGAGACGTGTATCAGGAGAACAGCGGGGAGGTGTTACTGAAATTTTACGTCGGATCCGGAGCAGAGTATGGGAAAACGAACCCAATCTACACTACACCACGCCCCACTATAGCTCACATGCCGTTTGTTGGTAAAACTTTATATAAGCCATCATGTCATGTGTCCGTAAAGATATTGACACACACTCTGTTGGTAAGCGTCCATATATAAACACGATGTCTATTGGCAAAAGTATAGACACAATGCATGTCAGTAAAAATATACACAAAGGCAGAGTGTGTGACGGTAATTTTTGAAACCATCAACACAACGTGTGTTGGCGAATGATTTAGGCTCACAAAGGCGGCAAGTTGAAAATTAAATGAAATTGTAGCGGGCCTGTGGGTGAAATCTTTGGCGGTGATATCCTAAAGTAGCGGGCCTCTGGGCGAAATTTTTGCCGCGGGTGTCCCTAAATCCTCTCCGCCAACAAACTAGACCTCCCAAACCCAAATCTCACATAGAGCTCCCAGATCCGCTTCCTCACGCAGGTAGCCCCGCCGCCGTGGCCGCCGACTGTCTTCTTCGCGACCAGGACTGACCCCTTCCACCTGTAGCCACTGCCACCCCATGATGCCCCGTCGTGCCCTGTATCTCGACGCGACCTGCATCTGGCCGCCGATGTTCCTCTCCGCCGTCAATGTAGTTCTGTCGCCTGCATCTCGAGTTCTTGACACAGCCCCGCCACTGACGGTCCTCACCAGCACCGTGACCGACCCCTTCGCCCCTGCAACCACTGCCACCCAGGGATGCCTCGCCATGCCCTGCATCTCGATGCGATCGACATCTGGCGACCGAAATCTCACCTCACTGTGCCCTTTGTCTCGCAGATCCCACGGTGCCCTGCATCCGCCCGCTGCTCCCCGTCCACCTGAAGGTCCACTGACGTCCATGCCCCTCTCAAGGCCTCCTCACCTCTGCACCCCCTCCTGACAGTCCACGCCATCTGCATCCCACCAGACCCCCCGCATCCCCTCCCGAGGTTTGCTTCTCACATGGCGAGTGGAACTATTCTACGAAATTTGAGATGTATACATTCAGATGTATGCAGTTTCACCCATTGCTGAAAAATGTGCTATCCAATTTCAGATTTTGTGAAGCCAAAATGAGCTAGGGTCTGGATATCAGAAGCATAGCGTGTACAATATCTGAAGTTCTGAACATTGAAGACTTGCGTGCAGCTCATCGGTATGCCTTCCTTTAATCTTTGAAGCCTAAATTCTGAATTGTTTCTTTTTCATACAAGCTTAGAGTTTCTCACATTTTACTACATTTGTACAAGACAACAGGAATATAGCGTGTACAAGACCCGAACGATTTATTGCTTTCTATCTTACATGTTCAACTCACTTTCTTTTCCTGTCCAAGAAGAGCATGCCATGTTCAACTTTCGGATGCTAGATACTAGCGCTGTCGTTTAGAGATGCAAATTGTTTCATTAAATAAAGCATTACTCATTTATATTAATCACTAGTGAAAAATGGCTTTTCTATGGCAAGCATCCAATTACCTTTGCCTATTATTTGCTAGTTCTTCATCTGGTCTGGTATTATGTCCAGCTACCACCGTTGTTATTTCTATTCACTTACGGATAGTGTAAACTATAGTTTTGTTTGTTCATCTTACAAATTATTTTTGGATTCCAATAACTGTTTTTGAGTCAAACGACTAGTCGTGAGTCGTGACTAGTCAATGAGTTGTAAAAAAAGTCGACTCAACAATCGTGTTGAAGAGTTGCGACTAGTTGCAACTGTAGGGTCGACTATTGAAGAGTTGCTACCCCATAACGACTCGAAAACCTTGATTCCAATTGAAACTTATCAAGTCGAGACTCGAGAGTTATAACCAAGTTAAAGAATCGGGGTATGACAATTGACCGTGTCAAAATTACTAACTTCCCTTCTTTGCATCTCATCTCAGGACCCGTATTTTGTAGTTGACCCAATGTCTTCCACAAGTTCTACTCAGCCCATTAGTTCAGCACCAAGTTCTTCATTCTACTACACCATACAGTGAGAATGTCAGATCTCGTGACATGTGTGGTCAAATATGGTACTTCATGTTTTTCACGTGAAGGAAATGTCAAGCTTCTTGGCAGAAGACTCCCAGGATTACTTCTTGCTTGTTATATTATTATATATTATGTGTTCTCAGCAGCTTACATTTCATGCTCTGCTTAGTGAGTCAGTTTTAGCAAAGTTAGTCCCTTCTCTGAAAAATAACTCCGGTGGTTAATAGACTACTTTTGGAATGGCAATTTGAACCAACCAGGAAGAAAATTCACTATGTTCTCTCATGCCACATCAGTCTGAACTCTGCAGATTAATAACTACTTTTTGCTTTTTAAAACGTACAATCTGGTGTCAGATCAACTGGTGCATCCCAACCACCACCAACAGAAATGACCAGAAATTCCTTGTGGTTTGTCAAATGAACCATACATTTTCTATCAAGGCTTGGGTATGGATAGCTACCTTCCGCATCAATGTAGAAAGACATTCATGATCTACTCTCTGTGAGCACAAGTTATTATGCGATGCTCCATTCTTTTTAGACATTTTACTGCTTCTGCCGGTTACAACTTTTGTTCTTACGACATGGTTTCTTCTTTCTAATTTGTGTCAGCCACTGAACTACCGTTAGGATATATGGCAAGAAGTTTCACCAGCAAAACCAAAATGCCATGTCATAATATCATCCTCGTTTCTTAAATCATAAGAACTTTTCTTTCTTGTCTTTTTCGCTTTAAATTCTTTCTACTCATAAAAAAACTTTCTACTAGAAGTACAAACTTTTTACTCATACCAATGTTAAATGTTTAGGCACTAAAAACACATGATTCACTGCCTTAATATTGTTCATCATCTTTGTTTCAGTGTGAACGTAGAAAGAGCAACAATGATATCTAAGATTCAGCATTACCGAAGTATGATTCCTTTGCTCCCTTTTTTGGTTAAAGTTGCTTAAAAAATCATTGCAATTTGACATGTGCAACTATGTTTCAGATCAGGAAGAACTTGGAACTCATTGTAGTTGACGTATGGACGCTGAACATTGGCTTGGTGTTAACTCTGGCCACTGAACACTTCGGCAATCTTCTGTAGTTTATGTCTTTTGAGAATAGGTAGTGTGAATTGTATTATTCTAGTGTGTTTTGTGTAATGAACTATCATGTTCTATATTGCGTCAATCAGGTTTGGATTTTTGAGATATGCCATAAATATGTAAACTTTATCAGATTTGTGTATGATGGCTGAATTTGGTGTGAATTGTGTGTCGTGCTGAGATATTTCCAACTTAATCATTTTTCTATATTGTGCTACGATGAGAGATTTGGTTAATTTAATCACAATTAGTAAGTCACAGTTTGTGTTGGCAAGTAGAGTGTACAGGCAGTCTGTCCGCTGGCATGTAAATCGTATATAGACAAGCTGTGTGTCGGCAAGTGAAACATTTATAAACAAACATGTCTGTTGGAAAGAAAAGTACATAATGATGCACACGTCTGTTGCCAAGTGAAACATTTACCAACACACTAGTCTGCTAAACAGACGACTTGCTGACACAGTGTCTGTCAGCAAGTTAAGTGTCTGTTGGTAAATCTGGCTCTTGACAGCTCAGATGCCAACAGACGTGTCTAGACAGCTAGTACGTCGGCAAATGTCCATGCAGACAAATTAACTGTTGGGAAAGCCTTTATTTACCAACTCACACGTGTGTTAGCTATAGTGGGGCGTTGTGTAGTGCTACCCATACTCGGGTGGGATTAGGACCTATCTTTACCTATTAGCGTCTAGCATGCATGGACGTAATAAAAGTGACAAACTCCATTAACTGATGAATATATACATGTTGATTTATATATATATATTTCTTATGTGTCCAGTAGCTAGGCAAGATGAGTGATCGTGCATGGATGTACACCGGTCACACTAGTCAGAAAGACATGACCAATGAATGGTTAACAAAAATCAAGGGGTTTGTGAGAGCCGCATTTGCAAATGACCAGAGGACAACCCGATGCCCCTGTGCCGGGTGCGACAATTGGCACAAGAGGACAGAGGATGAAATGGACAAACACCTGCAAAAGAGGGGGTTTACGCAAGGTTATACGGTATGGACATTTCATGGCGAGTCTGCCCAACGTGCTAGAGCTGAGGTGCTTCGTCGTCGCACCGACGAGCATGGTACCGAGATGGAAGACATGTTATAAGACTTTGATGATGCTCGGGATTCGGACGATGAGATGGAGGCATCTGCAAAGGCCTTCAATGAAATGTTGGAGTCTTCAAAACGTCCTCTCCACGAGCACACTGAGCTTTGTCAGCTGGATGCCATCTCACAAATAATGGCTCTGAAGGCTCAATTCAACTTGGGCAGGGAATGCTATGACGCGCTGATGACAGTATTTGGACGTTTTCTACCCAAAAGCAGTTACTACCTGCAAACCTGTACCAGTCACACCAAATCCTCTATGCCCTTAAGATGCCCTATGAGAAGATACATGCCTGTGATAAGGGATGTGCTTTATTTAGGCTCCAGTATGCGGACTTGAACTATTGTCTCATTTGCAAGTCATCTAGGTATGTTATGGTAGACAACGGTATGGGTGAGAAGACGCAGACCAAAATCCCAGTGAATGTTCTTCGGTATATGCCAATTGTACCAAGACTTCAATGTATTTTCATGGTCGAAGAGACGGCCAGACAGATGCCATGGCACAAAACGAGCAAAAGAACCCAACTAGATGTAGATGGGAAGCTAATGATGGTGCACACATCGGACGGTGAAGCATGGAAGCGCTTCGATGCATTACATCATGAAAAAACGGCAGATCCAAGGCATCCTCGAGTCACCATCAGCACAGATGGGTTCAGTGTGTTTGTCTGATGGTAGCCCAATACAGTTGTTGGCCCGTATTTGTCATTCCACTCAATCTCACCCCCGAACAGATTATGCAAAGAAAGAACATTTTCCTGACATTGATAATTTCAGGGCTCAACTATCCAGGGAAGAATATGAATGTGTACATGCAGCCACTGAAGGATGAATTGCAAGAAGCCTGGGATAATGGGTTCAAGACATATGATGCCTTTAGCAAATAGAACTTCATAATTCGTGTCTGGTACATGTACTCGACGCATGACTTGCCGGCGGATGCGCTATTCGTTGGCTGGTGTGTGCATGGAAGGTTCCCGTGCCCCACATGTAAGGGAGCTCTTGAGTTTCGTTGGCTTCAGGCCGGTCGCAAGTTTTCTTGCTTTGACTTGCATAGACAGTTCCTGGATCCTCACCATATGTTCAGGAAAGACAAGAAGAACTTCATCAAAGGTAGAGTTGTCAAAAACTCTGCACCAGCTGCATTGACAGGCCAAGAGACCCTGGATCAGTTAAACGCTCTCGAGCCAGATCCAGAGTGTCCAGGGTATTTCAAGGGGTACAATTGGAAACACTCTTGGACACACAATACATGCTTGTGGGATCTGCCTTACTTCAAAGACCTCCTTTGCCCACACAACATCGACGTGATGCACACTGGAAAAAATATCGCCGAGGCACTTTTTGGTACATTGTTCGGCATAGATGGGAAGTCAAAGGATAATACTAAGGCTAGAGCCGATCTCGAGGCGCTATGTGATAGACCGTTACAAAATATGCAACCACCGAAAGGAAAGCAGAACTGGACAAAGCCAAAGGCATGGTTCAATCTTAGAAGGCCATCTATGAGGGAAATTATCTTGTGGGTGAAAATGCAGTTGATGTTCTCTGATGGGTATGCAGTGAATCTATAGAGGGGAGCGAGTCTTGAGAAATTAAAGATATTTTGTCTCAGGAGTCATGATTGGCACATAAGGATTGAGCGGGTAATGCCGGTGGTGTTGCGTGGCTTCATCCCTGAGGATGAATGGCTAGCACTGGCAGAGCTGAGCTATTTCTTCCGTGTTCTTTGTGCGAAAGAACTATTGCCTGGCCTGCTAGAAGAAATGGAAAAGTTGGCACCGGAGTTGATCTGCAAGTTAGAGAAGATCTTTCCGCCGGGCTTCTTTAATCCAATGCAGCACTTGATTTTGCATCTCCCAACCGAGGCAAGATTGGGGGGGCTGTGCAAAATCGTTGGTGCTACGCAACTGAGAGGACGCAGAAGACGCTTCGAGCAAAATGTAAAAATAAACGTAGAATCAAAGCATCGATGGCTGAGGCATTCATTACTGAGGAGGCGGCAAACTTCATGACAGCAAACTACGAAGCCAAAAATCGTCATTTGCATAATCTGAAGCCTCGGTACAATGCTGGCGACCCTAAAAAGGGTGGATCCAACCTCAGCCTATTCAGAGGGGATCTCGCACCATCCGGTGCTTCTAATTCCTTAATGTTGGATGTCGAAGAATGACGAACCATTTCGTTGTATATCTTCAACAACCTAACAGAAGTGCGGCCCTACATCGAGTAAGTTCTCGGTATACTGTTTTGCAACTTCTAATTCCTTTGAGCTTCTCTTATTTCCGGATAAATTTGATACAGTTGATACGTCGCCAAATTCTCGTATGGAGCGGTGATCCAAAAGGATTCTGTCGAAGAGTATGAGCTTCTGGCAAAGCATGGAGGCGGCTATCCCGGTTTCATCTCTTGGTTCAAACAAACAGTAATTTCCATTAGACCATTTCATTTCTTCTTCTAATTTGTGGCTAATGCAACAATCCTTTCGTATTAAACTTGTAGGCTAATTCAGAGTTTATGGACGCCGATTTGAGACAAGTCGCTAATGGTTTTGACTTTAATCACTTTCGTACCTATGGTAAAGATCTATCTATGGCCGACCGAAAGTCTACAAATTGTTGTGTCTCTGCTATCGGCGAAGGAGATATCGAGTATTATGGAAGAGTTGAAGAAATCTATGAACTTCAATTCTATGGTGCAAAACCACCAAACTTCGTAGTCTTCAAATGTTATTGGTTCCAGCCGAAGGAGACTAGAAGGACTCATGAACATATAGGGCTCGTGGAAATCAAACAGAGCACCCATTTGGATGTTCCCGATTTCTGTATTACAGCTCAACAGGCAACCCAAGTTTTCTATCTACCGTGGGCCTGTCAAAGTGATCCAAATCTCAATGGTTGGGATATCGTTTATAAAGTGCCCCCACGTAGACACCTCCCCCCAATGAAGAGAATTATGAACCTCACATTAACCCAGACACATATGAAGGAGAATTCTTCCAAGAAACACGTCTTTTCAAAAAATGTTTCAAGAACCACTCTACTTCATCCCAGAACATTGAAGTAGACAACGACAATGAAGAGTCAGAACTAGAAGAGGTTACTGCTGCGGATGACCTGTCAATGCTTGACCGATTACGTAAAGGAGGCCTCCCACATGTTGATGCATTTACTTATGATGATGATGAGCATGTCATTACTGATAGTGATGATGATGATGCATTTATTGATCTCGGAGCATATATAGACGATGAAGACACTACTAGAAAAAAGGCTATAGCTAATATGAACATTAATGGCGCACCACGTATGTGGTGTGCCACTGCTATATAGCGGTGGCGCACCATATATAGGTACGCCATTAGTGGTCATATCACTAATGGTGCACCACACCCACGGTGCGCACTACTAACAATTTTTTTATTTATTTTTTCAAAACTAGTAATGGTGCACCACAACCACGGTGCGCCACTACTAACGTCTCATGCACACAAACACACACAAACCACCCCCGATCACCTTTTAGGTTTTTAAAAAAATAAAAGAAAATAATAAAAGATTCAAAAAGATTCAAAAAAATTCAAAAAAATAGATGCCCATGTATTATGTGTTCTAGTTGTTAGGAGAATTAACAAACATGAATTTTGAATTTTTTTTGCAAAAGGTCGCCGTGTTTTCGGTAAAATGGACGTAACTTTTGCATACGACCTCTGATGAAAAAGTTTTTAATATGAAAAATCATCTACTCCAAAAGTTACATCCGAATTCAATGAATAGTGCACCACTACTATTTTCCCGCCTTCAGAATTCAAAAAAATAGCAATGGCGCACCAGTGCATGGTGCGCTACTGCTTAGTTGGGACAGAAGTTTAAAAGGGTCGGCCAGCCACTTACCCCTTCATTCTTCTCCTCCTCTCCTCCACTCCATCTCCTCCTCTCCAGTGACCTCCTCCTCCTCACGGTGCTCCTCCTCCGGTGACCTCCTCCTCATGGTGCTCCTACTCCGGCGACCTCCTCCTCCCTTCTCTCCTCCTCACGGGGATCCTCCTTCAGTGACCTCCTCCTCCCTCCTCTCCTCCTCACGGTGCTCCTCCTTCCTCTCATGCTCACGGTCCTCCTCCTCCTCCTCACCGGCGACCTCCCCCTCCCTCCTCTCCTGATCCTCACGGTCTCTCCTCCCTCATCTCCTCCTCACGGTCTCTCCTCCTTCCTTCTCTACTTCCGGCCACATGTGGAGCTCCCCCAGCACAAAGAACATACCAGATCCAGGTCGAGAACGAAATTTGAAAAAAATTCAAGCAAAAAAAAGAGCAAAAAACAAGCCAAAAAATGAGCCAGATCTAGATCCAGATCCAAATTCAAAATTCAAAAATAGCAATGGCGCATGATGGGGGTTAGACGGTGCACCACTACTATTTTCCCGCCTTCAAAATTTAAAAGAAAAATCAAAAAACAAGTTACCAGTGGCGCACCTGTAGCAATAGTAATGGCGCACTACAAGGTGCGCCACTGTTACCTGCAATACTAATGGCGCACCAGAGTTGCACCATTAGTATTTTTTACTAGTGGTGTCATAATAGTGGTGCACCTATAGTGTGCCATTAATGGCAAAAATATGTGCGCCACTAACAGCGTTTTTTCTAGTAGTGAGAGTAATATTAGTAATGTCAGGTATTGAATTATTATTATGTATATATATATATTATTATTATTAATTAGTTCATGTTATTAGTATTTAATTTTTTATTATGTTCATGATGATGATACACTTAAAAAAAATTATGTTTATGTTGTACTAATTTCGTTTACTCTTTGTCATTGCAGGTGTTGACAGATGGTGGGCGCGGGTCGAGAGCCCTCCGAGCCTCCTTCCTCGGAGCATGCTAGCAGGGGTGTTTCCATTCCACCCCAGCGCCTCCGGAGAGCGCTGCTATATAGTATGCAGACACCACTGGCGGGTGCTTCTTCTTCGGTCGGGAGAGGTCGGGGGAAGACGAAGAGGGGTCCTAGGGTGGACGTGGTGGCGGGAGAGGTAGGAAGGCTGCTACGCCTTCCTCGCCACCACCCCCAGCTGATTCTCCCGACCATAGAACTGCTCCGTCTGGGGTGGACCTGTCTCGGACTCCGGTCCACGAGCCTCGGGTCGCCGAGCCTTCATCCCACGAGACTCGGGTCCCAGAGTCTTCGTCCCACGAGACTCCGGTCCCTGAGTCTTCGTCCCACGTGACTCCGGAGGCTAGTGGCCATGCTGATCGTGGCGAGGACAGCTTTTCTGAGGATAGCTATAGCGAGGGTGAGCTGGTTGAGGGGGGCAAGAAGGTCTACCAACGTGGTGGTACAAAGCTCTCGTCCGTGCTGGTGACCCGTGATCAGAGGTGGTTGATTGAGCCTCATGGGGAGAAGTAAGTGCATTTTCTCTTTTTTAACCTTTTGCCTTCATGTTTCTTCAAATTAATATCTAATGTGTTGGCCTTGTCATACTGCAGGGGTTGGAAACACGCCCCAGGTGTCCGCAGGCCCAACCAGGTCCTTGGTGTGCTTTGCCGACACCACTTCCCGGGGTGGGTCACGTTGCCCGGTGAGGGTGAGGTTCCACAGCCAGGACTGAGTTGGGAGCTGTACGTGGCTGCCTCGGCCCCATCGGAGGAGAGGGTTGATGGTGTCTTGTGCGAGACAGTGGCCGACATTGTGATCCGGCGGTTTTGGGTAATTTCTCCTTTATAGAATTAAAAATCAACAGTAACTAGTGATTATACTAATCAGTGTTCTCTTGTTTGATTGCAGACCTTCTTCAGGTGTCTTGAGGAACACGAAGCGGACACGGATATGGTTCTCGAAGCCGAGTGCAAGCGCCTACTTCGGAACTTACGACACGAGGCTCTGGTGTAGTCTGTTTGAGACTACTACGCCTCGACTAACTTTAAGAGGTCCGAGACGAAGTGTCACGCCAAGTTTCTGAGTAAGGAGAAGTACATGAAGGTAATTACGTATTATTAAGGCCTTGTACTTAGTTTCCTTGATTTGATTCGTAGGCGTAGCACTGAAATTTCTCTTGTCTAACTTAGGTGCCCCCGAGATGGTGTGCGGATAGGATGGACTATTGGAGGCGTTGGTGGATGAGTGGTGCTCTCCCCAATGGCTAGCCGTCCACAACAAGGCCAGGGATAAGCGTGCCCAAATGCAAGGTGTGCCACACCATCAAGGGAGCTCCAACCTGTTTGAGTACGGGGATCACTGGGTATGTGGTTTGCTTCACGATTCATGCAATTTCATTCTTCATGCTAGCTTGAGCCCTTAACTAATATTTTGTTCCTCTCTTTTAGGTGCGACACAACAAGAAGGACGTGTCACCGTTTGTTCGATCTCTATGTCATGGCCCATACTTCCCCGTACAAGAAGGCCAAAGAAGGCCAAGGCATTACCTGAGAATGACCTCGATCATGCAGAGAGCATCACCAACATCTCCTCCCACAGCAAGCTCGTGAGGTACAAAGACGTTGGGAAGAAGAGGAAAGAGGAGGACTTCAACCCGAGTTAGAGTCCTTTTGATCCAGAGATCGTGATGCTATCTGGTGGCAGGAGGTACCATGGCTCGGTAGCCATTGGGTATGGACTGATATGTTGTCCTAGAACTCTCCTGGAGATCAAGAAGCGCCACACGAGCTCCGATCCTAAGATAAGGCCTCGTCCATGGCCAATGGAGCTTGCCGTCGAGACTAGGGACCGGGAGCTTCTGGCGGAGGCAAACAGGCAGGGCGCGGAGAGGGAGAGGGGCATGGAGGAGAGGATGGCTAGTCTATTGGAGGCAGAGAGGAACCGGAATGACGCGTCTCACCGGGCCCTATACGAGCTCCTCGTGGTAAGTTTCTCCTGCATATTAGCCAAATCATGCACGTAATGTTCGTTTCATTACTAACTAATATGACTGACTTGTGAAAACAAAATGTGCAGACCGTGTGCCAGAACAACGGTTAGACCCCTCCGCCGATGCCCCAGATTGGTATTAGCGCCCACGGTGAGTTTCATTTGAATGGTCATTAGTTATTAGTATTCACACTTGAGTTGCATCATGCTAAGGAGACATTGCAAATGATCTTTGGTGCAGCTTGCCTCCCTACAAGCATCGACCAATCCTTCTCCATCTGTCACCGGCGCAACCCCGACCGGTCCTTCACCTCCATGATGATGGTAAGTTTTCCCACGTGTTTTTCTTCACAAATGCATACTTAGCTTAAGAAATGACCTATTTAGCTCCAAAATGACCTATACTTAGCTTATTTTCCTCGAAAATGACATAATAACTTTACTTAGCTCCAAAATGACATACTTTACCTAGGATTGCTATAAAATGACCTATACTTAGCAATTTTTTCCTCCTAAATGACTTAATATGCTTAGTTAGCTAAAAAATGGCATACCTACCTAGGATAGCTCAATAATGATCTATACTTAGCTTAGCTAGTTCATTTTTGACATAATTAGCTTACTTAGGTAAAAATGGTATAATAACCTTGGTTTAGCTCCAAACTGTCATATAATTAGTTTATTTTCCTCCAAAATGACAAAATAACCTTACCTAGCTCCAAAATGACCGATTTCAACTAGAATAGCTCTAAAATGACCTACACTTACCATTTTGTCCTCCAAAATGAATAAATATGCTTAGTTAGCTCAAAAATGGCATAACTACCGAGGTTAGCTCAAAAATAACCTATATTTAGCTTCTTTAGTTTATTTATGATATACTAAGTAGACTTAGGTTAAAAAATGGCATAATAACCTTGGTTTAGCTCCAAACTGTCATATCATTAGTTTATTTTCCTCCAAAATGACAAAATAACCTTACCTACCTCCAAAATGACCGATTTTAAGTAGCATAGCTCTAAAATGACCTACACTTACAATTTTGTCCTCCAAAATGAATAAATATGCTTAGTCAGCTCAAAAATGGCATAACTACCTAGGTTAGCTCAAAACGTGCCTATACTTAGCTTCTTCGGTTCGTTTATGACATACTTAGCATACTTAGGTCAAAAATGGCATGATAATCTTGGTTACCTCCTAAATGACATAGACTTAGCTTATTTTCCTCGAAAATGACATAATAACCTTAGTAAGCTCCAAAATGACCTATTTACTTAGCTTAGCTCTAAAATGACCTACACTTCGCATTTTTACCTAGCTTAACTAAAAAATGGCATAATTACCTAGGTTACCTTAGTTACAAGAAGAAGAAGAAGTAGAAGAAGAGGAGAGGAGACTTCTTCTTCTTCTAGCTAGTCTTGTTCTTCTTCTTCTAACTTTCTTCTTTCCCAATTTGCAGATTTGCTTTAGATGAGGAAGCTTGCGTTGATGGAGTCTACTCTTCTCCTTGTGCTTCCTTTTTGTTTTGATTTTGTAGGATGAACAATGTGAAACTTTCTACCTATATATGTATGTGTGGATGAAACCGTTGTATGCTTGTTGTTGGATATGTTGGCTAGCTATATATGTTGCATATGGACTTTTGATTTGGTATGTATATGTGTTGGATGATCATATCCATATGGCAGGGATATGATTTGGTATGTATATGCATTGGTATGCTTGTTGAAAGTATTTTCAAATGTGTGTGTGTGTCTATATAGAGACTATTCTGGAGACAACCCCGGTTGGGAAAAGCGATGGGAAGATGCACTTCGAGCATTCATTAAGGTTCACATCTCCTTCAATTGTCCATGTAACATGTCTTTCTACGTTCGATATCTCATTCACTTATACATGTTGCAGTGCCAGGGCCAAAGGTTAAGGCGGTTATCAAACCTTGTCGGTTGTCATGACCCCGAATATGTATCACCCTAGCGGTCTAGGTTGGCGACACCATCAGATCCCACTTCTGGCCATGGTGCTACTTTGGAGGATGAGGATGTGGGTGTGGTCACCCAAGAGGTATGCCAATAGCCTATATTCAATTATTGATGCATTGCTAACTTTATCCTCACACGCGGTCTTTTCCATATCGTTTCTTTTTGTAATAGGTTGCTGATGACATGACCTTGGAGACCTATCAAGTTTGGTCGGCATACATGTTAAAGCCTAGGAGCGGAATCAACAAATACAGACTTGAAGACTTCACCGAAAGAGGCAAGAGGATGGTCCGCACCTGCTACCTCTTGAGCACTGCGTTGGATTTCCCCGAAGAGGAGAGGATGATGCAGCAAAGTAGCGTAAGTATTTCCCTCAGTTTTTGAGAACCAAGGTATCAATCCAGTAGGAGACCACGCACAAGTCCCTCGTACCTACACAAAAAGATAGCAACTCGCAACCAACGCTTAGGGGTTGTCAATCCCTTCACAGTCACTTACGAGAGTGAGATCTGATAGAGATAATATTTTTGGTATTTTTGATAGATAGATGTAAAGCAAAAGGTAAAAGGCAAAGTAAAAACAAAGCAAGTAAATAAAGTGATAGAGATTGATATGATGAGAATAGACCCGGGGGGCATAGGTTTCACTAGTGGTTTCTCTCAAGAGCATAAGTATTCTACGGTGGGTGAACAAATTACTGTTGAGCAATTGACAGAATTGAGCATAGTTATGAGTATATCTAGGCAATGATCATGTATATAGGCATCACGTCCGAGACAAGTAGATCGAAACGATTCTGCATCTACTACTATTACTCCACTCATCGACCGCTATCCAGCATGCATCTAGAGTATTAAGTTAAAAACAGAGTAACGCCTTAAGCAAGATGACATGATGTAGAGGGATAAATTCATGCAATATAATAAAAACCCCATCTTGTTATCCTCGATGGCAACAATACAATACGTGCCTTGCTGCCCCTTTTGTCACTGGGTAAGGACACCGCAAGATTGAACCCAAAGCTAAGCACTTCTCCCATTGCAAGAACTACCAATTTAGTTGGCCAAACCAAAAAGGATAATTCGAAGAGACTTGCAAATATAACTCAATCATACATAAAAGAATTCAGAGAAGAATCAAATATATTCCATAGATAATACTGGATCATAAACCCACAATTCATCGGTCTCAACAAACACACCGCAAAAAGAAGATTACATCGAATAGATCTCCACGAGAGAGGGGGAGAACATTGTATTGAGATCCAAAATGAGAGAAGAAGCCATCTAGCTACTAACTATGGACCCGAAGGTCTGAAGTAAACTACTCACACTTCATCGGAGGGGCTATGGTGATGATGTAGAAGCCCTCCATGGTGGATGCCCCCTCCGGCAGAGCTTCGGAACAGGCCCAAGATGGGATCTCGTGGATACAGAAGGTTGCGGCGGTGGAATTAGGTTTTTGGCTCCTGTTCTGATCGTACGGGGGTACGTAGGTATATATAGGAGGAAGGAGTACGTCGGTGGAGCTTCGAGGGGCCCAGGAGGTAGGGGCGCGCCCAGGGGGGCGCCCTCCACCCCCGTGACCGCCTCGTGGCTTTCTTTACGGAGGGTCCAAGTCTCCTGGATCTTATCTGATGAGATAATCACGTTCCCGAAGGTTTCAATTCGTTTGGACTCCGTTTCATATTCCTTTTCTTCAAAACACTGAAAAAGGCAAAAAAAACAGCAATTCTGGGCTGGGCTTCCGGTTAATAGGTTAGTCCCAAAAGTAATATAAAAGTGGAAAGTAAAGCCCAATATAGTCCAAAACAGTAAATAAAGTAGCATGGAGCAATCAAAAATTATAGATACGTTGGAGACGTATCAGCACCTCACGGATGGCGGCTTTTTATAACTATGTGGTTGAGGTGGAGGAACCGGAGCCGGAGCCGGAGCCGTTTGCTTGTGCAAAGAAGAAGAATATATCCGTCAAGAGGGGGGAAGAGGCAATAAGCGTGGAAGGAACTAGTCATCGTCCTCTATTTGTTATGTAACTCGCCTAGTTGGCATTTCCTTATGTCGAACTTGTTATGTCGTTGAACTTGAAGTGATGGTAGCCCTTAGTCATGTTGAACTTGAAGTGATTGTATCTCTTAGCAATGTTGAACTTGTAGTGAGTTACCACTCTTAGTAATGTTATCTTTGTTGAAGTTGAAGAGGTGTTGAAAATGTCAGAATGATGATCACTACTGTTTTTTCTATGATGCAAGTATATGTATAAGTATTGAAAATGTGCCTGAAATTACCAAGTGTGAGGGTGAAAAAATCACTAAGTGTTGGTGTGGCGCCTCTGAGCTAGGCGCCGCACCAACACTTAACGATTTTTTGGCACTCAAACTAGGTGAAAAGCATCTGTTGCTCTCTGGGCAGCTCTACCCGGACAGGCAACGCCTCGGAGATAGGCGTTGCACTGCATGGTGTGGCGCCTACCTCTGACGCGTTGCACGTCTGGGTAGAGCTGTCCAGAGACAACAATCTTGAAGATCATCGGCCAACTCCTTAAGACCACATGCCCTATAGAAGTTTGAACAAAAGTGCCTCATGCACCATCGATGGTGCAACGGAGCATGCCGGGGAATGACAATCTCCACCGCGTTAAGAATTCCTTGATGCCGATCTGATATGACATAAATTGTCCTCTGAGAGGGTAACACTTTCGACCTCAAAAGACGCAAAAACCACTCCCAGTTGTCATTGTTCTCCACCTCAACCAAAGCAAATGCCAATGGCAACACCCAGTTATTGGCATCACTTGCTATCGCAACCAACAAGGTGCCCTTGTATTGTCCGGTCAAGAACGTGCCATCAACAACGATGAGCGGCTACAGGGTTCGAAAGCCCTCACGCATTGCTCGAACGCCCATAATGCACGGCCAAATACTCGGACCTTTCTTCCGTCATGAACCGTTGTTTTTTCCCCATGAGGCTCGACCACATGAACCATGCCCGGGTTTGTGGCGGCCATGGCTAACAACAACCTAGGGATTCGGTTGTATGCTTCCTCCCAACTACTATACAACATCTTAAATGTGGCTTGCTTCGCATTCCATACAATATCAATAGTACGTCGTGTGTGTGTATTGTGGGCTATGAACCAGACAAATGCCGAGTCTATACGGCCGGCCTCACATGAAAAGGTGCCATCTCTGGGCTCCAATGCTACAATGGCGTTGCTGTTGGTGTTATCTTCCCAGCATCGATCCAATGCCTGTGATCGATCGAGCTACGAGGGGGAAATAATGGCGGTGGTTGGACAAAGAATGAACTCGTGGCCGTAAAATATGTAAAACATATACCATTAAACTGCAAAAGCGTCTTATATTTTAGAAGGGTGCAAATAGTGGCGGAGCATCGAAAATGCTTTTAGGGAGTACAAGTTCTTGTGCTACTACTTGACCAACGTAAGTCTAGATTTCTTTGGTAACCGCGTGAAACCTGTGGATTTGCCACCCGGGAACTTGCGGGCCACCTAAACAACCACCTAACTTGATCCACTAAGTCTCGTCGTTTTCTAGTTTCTGCCCGACCCTGGCTGGAACGCGGCATCAAAGTTCTAACACAGTCTCTTCGAGGCACCGACACACCGAACCAACCTACCATCACCACTCAACAGCGGAGGATCCTGAAAATGCAGGCAGACTTTTGTGATGCAGGGGCCAGGGTCGTAGGATCATAACTGCCTAGCGTGTAGTAGCACATTGCCGTTGAGGACCAACTATGGCTCAAGACGCTCAAATTCCCCTTTTGAAGGAAAACCAGAGGCAAGTTTAGACTTGGTGCCGAGTGTCTCGTTTTGGAACTTAATTTGGTCGCAAGTCTCCTCCCTTGGGAAATATTCCAAGTACATTCTTGACGATTCCGACGTGTTCTCCAAAAGCAGGTCTCTGTCGATCGGTTTTGGACACTGAACGCTTCAACAATCAACCACCCACACCCACGGTGGCAGGCCAGTCCACTGTCCACTAGCAGAAATGCCACCTTTCAACAGCGACCTCTGCACTCCCCTCCAGTCTTCCTCCTCCGTCAATTACTGGTCTATATCCACCACACATCACGCCTGATCTGGTCTCGCAGAGTCCATGTTGCCGGTGCTATCTAGCTAGATATAGGTGCCATTACTGCCATATGGAGATCCCCACATTTCTGTTGGCCATCCACTGTAATTCTGGACAAGGTGCTGCCTTCACCAAGAACTGAACTCTGATTCTCTCAAATACAGTGAGCATGCATATGCATGTGAATGCATGCAGCAGGAAGCTCACTCACTGTCACTGGACACGTCGCATCAGCGCAAGCACGGCTCCGTCGCCATCTGATATTTCTAGCTCCTGTGAAGCACTGACCCTGTCATATGTTGCCGATGGGCCACCCAGATGCTCACCAGCTCCACAACAGCGGCAACCGTGGCCGTAACTCCGGGTGGACACGGTCCGAGCCGGTCCAGTCCTGGTCCAAGCCGGCGTTTGGACCGGCCGCCGTCGGTCAGAGCCGGACCAGACTGAGCAGCCGAGCAGTCCTGTTTTCAGGGACCGGACAGGCGGTGACGAAGCCCGGGCTGGACCGACTGGACCGAGCGGACCGGGAACAACCACCAGCGTCAATGTGTGCGGGTGCAGCGGCGAGGTGGGCGATCGTGCGTGAGTGATGTGATGAAGTCGAGGAGCGATACTGACGAACTGAATCTTCTGAAACCGACGAACTGAATCTTCTGAAAGTTTGACAGCACCCATGTTTAACTGACGAACCGTGTGCATGTGTGAGCACGTCCACGTCTTGACTCAGTTTCAGTTAGTTAGATTAGGCCGTGTGGGAGGTCGTGGGATAGCACGATTTCTCATGCAGCGGCAACATAGCTGCGTACGGGTGGACGCGAGACGGCACGGCCGCAATACTCGTTCCTGGCTTTTCTTTTGTTCCTTTCAGTTGTAATGTTTTGACCGCAGCTCGATTCATGGCATGATTTCAGCTCATGCAGCCGCAATACCCGCAGGAATTGGTGCCACCGTTGGGTTTGAGGCCATGTTCGAGAATTCCAGAACGGCGGCAGTTCATGCACGACCGTGATGGCGACCGGCAGCAAGAGGATACGGCGCACGGGGAGGAGAGGAAGGAAGGGGAGGGGAACCTCGGGGACATGGTGGTTCACCGTGGGGCTGCCGGCGGCTGCGACGACGACGAACGGCGACGGCGGTGACTGCGTTTTCTCGGTCCGACCGAGCGGCTCGGTTAAAGCCCGGACCGAACCGACATTTTCTCGGGCCCAATATTACAGCCAGGACCGACCAGTTTTGCTACCGGTCCTGGACCGTCCGGTCCGGTCCTGAACAGGCCACGAGCGGGCCCAAAAGCCCGCTCGTTCCGTCCAACCTGAGCTGTAACAAGTAAGGGCATATCTAGTATATCCCGTAAAACTTGGTCCTGTAAAATCGTTTTAGAGGATACTGTAAAACGTTTCTACAATGTTTTTATGGGATGACGTATGTGTCAGCAGAAAAGACCCGTTAGATTATTAGCAAAATAGCATAAAAACCCCGGCACATAAAATAAAGATTGCAATTGGGACCTTTTGTCCCGATCGAGTTCCTGCTTGTGCCACATCCGCCATGGGAGGGAGCTCGCAGCTCCGCCAATCACCATTGGCCCACGGATACCGCCAACCGCGCGCCAGCCATGCGACGTCCATTCGCTGCCGCCTGATACGTGCCGTCGCCCACTCGACACCTGTAAAATCACGTACGTGCTAGCTACCTAGTTAGCGCGTTGCTGCTGCGTCGGGTGGCAAGCGGCGAACTCATCCGCGGCTGGCGCGTACGGCAGCAAGCGGCTGCAGCAGGTCACGGGCGGCGGCGGCGTACGGCAGCTGAAAGTCTGTGGCAAAAGCTAAAAGTTCCCTCCCGTCAACTGCTTTTTGTTTTACAGGACCCTGCATAGCAGATTGGGCCGAACTATGCAGGATCCCGCAAATTTCTTTAGCAGATGAACAATTTACATGATTTGTTCGAGATGGACATTCAAACCCTGTCCGTTATATCGGCGGTTATTATAGCTGATGTCCCGGTTTACGGGATCTACTAGAGATGTTCTAACTAAAGTGCAAAAGCTTTTTAACACGCTTAAGCCATCTCCGACGTCGTCCTTCAAACTGCTCGCATACTTCCGGACCGTGTGGTCCGTGTTATGCCATCCAACACGATTCTCTATCGGTCCGCCAAACAGTCCAAACATATTTTTTTTCACAAACCGAAGACAAATTAGGAGGACTTTGCGCACGTCTGGACCTCTGCCACACCCGCCTATGAGAAATTTACTACTGCTCCACTAGGTCTTTGCCACATCGCATACGGATCTGGTCGGTCTTTCTTTAGCCCGACGCACGAACCGACGTCGATGTGGGTGGTCGACCTCGTCGCCCGATCAGTCCGACGCCCCCAGGGCCTTGCTGTTGCGTGCGTCCGACCGCGCGTGCCTGCGGTCCAAATTTCCGGTCGCTTTGAACCACGGCCGCCAGCGCGCCTGGGCTGAAAGCCACGCCGACGGCAAGAACGCCACAGCTTTGCCCATCACCGGCGCGCGGACCGTGTTTCTTGCAGCCTCCGTCAAGCCAAGTCGTTCACATCCATGGACGTAGTATTTCTGGAAGCATTCCACTGCTGGCACAGTACTGCTAGTAGAGTGCTCGTAGCAGTCTAGTGGCAGCCACACGGTGCGCGGTAGAGTGGGCGAGCGGCAACCCCCCTTTTTTTGGTAGATTGGTAGATCTGGATCACACGATTCTTTCTTCGTGGCATGAACCGGCCGCTTCTGTTTCGCTCGTAGCTTACGATTTCGTAATGGGTGGATTCTCTTGGTTTGTCGTGTAAGAGAAGGTTGGTTCTAGCGTAGTGCAGTTGCTTGTGCAAAGACATTGATTCTTGCCCATTTTTGCTCGGGGCGACTTTCGCGGCCAGAAATAGTTATTTGCCCATTTAGCCGTCCGATCCTTTTGTACCTGTTGGAATTTCAATGTTAGATCCAGTGGTTATAATCAATAGTTATTTCAAATCAGTTATTTGTCAGCTCTCAGTTGTATGAGATTTTTTTATTCGACAAAGCGTGGATTATTAGCTTAAAATGGAGCATGAAGGGAATACAAACACAATGAACAACACACCCAGCCTCTTCAAAGCCTTCAAAGCGGTTCCAATTTTGTATCTTCAAAGATGGAGTATGCAGGGCGTCTTTCTTTTATCATCTACATAGGGATTTTGCTCACATGAGAGAGAGAGAGAGAGAGAGAGAGAGAGAGATCTATTTCTTGATGAGACTGATGAGCATAAGAAAATGCAACTATCTATGTTTGTCAATCAATGGAGGTATACCTCCTTTCCAAGAGAGAGAAAAATATTCTCATACATACCCCTATTCACTAGAAGGTATTAATGGCCAGTACCTTAGAGCTACAACCAAACATGGTTATTTACTACAGGGCCAAATATGACGAACGCGCATACGTTACACTCCTCTTAGGCTTTTATCCCTGCAACAAGGAAAAGGGTAAATTTTAAAGTTCTACAACTTGGGCCAACAAAAATTATATGCAAGTGTAACTTAAGACAAAAGGCAAATCAACAATACAGTAACAAGTATATGAGTGCTACAATTTCTTCCGTTTAACAATCATTCTTGAGAGGGACAATGACAATCCCTAGAACACACCTCTCGAGGTGTGGCCTGCGTCCTTTCTTGCTACATGGCCACTGTCCACACCTCCTCGTGGCGAGGTTTTCCTCCACAACACTGCAACTGTTGGGAAACGTAGTAGAAAACAAAAAAATTCGCCCTACGATCACCCAGGAACAAAATGGAGATGCATAACGAGTTGTGATCAACGATCGTTACCCACTCATGGAGTGCAGCGGAAGTAGACGAGATAGTGTAGATTGCACTTGGAGTCCCTCAAGCGTCGATGACGATCCCGCGAACCGCCCTCGAACGATCCCTCAAACAGAAGATGCAAAGCACGGCCTCTCTACTTGGCTGGAAGCATACGGTCTTCACGATCCCGCAGTGCTTCGCCGTCCAGCGCTAATCGTCGCCAGAGAATTAGAGGGGGGAGTTTAGAACCACACGGGGCTTCTAATTATGAAGATTAAAGGTGGCTAGGGCTCGCTCTAATTAGTCAACCAGGACCAGCTAGAACATACACTAGATCACCTAGAGGAGGCTCCAAAACTTGTCTTACCATAGGGAGAAATCCTCTAGTATATATAGGTTAGGAGGGGAGGAGAGGGCAGCCACCAAGGGAGGAAAGCCTCCCTTGGTGCGCCAGCCATGGAGGGGAGTCCAACTCCCACCCCAAGTAGGATTCACCCCCCCCCCCCACACACACACACACACACACCCACCCACCCACCCCACACCCCCAATAGGAAAGGGGGCACCACCTCCACATGGGCCTTCATGGCCCAAGTTTCCTTCCACCTCTTGGTCTTATTAGGCCCATTGATATTAAATTAAATATATATTTATTCTAACATTTTCAGACCATTATGTATATAATTTGACATTCTCGGAAACATTTTCCACCTATATATATATATTAATCGGTAATACCTTGTATTGCCCGATATTCACCGAAACGCTTCCGGAACCTCTCGGAATTATTCCAGATATTAATGAAACAATTCCACAAATATATTCTCATCACTCCCGTCCCACTAACACTCAGTAGATCTTGATTACCAGAAGCTTGTGACTCCGTAGGTTCGGTAAACCATAGACATGAATGAAACCCCTTCGTTCAATGACCGATAGTGGAACCGTGGACATCCATATCGGTCCCTATGATTACACGAATGATATTCGATTGAATGTTTAGTTATCATGTGATATTCCCTTTACTTCGCGATACTTTACAAAACCCGGTGTGCATTGGTATCCTCCAAAGTAATCATCATGCTCACTATACCGTTGCTCCCATTACCGGTTTTGTTCCTCTTTCTCGTTGACGTGTTCCGGCATCCCCGTGACGTAGTCACTTGTGTTTGGCCAGACGATTCTAGATGCTGTCACACCGAGAGGGACCTAAGAATATCTCTCCATCATCGGAGGAGCAAATCCCACTCTCGAGTTGTCCGGTCACTTGTCAAACTTTCCGGTGAGCCTGAAAGTTGTCGTTATGATCACCTTGTTATAGATGACGTTTGAGCAACCCCAAGGCCCATCGTCTGGTAGGAAGTTACCGAGACACTCTCATGGTCTGAGGAACTAAAACACATGCTAGCACTCTGTGTTATAACAGATGATTTAAGACGATATAATCACATAGTATAACAGACAAGTATTGGGTCGATTCAATATGATCGTTCTTCTAATTTTATACCCCTCAATGTTGTTTTAGGACTATCATTACAGTTAAGCATATCCTAATATCCGGAAAACATGATTATCAATGCTACTTCTTGAGCTTGTGTTGGTTTTTCCCTTGAAGAGGAAAGAGTGATGCAGCAAAGTAGAGATAAGTATTTCCCTCAGTTAAGAACCAAGGTATCAATCCAGTAGGAGAAACACGCAAGTCCCCAATATATGCACCTACACAAATAATCAAACACTTGCACCCAACGCGATAAAGGGGTTCTCAATCCCTTCACGGTCACTTGCAAAGGTGAGATCTGATAGAGATAGATATAAAAGATTACTAGAATGTAAAAAAAAGTAAATAAATTGCAGCAAGATATTTTTGGAATTTTTGATTTATAGATCTGAAAATATAAGATGGAAAATAGACCCGGGGCCATAGGTTTCACTAGAGGCTTCTCTCTTGAAGGCAAATAATACGGTGGGTGAACAAATTACTGTCGAGCAATTGATGGAAAAGCGCAAAGTTATGACGATATCCAAGGCAATGATTATGCATATAGCATCACGTCCATGTCAAGTAGACCGAAACAATTCTGCATCTACTACTATTACTCCACACAGCGAAGTTTTATTCCGTTTGAACTCCGTTTGATATTCCTTTTCTGTAAAAACTAAAAAACAAGGAAAAACAGAAACTGGCACCGGGCTCTAGGTTAATAAGTTAGTCCCAAAAATAATATAAAATAGCATATTAATGCATCCAAGACAGATAATATAATAGCATCGAACAATTAAAAATTATAGATACGTTGGAGACGTATCAACCAACAACACTTGAGCTAGTCTTGGAGGCGGGACTGGGAACCTATTTTATTCTGTTTATCATTCCACACATGCATATGAGTTTTCCACTGAATCGCATATTTCAGGATCATAGCAGTTATAGCATGGAATATAAACTCTTAAATATGAATATGGAAATATAATAATACAATATTATTGCCTTCAGGGCATATTTCCAACAACAAATTTGCCATGTTGCTTAAATAGGCCATCAACCTAGCTTGTAATGGGACATACTCACACGACACATCCACATAACCCCTTCCATAGTTTCTTAATTACATTTTGTAAAATCAAAACCAAAACAATCGAGTCTTAGGACAGATATTATATTTGAGTGTAAACAAGATGCTGAGTGAAGAAAAATGAGATGATCATATATCTACATGCATGTAGCTGCATGATGTCACAACCACAAATATCACACCGCAAAGGGATGCGGGTAGTAGAGGATCTTGCCCAACTGCACGCTCACCTCATACAGACTCATGATGAGGATAACACTGCCATGGGTACAAGCATAAGCTCTATTTCACATTTGATTAATACACAATGGTCAATAAATGTGACATGTCTTGATGTTGTACATAAAGTGCTCCATCTCATTTTGGTCCCATGATAAGTTAGAGAGCAAGCCTCAAACATTCTAAACTCATTCCTAACCATTGAGTCAACCCTAACTTCAAATGTTGATAACTTTTGCATCCAGACACTGAATGAGGTGATCTTGCACTTTTTGGAAAGACTAGATAGTGTACCTCCCAATGGATCCAACCACATCTAGCAACATCCGTTAGGAAGTGATGCAATTGCCAAAAAGTAACAATCCAATATTATTGAAAAAACTAGTTAAAAGGTGTTGTGGATGTGTGTCCACCCACTTGGCCGCCACTTCTTGGTCATATATAGACAGATCAACCTTGTAATGTTCTGTTGAGTTAAAGGTTAGTCATCACAGTAACTTCGTGCACTTCATTTGTGTCCAACGACTAGGCCAAGGACACTTTCAGACCCAACTTTATTATCTCTTTGAGACATTTGATCTTCATCTATGTTCACAATATCTAGATATCTTCTATCACTATCTTTTTTGTTCCCTGATTAGACCTGTGTGGTTAGGTTGATAGTTCCTCTGGTGTCAGGAGATCTTGCCCAATCGCAAGCTCATGATGAGGACAATACTACCATGGATACAAGCACAACCTCCACTTCCTCCACATTTGATCATCGGTGGTCAAGAAATTTGATATGCTTTGGTGTTGTACAAGAAGTTCTCCCACGTCACTTTGGACCCTAGAGAAGTTAGAGATCAAGTTCCACACGCCTTGAACTCAATTTTTAACCGCTAAAACAACATTGACTTCAAATGTTGACAACTTGGACCAGTGGTTTAAAACTAAGCAGTCACATAGTTTGGCTAGATTCCATACACTAGGGAGCCCTCCCTAGCTGCATTGGCTGAACAAATGCTTGTGACAGTCTGCGCACAAGAAGGAGCTCTCACCCCCGGGGAACACACACAGTACACACACACACAAACGGATTATAATGATTTTTTCTATTTTCTATTTTTTAGTTTTTTTTAGTTTTAGTTTATATAAATGTTAGATTAATGTCAATTATTAGATGAATATATATATAGAAATGTTAGATATTAATGTCAAATGTTAGATGAATTAGATAGAAATATATGTTAGATTGTCAAATGTTAGATGAATTAGATGAATTAGCTAGATATATTAATGTTAGATGAGTTAGTATTTTATACATTTAGTTATAGATGAATTAGATATGTTAATGTTAGATGAATTAGATATATTAAATTTAGGTATATGAGATTTGATCATCTAATTAAAATTTTACTATATAGAACTAGCTACTTTATTTTTAGTAAGAAAATTAATAGAACTACTTTTTTTAGTAAGTGCTTAATTAGTTGAATTAGTTGAATTAATAGAACTAGTTGAATTAGTTAAATTAATAGAACTAGTAAGTGTTTATCAATTAATGTTTCAACTATGAACATAGGAAATGTCGTCTGACGACAAAAACGATTTTGTTATGTGTGAATACTGCAAAGATGAGCGCGGCCTGTGCGAAAGAGATTTCCTAGTTGATGATAGGTGCTTCAGCATCAAGCTGGATGAGACCTTCGAAGTGCATACAGTAAATCACAATGACAAGTCTTTTTTCGTAATTAAGCATGACTTATGCTTCATTTGCTTCAACTTATAACTTTAAATTTTCTTTATTCTAGCGTATCCCCTGCCATGCAAGAATTTTTGTCTTGGATAAGATAGGTTTCAGTCCTAACAAAACTATGGAGGTAAAGAGAGTTTACTTGAAGACCGAGCATGGTTATACCTTCGACATCAAATTATACAGTGTAGACACCTACACCTATTTTGAATGCAAAACTTGGCAAGCACTATGCAAGGCTTATGCATTTGAGCCTGATATTATTATCACCTTTGATATTCGTTCGGAAGATGATATTGAAGGTAATAGAGACATTTGGGTCGATGTGCAGATGTCTCTAGTTTTACCATTATATGAGTTTCTCAACCATATTTATGTCCTTGATATTGTTTATTCAAAAATAGTTGACAACTAATTTTTATTGACAGCTTATTTCCATTCAAGCAAACATGTCCAACGCTTGGTAGACAGGACCGTTCCACTATCCCGGGGCTGAACTAAACTGCGAGCAGATTAGTCATTATGTTTCATGGCTTGAGGATCTTGATGCTGTCAAGAGAAATTATTTTCCTGAATTTGAAAATCTTAGTGCTCAAAACGTGTAACCAATAGTGTTCGTATTGAACTACGGTCACATCTATTTAGGCAAGATGGTAATATTTTTACTATTTATCCTCAGTGCATCTTTTGTATACATTTTTTTCAAGCCAAACTTCATTGTTAAGTATGTTGCTATACGATGTTCTTCAACAAGGACTCCCGATAACAGTTGTGCCTCAGTGGATCGGTACTAAAGGTCGCATGTCAATGGTTAGCTTACGGCCAAGACATCCTACATTGCACATGAGTGCATTCAGGATTTCTAAAACCGAGATGCTTAATAGTGAAAGACTGGAGCAAAATTGTCACTACTAGAAAAAGGGCTATAGATGGGATTGACACTAATGGCGCACCAGACAAGCGGTGCGCCAATAGTATATACTAATGGCGCACCACCTTCTGATACGCCATTAGAGCTGAAACTACTAATGGCGCACCTGGCCCAGGGTGCGCCATTAGTATCAAAAAATTTTTTGAACTAGTGCGCCTGTCCAAACATACTAATGGCGCATCCAGACACAGTGCGCCATTACTAGTTGTAACTAGTAATGGCGCACCTGTCAGAAAGTGCGCCACTAATGTTGTTTTTTTATTATATTTTTTATTCCTTTTTTGCAAAACTACTAATGGCGCACTGTTCAACCGTGCGCCATTACTAGTTTAAACTAGTAATGGCGCACTGTGGAACAGTGCGCCATTAGTATATCATTTCCTTTCATTTTCACCGGAAAAAAAACAGCCTCTCTCGCTCGAACCCACCCAAACCCTCATCGCCTCCTCTCTTCCCCCCGAACCCCTCTCTCCCTCGCCGCCGTCGCCACCCACGCCGCCCAGTTCCGGCGAGCTCCGGCCTCGGGCGGTGAGGCTGGGCGGCCTCGGGCGGAGGCGGTGAGGCTAGGCGGCCTCAGGCGGAGGCGGTGAGGATGAACGCGTCGTCGATGCCGGCAGGAGACGACGGCGAAGTGGGGGCGACGACGAAGTGGGGGAGATGTCGGCGAAGAGTGGGGCGAGGGATTTGGGGGAGAAGTGGTGGCTGGGGGAAACCGTTTTTTGGGTTAAGTCAAAAATAACGGTAGCGCGTTAGGAAAAACGCGCTATAGCTAAGTTAGCTACTACTATGTGTAGCCCAAATCTTGAACCTGCCCTCGCCGCCCCTAAGTTAGCTACTAAGTTAGCTACTACTAAGTTAGCTATAGCGCTTCCGCAAACGCGCTGCTGCTATCCCTTCATCCTTTTTTCCCTTTTTCATTTATTTTTTTACATTTTATATTCTTCCTTTCTCCTTTTTCTATTTCTTTCATTTCCATTTTATTTTATTTTCGTTAGCAGTAGCGCTCTACGCGGAAACGCGCTGCTATAAGAATATTAGCAACAGTGCGGTTTCTGGAAAATCGCTACTACTATGTGTAGCCCATCGGCTTAGTGGTCGAAATTTTAGTAGTAGCGAGTTTTCAGCGACACGTGCTACTGCTATATATGCATCTGCAGCGAGCTTATTTGTGAACTACTGCTAAAGTTTTGTGTATAACGTTTTCCCTAGTAGTGTGCGGTGCTCTGTGGGAGTGTGCCTGACCGGTGTGGGACCCAATCCAAGTAGTGGCTTGGATGGGACACCCGGTTTTAGATGTTAGGCTTTAGTGCGATGTCTATTTGGTATTAGGCTTATATAGGTTTCGGTATATTGAAATATAAACATAAAAAAGAAGATAGAGGATAGGCTCATTACTTAAAAAAAAGATATGAAAATAGCTATAGAAAAAAAATAAAAAAAGGAGCGTGAGAGCCAAATGAATCGAAAGATTCATGTTTGGTTCGGGAAGAGATCATAAAAGTTGTAAACTTACAAAATAATCTACTTTCATTAAAAGATTTATTAGATAATTGAAAACAGAGGATCTTGAGTACTATTCAAAATTCAGAAGAATTGCGTAGAGGGACCATTGAGCAACTCGAAAAAGCTCGGGTACCCGGACATTCGACACGCCTTCATCAAGGGGATAGGAGTAGCAATGATGTTGCCAAGATGGCGGCTTTAGGTTTATGATGTATCACCTTGTATGGTCTTTGTGAATAATTAATAATATGGCTGCATGTATCGTCCAGATGCAGAGGCCGGGGTACATCCTCCTTTTAAAAAAATCATCTACTCCAATGAAGCCTTTTTACCCGAACTTGGAAACTTGATGCGCTTTTCTCCCCCAATCATCTGATTTGACGGCGGCAAGTGGAGGCCACCGTCGACAGTAGAAATTTTGATACGGTGAGCGGCGGACAGACATGACGCGGAGCAGATGGATGGCGAGGCGCGATGGCGACAACGAGCCATGCGATGTGATTGGCAAAGATGTTTTTCCTTCTTTAATACAATTCGGAATATCAAAAGGTCCAAAATTTTAGGGAAAAAAAGAATTTCAGGAAAATATTCCAAAAATCATAATCTGTTCGTGGTTTAAAAAAAAGGGAAAAACTAGTGGTCAACAGGCCGATCTTTCCTCTCACATCCGCCATGTTATACTCTTGATACGCGTCTTGATGGGCCAGCACACCGCTTCTCTCCTTCATCCCGCTTTTTTGATCTCATCTCACCATGCGCGCTCCGTACTCCAGTTCTTGCAACTGGGCACTTGTTTCGAAAAGGCATTACCGTAACAAAACGGCATGTTGCAGACTGACCATGAGGGAGGGCGACGAGCATGACACAACCTTGTTGCAGGAATACATAGAAGAGGCTGGAGATGTTGGGTCCTATTTGCAATGGAGGTTTTGCAACAAAGGTCATGTTACAGAAAAAATAGAGGAGAAGAAGTTTTGCAACAGATGTCTTGTTGCGGGAAATTAGAGAAGAGAAGCTTTTGCAACAAAGGACCTATTGCAGAAAATTAAAGAAGAGAAGTTTTTGCAACAGAGGTCCTGTTGCAGAAAATTAGAGAAGAATTTCTTTTAACATGTCACTTGTTACAAAAGTTTAGAGAAGAGGTTTTGCAACAACGGCATTATTGCAGGAAATCAGGAAAGAAGAACGAATGTCGGCTCGCGGGGCGGCGGATCTTTTAAAATGATCCGCCAGCCGACGCGTAGCAGGGCTAAAAAATCATTATTTTTTTATAAAATGTTCGCGTAGTGAAAAAATGTTCGTGAATTCAAAAAATGTTCATCTGATTTTGAACTATATGAACATTTTTTGAACTTGGTGAACCAAAATTGTATTCAACAACTTTTTTTTTGAAAAATGGATGAACAAATTTTTTATTCAATGAACATTTTTTGAATCAATGAACAAAGTTTGAATTTACTGAAACTTTTTTGAAAAAAAATACGAAGAAATTTCGAGTTTAATGAACATTTTTTGAATTTGATAAACAATTTTTGAATTAGATGAACAATTTTTAAATTTTATTAACAGAATTTGAATTTAGTGAACATTTTTTAATCTAATGAACAAAATAATGTTCATGAATTTTAAAATAAAATTCGCAAAGAAAGTGAAAAATGAAAGAAGAAAAGAGAGGAAAAACAGAATAGAAAAAAAAAGGAAAAAGAGAAAAGATAGTCCGGAACAAAAAAAACGAAAAAGCACGGTTCAGAGAAGGTTCCCAAAACCGGGCGAGAATGCATGTGAAAAACTCGGAAAAACTAGGCCGGCCCATTGTGCGAACGATTCAAGGTGGGGGTTACGCTATAGGGCACTAGACCCGGAGCCACCTTTTTTAGGGGGTTGTTCTCTAGATTGAAACACGTAGCAGAGACATGTATAAAGGGGGAAATGGCCCGTCAGCCGCCCACAAGTTGGATGGGGTGACGGAGCTAGCGGTCTTGGGCTGGCTCTTAGCGCTAGAACCTTCCTTTCCGATTTCGGGTTCTCGTCCTGTTGTTGGTTTTGGCTTTTGGGTTTCCCTTGGTTATGGAGCGAAACAACATACCTTTTACGAAGCACAAGATTTTACAAATTTATGAGGTGATAGCAAGATTGATTCATGTTTCACTAAACAGAAAAACAGTCTGTATGCACTAAAATTTAAACCCAAATCAGGCTTCGTAAAACTGAACCAAAAACAACCTCGTGTGCACACATTCAACAATTATTAACCTTCATTACCGACGTGCGCTATGAAACAATTAGGTTACACAATGATATGGAACTTTTGGTGTGCTGATCTCAATGAATTGTGCTTAGATTTTTGAATTTCTCATTTAGCGGCCTGAGGACAATGTATGTGCCCCCTCCCCCGGTCACTTGATATACCATTAACTACGTTGGATTAGTATAATTTTAAATCCATTTGAAGGAAGAGATGGACCTTCCGCTGATGGTGCTTACACAAACTATTTGTTTTGACACTTGTTTTCTAGAAAAAAAACAGGTATATCTTCAAGCCGGATTAAGGTTACACGTGGAGGTGAACCTGTCGCGGTGTCGGCGAGCAAGACTGCACTGACGAGGCAGGGGCCACCAGGCGGCACACGTACGCCGCCTACGTGTCACCCGTCCCGGTCCAAAGCAACACGTGTCACCAGCAGCGCGTCTTCAATCCAGAAAGATCTGCCACTACGACCAGCACAGCACCGCTCCACCCCCGACCCTCCTGTCCGTTCCCCTCCTCCCTCTCCCATGGACGACCTCTCGCCGCGCCTGGGGCTGGCCCAATCCGACGCGGCGGCGGACGGCAAGATGGCCAACGGCGAGGCCTCCGACGACGGCCGCGCCGTCGAGGTCTCCGGCGGCGTCTCCGAGGACACCCTCCCCGCGGTGCTCCGCGGCTTCGTGGACGGCGTCTGGCCGCCGCCCGGCGACGGCGGGGATCCGCTGCTGCGGCGCCTCCGCGCGGCGACCTGCGAGGCCGCGCCGCGGCTGCGGGACGCCTCCAGGAACTCGGCCTGCGACCTGCTCGCCTGGACCAAGCAGGGCAGCGGCCTCCGCGCCATCCTCGTCATCTCGGTACGCCCTGCTTTCCTTTTCCGATCCGTTCCAGACACTGTTTAACACCCGTAGCAACTGATGCCCTGGAGGTCCTAGAAATGTTATACTATAATCTAGGGAAAATTTGTGTGAAATGTTTGTTGGATGCAGTATTAGAGAATGGATTAACTGTCATGTGAAACCCATCTATCAGTGCTCATATGAAATTCATCAATCTGTGCTCAGTACCACCAATTTGTACTTGGTCATTCTTGAAACCATGGTAGATTTATATACCGATATGGTGTGTAAGCCCATCAATGTTGTATGTAGGAATCATTTTAGGTATGGAATATACTGTCTGTTTGTCTACTTGATATGCCATAATCCCATCGATGTTAGATCATCATTTATGGTCAGAATAGAATACTAAACCCGCACAGATAATTAATCGCCTTTTCATCCGTTGCAGGTCGGAACAATCACGATGATATCACTGACTGGCCTGCTGATTTTCATGTCCTTCCTGCTGGTTGCGACCGCTAATGCCATTATTGTTTCAGTTCTTATGTCCTTGGCAGCTGCTGGAGGGTTCCTGGCCTTGTTCTTTGCTTGCTTGGTTGCAGTGTATGTCGGAGCTGTATCAATTGCCATATTCGTCATCTCCGCCACCGTTATCTCTGCAATTGTGGGAGTCATGATTGCTACTGGTACGCCATCTCTCTGTCGCTCTGTTTATATATCCTGGAGACAAAATAACAGATTATTTACTTGAGGTTTCACTGCTTGTATTGTTCTATGCAACTTCTAGGGGCATAACGATCATTAGTTAGGCATCATTGAATTGCTTTTTATTCTATTATTATGCAAACTACCTTCACTAGTCCTTATAGTCGTAATAGTTTTCCTTCAAATACCTACCTGGTGCATTACCATTATGAAGAGTATATATAGGACTAGCCAAATATTCCTTATACTGATGATGTTCTCAACCACCTTGTCATCACAAAACCAGTGAGCTAAGTATTGAAAGTACTCTTCTTCTTTAGTTAATTTAGATAGTGTTAGTGCATTGGATAACTTTATGGCTGGAATGTCTCTGTTCATACTTCTGCCTGTGTAATTAGATCGGAATCCAGCTTGCATGTGCCCACTAATAGAGCCATTAATTCCCTATGCTCTTGCCTTAGTGTCCAAGTCATTTGCATTGAAATTGCATTTCTCTTATTAAGAGGAACATATAATCTTTGTAAAGCAATTTGTAATAGCAGGATTTTTTTTAATCCACTTCATGTAACTTCTAAAGTGACTTCTAAATGAGGAAGCATGATTATTTTTTTACATTGTGGTATGTGATTTTTGGTGAATCATAATTCAGACTTGTGTTCTTTGAGTGCCGTGTTCTCCAGTTACTAGCTATCTTGCACATGTGATGCTCCTTTAGTCCTTTTTGCAACATATGATGCGTTATCTGAGTTGGTACCGAGTAGATGATTGAAAGAATGTTACAATGTTGACCAAAAAAATAGCTCTGTTCATACTTGTTGATGATTATTAACTTCCCCCAATAAGCACTAAACTGTGCCATTGAGTAGCTCCTTCCATCCTTGCTGATGATCATAATTTTCCCCAATTGCCACTAAAGTGTGCCATTGAGTAGACAAAGGAGGGAAGGAGATGAGACTGTGGAGAGATGTAGAGGATTGAGGTATTACCATGAAGACAAATAAAACCTAATTAAGAACTATTAGGAAACTTCCACAGTTTTCATAGCCATTCATCAGATGCGAATTGATGGATGGTTATGGTAAACAGTTATTTCCATAAATAAAGTGATAAGTGTCCCGACACAACCTCTACCTTTATTGGGTATATATGTTGATAAAAAACACTTACCGTTGCAGCCGATAATCTCCATTATACTCTTGCCTGTGAATTTAGATCAGAAACAGGGACTCTGTTCTTGCATGCTTGCTCTCCAATTTAGTACTGGTTATTACTTTACCTATTTGCCTTCTCAACTTTCCAGTGACTCATTGGCATTAATCCGCATTTCTGCAATTAAGATGAACTGGAATTTATTGACTAACAACATTAGCTCTGTAACAGTAATTTAAGATAGCAAGTTGTTGTTAGTTCACTTATGTACTTTGGAGGCTAACTGTTGACAGAGGAAGCAGAAAGAAGTTTTTATGCTAGTTAAGTTTTGTTGTAACAGACAATGTTTGGTCTTAGACTTGTTTTTGTCTAGCTAACCAGGCATATCATGTAGAAGCATCTTAGCTAGTCCTTGAAACGTAGGGGTGATTTACAAGCTTTAGCTGTTCAAATCAACTTCTCCATGCCATGGAACTTTATGAAAGGGGAGACGGTTGGCCAATCATGTGCAATGCAGTGTCAGTTTTAGGCAGAGATGCGGTCGGCCGGTCCGTGTGGAATATATTGTTAGTTTTAAGGCAGAGCTGCAATCGGCCAATCCTTGGGAATATGTTCCCAAATTATTGTTCCTTTATTGATGCTCCATATCTGGAAAAGTTAGCATAGAATGGTCATGTTGATTCCACAGGAATAATATCTCCAATGCAACCTTCATGTCCGAAGGGGTTTTACCAATATCACCCGTGCTAACGTGATAAAATCTCGTGCAGGTTGGATCGGATTCTTTTGGATGATTTGGTTTGCCGCAAGGAAGAGCCTGGACCTTACCAAGCACTCAATCGGCATGACGACCTCTGCTATGCAGTCGTATTCAGCTTCTCGGAGCGTGGGGCAGAAAGCCATAGACTGACTGAGATAGCAGCAAGTGGTTTAGCTACAGTGCGCTGTCTGTTATCGCGTGATCTTGCCGCCTCGCTGCCCTGCTGTTGTTGTGTTATATATGCTGCCTAAAGCGTGCCGTATGTGAGTCACCGCTTGTCGAGTAAGTATGTTATTTCGAGTAGAGGACATGAATCCGTGTATAGTTATCCCGGTCTAGTGTAAGGTATCACGCGCCCCTTAACTTTTGGCAATCTGTTGTATGCTCATAGTAACGAATAAGGCAATAATGCCGGCTGTGCTGGCGAGTGTGGGCTAGGTTGTGGTGTTGTGCTGTAAATGGAGGTGTCCTCCGTGGCTATGTTGAGGCATGGAGTGCTAAATAAAGACAGTAGTTGTCAATTTCATTTCAGTGGTAACATGAACATAGTGAGCAGTAGCCATAGCGTTCGCCCCTGGCCGCTTTGCCACTGGAATTGTTTCATACAGTCCGAAGAAATCATGTTAGCGGTCGCGGCCGACGAGGGAGAGGAGGAAGGTCCGGTAGTTGCCGGAGGTCTCGGAGTGGATGGCGTCGGCGAGCGAGCGCTTGTACTTCTTGTGGTACTCGGCCTTGATGTACTGCATGTCCACCTCCGCCCTGCTCACCACCACCCGTATCAGCGTCGTGTCGCTGGTGCCCAGCCCCTTCATCGCCTTGTGCAGCGCCTTGGCGAAGTACCTCGCCGGGCTCTCGGCGCACCTCAGTATCGTCAGCAGCCCGAGCTCGAAGGTCCCCGACGTCTCGCTCTTCACGGCCTGCGACGATATCATTCCTTTTTAGTATCTTTCAAGTTCAGGCATGATAAATTTGCACGTCTAGTTTGAAGCAAGCTGGAGATGAAGGAAGGTCACCTTCTCCAGGGGTCGCGCGTAGAGGTGGTGGTAGGCGCCGGCGACGGCCGCCAGGTGCGCCCAGCTGCGCTCGGTGAAGACGCGGATGAAGGCGCGCTCGTCGGTGCCCAGCCGCTTCTCGCCGGCGCGGTACAGCTCCCTGGCGTCGCGCGCCGCCGCCGCCGGGTCCACCTCCGGGCCCTCGTACCGCGGGATGCCCAGGTACGCCAGCAGGAGCTTCTGGTGGTCGCCGTAGGTGCGCTCCGTGACGTCCTGCTCGAGGTAGCAGCCGAAGCGGGCGCGGTAGGCCTGCTTCATGATCTGCAGCTGCGACGGCGTCCGGGAGCAGATGACCTCGGTGGCGGCGCGCAGGTCGGTGATGTCGCCGTTGAGGGACTGGTTCAGTATCGTCGCGTCGCGGCCCACGGGGTCCAGCACCCACAGCAGCATCGCCTTCTGTAATGGAACCACCACACACAAACAGACGAAGTCATTTCGAGAGCAATACCATGCTGTGTGTGCGCGCGTGTGTGTCTTATCATTTTGCATGATATGTTTAATTTTTCCGAAAAGGAGGATAAGCCTAGCCTCTGCATCGAGCGATGCACAATTTTGCATGGTATATATGTCGTGTGATCATTTTGCAGCCTGCATGCCTTGTGGTTCCCGCTCAGCTCGGTGGACAGGCGGTGGTAGAGGTCCTGGCGGTACATGGCCCGGTACTCCTGCATGATGAGCGCCCGCTGCACCGCGTCCCGGTGCGCCAGGATGTTGATCACCGTCGTGCTGTCGCACCCGAACCCTGCGGCAGAAAATATCGTTGCTTAGCTACAAGATGATGGAAGGGATGGTAGGTAGCTGGGCTTGCATGTTGTGTGTGCGTACCTTTGAAGGCCCTGTGGAGGGCGATGGCATCGTGGCGTGGGGACGTGAGCACCGGAGGCACGCTCAGGCTGGCCATCGTGAGTGGGCGTGCGGTGAGCCTGTGTTTGGACTTGGAGGAGGCGTGGGCTGTCTGTGCCTGTGACTGCATGCGTACGGGGCCGGGGTGAGGGTTTTTAAAGCGGGAGACGCTGAGCTTTCCCGTCGGGGGATCAGCGATGGATGGCGACGCCGCCGTGCGCATATGGTATGCTGCGTGTGATCGACGCGGGCGCATGCATGGCCGGCGGGGCGACCCCCACCACCATCACGGGAAAGGGGAAGGGGAATATATGCCTCCTTATCGACCAAGTGGCGTATCAGATGCCCCGGGTGGTAATTTGTACGTAATGCCCTTGAGTTTCTTCTCAAAAAGGAAAAAAGATAGCGTCACGCCACCTCACACCGGGCAGTAATTTATAACACGGACCCCGGTAGGATGATGCATAGGGCTTGCGTGTGCCTCTAGGTTGACAATTTGACTATTCAAACATCTGTTATATGTGATGAAATTTATAAGTTCAGAAACCGTACGCATATGAAGAATCCAGTGATATGCTTTCGATGCATGGCAGATAATGCATTGGGTTAGTCAAATCGACCACATAAAAGCGTGTGTGCACCAGAGTAGAGGGAGTAGCGGGTTGTTTTGGTCCGCTTGAGATACTTTGAAGGCAAACTGTTATCTTAACAGAGGAAGCGGAAAGAAGTTTTTCATACATTATGTTAGTTATATCAAGTTTTGTCATTTTTTCTAACAAAAAACTTTTATCTAAAAAAGGATTTACCAAACCATGATAGACATTGTGGTGCGGTCTTACAATTCTTTCTGTCTAGCTAACCAGGAGTATCATGTAGAAGCATCTTGATTATTCCTTGGAACTTAGGGGTGATTTACAAGCTTTAGTTGTTATTGGCGCATTCGAGCCTCACACGCACCGTTCTAGACCACGTTGAATCCGTGAGTGAGGTGCCTGAAAGTCTTACCACATGCAAACCGAGGCCGAAGACCACCGTTCAGGTTGGGACATTAGATCACCAGGTTCCTTATACTTATGACATCCAACTTACCATTCTGAACCACAATGGATCCCTCCCGTTGGTCGTGCAGGCACTCGGACACTTTTGAAGGTACTCAAGTCTTACTATTTTGCTTTTCAAGTCGTCATCGATTAGCCGGTACTGTTGCTAGTGAGTACTGAACTCAAATCAATCTATGTCAAGGATGATATATAGCTCCTGGCTGCTTGGACGAGTTTGTGTGAAACTTGTGCGGGCGGTCCAAGAGAAAAACGACACGAGAAAACATGAAAGTATATGATAAGGCCAAGTATAAATATACAAGATGACTGGGTGGGAAAACCCCCAGGTTGTGGTGCTCATAGTCCTGGACAACGCATTGTAATGGCAGTGGCACGGTTAACTGTTAGAGATGCTTAGTTGGTTAGGGCATGTACAACAGTTGATAAGATAGTCTTATCTTAAGTCTTGCATGTAATTTAGAGATGACAAAAAAAGTGTCTACAATGGGTCATCTCTTAGTCTTATCTTCAATAACTAGCTATTCCTAAAAACGTGGTGAGACATATATTGTGCCAAGAGATCATCTCTTGTCTTCAATAACTAGCTATTCCTAATAACTAGCTATTCCTAAAAATGTGGTGAGATATAGCATGTAAGCGATTGTGCAAGGTGCAAACATTACAAGGGGCGAAAATCCAAGCTAAAACAACACAACACTGAAAGTAAGAACCACAATGAAATAGGATTATGCGGGACCACGCACCAACCGGTCGAGGATCATCTCCAGCATGTTCAAAAGGAATTGGACAACAGATACCATGCTAGGCCACCATTTCATCTAGCTAACCATAAACGTATCACGCAAAAGCATCTTAAGTACTACTTGAAACTTAGGGGTACAAGATTAAGTTTTTCAAAGCAACTTCTCCCTGGAATGTCTTAAATGTGTATTAATTAATGACAAATTCGAGCCTCCCACGCACCATTCTGGACCATGTTGAATCCTCGAATGAGGCACTGGAAAGTCTTACGACTTGCGAACAAAGCTCGAAAACCACCATTTTAGGTTAGGACATTCGACCCCTAAGTTCCTTATGTGGGGCATGCATGCACTTTAGCGCTTTTGAAGGTAACAAGTTGACTATTTTGCTTTTCAAATCTTCATAACTGGTAGCCTTGCTAGTGAGTAGTGAACTCTGATCAATTTGTGTGAGGCCGAGAGCTCCAGGCTGCTTGGACGAGTTTTAGTGAAACTTGCATGCGTACTCACCATGTGCACACAACGACAGACAAAAATGCTACACGCACGGAGCTGCAATGGACCCCTTCCAACTTACTGCTAAACTCCCCTGATTTTCATGGGGGTGGATCCCGCTTCACCTCTTCTTTCCAATCACTACTTTCCACGTCAGCACGTCCTGTAAACGTCCATGAAATTCTTCCGTGTGTGTAGCCTCTGGCCCCATGAGTCGATGCTTTTTTGTCTTTCTTCGTGTGACCATATGTGAGATTCTATCACGTCGCGGTGGATAGGCCAGTCGGTCGAGAGAGGGGTTCATTGACGGGGACTTTCGTGCTATGACGTGTGGGTCATACATCTGAGTCGAGTTTGAACCGGACTTGTGACACGGTATACACACATGTTGTAATCTATATCTATATCTATCTATATATATACCTACTATTAAAGCAAGGTGATATTCTTGGTTTCGTCCCGCCATCAGATTTTTTTTTCCAGTTGGTTTGGGTCACGTACGGCGTACGTTCATTGCCAAAAGTATTAACGTGGGCCTTCAGAGTGAATTAAAAAATGTTGGCCGCGTGAAGTGGGATCGAACTCAGGAACTCTTCTCCAAAGTTTAAGGCTCGCACCAACTGATAACATATGTGATAGAAAATAAGGTTCGCCATGAATAGTACCACATCGCTTTTCGGCAACAAATCACATCTTCTTAAATATACGTGGGTTCAGAAAATCAACAAGCTGGCACATCTAATCCGAGGAAAGGGAGGGACGAGGTCGGATGGGGGAGCAAGGAGGCCTCTATGCAGCAGGAATCAAGATGGCCTTAGAGTAAGGAGGCGAGAACACGGATATGACAAGGCAAGGCGGATGGACGTGAGGATCGGAGCCAGCCACGTATAAGCTGTCTCAACACAACATGGCAGAGCCAACTAGGACGTGACTGTGCGCCTGTTGCATATGAGTGTCACCATGGGAAGTTGGCGTGGTTGCTGATTTACCTAGCTGTAGAGGTCACTTACAAAATTGCTGGAAACATGTAAACCTGCATGCTCATCATGAGAAAATTAACTATACATTTGAATGGGGTCCCATTCAAACTTGCATGCTCTACATGAAAAAGACCCACACATTTGAGTGTCTTTTCCTTTTTGCTACAAACATAGCCATATTCGGGTATAATGACCAAGGAAGATCTAAGAAACTAGACTCCTTTTTAGAAAAGAATAACTCACATTGAGATAATAAAATTTAAATATGGGATCACGTAAAAAATAATAAGTCTACTTATATTTCATCTTTTACAGAATTGAAGCAGTAGGATAGGATTTCAACGTGTAGATTTTTTTAACGCATGCAAATAAATGCGGATTTTAGTATTAAAGACCTTTATCAAATCGCCAAGCACAAAAAGTACAACTATAAGCTTGAAAATCCACAAGCAGTAGAATTTTAGAATTGATTTTGCGGGAGGATAGACACTGAAGTGTATATACTCTATAAGATATCACTGATATATTAAAATTTCCATGAACTGCTAATGTATTTTGCACATATAATTCTCATTAAATTTTAACATATGACAAAAAAATCTCGTTGCAACGCAGGGCATATGTGATATCTCCCCGAGGCGTGATAAAAAAGATCAAAGATCAAGAAACCACACAGACATTAGTCAGAATATGTAAGCCATTTGTCCGGGGATTACGATTGGTCTAATTAATCACACATCTTATACAGTACAAAAATGAGAGTGTACGAGTTATTTTTTTCTTCCGTTGCAACGCACGGGCAATTTTCCTAGTTTTATTAAAAAAATAGTTGGCTAAACAAAGGACCTAGTGGACCATCTACGTGATGCCTTCAAATTCTCATCAATAAGCATGACAGAAATCTCAAGCTATGCTAGAGCTTGCGATAATGATGGAAGCAGCTCTGTCAATAATACATAAAGTTCTCTTTTCTTCTCAAAACAGTTCACATCCAAAATCAACTCACAACTTCATAAAGAAAGATAGGAAATTTAGAGACGGTTCGTGATAATTGCTGAGTCGTGTCTCATGTGTCGAGTTTGAATCCAAAATCTGACATGGTAATGGTGTACACATGTTGTATGAATGTTGCTAACTTTTATTGAAAAATTGCAATTGGCTAAACAAAGGACCTAGCGTACCAACTGATTTTACTTAATCGATAACATCCACGACTCTGATTGCAACTTAGCAGCTGGTTGGCCGTCGTCGATCTGTGGTGAGTCGCCACAATTTTTCGACGACTTGTGGCATCGGAGAGCATGTAGCACCCGGTGCTCGAACCGTTCTTCATCTTTCTCTGTAGCAATGGCGAGATCGTGCGGCGAGAGTAGGTTGGGGCGGTAGCCACAGAAGAAGTTCCACCAGCGGTCGTTCGGCAACAACAGCTGGAGCTGGTGGTCCCATGCCTTCCTGCAGCCCTGCCGCCGGCGTCCCTTCGTGGTATCGTGCTTGTAAACACAGTTGCCGTACAAGTAGTAGAGCATACCGTCGTCAACGTCTAGCCAGGCACATGATGGGGTCAGGACATGCAAGCTGATGAAGCTGGTGGCGCCCATGTCGAAGCTGTAGCGCATTTCCCAGATGAGCGGCGAAAGGTACAAGCAGCCATGCGGCCCCTGCGGCCGGACGACCCAGAAATAGAGCTTGCCGCGGCGCGGACCGAGCTCGTGCACGGCGACACACAGCCGGCCATGCAGGTCGAGGACGTTGGCCACGGCGTCCTCGGCATTGTACCCTGGGAGACAGTACATGCGGTGCGTCTCGCTGGCCACGTCGACCACCAGCAGCCTGTTGGGCTTCGTATCATGCTCCCACTTCATACACAACACGTGCAGTTTGTGGTCGATTAGCGCCGGCCATGAGCCCATCCGGTGGCACCGGTAGAGCCCCCGGTGCCGGCGCCACATGCCGCCATCGGCGCCGCCCAGGGTGAGCACGTGGACGTAGTTCTGGTGCAGACCCTCGTAGGCGGAGAAGGAGAGGCGAAAGAGCTTGTACTGCCGCGTCGACGGGCTGTACCCCATGGCGTACCCGTGACCGTGGATGCGCAAGTCGGTCTCGCTCATGGGCGGCGGCAGGACCCGTAGCTTGTCGCCGGTGATGGGGTTGCACACGAAGACTGGCATCCAGATGAAGTTGTTGGCGGCGAGCAGGAGGAAGCCGTTGCAGACGTTTGTGGGGCTGTACCCGTCCGGGTGGCCGGCCACGACGGACATGGTCGCCGCCGTGGACACGTTGAACACTGTCAGCTCAGGGCTCCACCCCAGCGTATGGGTCTTGGACACGAGCAGCGCCTCCGCGGCGGCGCCGGAGACGACGTGGCCGGCGTGGGCGTGGAGGCCGATGAAGTACGGGTCGGTGAGGAGACCGCGCCATTGCTGTGACACGCAGCGGCCGCGGCCGACGTCCCTCGTCGGCAGCCTCAGCAGGATCTCACGCAGGATCTCCTCCGCCACAGACTCCATCTTCATGCGACCTCAACCACTACCGCCGACATCGGATCGGATCGGGTCGCCATATATAGATTTAGCTGAATATATCCGTCCAGATTTTGCGCCTCTCGGTTACCTACATGTTGGTTACCCTTCTACCGTCCAGATTTTGCATACCCTTTTACATCTTGATCCGGCCCAGCTTTTTTTTTTTCCGAATAATAATTCTTGTATTACTCAATCAAAACACGGTTACAGTCACGCTTAACTGTTGGGGAACGTTGCAGAAAATTAAAATTTTTCCTACAGTTTCACCAAGATCCATCTATGAGTTCATCTAAGCAACGAGTCATGAGAGAGAGATTGGATTTTTTTTCAAAAGTAGCACGTTTTTTATAGCAATTTCGGAAACTAGCAGTGTCGATACGTTATTTGCAAAACTAGCAGCCCGTCGGTCAACGGTTGGCCGAAGTGGATCTTTTCGGCCTACGGAAGCCCGAAGACACGTCTTCGGTTAAGCCAGGCCGAAGCGTGTGCGAACTGGGCCGAAGACGGGCCTCTTCGGCCAGCCAGCGACCGAAGAGGTCTTCGGCTTACCAGTGGCCGAAGAGTAGCGGATAAGGCCCGAGCGGCATCTTCTTTCTCCTCTCGCTGTTCTTCCTCTGTCTCTCTCGTTCCTCTCTGTACATCGCCCCCCTCGCTGATCTCTTCGTTTCTCCACCTATTTTTGAATCCAAAGCACAGAAACGGTAGATCGTAGCCATCTCCACCGGCCTACGGTCATTTTTTCCCAATGGGATAGCTATTTGTGCGTACAAGTGAGGTGGAGTCATGATGGGGTGAGGAGGAGAGGCCATGGTGGGCTGAGGAGGAGGAGGCGGTTTGGCTGGTGAGGAGGAGGTGTAGCTTCGTGCCGCCGAGGGGGTGGCGTTGGTGGTGTCTGTTGGTGCAAGTTCCTCGTGAGGTGGCCACACGCGTCGAAGGTATAATCACGCGTCACATTTTATTAGTGTTAATTGGTTTGTGTTGGCATTTTAGCGGATAGTTAGTGTAGCCGGTAACAATTTGTTCATTGTGATTAATTAGAAGGTGGCAATGTCTGACAGGTGAAAATGTCTGTATCAGTAAATTTGACTGTTTACTATGGCCTTGGTAATGTTCGATATAATGAGTTGGGGGTTGATCTTAGCGAGTTTAAAAATGGCGTCATGACACTTTCAGACCCGGACAGAGTGGACATTAGACAGTTGAAGCACTGGTTGACTACTAGTTTTGGGTTGGATTCTGAAGTATGTTCCGTCAGTATTCATGCATTGTGGACCAAATCCTGTAAAAATGTCAAGTGGGAGTTGATGCCGATAGATAGGAGCCAGCATTGGTTGACCCTGTTAAGTCGTTGCCGAGACCGAAGAATCCACCCATATGTCCTAGTGCAGCCAGTGGCGAAGGAGGAGAATACCGTACAACTCCATGTGGGGTATGAACCCGGCCAGGGTAGTCGAGTTGCTAACGAGATTCATTTATCCGGGTCACAGCCACCGGATGTGGATCCTAGCCAAACCGAGAAGGATTCAGACTACATGTTGGACAATGTTTGTGGTCATGATACTGGGAAGAATATTCAGTCGATAATATTAGCTGGTTCTGGTGTTGCTGATGGGGATGAGGAAGGAGATGAAATGCAGAGGGTGATGGAGGAAGAGAACGATGATGGATATGCAGAGGATCTGGATTCTGAAAATTCTGAGGATGAAGTGGAGGTACCGATTCCTTCTGCATGGAATCAGGACATATCCACCGGCCTTACTGTGAACGATGGCCATGAGACTCCATGGCAATATAATCTGAACTAAGTCCAGATAGGGGCTATGTTTGATACAAAGAAAAAATTGAAGTATGCAGTGATAAAGTGGGCTATGTCTACTCAGAGGGTTTTCCGGACAGACAGATCAAACCCAACAAACTATACCGTGAAGTGTGTTGAAACAGGTTGTCCTGCGAAGGTGCACGGGCACGTGCCGAAGTATAACATCCACTGGGTTGTCACGAATGTGGTCCCACATAATTGTGTGAGGAAAAACTTGTTGGTTCGTCATCCAAACCTGACTTCAACTCTCATTGCGCAACACATAGTGGAGAAAAAAGATATGGAAGCAAAACACATCCAGACAGCAGTGAAGGTCAGATGGAATTATGACATTCGTTATGGGAAGGCTTGGAGGGCTAAGCAGAAGGCTATGGAGGAAAGGTTTGGGACGTTCTTTGACTCATATGATAATGTTGTCCGTCTCCTGGATGTACTGAAGGAGAGGAATCCCGGCACTTATGTTAACGTACAACATACAAGGTTGCTGAGTATACCAGGTTTCAAGGTGTTGAAACGAGTATTCTTCTCTTTCGCTATGTGCATTGAAGCTTTCCGGCATTGTCCTCCTGTGATGTTTGTGGATGGTACATTCCTAACTGGTCAGTACAAAGGGCAAATCCTGACTGCCATTGGCGTGGATGGAAACAATCAAATCATTCCACTTGCCATGGCATTTGTGGAGGGTGAGAACTTTCGGAGCTGGGTGTGGTTCTTTCGGCAAGTGAAAATTGCCATCGTGAAGGATCGACCAAACGTGTGTGTCATTCATGATAGGCATGCTGGTATATTGAAGGCTGTGAAGACACTAAGGAATCCAACAGTAGACGAACCAACACCTTGGAAGGATTTGCAGAGCCGGTGGTGCATGCGCCATCTTGGGGCTAACTTTTTCTCACAGTTTAAGAACAAGCGGTTGATGAACTTGTTTAAAAAATCGTGCAAGCAGAACCAGGAGCGTAAATACCAATTTATTTGGTCAAAACTTGATGAGTTTACTAAGAAGCAGGTCCGTGCCAGGAAGAAAATGGAAAAGGACCACCAACAATTAGCAACACTCATGGCGGAGCTAGAGGATCCAGTTGGTCTCTGTGACTTGCCAGCAATTGACCCTCCTAATACTAAGAGAAAGAATTGGTCTCTGTGTCTCGCACACGGTGTCTCACACTCCACCACCACCACCGTCGCAGGAGACACAGACAGTGACAGACGAGGTTATCTATGGTCGTGGTTTTCGTGAGCATCGTCCACCGCCTCAGTGCTTATCGCCTTCCGGTCCTCGCCCGAGGAAGACCCAAATTCGTCGTCGACCCCCGCAGTGATATGATTATCTATGTATGAGTCATTATCTATGTTAGTTTCAGACTATTCGCATACGTGAGTCAGTATTTATGTATGAGACATGCTTCATGTATGTGTTACTATTGCACTTGCTTCTATCTGATCAGGAGACATATATCGTTTTATGTATGCGAGAGACATATTACTATTAATTCGCATTGTTATTCCAGTTACATTTTCAAAGAGACTACAACCAATAATTAAGATACAAGCACATCTGAATTAAACGGTGCGGTTGAACTTAATAAATACAGCTTACATACTACAAAATGAAATTAACGTAGAACATAATGCCCTACTTGTTGAGGTACAACTGGAATACAGCTTACATACTATATGAAGTCATCATCGTCATTCTCCGTTGATGCAGAACTCTTGCCCTTCGACGATGTAGAACTCTTGCCCTTCGTGGATGCAGAACTCTTGCCCTTCGACGATGCAGAACTCTTGCCCTTCATGGATGCAGAACTCTTGCCCTTTGACGATGCAGAACTCTTGCACTTCGATGATGCGGAACCCGGGAGCGGCGGCATGAAGATATCATCTTCGTCCTCGCTCTCCTCAGTCCATAAAAATGGATGCTTTTCTAAAGTCCTTCTAAAAGTTTCACTCTTCGGCTCCACTACCTTCTTCCACCTTTCATTCAACCTAAGAAGTTCTTTACGTACCTCCGCATAAGTCCTTTCAGGCCACCCAGCCCTACGTAATTGGTGAGCCAACTCATTCATTATGGTGTCACTACCGGTGAGTTCTTCCCATGGAACTATCCTATTGTCCATCCTGAAATCGGTAGCTAGCCTCAGAAGAGTGCTGCTCATCTCAGGGTGAAAACTATGATCGAAAGGATAATGGGACATCTCGACTACACTGGATTGCTTATTCACCTCCGGGTCAAGGGGGTTTTATAGGTAGAGAGGAGAGAAAATGGCGGGAAAGAACGACTGGGGTATGGAGGGAAAGAGTTGGCGGGAACATATGGCGGGAAAGGGTTGGCGGGAAACGGGTGGCGGGAACATATGGCGGGAAAGGGTTGGCGGGAAACGGGTGGCGGGAACATATGGCGGGAAAGGGTTGGCGGGAAACGGGTGGCGTGAACATATGGCGGGAAAGGGTTGGCGGGAACATATGGAGGGGAAAGAGTTGGTGGGAAAATATTTACGGAAAGGGCTGTGCAATTTTTTTTCATTGCAAAATGGGATTCGCAAAATGGTTACACAACATTCGTAAGTCATAATAAAAAACCATTTTCGGCCTACAGTAAGCAGAAGAGCGCGACCATGCAACTTCGGTCACCTGTTCACGCGAAAAGGTGGGGCCCGGGGACTCTTCGGCCTACGGTTGACCAAAGATGCTCTTCGGCCTATGGGAAGCTGAAGAGTCCTTTTCGGCCTAGTTGGGGCACACTTCGGCCAACGGGAGGCAGAAGTGCCCTCTTCGGTCAACGACTGGCCGAAGAGCCACTCTTCGGCCAATGGGAGGCCGACGGGGTGCTAGTTTTGCAAATAACTTATTAGCACTGCTAATTTCCGAAATTGCTGTAAAAAACATGCTAGTTTTGAAAAAAAATCGAGAGATTGCATCTACATACCACTTTGTAGATCGCGTGCGGAAGCGTTCAAGAGAACGGTGATGATGGAGTCGTACTCGCCGTGATCCAAATCACCGATGACCAAGTGCCGAACGGACAGCACCTCCGCGTTCAACACACGTACGGAGCGGATGACGTCTGCTCCTTCTTGATCCAGCAAGGGGGAAGGAGAGGTTGATGAAGACCTAGCAGCACAACGGCGTGATGGTGGATGCAGCAGAACTCCGGCAGGGCTTCGCCAAGCTGCTGCAGGAGGAGGAAGAGGTGTAGCAGGGGGAGGGAGGCGCCAAGACACAAGGGTGCGGCTGCCCTCCCCCTTGCCCTCCTATATATAGGCCCCCAGGGGGGGGGGGGGGCGGCCCTGGGAGATCTAGTCTCCCAAGGGGGGCGGCGGCCAGGGGGGTGGAGTGCCCCCAAGGCAAGTGGGGCGCCCCCCCCCACCTAGGGTTTCCAACCCTAGGCGCAAGGGGGACCCGGGGGGGGGGGGGGCACCAGCCCACCAGGGGCTGGTTCCCCTCCCACTTCAGCCCACGGGGCCCTCCGGGATAGGTGGCCCCACCCGGTGGACCCCCGGGACCCTTCCGGTGGTCCTGGTACATTACCGGGTGACCCCGAAACTTTATCGATGGCCGAAACAGCACTTCCTATATATAATTCTTTACCTCCGGACCATTCCGGAACTCCTCGTGACGTTCGGGATCTCATCCGGGACTCCGAACAACATTCGGTTTGCTGCATACTCATATTCATACAACCCTAGCGTCACCGAACGTTAAGTGTGTAGACCCTACGGGTTCGGGAGACATGTAGACATGACCGAGACGGCTCTCCGGTCAATAACCAACAGCGGGATCTGGATACCCATGTTGGCTCCCACATACTCCTCGATGATCTCATCGGATGAACCACGATGTCAAGGATTCAAGCAACCCCGTATACTATTCCCTTTGTCAGACGGTATGTTGCTTGCCCGAGATTCGATCGTCGGTATCCCAATACCTCGTTCAATCTCGTTACCGGCAAGTCACTTTACTCGTACCGTAATGCATGATCCCGTGACCAGACACTTGGTCACTTTGAGCTCATTATGATGATGCACTACCGAGTGGGCCCAGTGATACCTCTCCGTTGTACGGAGTGACAAATCCCAGTCTCGATCCATGTCAACCCAACAGACACTTTCGGAGATACCTGTAGTGCACCTTTATAGTCAGCCAGTTACGTTGTGACGTTTGGTACACCCAAAGCACTCCTACGGTATCCGGGAGTTACACGATCTCATGGTCTAAGGAAGAGATACTTGACATTGGAAAAGCTCTAGCAAAACGAACTACATGATCTTGTGCTATGCTTAGGATTGGGTCTTGTCCATCACATCATTCTCCTAATGATGTGATCCCGTTGTCAATGACATCTAATGTCCATAGTCAGGAAACCATGACTATCTGTTGACCAACGAGCTAGTCAACTAGAGGCTTACTAGGGGTGTATTGTGGTCTATGTATTCACACGTGTATTACGATTTCCGGATAATACAATTATAGCATGAATAAAAGACAATTATCATAAACAAGGAAATATAATAATCCTTTTATTATTGCCTCTAGGGCATATTTCCAACAGTCTCCCACTTGCACTAGAGTCAATAATCTAGTTACATTGTGATGAATCGAACACCCATAGAGTTCTGGTGTTGATCATGTTTTGCTCGCGGAAGAGGTTTAGTCAATGGATTTGCGACATTCAGATCCGTATGTACTTTGCAAATATCTATGTCTCCATCTTGAACATTTTCACGAATGGAGTTGAAACGATGCTTGATGTGCCTGGTCTTCTTGTGAAACCTGGGCTCCTTGGCAAGGGCAATAGCTCCAGTGTTGTCACAGAAGAGTTTGATCGGCCCCGACGCATTGGGTATGACTCCTAGGTCGGTGATGAACTCCTTCACCCATATTGCTTCATGCGCTGCCTCCGAGGCTGCCATGTACTCCGCTTCACATGTAGATCCTGCCACGACGCTCTGCTTGCAGCTGCACCAGCTTACTGCCCCACCATTCAACATATACACGTATCCGGTTTGTGACTTAGAGTCATCCAGATCCGTGTCGAAGCTAGCGTCGACGTAACCCTTTACGACAAGCTCTTCGTCACCTCCATAAACGAGAAACATGTCCTTTGTCCTTTTCAGGTACTTCAGGATATTCTTGACCGCTGTCCAGTGTTCCTTGCCAGGATTACTTTCGTATCTTCCTACCAAACTTACGGCAAGGTTTACATCATGTCTGGTACACAGCATGGCATACATAATAGATCCTATGGCTGAGGCATAGGGGATGTCACTCATCTCTTCTTTATCTTTTGCCGTGGTCGGGCATTGAGCCGAGCTCAATCTCACACCTTGCAATACAGGCAAGAACCCTTTCTTGGACTGATCCATTTTGAACTTCTCCAAGATCTGATCAAGGTATGTGCTTTGTGAAAGATCTATGAGGCGTCTCGATCTATCCCTATAGATTTTGATGCCTAATATGTAAGCATCTTCTCCAAGGTCCTTCATTGAAAAACACTTATTCAAGTAGGCCTTAATGCTGTCCAAGAATTCTATATCATTTCCCATCAAAAGTATGTCATCTACATACAATATGAGAAATGCTATAGAGCTCCCACTCACTTTCTTGTAAACACAGGCTTCTCCATAAGTCTGCATAAACCCAAACGCTTTGATCATCTCATCAAAGTGAATGTTCCAACTCCGAGATGCTTGCACACTTTGTTAGCATTCTTAGGATCGACAAAACCTTCCGGCTGCATCATATACAGCTCTTCCTTAAGATAACCGTTAAGGAATGCCGTTTTGACGTCCATCTTCCATATCTCATAATCATAGTATGCGGCAATTGCTAACATGATTCGGACGAACTTAAGCTTCGCTACGGGAGAGAAAGTCTCATCATAGTCAATCCCTTGAACTTGCCGATAACCCTTAGCGACAAGTCGAGCTTTATAGATGGTGACATTACCATCCGCGTCCGTCTTCTTCTTAAAGATCCATTTGTTTTCTATCGCTCGCCGATCATCGGGCAAGTCAGTCAAAGTCCATACTTTGTTTTCATACATGGATTCTATCTCGGATTGCATGGCTTCTAGCCATTTGTTGGAATCTGGGCCCGCCATTGCTTCTTCATAGTTCGAAGGTTCACCGTTGTCTAACAACATGATTTCCAGGACAGGGTTGCCATACCACTCTGGTGTGGAACGTGTCCTTGTGGACCTACGAAGTTCAGTAGCAACTTGATCCGAAGTACCTTGATCATCATCATTAATTTCCTCTCCAGTCGGTGTAGGCACCACAGGAACATTTTCCTGAGCTGCACTACTTTCCGGTTCAAGAGGTAGTACTTCATCGAGTTCTACTTTCCTCCCACTTACTCCTTTCGTGAGAAACTCTTTTTCCAGAACGGATCTGTTCTTGGCAACAAAGATCTTGCCTTCTGATATAAGGTAGAAGGTATACCCAATGGTTTCCTTAGGGTATCCTATGAAGACGCATTTTTTCGACTTGGGTTCGAGCTTTTCAGGTTGTAGTTTCTTGAAATAAGCATCGGATCCCCAAACTTTTAGAAACGACAGCTTAGGTTTCTTCCCAAACCACAATTCATACGCTGTCGTCTCAACGGATTTAGACGGTGCCCTATTTAAAGTGAATGTAGTTGTCTCTAGAGTGTATCCCCAAAATGATAGTGGTAAATCGGTAAGAGACATCATAGATCGCACCATATCCAATAGAGTGCGATTATGACGTTCGGACACACTGTTACGCTGAGGTGTTCTAGGCGGCGTGAGTTGTGAAACGATTCCACATTTTCTTAAGTGCGTACCAAATTCGTGACTTAAATATTCTCCTCCACGATCCGATCGTAAGAATTTTATCTTTCGATCACATTGATTCTCTACTTCATTCTGAAATTCCTTGAACTTTTCAAAGGTCTCAGACTTGTGTTTCATCAAGTAGACATACCCATATCTACTCAAGTCATCAGTGAGAGTGAGAACATAACGATATCCTCCGCGAGCCTCAACGCTCATTGGACCACACACATCAGTATGTATGATTTCCAATAAGTTGGTTGCTCGCTCCATTGTTCCGGAGAACGGAGTCTTGGTCACTTTGCCCATGAGGCATGGTTCGCATGTGTCAAATGATTCATAATCGAGAAACTCTAAAAGTCCATCAGCATGGAGCTTCTTCATGCGCTTGACACCAATGTGACCAAGGCGGCAGTGCCACAAGTATGTGGGACTATCGTTATCAACTTTACATCTTTTGGTATTCACACTATGAATATGTGTAACATTACGTTCGAGATTCATTAAGAATAAACCATTGACCATCGGGGCATGACCATAAAACATATATCTCATATAAATAGAACAACCATTATTCTCAGATTTAAATGAGTAGCCATCTCGTATTAAACGAGATCCAGATACAATGTTCATGCTCAAACTTGGCACTAAATAACAATTATTGAGGTTTAAAACTAATCCCGTAGGTAAATGTAGAGGTAGCGTGCCGACGGCGATCACATCGACCTTGGAACCATTCCCGACGCGCATCGTCACCTCGTCCTTCGCCAGTCTCCTCTTATTCCGCAGCTCCTGCTGTGAGTTACAAATATGAGCAACGGCACCGGTATCAAATACCCAGGAGTTACTACGAGTACTGGTAAGGTACACATCAATTACATGTATATCAAATATACCTTTAGTGTTGCCGGCCTTCTTGTCCGCTAAGTATTTGGGGCAGTTCCACTTCCAGTGACCCTTCCCTTTGCAATAAAAGCACTCAGTCTCAGGCTTGGGTCCATTCTTTGACTTCTTCCCGGCAACTGGCTTACCGGGCGCGGCAACATCTTTGCCGTCCCTCTTGAAGTTCTTCTTACCCTTTCCCTTCTTGAACTTAGTGGTCTTGTTGACCATCAACACTTGATGTTCCTTCTTGATTTCAACCTCTGCTGACTTCAGCATTGAAAATACTTCAGGAATGGTCTTCACCATCCCCTGCATATTGTAGTTCAGCACAAAGCTCTTGTAGCTCGGTGGGAGCGACTGAAGGATTCTGTCAATGACTGCCTCGTCCGGGAGGTTGATCTCCAGCTGGGACAGGCGGTTGTGCAACCCAGACATTTTGAGTATGTGCTCACTGACAGAACTGTTTTCCTCCATCTTACAACTATAGAACTTGTCGGAGACTTCATATCTCTCGACCCGGGCATGAGCTTGAAAAACCATTTTCAGCTCCTCAACATCTCATATGCTCCGTGTCGCTCAAAACGCTTTTGGAGCCCCGGTTCTAAGCTGTAAAGCATGCTGCACTGAACGAGGGAGTAATCATCAGCACGTGATTGCCAAGTGTTCATAACGTCTTGGTTCTCTGGGATGGGTGCTTCACCTAGCGGTGCATCTAGGACATAATCTTTCTTGGCTACTATGAGGATGATCCTCAGGTTCCGGACCCAGTCCGAATAGTTGCTTCCATCATCTTTCAGCTTGGTTTTCTCTAGGAACGCGTTGAAGTTCATGTTGACATGAGCGTTGGCCATTTGATCTACAAGACATATTTTGCAAAGGTTTTAGACTAAGTTCATGATAATTAAGTTCATCTAATCAAATTATTTAATGAACTCCCACTCAGATTGACATCCCTCTAGTCATCTAAGTGTTACACGATCCGAGTCGACTAGGCCGTGTCCGATCATCACGTGAGACGGACTAGTCATCATCGGTGAACATCTCCATGTTGATCATATCTTCCATACGACTCACGTTCGACCTTTCGGTCTCTTGTGTTCTGAGGCCATGTCTGTACATGCTAGGCTCGTCAAGTTAACCCTAAGTGTTTCTGCATGTGTAAAACTGTCTTACACCCGTTGTATGTGAACGTAAGGATATATCACACCCGATCATCACGTGGTGCTTCGAAACGACGAACTTTAGCAACGGCGCATAGTTAGGGGGAACACTTTCTTGAAATTATTATAAGGGATCATCTTATTTACTACCGTCGTTCTAAGTAAACAAGATGCATAAACATAATAAACATCACATGCAATTATATAAAGTAGTGACATGATATGGCCAATATCATATAGCTCCTTCGATCTCCATCTTCGGGGCTCCATGATCATCTTCGTCACTGGCATGACACCATGATCTCCATCATCATGATCTCCATCATCGTGTCTTCATGAAGTTGTCACGCCAACGACTACTTCTACTTCTATGGCTAACGCGTTTAGCAATAAAGTGAAGTAATTTACATGGCGTTCTTCAATGACACGCAGGTCATACAAAAAATAAAGACAACTCCTATGGCTCCTGCCGGTTGTCATACTCATCGACATGCAAGTCATGATTCCTATTACAAGAACATGATCTCATACATCACAATATATCATTCATCATTCATCACAACTTCTAGCCATATCACATCACATGACAATTGCTGCAAAAACAAGTTAGACGTCCTCTAATTGTTGTTGCATCTTTTACGTGGCTGCAATTGGGTTCTAGCAAGAACGTTTTCTTACCTACGAATAACCACAACGTGATTTTATCAACTTCTATTTTCCTTTCATAAGGACCCTTTTCATCTAATCCGCTCCAACTAAAGTAGGAGAGACAGACACCCGCTAGCCACCTTATGCAACTAGTGCATGTTAGTCGGTGGAACCTGTCTCATGTAAGCGTACATGTAAGGTCGGTCCGGGCCGCTTCATCCCACAATACCGCTGAAGCAAGAAAAGACTAGTAGCGGCAAGCAAGTTGACAAGATCTACGCCCACAACAAAATTGTGTTCTACTCGTGCAATAGAGAACTACGCATAGACCTAGCTCATGATGCCACTGTTGGGGAACGTTGCAGAAAATTAAAATTTTTCCTACGGTTTCACCAAGATCCATCTATGAGTTCATCTAAGCAACGAGTCATGGGAGAGAGATTGCATCTACATACCACTTTGTAGATCGCGTGCGGAAGCGTTCAAGAGAACGGTGAAGATGGAGTCGTACTCGCCGTGATCCAAATCACCGATGACCAAGTGCCGAACGGACAGCACCTCCGTGTTCAACACACGTATGGAGCGGATAACGTATCCTCCTTCTTGATCCAGCAAGGGGGAAGGAAAGGTTGATGAAGATCCAGCAGCACAACGGCGTGGTGGTGGATGCAGCAGAACTCCGGCAGGGCTTCGCCAAGCTGCCGCGGGAGGAGGAAGAGGTGTAGCAGGGGGAGGGAGGCGCCAAGACACAAGGGTGCAGCTGCCCTCCCCCTTGCCCTCTATATATAGGCCCCCAGGGGGGGGGGGGAGCCGGCCCTGGGAGATCTAATCTCCCAAGGGGGCGGCGGCCAGGGGGGTGGAGTGCCCCCCAAGGCAAGTGGGGCGCCCCCCCACATAGGGTTTCCAACCCTAGGCGCAAGGGGGGGCCGGGGGGGGGGGGGGGGGCGCACCAGCCCACTAGGGGCTGGTTCCCCTCCCACTTCAGCCCACGGGGCCCTCCGGGATAGGTGGCCCCACCCGATGGACCCCCAGGACCCTTCCGGTGGTCCCGGTACAATACCGTGTGACCCCGAAACTTTCCCGATGGCCGAAACATCACTTCCTATATATAATTCTTTACCTCCGGACCATTCCGGAACTCCTCGTGACGTTCGGGATCTCATACGGGACTCCGAACAACATTCGGTTTGCTGCATACTCATATTCATACAACCCTAGCGTCACCGAACGTTAAGTGTGTAGACCCTACGGGTTCGGGAGACATGTAGACATGACCGAGACGGCTCTCCGGTCAATAACCAACAGCGGGATCTGGATACCCATGTTGGCTCCCACATACTCCTCGATGATCTCATCGGATGAACCACGATGTCAAGGATTCAAGCAACCCCGTATACTATTCCCTTTGTCAGACGGTATGTTGCTTGCCCGAGATTCGATCGTCGGTATCCCAATACCTCGTTCAATCTCATTACCGGCAAGTCACTTTACTCGTACCGTAATGCATGATCCCGTGACCAGACACTTGGTAACTTTGAGCTCATTATGATGATGCACTACCGAGTGGGCCCAGTGATACCTCTCCATTATACGGAGTGACAAATCCCAGTCTCGATCCGTGTCAACCCAACAGACACTTTAGGAGATACCTGTAGTGCACCTTTATAGTCAGCCAGTTACGTTGTGACGTTTGGTACACCCAAAGCACTCCTACAGTATCCGGGAGTTACACGATCTCATGGTCTAAGGAAGAGATACTTGACATTGGAAAAGCTCTAGCAAAACGAACTACACGATCTTGTGTTGTGCTTAGGATTGGGTCTTGTCCATCACATCATTCTCCTAATGATGTGATCCCGTTGTCAACGACATCTAATGTCCATAGTCAGGAAACCATGACTATCTGTTGACCAACGAGCTAGTCAACTAGAGGCTTACTAGGGACGTATTGTGGTCTATGTATTCACACGTGTATTACGATTTCCGGATAATACAATTATAGCATGAATAAAAGACAATTATCATAAACAAGGAAATATAATAATCCTTTTATTATTGCCTCTAGGCCATATATAGATTTAGCTGAATATATCCGTCCGGATTTTGCGCCTCTCGGTTACCTACATGTTGGTTACCCTTCTACCGTCCAGATTTTGCATACCCTTTTACATCTTGGTCCGGCCCAGCTTTTTTTCTTCGAATAATAATTCTTGTATTACTCAATCAAAACACGGTTACAGTCACGCTTAACAGCGTCCAAAATGGCAAGGAAAAATATATAAGAATAAAATAGCCTTTTACATCTTGGTCCGGTCCAGCTTTAAAACTAGGATAACACGTTTTACCATCTTAACCTTTTATCATAATATATAAGAATAAAATATTGTTTGAGTTTTGCAAGGAAAAATTACAATCAAATGTTGAAACATTTACAAATATGATTGTTTTGCCAACATAGCTGTGACTTCGGTTGATATCTACCTATGGATTGAGTAAGATCCTTCAAGTAAGTTGTCATTGGTGCAAGCAATAAAAATTGCTCTCTAAATATGCATGACTTATTAGTATGGAGAAAATAAGCTTTATACGATCTTGTTATGGAAGAAATAAAAGCGACGGACTGCATAAAAAAGGTCCAAACACAAGTGGCAATATAAAGTGACGTTCTTTCGTACTAAGATTTTGTGTATCCAACCCTAAAAGCACATGACAACCTCTGCTTCCCTCTGCGAAGGGCCTATCTTTTACTTTATGTTCCTACTTTATGTTTTTACTTTATGCTTGAGTCAAGGTGATCTTCAACTTTACCTTTTTCATTTTATCCTTTGGCAAAGCTCCTCGTGTTTGACAGATCATGATATATATATATATATATATATATATATATATATATATATATATATATATATATATATATATATATATATCCAATTGGATGTTTGTTAGCATGGAATATTATTATTGACATCACCTAAAGGTGAATACGGTGGGAGGCAACACAATAAGCCCCTATCTTTCTTAGTGTCCAGCTGAAACTCCATAACCACAAGTATTGCGTGAGTGTTAGCAATTGTAGAAGATTATATGATAGTTGAGTATGTGGACTTGCTGAAAAGCTCTATTCTTGACTCTTTGTGATGTTATGATAAATTGCAATTGCTTTAATGACTGAGATTATAGTTTGTTAGCTTTTAATGAAGTTTCTGAACCATATTCGACATTGTGAATTGATTGTTACTTGAGCATAAGAATTCATATGACAAAATCTATATATGTTGCTGTTATAATAATGATCATGATGCCCGCATGTCCGTATTTTATTTTTATCGACACCTCTATCTCTAAACATGTGGACATATTTTTCGATTTCGGCTTCCGCTTGGGGACAAGCGAGGTCTAAGCTTGGGGGCGTTGATACGTCCATTTTGCATCATGCTTTTATATCAATATTTATTGCATTATGGGCTGTTATTACACATTATATATCAATACTTATGGCTATTCTCTCTTATTTTATAAGGTTTACCATGAAGAGGGGGAATGCCGGCAGCTGGAATTCTGTCTGGAAAAGGAGCAAACATTGGAAACCTATTCTGCACTGCTCCAAAAGACCTGAAACTCCACGAAACTTATTTTTGGATTTAATAAGAACTATTGAGCGAAAGAAACACCTCAGGGGGCCCACTCCCTGGCCAGGAGGGTGGGAGGCGCGCCCACCCCTACTGGGCGCACCCCCTGTCTCCTGGGTCCCCTGGTGGCCCCCCAGTGTCCATCTTCTGCTATATGAAGGCTTTTACCCTAGAAAAATTCGTGGGCGAGCTTACGGGGCGAAACTCCGCCGCCACGAGGCGGAATCTTGGAGGAACCAATCTAGAGCTCCGGCAGAGCTGTTCTTCTGGGGACACTTCCCTCCGGGAGGGGGAAATCATCATCATCATCCTCATCACCAATGATCCTCTCATCGGGAGGGGGTCAATCTCCATCAACATCTTCACCAACACCATCTCCTCTCAAAACCCTAGTTCATCTCTTGTATCCAGAACCACAAATTGGTACATATGGGTTCCTAGTAGTGTTGATTACTCCTTGTAGTTGATACTTATTGGTTTACTTGGCGGAAGATCATATGTTCAGATCCTTAATGCATATTATTACACCTCTGATTATGAACATGAATATGCTTTGTGAGTAGTTACGTTTGTTCCTGAGGACATGGGGTGAAGTCTTGCTATTAGTAGTCATGTGAATTTGGTATTCGTTCGATATTTTGATAAGATGTATGCTGTCTTTCCTCTAGTGGTGTGATACGTCTCCAACGTATCTATAATTTTTGATTGCTCCATGCTACTTTATATACTGTTTTAGGCAATATTGGGCTTTATTATCCACTTTTATATTATTTTTGGGACTAACCTATTAACCGGAGGCCCAGCCCAGATTTGCTGTTTTATGCCTATTTCAGTGTTTCGAGGAAAAGGAATATCAGACGGAGTCAAAACGGAACGAAATCAACTGGAGAAGTTATTTTTGGAAGGAAAGCCACCCGACGGACTTGGAGTCCACGTCAGGAGATACGGGAGGTGCTCACAAGGGTGAAGGGGACCCCCCTGGGCGCGCCCCCTGCCTCGTGGGACCCCCGTAGCTCCACCGACGTACCCCTGCACCCATATATACCTACGTACCCAAAAACTTCCAGAACAGAACCTAGATCGGGAGTTCCGCCGCCGCAAGCCTCTGTAGCCACCAAAAACCAATCGGGACCCTGTTCCGGCACCCTGCCGGAGGGGGAACCCATCACCGGAGGCCATCTTCATCATCCCGGCGCTATCCAAGACGAGGAGGGAGTAGTTCACCCTCGGGGCTGAGGGTATGTACCAGTAGCTATGTGTTTGATCTCTCTCTCTCTCGTGTTCTCTCTCGTGTTCCTCTATGGCACGATCTTGATGTATCCCGAGCTTTGCTATTGTAGTTGGATCTTATGATGTTTCTCCCCCTCTACTCTCTTGTGATGAATTGAGTTTCCCCTTTTGAGTTATCTTGTCGGATTGAATCTTTATGAGAAAACTTGATATATGTCTTGCCATGATTATCTATGGTGACAATGGGATATCATGTGCCACTTGATGTATGTTTTGGTGACCAACTTGCGGGTTCCACCCATGAACCTATGCATAGGTGTTGGCACACGTTCTTGACTCTCCGGTAGTAGCTTTGGGGCACTCTTTGAAGTACTTTTATGTTGGTTGAATGAATCTGAGATTGTATGATGCATATCGTATAATCATGCCCACGGATACTTGAGGTGACAATGGAGTATCTAGGTGACATTAGGGTTTTGGTTGATTTGTGTCTTAAGGTGTTATTCTAGTATGAACTCTATGATGGATTGAGCGGAAAGTATAGCTTTATGTTATTTTACTACGAACTCTTGAATAGTTAGAACAGAAAGGATAACTTTGAGGTGGTTTCGTACCCTACCATAATCTCTACGTTTTTTCTCCGCTATTTGTGGCTTTCGAGTGACTCTTTGTTGCATGTTGAGGGCTTGTTATATGATCTATCTATGTTATTATTGTTGAGAGAACTTGCACTAGTGAAAGTATGAACCCTAGGCCTTGTTTCCTACCATTGCAATACCGTTTACGCTCACTTTTACCACTTGTTACCTTGCTGTTTTTATTATTTCAGATTACGAATACCTTTATCTACTATCTATTTTGCACTTGTATGACCATCTCCTCGCCGAACTAGTGCACCTATACAATTTACCATTGTATTGGGTGTGTTGGGGACACAAGAGACTCTTTGTTATTTGGTTGAAGGGTTGTTTGAGAGAGACCATCTTCATCCTACGCCTCCTACGGATTGATAAACCTTAGGTCATCCACTTGAGGGAAATTTGCCACTGTCCTACAAACCTGTGCACTTGCAGGCCCAACAACGTCTACAAGAAGAAGGTTGTGTAGTAGACATCAAGCAGTTTCTAGCGCTGTTGCCGGGGAGGTTAGCGCTTGAAGGTATATCTTTAGATCTTGCAATCGAATCTTTTTGTTTCTTGTTTTAGCACTAGTTTATTTTATAAAAGAAAATTACAAAAAAATTGGAGTTAAGTTGGTTACATACGCTTCATCTTTTTAATATCTTTCGTGAGTATGATAGAAAGGAAAATTGTGCTCAAGTACTAGAAGAAGAATTACATAGAATTCTTGGCATAAAATATGTGAAAGATGAGCATGATTGCAATGTTTTAAGTATGAATTCCTTGAATATCCATGATTCTAATAATATGCAAAGCCACAAGCTTGGGGAAGCTATATTTGATGGAGATTATATTTTTTGTCCCCCAAGCTTTGTTGAGCAAATTTACTATGATGAAAGCATGCCTCCTATCTATGATGATTATTGTGATGACACGTATGCTTTAAAGAATAATGATAATCATGAAACGTGTCATCTTGATCTTAATTTTCAATCACATGATAGTTATTTTGTTGAGTTTGCTCCCACTACTATTCATGAGAAGAAATTTGCTTATGTTGAGAGTAGTAAATTTTCTATGCTTGTAGATCATGAAAAGAATGCTTTAGGTGCTGGTTATATTGTTGAATTCATTCATGATGCTACTGAAAATTATTATGAGAGAGGAACATATGCTTGTAGGAGTTGCAATAATGTCAAGTTTCCTCCCTATGTGCTTAAATTCTTGAAGCTATGCTTGTTTTACCTTCCTATGCTTGTTGATTATTGTTCCCATAAGTTGTTTGCTCACAAAATCCCTATGCATAGGAAGTGGGTTTAGGTGCTGGTTATATTGTTGAATTCATTCATGATGCTACTGAAAATTATTATGAGAGAGGAACATATGCTTGTAGGAGTTGCAATAATGTCAAGTTTCCTCCCTATGTGCTTAAATTCTTGAAGCTATGCTTGTTTTACCTTCCTATGCTTGTTGATTATTGTTCCCATAAGTTGTTTGCTCACAAAATCCCTATGCATAGGAAGTGGGTTAGACTTAAATGTGCTAGTCATATGCTTCAGGATGCTCCCGTTATGTTTCAATTCTTATCTTTTATGTGAGCATCATTGCCATCATCATGCCTAGCTAGAAAGGCATTAAAGAAAAGCGCTTGTTGGGAGACAACCCAATATTTATCCTTACTGTTTTTGTGTGTTCACATGATTATGATACTGTAGTAATCATGTTTTATAGCTTTTGTTTCAATAAAGTGCCAAGTAGAACCTTTGGGAAGACCTGGGTGAAGTTTATGTGATCTTGCTGTAGAAAACAGAAACTTTTGCGCTCACGAGGATGGCTGCCATTTTTTACCAGAGAGTTCTTTTAGGTTGATTCTTTTTTCAGATGATTAATAGAAAAATTTCTCAGGTACAGCAATTTATTTCATAATTTTGGGGGTTCCAGAAGTATACGTTTGATACAGATTACAACAGACTGTTCTGTTTTTGACAGATTCTGTTTTCTATGTGTTGTTTGCTTATTTTGATGAATCTATGGCTAGTATTAAGTGTTATGAACCATAGAGAAGTTAGAATACAGTAGATATTACACCAACATGAATTTATAATGAGTTCATTACAGTACCTATGTGGTGGTTTTATTTTCTTATAGTAACGGAGCTTACAAGTTTTGTGTTGAGTTTTGTGTGGTTGAAGTTTTCAAGTTTTGGGTAAGGATTCGATGGACTATAGAATAAGGAGTGGCAAGAGCCTAAGCTTGGGGATGCCCAAGGCACCCCAAGTTAATATCCAAGGACAACCAAGAGCCTAAGCTTGGGGATGCCCCGGAAGGCATCCCCTCTTCCGTCTTCGTTCACCGGTAACTTTACTTGGAGCTATATTTTTATTCACCACATGATATGTGTTTTGCTTGGAGCGTCATTTTATTTTGTTAGTTTTTGATTGATGTTAGTTAGAATAATGTTTTGCATCTTTAGTTTCAATAAAAAGTCAAGGATAGCCTTTGCCATGCTTATTTTGCTAGTATACATGTTGCTGTTTGAAAACAGAAAGTTTACCGCTGTTGCAAACATTCCCTAGAAAAGTCAGAGAATGGTATAATGTTGAATCTTTTTTCATATTAATCTCTGACAATTTTGTTACAGTGGGAATTTTAGTTCATAATTTTTGGAGTCAGGGAAATATTGTTACTCTTGCATTCTTTACAGACTGTACTGTTTTGGCAGATTGCTGTTATGTTTGCATTGTTTGCATATGTTTGCTAGTTTAATGATTCTATTTGAGGATAGGAGTATTAAATATGCAGAGGCATTTAGTATTCAATGTTGAATAATAATTTTAGTGATTTGTTACAGTAGAAGATAATAAGGTTTTGCATTGGTTTATACTAACCTATCTCACGAGTTCTTGTTGAGTTGGTTGTGAATGAAGCTTTTGATAAAAAGAGAAACCGTGATATGAGAGGAATTAAGGAGACATAAAAGCTCAAGCTTTGGGATGCCCAAGGCACCCCAAGATAATATTTCAAGATGTCTCAAGCATCTAAGCTTGGGGATGCCCCGGTAGGCATCCCACCTTTCTTCTTCAACAACTATCGGTTAGTATTGGTTGAGCCTAAGTTTTTGCTTCTTCACATGAGTTGTGCTATCCTTGCATTGTATTTTTCTTTAGATTTGCTTGCTGTTTGAATAAGTATCAAGATCTGAAATTCTTTAATGAGAGAGAGCCATACACAAATTGGAATTTGCTAGAATACTCTATGTGCTTCACTTATATCTTTTAGAGCACGGTGGTGGATTTGTTTTAAAGAAACTATTGATCTCTCATGCTTCACTTAGATTATTTTGAGAGTCGTTAATAGCATGGTAATTTGCTTAATGTTAATATACTTGGTGTTCAAGATATGTGAAACTTTCTTTTGACTGAATTGAATACTAAGATAAGTTTGATGCTTGATAATTGTTTTGAGATATGGAGGTGATAATATCAAAGTCGTGCTAGTTGGGTGATTATGAATTTGAGAAATGCTTGTGTTGAAGTTTGCAAGTCCCGTAGCATGCACGTATGGTTAAAGTTGTGTAACAAATTACCTGGCTTGTGCATCCTTATGAGTGGCGGTCGGGGACGAGCGATGATCTTTTCCTACCAATCTATCCCCCTAGGAGCATGCGCGTAGTACTTGATTTTTGATGACTTCTAAATTTTTGCAATAAGTATATGAGTTCTTTTGACTAATGTTGAGTCCATGGATTATACGCACTCTCACCTTTCCACCTTTGCTAGCCTCTTAGATACCGTGCATTGCCCTTTCTCACCTTGAGAGTTGGCGCAAACTTCGTCGGTGCATCCAAACCCCGTGATACGATACGCTCTATCACACATAAACCTCCTTATATCTTCCTCAAAACAGCCACCATACCTACCTATTATGGCATTTCCATAGCCATTCCGAGATAATATTGCCATGCAACTTCCATCATCATCATCATGACATTACTTTTGTCATATTGCCATTGCATGATCATGTAGTTGACATCGTATTTGTGGCAAAGCCACCATGCATTATTTTTCATACATGTCACTCTTCATTCATTGCACCATCCCGGTACACCGCCGGAGGCATTCATATAGAGTCATATCTTGTTCTAAGTTTCGAGTTGTAATCCTTTTGTTGTAATCAATAGAAGTGTGATGATCATCATTATTAGAGCATTGCCCAAATAAAAAAAAGAAAAACAAAGAAAAGAAAAAAGAGAAAGGCCAAAAAAAAGAAAGGCCCAAAAAAAAATAAAAATAAAAAGGGCAATGCTACTATCTCTTTTTCGACACTTGTGCTTCAAAGTAGCACCTTGTTCTTCATGTAGTGAATCTCATATATTGTGCTTCAAAGTAACACCTTGTTCTTCATGTAGTGAGTCTCATATATTGTGCTTCAAAGTAGCACCTTGTTCTTCATGTAGTGAGTCTCATAAGTTGTCCTTTTTATACTAGTGGGAATTTTTCATTACAGAACTTGGCTTGTATATTCCTACGATGGGCTTCCTCAAATGCCCTAGGTCTTCGTGAGAAAGCAAGTTGGATGCACACCCACTAGTTTTCTTTTGTTGAGCATTCATAGCTCTAGTGCATCCGTTGCATGGCAATCCCTACTCCTCATGTTGACATCAATTTATGGGCATCTCCATAGCCCGTTGATTAGCCTCGTCAACGTGAGACTTTCTCCTTTTTTTTCTTCTCCACACAATCCCCATCATCATATTCTATTCCACCCATAGTGCTATATCCATGGCTCACGCTCATGTATTGCGTGAAAGTTGAAAAAGTTTGAGATTATTTAAGTATGAAACAATTGCTTGGCTTGTCATCGGGGGTATAGAAGTTGGGAACATCTTTGTATGACGAAAATGAAGCATATCCTAACTATATGATTTTGTAGGGATGAACTTTCTTTTAGCATGCTATTTTCAGAAGACATAATTGCTTGATTAGTATGCTTGAAGTATTATTATTTTTGTGTCAATATGAACTTTTATCTTGAATCTTTCGGATCTAAATATTCATATCACAATTAAGAAGATTTACATTGAAATTATGCCAAAGTATCACTCCGCATCAAAAATTCCTCTTTATCATTTACCTACTTGAGGACGAGCAGGAATTAAGCTTGGGGATGCTTGATACGTCTCCAACGTATCTATAATTTTTGATTGCTCCATGCTACTTTATCTACTGTTTTAGGCAATATTGGGCTTTATTATCCACTTCTATATTATTTTTGGGACTAACCTATTAACCGGAGGCCCAACCCAGATTTGCTGTTTTATGCCTATTTCAATGTTTCGAGGAAAAGGAATATCAGACGGAGTCAAAACGGAACGAAATCAACTGGAGAAGTTATTTTTGGAAGGAAAGCCACCCGATGGACTTGGAGTGCACGTAAGGAGATAAGCGAGGTTCTCACGAGGGTGTGGGGCGCGCCCCCTGGGCGCGCCCCTGCCTTGTGGGACCCCTGTAGCTCCACCGACGTACCCCCTGCACCCATATATACCTACGTACCCAAAAACTTCCAGAATAGAACCTAGATCGGGAGTTCCGCCGCCGCAAGCCTCTGTAGCCACCAAAAACCAATCGGGACCCTGTTCCGGCACCCTGCCGGAGGGGGATCCCATCACCGGAGGCCATCTTCATCATCCCGGTGCTATCCATGACGAGGAGGGAGTAGTTCACCCTCGGGGCTGAGGGTATGTACCAGTAGCTATGTGTTTGATCTCTCTCTCGTGTTCTCTCTCGTGTTCCTCCATGGCACGATCTTGATGTATCCCGAGATTTGCTATTGTAGTTGGATCTTATGATGTTTCTCCCCTCTACTCTCTTGTGATGAATTGAGTTTCCCCTTTTGAGTTATCTTATCGGATTGAATCTTTATGAGAACACTTGATGTATGTCTTGCCGTGATTATCTGTGGTGACAATGGGATATCATGTGGCACTTGATGTATGTTTTGGTGACCAACTTGCGGGTTCCACCCATGAACCTATGCATAGGGGTTGGCACACGTTCTTGACTCTCCGGTAGTAGCTTTGGGGCACTCTTTGAAGTACTTTTATGTTGGTTGAATGAATCTGAGATTGTGTGATGCATATCGTATAATCATGCCCACGGATACTTGAGGTGACAATGGAGTATCTAGGTGACATTAGGGTTTTGGTTGATTTGTGTCTTAAGGTGTTATTCTAGTATGAACTCTATGATGGATTGAGTGGAAAGAATAGCTTTATGTTATTTTACTAAGAACTCTTGAATAATTAGAATAGAAAGGATAACTTTGAGGTGGTTTCGTCCCTACCATAATCTCTACGTTTGTTCTCCGCTATTAGTGGCTTTGGAGTGACTCTTTGTTGCATGTTGAGGGCTTGTTATATGATCTATCTATGTTATTATTCTTGAGAGAACTTGCACTAGTGAAAGTATGAACCCTAGGCCTTGTTTCCTACCATTGCAATACCATTTACGCTCACTTTTACCACTTGTTACCTTGCTGTTTTTATTATTTCAGATTACGAATACCTTTATCTACTATCTATTTTGCACTTGTATGACCATCTCTTCGCCGAACTAGTGCACCTATACAATTTACCATTGTATTGGGTGTGTTGGGGACACAAGAGACTCTTTGTTATTTGGTTGCAGGGTTGTTTGAGAGAGACCATCTTCATCTTACGCCTCCTACGGATTGATAACCTTAGGCCATCCACTTGAGGGAAATTTGCTACTGTCCTACAAACCTGTGCACTTGCAGGCCCAACAACGTCTACAAGAAGAAGGTTGTGTAGTAGACATCATGGTGTTATGTGAACGTCGACTACATGACACTTCACCATTATTTGGGCCTAGAGGAAGGCATTGGGAAGTAATAAGTAGATGATGGGTTGCTAGAGTGACAGAAGCTTAAACCCTAGTTTATGCGTTGCTTCGTAAGGGGCTGATTTGGATCCATATGTTTAATGCTGTGGTTAGGTTTACCTTAATACTTTTGTTGTAGTTGCGGATGCTTGCAATAGGGGTTAATCATAAGTGGGATGCTTGTACAAGTAAGGGCAGTACCCAAGCACCGGTCCACCCACATATCAAATTATCAAAGTACCAAACGCGAATCATATGAGTGTGATGAAACTAGCTTGACTATAATTCCCATGTGTCCTCGGGAGCTCTCTTCTCATTATAAGAAATTGTCTAGGCTTCTCCTTTGCTACAAAAAGGATTGGGCCACCTTGCTGCACTTTATTTACTTTTATTGCTTGTTATTCGTTACAATTCATCTTATCGCAAAACTATCTATTACCTACAATTTCAGTGCTTGCAGAGAAAACCTTACTGAAAACCGCTTATCATTTCCTTCTGCTCCTCGTTGGGTTCAACACTCTTACTTATCGAAAGGACTACGATAGCTCCCCTACACTTGTGGGTCATCACGCGGAACAAGAGAGACTAGCAATGGTGGAAGGTGAGAGTGCGTATAATCAATGGACTCAACATTAGTCATAAAGAACTCATATATTTATTGCAAAAACCTACAAGTTATTGAAAACAAAGCACTACGCGCATGCTCCTAGGGGGATAGATTGGTATGAAAAGACCATCGCTTGTCCCCGACCGCCACTCATAAGGAAGACAATCAATAAATAAAATTGTGCTCCAACTTCATCACAAAGCGGTTCACCATACGTGCATGCTATGGGAATCACAAACTTAAACTCAAGTATTCTTTAAATTCATAATCACCCAACTAGCATGACTCTAATATTACCACCTCTATATCTCAAAACAATTATCAAGTATCAAATTGATCATAGCATCCGATTCACTTTCTATGATAGTTTTTATTATACCCAACTTGGTTGCCCATCATTCTAGGACCAATTTTATAACCATAGCAAATACCATGCTGTTCTAAGAGAATCTCAAAATAATATAAGTGAAGCATGAGAGATCAACAATTTCTTCAAAATTAAGCCACCGCCGTGCTCTAAAAGATATAAGTGAAGCACTAGAGCAAAAATTATCTAGCTCAAAAGATATAAGTGAAGCACATAGAGTATTCTAATAAATTCCAAATCAAGTGGGTTTCTCCCAAAAGGTGTGTACAGCAAGGATGATTGTGGTGATCTAAAAAGAAAAGACTTATATCATACATGACGCTCCAAGAAAAACACATATCATGTGGCGAATAAAAATATAGCTCCAAGTAAAGTTACCGATAGACGAAGACGAAAGAGGGGATGCCTTCCGGGGCATCCCCAAGCTTAGGATTTTGGTTATTCTTGAATATCTTGGGGTGCCATGGGAATCCCCAAGCTTAGGCTCTTGCCACTTCTTATTCCATAGTCCATCAAATCTTTACCCAAAACTTGAAAACTTCACAACACAAAACTCAACAGGAAATCTCATAAGCTCCGTTAGTGCAAGAAAGAAAAACCACCACATAAGGTACTGTAATGAACTCATTCTTTATTTATATTGGTGTTAAACCTACTGTATTACAACTTTTCTATGCTTCATACCCCTTGATACTAGCCATAGATGCATCAAAATAAGTAAACAACACACGAAAAACAGAATCTGTCAAAAACAGAATAGTCTGTAGCAATTTGTAACTCTCAAATACTTCTGGAACTCTAACAATCCTACAAAAATAGGAAGTCCTGGGAAATTTGTCTATTGATCTACAGCAAAAAGAATCAATGCAAATGTATGTTTCTGTGAATTACTAAAGTTATTTTCGTGCGCGCAAAGTTTCTGTTTTTCAGCAAAATCAAATTAACTATCACCATAGGTTATCCTATAGGTTCTACTTGGCACAAACACTAATTAAAACATGAAAACACATCTAAACAGAAGCTGGATGAAAAATTTATTACTAAACAGAAGAAAAAAGCAAAAAAACTGAAATAAAATTGAGTTGCCTCCCAACTAGCGCTATTGTTTAACGCCCCAAGCTAGGCATAAAAGCGAGGATAGATCTAAGTAGTGCCATCTTTGGCACTCAATTCATAAGTAGCTCGCATGATAGATTCATAAGGTAATTTAACTTTCTTTCTTGAAAAGTGCTCCATGCCTTTCCTTAATGGAAATTGGAATCTAATATTCCCTTCCTTCATATCAATAATTGCACTAATCGTTCTAAGGAAAGGTCTACCAAGAATAATAGAACAAGAAAGATTGCAATCTATATCAAGAACGATAAAATCTACGGGCACATAATTCCTATTTACAACAATAAGAACATAATTGATCCTTCCCATATGTTTCTTAATGGTGGAATACGCAAGTGCAAATTTAAAGAACAATCCTCAAGATCATGGAAACCTAGAATATCACATAAAGTTTTCGGAATTGTGGAAACACTAGCACCCAAATCACACAAAGCATAACACTCATGATCTTTAATTTTAATCTTTATAGTATGTTCCAACTCATCATAAAGTTTTCTAGGTATAGAAACTTCCAAATTAAGTTTTTCATCATAAGATTGCATCAAGGCATCAACAATATGTTTGGTAAAAGCTTTATTTTGACTATAAGCATGAGGAGAATTCAACATGGATTGCAACAAGGAAATAAAATCTATTAAAGAAAAATTATCATAATTAAATTCCTTTAAATCCAAGATAGTGGGTTCAATGTTATTTAAAGTCTTGACCTCTCCAATCCCACTTTTACCATATTTAGCATCAAGATCTAAAAACTCCGAATCATTGGGACGCCTTTTTACTAAAGTTGACTCATCTCCAGTACCATCATTATTAAGATTCATATTGCCAAACAAAGATTTAATAGGGGACACATCAATAACTTTTAGATCTTCATCATTATTTTCATGGAAACTAGAAGAACACGCCTTCACAAAGCAATCTTTCTTAGCACGCAATCTAGCGGTTCTTTCTTTGCACTCATCAATGGAAATTCTCATGGCTTTGAGAGACTCATTGATATCATGCTTGGGAGAAGTAGATCTAAGTTTCAAAGAATCAACATCAAGCGAAAGCCTATCAACATTCCTAGCCAAATCATCAACTTTAAGCAATTTTTATTCAAGCAAAGCATTAAAATTCTTTTGACAGATGATAAATTCTTTAACACTATTCTCAAAATCAAAGGGCATCTTATTAAAATTACCATAAGAACTATTGTAGGAATTTCCATAATTATTAGAGCAATTACTAGGGAATGGTCTAGGATTAAAGTTTCCTCTATAAGCATTGTTACCAAAATTATTCCTACCAACAAAATTCACATCCATAGATTCATTATTATTCTCAATCAAACTAGACAAAGGCATATCATTGGGATCAATAGGAGCACTCTTAGTAGCAAAAAATTTCATAAGTTCATCCATCTTTCCACTCAAAACATTAATTTCTTCTATAGCATGCATTTTTTTACTAGTAGATCTTTCAGTGTGCCATTGAGAATAATTAGCCATAATATTATCAAGGAGTTTAGTAGCTTCTCATTAGGTGATTTCCATAAAAGTGCCTCCCGCGGCCGAATCTAAAATATTTCTAGAAGGAAAATTCAATCTGGCATAAATTTTTTGTATGATCATCCATAAATTCAAACCATGAGTAGGGCAATTGCGAATCATCAATTTCATTCTTTCCCAAGATTGGGCAACATGCAAATGAGCAAGTTGTTTAAAATTCATTATATCATTCCTAAGAGAGATGATCTTAGCAGGAGGAAAATATTTAGAGATAAAATCATCTTTGCACTTGTTCCATGAATCAATATTATTCTTAGGCAAAGACGAAAACCAAACTTTAGCACGATTTCTAAGTGAAAACGGAAATAACTTCAAGTTAACAATATCATTATCTGTATCTTTCTTCTTTTGCATCTCACACAAATCAACAAAATTGTTTAGATGGGTAGCGGCATCTTCAGTAGGAAGGCCGGAGAATTGATCTTTCAAAACAAGATTCAGCAAAGCAGCATTGATTTCACAAGACTCAACATCATTAAGAGGAGCAATCAGAGTACTAAGGAAATCATTATTATTGGTATTGGAAAAATCACACAATTTTCTATTATCTCGCGCCATCGCGATAAGCAATCCAACACACAAGCAAAAAAAAGGCAAGTGAAAGAGAGAGGAGATTAGGAAAGAGAGGGAGAATAAAATGGCAAGGGTGAAGTGGGGGAGAGCAAAACGAGACGCAAATGGCATATAATGTAATGCGAGGGAGATGAGTTTGTGATGGGTACTTGGTATGTCTTGACTTGAGCGAAGACCTCCCCGGCAACGGCGCAAGAAATCCTTCTTGCTACATCTTGAGCTTGCGTTGGTTTTCCTTGAAGAGGAAAGGGTGATGCAGCAATAGTAGCGTAAGTATTTCCCTCAGTTTTTGAGAACCAAGGTATCAATCCAGTAGGAGGCTCCTCAAAAGTCCCACCCAGCTACACAAGCAAACAAGAACCTCGCAACCAATGCAATAAAGGGGTTGTCAATCCCTTCACGACCACTTGCAAAAGTGAGATCTGATAGAGATAATATGATAAGATAACTATTTTCGGTATTTTTATGATATAGATTGGAAAAGTAAAGATGCAAATAAAAGTAGATTGTAAACTTATATGATAAAAGATAGAACCGACGGCGGCTTCTCTCAAGATAGCATAAGTATTACGGTGGATGAACAAATTATTGTCGAGCAATTGATAGAAAAGCGAATAATTATGAGATTATCTAGGCATGATTATGTATATAGGCATCACGTCTGTGACAAGTAGATCGACTCCTGCCTGCATATACTACTATTACTCCACACATCGACCACTATCCAGCATGCATCTAGAGTATTAAGTTCATAAGAACAGAGTAACACATTAAGAAAGATGACACGATGTAGAGGGATAAACTCATGCAATATGATATAAACCCCATCTTTTTATCCTCGATGGCAACAATACAATACGTGCCTTGCTGCCCCTCCTGTCACTGGGAAAGGACACCGCAAGATTGAACCCAAAGCTAAGGACTTCTCCCATTACAAGAAAGATCAATCTAGTAGGCCAAACCAAACTAATAATTCAAAGAGACTTGCAAAGATAACTTAATCACACGTAAAAGAATTCAGAGGAGATTCAAATATTTCTTATATATAAACTTGATCATAAACCCACAATTCATCGGATCTCGACAAACACACCGCAAAAAGAGTTACATCGAATAGATCTCCAAGAAGATCGAGGAGAACTTTGTATTGAGATTCGAAGAGAGAGATGAAGCCATATAGCTAATAACTATGGACCCGAAGGTCTGTGGTAAACTACTCACAACTCATCGAAAGGGCCTTGCAGATGATGTAGAGGCCCTCCGTGGTTGATTCCCCCTCCGGCGGAGCACCGACGAAGGCTCCAAGATGGGATCCCGCGGATACAGAAGGTTGCGGCGGTGGAATTAGGTTTTCATGGTCTGTTCTGATGTATTCAGGGTACGTGGGCATATATAGGAGGAAGAAGTAGGTCGGTGGACACTCGAGGGGCCCACGAGGGTGGGGGAGGGGGGGCGCCCACCTCCAGGGGGCGCGCCGGGCACCCTCGTGGCCGCCTCCTCTGTTGCTTGATGTCCACTCCAATTCCCCTGGATCACGTTTGTTCCAAAAAGATCGCTCCTGAAGGTTTCATCCCGTTTGGACTCCGTTTGATATTCCTTTTCTTCGAAACACTGAAATAGGCAAAAAACAACAATTTGGGATGGGCCTCTGGTTAGTAGGTTAGTCCCAAAAATGATATAAAAGTGTAAAGTAAAGCTCATAAACATCCAAAATGGGTAATATAATAGGATGGAACAATCAAAAATTATAGATACGTTGGAGACGTATCACATGTCTGGGGTTTTTTCCTTCCAGGGTAGGTTACAAGTGCGGTGGTGGTTTGGTGAAAGGTGCTATGGTTAAGTCGGAATTAACCTCTGAAGTTTGATGTTGCAAACTTGAGCAAGTTAGTGTGATCATCTGAGAAGAGCTAGGGGCCAAATGTGATGTCTGGGGTGTTTAGGCTAGGAAGGACTAGTCCTGGGGAGTTTGAAGAGAAATGGATCAAGGATTAATGCACTTGCTTTGCAACTGACCAAAATGGTCCAGAAACTTGAGCAGCATGATGCACTCACGTGGAGTATCAACTTGAGCTCAAATTGGGCAAAGCAGAGTCATTTGGTCCTATGAAGATGCTCAAAAAGTCTCATACCAATTGGCCAAGCCAAAATGGTACTTGCTTCACAAACATCTCCTCCAGACAGAAACTTGAAAAAATTATAGAGGAATAATGGCTTGATGAAATATGCCCAAATTGGGTGGAGATAGGTTATATGGATAATATAAGTCCTAGAAAAATTTGCAGCCATAATGGAGCAAGATAAATATACTTTCTTCACAAACTAAAAATTTGGACATAATCAAAGAATTGAAGATGAGCTCACATGGAGGCATGACATGAGCTCAACTTTGGTGGAGGACTACGATATGATGATATGAAGGGCCATGCAAAATTGCAACTCATTGGATATGCCTAGCTTGTACCTCCTTCACAAAGCCTTTTTCTAAACAGAAACTTTGGAAAATCATCAATAAATAATGCAAATGAGGTTGCATTTTTGCATGTGGCAATGATATGGACAGGAAAAGATGTCCAAGGAGTTTGAGGTCCATTGGGCAAAGGAAAATAACACTTACTTCAGAATGTGCCATTTAGGGTAGAATAGGAAAAGAATTATTTGATGATTATTTTTGAATATGGCAATGAAAAGTTTTGCCACATTTGATGAATATATGACCCAAACAATTTATGAGAATTATTTGGGAATTTTAGGAGTGATTGAAATATAGGTTGCTTCACAACCTAGGGCAAATTGAGTTATTCCTTTAATAGAAAAAGAATACTTCCAATAAAACAAATATTGAGATTTGGTCCAAGGTGGAAATGGAAAGGTCTAGGATTGGATAGGGAGATGACAAGCCACTCTGGAAGCAAATAAGAGGTCATCTTCTTCAGTTTCCAGACCACATAGCCACGGAAAAAGAAAACTCAGGCAAAAGCCTCCGAAAAACAAAAGAAAAAGAAAGGGCCAAAAATCCGGTTTTACAGCACGTATGTTTGTCAAATGGACAAAACTTAAAAAATAGTGTAATAAAAATACTCAAAACGGGACGAAACAAAGTGGAACCAAACCAAGAATATCGATTCCCTTTAATAGTAGGTATACCATCCTAACCTTTTATCATGATATAAGAATAAAATATTGTTTGAGTTTGGCAAGGAAAAATTGCAATCAAATGTTGAAGCATTTAAAAATATGAGTGTTTTGCCAACATAGCTGTGACTTGGGTTGATATATTTAAATATTGAAATACGTATGAGACACACAAGATCATCTTTGCGTTTTGACCGACTGCATTGGGTACCACTCGATTTTGATCCGACGCGCCCCGTTCAGTGTGTGTTAAAATCCACCCCGAGTGAAGCATTAGGAGTGAGAGGGTCGGGGTGTGCAGTTCGGTGCGTGCGGAAAAGGTCGATGACGCGAGGGCCCAAGCAAAAAATTCAACCTGATCGAATCTAGTGAAAGATCGCCCACGCCCACGAATTCATTTCAGGTTTTTGGGTAACCACGCTCCACTCCGCCATAGCTCTCTGCTCTCCCTGCTCTGTCGGCGTTGTTTGCTCGAACCGCGACGGCTGCTTCATGGCGGACGACGGCGAGTCCTCTCTATGAGACACAATCCCTCCCCCGCCCCCAATCTGTTACCTACTTTTTCTATGTTTCTAATGGTTGCCGATGATGGTGTTCGTGTGTTTTGCTTGGTTGGATGAGTGAGGCATCTCATGGCACTTAAGAGCATCTCTAGCAGATCCTTTAAACACTTGTGCCGTAAAAGTCGTTTAAAGGATCCCACAAAATAGTTTTCCCCTCTTTTTACAGTATGGCATGTGCTCGCACATAATAGATCCCGTAAAAATCTTTAATATCAGACATGGAGCCCATTTGCTAGTAGTTGCATTTAAGATCGGGTCATTAGTAAATAGCACAAAACACTCTAATACAAATCTAGATTGCAATTGGATCGAGGCCGCTCCAATGCAACAACGCATGCTCCGACTGCCGCTGCCGGGGCCGAGCTCCTGCTCTCTCCCCGCTCGCGCTAGATAGACATCTAGAAAGTACATGGCTAGGTGGGCGAGCTCCTGCTCGCATTTCACTCGTGCTAAATACCTAGCAAGTACGCGGCTAGGTGGTCGCACTAGCTAGCAAATCACGTACGCGGGCTAGCTAGCTAGCTTGCATGTTGCTTTTGCACCGATGGACAGCGGCGAGCTTGTCTACGGCGAGCGCACATGGCAGCGAGCGGGCATCGATGGGCAGCCGTGGCAGCGGGCGGAAGCTCGCGTGCGGCGGCGCGGGTGTGCGGCAGATTGCGGGTGGCAGCGACGTGATTTGGCCGGAATCGATCTCGGAACGCCACGACGCCGGCTCTGATGGAAGCGGTTGGGGATGAAATCCCCCCCCCCCCCCCCCCCCCCCGCCAAGAATAGAGGATACTGCAAAAGGAGGGTGAAATCCCATAGAGATATAGAGGAAATGGGCTCGCAGATTTGGGATCCCAAATTTTTTTTCGAGACGGAAGATTTTGGAGTATCTACTCTGACCGGGTTTACGGGATCTATCCCACAAACCGACGATTATTTTGGTGGATGGCCCAGTTTGCAGGATCTGCTAGACATGCTCTAATCGGGGTGGGGTTTGCTTTTGCTTAGGTCCCATTTCACATGCATGGCCGATTTTACGGTAGTTTTGTAGGTCCCGAATTCGTGGGTTGCGGGAAGGGGTTGGTTGCGGGCATTTCACATTCCCATATATTTTCTGTTGGTGGATTTTATGGTTAGGGTTTAAAGTGCTTTGAGGTGTTTGAAGCGACAATTATTTTTTGGGAATGGGTGATTTCAGCAATGTGGCATGAATCTTCTAGTAAAAACAATGCTTGGATTCTCAACCCCCCTATTATCCACTAGATTTGGTAGTTAATTTTTTTTTGAAAAATCACGGGGGGGGGGGGGGGGGTTCCTACTCGCCAGGTGGCTTTATCAATTTGAGTTTAAAAATAGGAAAAGGGGGGGGGGGGAGTTCCCCACCTGAATATATTTCTCAGTTTTCCAATCCATCGTTTGACTGATTACAAAGGTGAATTACATAAGCACGTGTAAAAGTGATGAGAGATAGGAACGCCAAGAAGAAGCGGCCTGTTTCTGCTCTGGTTTCTTCATCCTGTGTGTCCAGAGCATGAGGTCTTCAAGGATTTGTTTGAGAGTGAAGACATTGTGGTGGTTTTCCTGCCGGAAAGTCATTGCGTTTCTGGAGCACCAAATTTTCCACAGTATGATCAGTAGTATGGAGTGCCAGATCACAGCATGAACTTGGGGAGGCAGACTGCAGTCCCATAGTTCATCTATGCATTTTGGTGGTCGGAGTCCAATCCGTTGCCAGATTCGCTGCGCGAGTGGACAGACTAGAAAGATGTGCGTGGTAGTTTCACCATCTGAGCCACATCTTGGGCAGGTTGAGTTGGAGACAATATGCTTGCAAAGAAGGTTGGCCTTGCAGTTGAGTCAACCACGGAATAACAGCCAGGCAAAAATCTTGACTCTAGTAGGAATGCATGATGACCAGATCGGTATAGAGTGAGGGTCCGAGCTGTCACCCTGCACGGAAAGATCATATGCCGCCTTTGTGGAGAAGCTTAGTCCACCATTAAGGTAGCGCTTGTCCGGTTCCTGCGAAGGCTGGAAGTCTTGTAGAAGCAACAACAAGGAACACAACTCGGCAATAGCATTAGATGTTAGGCGGTTCCGTAGTATAGATTCTAAACCATGATTTAAAACAGTAGCCACACGAGCAAGCGGTGAGGTGGTGTGTATGTAGAGGCAGGGAAAGGGAACATCAAGCGAGTCGTGGTGTATCCAAGTATCTTACCAAAAATAGGTTAAGGTGCCCGCGTTTGTGAGGACAAATGAGATAGCCTGTAGAGCTGGTAGGTGGTGATTAATAGTACGGCAAAGGAAGGATTGATTAGTATGTGGAGCGATGAAGGCATTGGGGTGTTGTAGATCTATCCATTCCAGCCAAGGCGTCTGGTCTAGCAACATTGCTTTGACAGCAAATTTCATTAGGAGATATTTATTCTGTTGTTGTAGGTTTTTGAGGCCTAAGCCCCCATATTTTTTTGGTTTGCAGACGTTTTTCCAGGCAACTAGGCATTGAACACCGATGCAAGTTTCCTCAGCAGCCCAAAAGAAGGCTCGTCGAATCAAGTCAAGTGTTTTTAGGATGCTCTTTGTGATAAGGAAGACAGACATAAAGTAAATGAGGATGGAGTCGAGGACAGCAGACAGGAGGATGAGTCTGTTGCCCTTAGAGAGAAGTTTGGCACGCCATCCTGTGAGAAACTTTCGACGTCGTCTGATGATTGGGAGAAAAGCATTAGCAGGCAAGCGAGTGGGTGCTAGTGGCAAACCTAGGTACATTTGTGGGAAGGTGGACGTTGTGCAGTGAAAGGTGGTGGCAATGTCGGTGGCGACATCAGGGCAGACGTGCATGGGTACTAAGGTGGTTTTTGTGTAGTTTATAGTGAGGCCAGTTGCTAATGCGAATTTGTGCAGAATGTCTTTTAGCTGGGTGGCTGCAGGAACTGAGGCCTTGGCAATGATTAGAGTGTCATCGGCGTACTGCAAGTTTGTTGGCGGTAAGTGTGTGAATAGAGGGTGACTGAGATGTAGAAGTTTGCAGTCTTGGTTTATCATCTATTGTAGTAGATCGGCAACGATGATGAAGAGGTATGGTGAGATAGGGTCGCCTTGTCTGAGGCCATTTTTGCATTGAATCCAGTTCCCTGGAATCCCGTTGAGCATGACAATAGTTTTCCCAGTCTGAAGGAGATTATTAACCCAGTCACAGAATTTCAGCGGGAAGCCACGACACTTAAGAATGGATGTGAGGGATTCCCAGGAAAGTGAGTCAAAGGCTTTGCTGAAGTCTAGTTTGAATACCATAGTTTGGGCTTTCCTAGAGTGGCAGGTGCTGATGATATCCGCAACATAGACGAAGTTTTCGGCGATGCAACGGCCCAAGATAAACCCCATCCTGTTTCCATGTACAAGGAGTGGAATTAAAGGTTTTAATCTGTTTGTGAGAATTTTTTATGCGGCTTTTATGGGGCAGTTTTGTAGGGAGATTGGGCGGTAGGCATCTGGTGTGTTAGCATGGTCCTTTTTGGGCAAGAGAATGATGTGTGATCTGTTTAGGCATTCCGTTTTTGCCGAGAGGTTTTGAAAATCAGTCATGAAGGATTTTATGTGGGGTTTGACAATGTTCCAGAATTTTCGATAAAACAGTGGACCGAAGCCGTCGGGTCCAGGGCTTGCAAGTGGGTTCATTTGGAGGAAGGCGTGTTTTATTTCGTCGTCAGAAAAAGGGGAGTGAAGGGGAAGCACTTGTGGCACAGGCTCAGGGTAGTAGCTTTGTGGGTCGAAGGACCAGTGTGTGTGTGCGTGTGTGTGTGTGTGTGGGGGGGGGGGGGTGATCCGATGATGGCGCTGAAGTGGTCTTTTAGGACAGCTGCTTTTTGTGCATGAGAATGAAACTTTGTCCCATCAACTACAAGCGATTGATTGTATTTTTTCGGAGACGTTGGGAGGCAGCAGCGTGGAAGTATTGAGTATTCTCTTCACCCCCAATGGCAGCCCTAACCTTACCCCCGTTGTTTCCAAAAGGCCATTTTTTCTTCAGTGGCGGAGTGCAAGGTGTTAGTAACCACCCGTCTTAGCATATTTTCTGCATTGGAGAGAGGCCGAGTTTCTTCTTTGAGATCGATGAACATGATGATTTGTATTGCGGTGGTCTCGCGTTGATGGGCTGGTGTTTGTTTGGAGGCCCAGGTTTTGAGAGTTGTTCTTGTGCATTTGATGGCATTGGTCAGTGAGGCAGTTGCGGTTAGTCGTCGAGCCGAGAGGCGGTTGGGGCCCCAACATTTGGCAGGCCGGGTGAAGAGTCCAGGTTGATTCAGATCTGAAGTGGCGGGGCCGTGGCACATTGGTTTGAATATGGAGGATTAGAGGTACATGGTCGGATGTGATGCGTGGTAGAGGCATCCTCAGTGGTGCCATCTGTGCGTGCGCTGCTATCATCAGTGGTGGCATCCTCGGCGACACCATCAGTGGTGTCATCCCCGATGCCACTAGGGGTTGTGTAGTCAGGATCGGTGTCTTCCGCGACGTCCCCATAGCGGTGAGGTTCTTCCTCCATCTCCTGGGACAGCTCCCAGAATTGCTTGACGCCCGAACCGCCGGCCTCATCGTTGTGGGCCATGTTTCGCTCTAAATAGGAAAAAAGTTTAGTCAAGAAGTTGGTTATTGTCAAGGAACAAGATCATGGTTTCATCATTTAGGGTTTGTCGACACCGAGGCATCCTAAAAGCTAAGCTTTTATCATTTAGGGTTTGTCGACGCCGAGGTACCCTAAAAGACTAGGCGTACATCATTTAGGTTCTCATCGACACCGAGGCACCCTATAGAAGCCAAGGTTTCATCATTTAGGGTTTTTCGACGCCGAGGCACCCTAAATGCTAAGTTAAGTTTTCATCATTTAGGGTTTATCGATGCCGAGGCACCCTAGGTTGGGCCTAATCACTTGGCACTAATCACTTGGCTCTATTGCCACCTATGCAGCAAGAATGGCGGGGCAGTTGATCCTACTTAACTAAGTACTAAGATACCCCGACCCATGCATTAGTCGCAAGTACCTCATATGTCCTATTTTTAGCAAAGTCATGCTAAAATTCACGGAAAATTTCAGCATGACCTTTGCTGAAAATAGGACATATGGAGTACCCGAATTTGCCAGAACGGAAGTTAATCGACATTCCGGCAAACTCAAGGGTCTCTCGGGGTACCTGCAAAATCATTACCCCACCCCCGCCCAACTGCAACCCCACAACACCCCACAATATCATCACGACACGATGGACGGAGACAAAACCCCCCAATATCATCAAAATCCTCCAGTTACGAAGCAAAACTCCTGAAGTGTTCCAGGAGTAGAACCTGAAGTGTAGTCAGGGGCTTCACCTATGCCATAGCATACATAGTACATAGAGTTGACATCTCAGCATCGACCACACCACATGCCATAGCATACATAGTACATAGATGATCCAACAGACTACATAGCAGGACAGTTTAAGCGTGAACCGCATCATACAAAATAGAAGAACTTCACTACACAACTGAAACTCAATTAAGCTAGTTAAATGGAGTTCATCTACTCACTAGCAGTACTACTAACTGGCAGTACTTAAACAAGTTAAGCTACTCACTACAGTACTGGCTACTCACTTAAGCTAGAAGCTACAAGTTAAACACATTTTACCAAAGAGCAGTTAAACACTTAAGCTAGAAGCTACAAGTTAAACACATTTTACCAAAGAGCAGTTTAAGCTAGAAGCTACAAGTTAATTGATTATTTCTGGCCTGACACATCAGGTGATATTCATTTTAAATATATTTTATGGGCACATATTATTTTTGTCAAAGAGCAGTTTATCTTTGCCTTGGTCTGCAATATTGTTGATGCAGGACAATTGTTCACTACATCAAAACGATGTGGTTGACTCGCCTGCGCCGGTTTACAGTACCGTGGCTGGTTCATCTGTTTGAGCCACCTCTGATGCTGAGGTCATCTTTTTCGTCCGCCTCTCGTGGCCTGGTCTACATCAACACACCGGGCCGCACCTGTCTGCATGAGCTGTTTATTGAGTATGAGCAAGTCACAGCTTGGGTAGCCCGGTTTTTTCTTTCAAGCAAAATGGAGGCAAATTATCATATACTATCAACCGCTGTCTGCACCGGGTGGTTCAATGGGCAGGCGCACAAGTCGCCGCCATTACAGTTTGGTTAACTTCAAATCACCAGTTGGAAGGAACCATTGGTCGAGTTGCTGACACGGCTCATACGGGATCATTTATAACCCACCGCAGTCACCTCAACCTTCTGTGGATTCATATCGTGCTATCAACACCAATGATATACAAGTTATGCCGGTTTATATCACGGTCAAATATGGAGAGTTTCAAGCCAACTCCTCGAGTCACCTTGAGACTCGGGGGCTACGATGACATGACTCAGCAAATCTTGCTAGTTTCAGCCGGTTTAAGAAACCCCAGGACAATGGAGGGAAAGATAACCCGGTCCCGGAGGCTACTGTTATTTGAAGGCCGTCAGAAAATTTCCGGCTTAGAAAGTATATGACAATTATAAAATCCCGGCTCAATGAAGAAGTTCTGGGTCATCAAAAAAGATTCCGGTTTAAAATCCGGCTCAAGGGAAGCCAGTCTCACTGAAGCTCTCAAATCCGGTTTAAGAATTTCCGGTTCAAAAAGGAATTAACTTCTCGCAAGTTCGAGTTTAAAGACAGTCAGAAAATTTCCGGCTGAAAATGAAGATTCCGGTTTAAAATCTGGTTCAAGGGAAAGATGTCTCCCACAAATCTTTGAAGCTCTCAATATCCGGTTCAAGATCCCGGTTCAAGAACAATTTATCTCTTGCAAAAATTTAAAAATTACCGAAGAGGACCTGTTGCCATGATGCGCGGTTCAAACATGGGTATCCTGCCTTATTGGCCTAACATATTATTGATCACATGGGGGCTTCTGCTTCATAAAGCGGGGTCTCTGTTCTTTTTTACATCATGTGTGGTTACATGGAGTGGTTCTGTTTTAAAGCGGCCTCCGGTTTACCCCTTGAAATTTGCTTTTCAAAAAAGCTTTGTGATATCACTTGGGGCCTTGGTCTTGTCTGAACCAATGCGACACCTTTTGATAGGCGAAAGCCACCAGATCACTTGGGGACATGGTCAAGTCTGAACCAGTCACGCCTCTTGATCGGCCTAAGGCCACATAATCACTTGGGGGCTTGGTCGAACCCGAACCATTGCCATGCCACTTGATCGGCATAATGCCACGGTTTCAGTTGGGGACCGGGCTGACTTGAACCATAGCTACACCTATTGGGAGCTTGGTCGTGTCCGACCATGGTAACACCATCTGATCGGCTCAGTAAAGCCTCCTTTTTTGCAAATGGTTTTATCATTGCCTTTGCTTGAAATTTTCTTTAATAAATATTTCTTCTTTGTTGCGTTCTCAAACCGACAAAATTCACAGACCGGTTCGACTGTCAATTGACGGAACACGGTCAATTCTTAATCTGGAGACTATTTGCCCGGTTTGATTTTTTTTGATTTTATGTTACCATCTTATTATGGAGTAAACCGGTGTTCATTAACCTGGCTTGACTTTCAATTACAAGTTGTCAGTACATGATCAAATCATAATCCGGAGGCTATCCGCCCGGTCTGGTTTGACTACGGGTCGCCAGTATTATGTATGGTTAAACCGGTGTTTGTCACAACCCAGTACGGTTTTATCATAAACCGGCAAAGTATGAAAGGAATTATTATTACTCAAGATTGGGGTTATCACTCTTACTACAAAAAATTGGTAAACCAACGATGTGATTCAAATGTCACGGGTATGATATATTTCATATTTAATTATTCTTAAATGCAACCTTGGTTATAAACCTGGGTTATATGTTGGGCATTATGACCCTTCCGGCGGTAAACCGCCAGGACACTTTAAACTTGTTGTATGCAGAGACAGGTTGAATAAAGCATGATGATAAATTATCCGGTGTTTGTTAAACCGGCCTAGCTTTAAGACGATAAGTCGCCAGTATATGATGAAAAATTATCCGGTGTTTATTAAACCGGCCTGGCTTGGGACTATAAGTCGCCAGTATATATTTGGATTGCGCCATTGGAATCATGCGCTTATAAATCATTGGGTTATATTATTCAAATAGCCAAACTTGGCTGAATTTTCATTATGATATTGAATGAATATGGTTTTCATACTGGATTATATTATCTTGAATAGCCAACATGGCTGGATTTTTTATGGTTATTAATAACCGATATTATTGAGGTTTTCAAAGTCGCTTTAGCGCACTGGATATTATTTTATCAAAGGATATGATTTATTCTACAATTGAAGGAATAGTCCCGAGTCGCTGAAGGCTTACGACCCGACACTTGGGGGCTACATTATTCAAATTGAGGTTATATGCAAGTCTCATGTTGCTGCAAGCATGCACCATGATACTTGGGGGCTAATGCAAAGTCATTTTTTTGCTCATCTTATTGAAGACCCGACTCATCATATCATAATGAGCCGGCCCTTGGGGGCTACCAATTGCCTCTGTCAACAATTTAAGGTCCCTGCTCATTATTGCATAATGACCCGACCCTTGGAGGCTACACTGGTTGAAGTTTTTATGAGTATCAGGAAATTACAAGTCCCAGGTTTCTGCAAGCATGACAACCCGACACTTGGGGGCTACATATATGGAGTTTTCAGTTTTTACTAGAGATAAACAACATGGATTTCTTCGAAGTGGCAGTAATTATATGGAAACAAGTCTCAAATCATCACTTTGTTCAGTTCAAGACTTGGGGGCTACAGGTAACATGGATATAAGGGAGAAATATCTTCCGATTTTCAGTTTGAGCAAACCAAATTGACCCGGCATCACCAATCATTATGACCCGGTGTCTGCAACAATCATAACCCGGCGTCATCAACAATCATGAACCGGCCTTGGCGACAATCATAACCCGAAATTATCAGTTTTTATAAACCCGACAATGGTGGTAATCATAAACTGGCAAGTTCTACATCTTCAAACTGGATGAATATCAGATGAGTATTTCAAGACCAACATTTCTTAAGCCGGTGCTTTGGAAGCCGACTCAAGTGGATTATTCTTTGCAATATTTTTCTATGAGAAACCAACGTCAGCAATTTGAGTATGAAGCAGGTTATTAACCCGGATTTTCTAGAAGGAGGAAATGACAAGGACTTAAGGACGATCAGGTGCCGGTCTACAAGAATTCTTAACCCGGAGTACAACCTGCCAAATTTGTTCTGGTGTTTATTTTGCAGCGTAAGTTTACCATGGATAAATCCAAGCTAAACTTGGGGGCTAATGTCGGGGATATACCCCGCGGTATAAACCGGCCGGAAGTTAACCCGGCCGGTCTGGACGACTCACTGGTAACCCGCCCGGAGCTTGGCGGTTCACGGGCTACCCGCCCGGTCTTGGCGGTTCATTAGTAACCCGGCCGCCGGATCAGAAGGATGATGAGGCCCATGGCCCAGAAGGCCGGTTCACGCTTAGTGGTGGGCCGGTTTAAGAGGAAAGGCAGGAGGAATATTTATCTTACAAGGAGTTAAGACCAGGGCTTGTATTCGGTTTGTATTAGAGATAGAATAGTCATAATCCTAATAGGACTCCACATGTAAACCGCCCCTTCAAGATATATAAGGAGGGGCAGGGCTCCCCAAAGAGGGAGAAGCTACAAGCAAGAAGAAACAATCTTAGGGCTAGACACAAAGAGGAGAGCCGGTTTACGGCGACACCCTCGTGATGATAATGAGACCTAGCCTCAAACAGCATGTAGGGCTTTTACCGGATGATGTTTCCCGGGGCCCAAAGCTGTCTAAATCCCTCTCTTGTGTTGCGTCTCTCGATTCCTCTCAACCCCTCTCAAGCTACCACATAGATGCATTGGCCTCGCGACTAAGTCCTGACACTAAGGACATCTGACGTGACAATTCCACGACAGGTATCTTCTTTAGAATGAATGCTTTTACGTAGAGACATAGTTCTGTTAGAATGCATGCTTATACTTCATGTAGTGGTAGAGATACCTTTTTAGTTTAATGTATGTACATAAAAGCTGAAACTCTAAAAAGAATGCCATTTTATAAAAAAATAATATCAGAAAGCCCCAATTCATTGGATGCAGAAGTCTGACAAGTGACAAAGTGAAGTCCACGTGGTCATATTCAATATATCAGCTGGATTGGTATGTCTGGCTGTTACTATGTTAACAAAATAAGTTGTAAATATAAACATCTAAATAGAAGGTGCTAATTTTAGGTTGCACTGGGCATGAGCCTATGTTGGTCTTTTTTATTTATTTCATGAGGCAGCAAGACAATGCCTCGCAATGTGACTGTGAGAGTAATACAGGTTGATGTGACATGCAGAAAAGGAAAATTCACATATCGCATATGAACTATGTTATTGTGTCTAACATTTAAAAAAAATACCAAGCGAAGTAGAAAAAGTGAAAACCCCAACAATATATTCCATGCCATCCAATTTGAAGTTGTCTATATAGCTACAGAGTGAAGCTGCCTTCCACTCTAAAGTTACTAGAAGATACCTTATGTTCGGCTGTCAATCTAAAGGGCTGCAACTTGGGTTTTGAAATGAAGATAAGTGGCCAGTTAACACAATGTCAAAAAAATTCAGTTAACATACTGTCAAGAAAATTCAGTTACAAACATACATTCACTATGAATTAATCTCTCATATTCCCTTGACATTGCTAACCATATGGCCAAAATATCATTACAAGAGACAGAAATGGTGATGCTTGACTATATGGCGATGCGGCAGCCAACAAAACCACATGGTGATGCATGCATACTGAATTAAATTAAATGGTTTGGAGTGCATCCAAAAGTACAATGCAATGATGATATAATCTATCTATTGAGGAAAAGGATGGTCTCTCATCAGTGATCTTGCTCTTGGACCAAGTCAAGTCAGTAGGGTCAAAATATTTGCCGCTGTCAGGAGGCATGTAGGAGCAGTATTAGGAGATAACACACACAGGGACTTGTGACACCAGACTTGAGCAAGGCTGTAGGGTACATGCACACCCATAGAAAAGAAGACTGTTTTTTTTGTGTGTGTAAATATGCAAACTGTCAAGGACAAGGACTGAGAGGCTGTATGTATGTGTGAATCACTCCACTTTCTTGATATAAAAACAACATATAATGGTTATAAATTAGAGAAGGCTATATATATATGGCCATGGCCAGATACATAGATGGTTGTTTGTCACTGGTTTTGACTGCAACCAACAAGAAGCAGGCATAGGTAGCAGTCTGAAAAAACGGAGGTTATGACTGAGAGATCGCAGGGCAGAGAAGAGGAGCTGCTTGTGCCACGGCCAACAAACATACATTCAGTTAACATACTGTCAAAAATTCAGCCAACAAAACTATATGGCGAGAGAGTGAGGAAGGAGGAAGTAGGAGAGGTACCTGGTAGCCGGAGGGGTCGGGGTCGGGGTCGGGGTCGGCGAAGGGGTCGGGGTCAGGGTCCGAGCTCGTCCGGGTCCGAGCTCGCCGCGGTCGAAGGAGAGCAGGGGCCAGTGGTGGAGGTGACCGGTGGCGGAGGACGGCAGGGGCAGGCGGGGTGGGCACGTCGGGGCTGCGCTCGCCGCCTGCTGTAGGGGCCGGAGGAGGCCCTCGCTCGTCGGAGGGAGGAGGAGAGGAGAGGAGCGGGCGGCGGGGTGAGGAACCCTAGCGCGCGCGCTCGGTCGATCCCGTTCGGGGGGCGTGGGGGCAGCGGGGGTGGAGTCCCGCGGGGGTTGGGGCGGCGGCGTCGGGGCAGCGCAAGACCACAGCGGCAGCAGCGTCGCCGACGGCGTGCAGGCGCGGCGGACGGAGGAGGCGGAGCAAGGGGGCGGCGGCGTACGGTTGGGGTCGAGTGGGGGATCTGGCGAGGGAGGGAGGGAGGCCAGTGTGAGGGGAATAGGTGGAGTGGGGGAGGGTTAGCAATGGCGCACCTCCCACGAGTGCGCCATAAGTACGACGATAGCAATGGCGCACCTCACCCTGGTGCGCCATTAGTAATTACTAGCCCGACTGGTCAGGTTATATTCCACCTAACCCTATCTCCATCAGAACACGCCCACTAACCCGACTGGTCAGCATGCAACACACACACTAGGAGGCCCTGGGTTCGATTCCTAGGCTCCCCAATTTTTGTTTTTATTCATTTTTTCTTTCCACATATCTTTTTATCCATGCATCCAAATATAACATGTCACATATGCTAGATGCTCAGAATTTCATGTAGAAAAATAATATGCAGTTTGTTGCCATGTTAACAACATTTAAAATGTTGTTTGATATTTATTTGTGTTTAAATATGTTCAAACTTGTTTAAATCATAACAGTAATATTTTTTATAAAAACAGTAATAATTTTTTAAAAAATAACATCAAATTTGTTATTTGAAAATATTTATGAATATGAAAAATATCATCAACTTTATTATTTGAATCATCAAATTTGTTATTTGAAAATATAATCAAATTTGTTTTTTTTTTGCAATTTTAGTTGCATTCATTTGTGACGGTGGAGCGGGCCGGGGAGGGTGCAGGGGGTGCTCGGCGGCGGTGGAGCGAGGGAGGGTGCGGTGGGTCGTCGGCAGCAGTGGAGTGGGGGAGGGTGCGGGGGGTCGGCGTCGGCGGCCGATGGAGCGGGAGAGATGGTGCGGGGGGTGCTCGGCGGCGAGGGGGGCCGGATCTGGCGAGGTGGGATAACGATCGAGATGGAGGGGGATCGAGATCGAGTGTCCATGAAATTTAAAAACATTGATGAGTTCAAAAGTGCCCATGAAATACAATCGAGAAATGAAGGCTACAATTTAAATACAATCAATCTTACCTAGCTATATGTTCACAATCTTCTTGCCCTTATTTTTCGTAAATGGAGTTCTTCTCTTGAACGGACGTCCTTTAGGTAGGGTGGTCCTGCTTCTTCTTGTGGTGTATGATGATACTTCATCGTCGTCGTCATGTTCCATCTTCGGGTCGCCGTACTTGTCGAAGTCTTGCTCATGGGCGACTCCATCCATTCCGATGATCTTCCTTTTCCCTCTCCTCACGACAACACGACTGGGCTTTGGCGGGTCGGTAATGAAGAAGCATTGGTCCACTTTAGAAGCCAGTACCCATGGCTCATTTTTCGCGGTGACGTTTGCGCCCGCGGTCTTGAATTTGGCTTCGGGTATAACCATGGTGGTGAAATACCGGTCTTCTTTTAAGACGCTCTTGGCCCATTTGTCACGGAACATCGGGACCTTCTCTCAAGCGTAGCTCAGCTCCCAGATCTCCTTGATCCTTCCGTAGTATCTGTCCTTGTCGTTACCAGTGTAGGATTCCATCGTTACCCCGGAGTTATGATAACCTTCGCTCTTTATGTCCTTGTCCTCGGTGTAGAATGTGTAGCCATTGATATCGTACGCCTCATACCTCATCAGGTTGTGCTCGACGCCCTGTGACAAGGCGAATATGAGTTGTTCTTCCGCGGAAGAATCCTCATGTAAAGGGTACGACAGAAGCTTCTGCTTGAACCAACGCATGAAACATGAGTTGTGCTCTTTGATTATATCTTCATCCATCCTCTGTTGGCCTCGGTCATTGTACGTCTTCTCAATAAAGGTTTTGTGCTCTTTCAAAGTCGACGAGTCGACCCTCGAAGTCGACATGCATTTCGCGGCGACCCTCACGGTGACCCCATCCAGTGAGCCTGCCGAGGTGCCTGTTGATGGGCAGACCAATGGGGTTCTCGATGCCTAGATAATTCGTGCAGTAGGAGATGCACACTTCGGTCAAAAAGCCCCTGGCTATGCTTCCCTCTGGGCGTGACATGTTGCGAACGTATCCTTTGATGACACCATTCATCCTTTCGAACGGCATCATGCTGTGCAGGAACGTCAGCCCGAGTTGGATGATATCCTCCACGATATGGACTAGCAGATGCACCATAACGTCGAAGAATGCGGGCGGGAAGTACATCTCAAGCTCGCATAGTATCACCATGATCTCTTCCTGTAGCCTTCTGAGTTGCCTCACGCCAACCAACTTCCGAGAGATGACATCGAAAAAGTTGCATAGGCCAAATAGCGTTTCATGGATGTGCGCGTCCATGATGCCACGGATTGCAACTGGAAGTATCTGTGTCATCAGCACGTGACAGTCGTGAGACTTCATCCCGTTGAACTTCTGCTTCGCTGGGTCTAGGTATCTGCTTATCTTCCCCGCGTAACCGTAAGGAAGTTTTACTCCTACGAGGCAGGTGAAAAACTGACCGATCTCCTCCTGACTTAGAGTGAAGCACGCGGGAGGGTAGTCATTTCCGGTCTTCTTGGTCTTTTTGCCTTTGCGACGACTTTCCGTGTCCTGCTTCGCCTCATCATCATCATCATCATCATTAGCGTGAAGCTCCTCCCTGATGCCCATTGATTTCAAGTTTGCCCTTGCTTTTGGCCCATCTTTGGTCCTCTCTGGCATGTTGAGCAGGGTACCAAGCAGACTCTCGCACACATTCTTCGTGATATGCATGACATCAAGGATGTGAGGCACACGGTGGATCTTCCAGTACGGCAAGTCCCAGAAAACAGACCTCGTTTTCCATACCTTCAGCAGCGGCTCTGGCGCCTTTCGCTTCTTTCCCGGCTCTGGCGCCTTTTGCTTCTTTCCCGACAGTGGGCAATCTATCCAATTTTTCAACAACTCGTCTATTTCCTCGCCGCGCCTCGTACGCGGGCGTCTTCGGGGTTCGGTTTCACCATTAAACAGATCCTTGCGTTTCCTCCATGGGTCATCGTCGCGAAGCCACCTTTGATGTCCCATGAACACGGTTTTCGAAGACCCGGGATCTCTATCTAGCTGGCGATACGTTGTGTCATCCATGCACCTAACGCATCCAGAAAATCCGTGGACCACCTGCCTTGCGACATATCCGTAACCGAGATAGTCGTGCACCGTCATGAGCAGTGCGGCTCTCATAGGGAAATATTCTTTCTGTGCGGCGTCCCACGTATTGGCTGGCGTTTTCCACAGCGTGTCTAGCTCCTATTTCAGCAGCCCCAGATACAGATTGATGTCGTTCCCTGGTTGTTTCGGCCCTTCAATTAGAATACTCATGGGAATGTACTTCCTCTTCATGCACAACCAGGGGGGAAGGTTGTACATCCACACAAACACAGGCCAGGTGCTATATGTGCTTCTCTGGCTACCAAACGGATTGACTCCATCGGTGCTCGCGCCCAGCACGATGTTCCTTGGATCCTTCCCAAATTCTGGTGTTCGAAGTTCAGCGCTTGCCACTGGCTCCCATCCCTAGGGTGACTAAGCATCTTGTCTTTTTATTTATCTCCGGATCATTTGTGTCATCTTCTGGCTTCTTCTCCTCCCTATCCGTGTGCCAACGCAGGAGCTTTACAACCTTAGGGTCCGCGAAATACCGCTGCAGACAAGGAGTGATCGGAAAGTACCACACCACTTTTCGAGGAGCTTTCTTCCTCTTCTTGTATCGAGTGACGCCGCACACCGGACATATGGTAGACTCCACGTGCTCGTCTTGATAAATGATGCAATTGTTCATGCACACATGATATTTCACGTGTGGTAAATCCAGAGGACACACGATTTTATTCGCCTCCTCGAAACTGGTCGGGCACTTGTTCCACTTGGGAAGACGTTCGCGCCAGAATGTCATGTTCTCGTCGAAGCATGCGTCGGTCATTTTGTGTTTTACCTTCATCTCCAGAGCCATGAGCGTTACTTTCAGGCGGGTATCCTCGGGCCTGCATCCTTCATACAATGGAGTAACCGCTTCTATCTCCAGTTGATCCAGCTTGGCTTTCTCTCGGGCGGCAGCTCTTGTGTTATCCGTTTGCTTGAGAAGCAGCTCTTGAATATGAGGGTCCTACACCCAGCCCATCGATGGTCCATCATCGTGTGCTCTGCCGGCATCTTCATCTTCATGATCATGCCCTTCGTCTGCTCCGGCATCTTCCTCATCATCAGGTCCTGCATCTTCTGCATGATGACTGTGTACAACATCACTATCGTGATCATGTCCTGGAGATTCTTCGTCTTCTCGCCCGCCCGAGTCTTGCTCATTTCTTGCCGCCCGGCCCCCATGGACGACTTCATAGTCATCTTCATCACCTTGCCACCAATAGCCATCCATGAAACCACGCAAGAGCAGGTGGTCCCGCACCTGCCCGGAATCCGGGTCTGCAATAAGGCTCTTCAGCTTGCATCTTCGACACGGACATCTTATCTCTGTCTCGTTCTTTTGAAGCATCTCGGCCTTCGTGGAGCTCAAAAACCTATTCACGATGCCTTCGGTCATCTTGCGGACCATGGTCACCTGCAGGGTAGAGCAAAACGATATTTTAGAACCAAGAAAAAATTTGGCATGACTTTCCCTAAAAATAGGACCAAAAAGAATGCATAGTGCCAAAATTCTCGCCGAAACGGAAATGAATTGACATTCCGGCAAAATATTGGCAACTATCGCATTTCAAATACCGGTACCTGCAAACACAAACATATATGCAACACCACAAACATATGCAACACCACGAACATACATAGATCTAGCTACGCCACAAAGAGTGCATGTGCACGTTGTTGGAGGGAGAACAACATAAAGATAGCTTCCCACCTTACTTACCTATCAACAAAAGGTAATTTAACCACTTAATTTGTATGAATCTATGGTGCAAATGAGGTGAGGAGGAGGAGGCAACCGAGACAATCTTGGAGGAGGCGGTGGAGAGAATGAAGTGGGGAAAGTGAGTGGGTAGGTGTGGCTGTTCAAAATATCTTGTTGGTCCCAGGTTACTAATGGCGCACCACCTGCACATGCGCCATTAGTAACCCGGGTCACTAATGGAGCACCTGCAGGTGGTGCGCCATTAGTAGTTTTGCAAAAAAATATCTATATACTAATGGCGCACCGTGGCACAGTGCGCCATTACTAGTTTAAACTAGTAATGGCGCACTATGCCACGGTGCGCCATTAGTAGTTTTGCAAAAAAAAAAGAATAAAAAACAACAGTAGTGGCGCACTCTGCGGCTGGTGCGCCATTACTAGTTAGAAGTACTAATGGCGCACTGTGAGCTGGTGCGCCATTATTATGTTTGGATTTTTTTAAAAAAGTGTTACTAGTGGCGCACCACTTGTCCAGTGCGCCATTAGTGTCTTTCACACTAATGGCGCACCAGCACATGGTGTGCCACTGCTATATAATAGTGGCGCACCACATGTCTGGTGCACCATTAGTGGCCATTCCATCTATAGCCCTTTTCCTAGTAGTGTTTAATTGATTTGGATCACGTGATCACTTAGAGGATTAGAGGGATGTCTATCTAAGTGGGAGTTCTTAAGTAATATGATTAATTTAACTTTAATTTATCATGAACTTAGTCCTGGTAGTATTTTGCAAATTATGTTGTAGATCAATAGCTCGCGTTGTTGCTTTCGTATGTTTATTTTGATATGTTCCTGGAGAAAAATGTGTTGAAAGATGTTAGTAGCAATGATGCGGATCCATGATCTGAGGATTGTCCTCATTGCTGCACAGAAGAATTATGTCCTTGATGCACCGCTAAGTGACAGACCTATTGCAGGAGCAGATGCAGACGTTATGAATGTTTGGCTAGCTCAATATGATGACTACTTGATAGTTTTGTGCATCATGCTTTATGGCTTAGAACTGGGACTACAAAAACATTTTTGAAACGTCACGGAACATATGAGATGTTCCATGAGATGAAATTGGTATTTCAGACTCATGCCCGTGTCAAGAGGTATGAGACCTCTGACAAATACTTCGCCTAAAAGATGGAGGAGAATTGCTCAACTAGTGAGCAAGTGCTTAGATTGTCTGAGTACTACAATCGCTTGAGTCAAGTCGGAGTTAATCTTCCAGATAAGATAGTGATTGGCAGAGTTCTCTAGTCACCATCACCAAGTTAGTGGAACTTCGTGATGAACTATAAATGACGAAAACGATTCCCGAGATCTTCGTGATGCTGAAATCGACGAAGGTAGAAATCAAGAAAGAGCATCAAGTGTTGATGATTGATAAAACCACTAGTTTCAAGAAAAGGGCAAAGGGAAAGAAAGGGAACTTCAAGTAGAATGACAAGCAAGTTGTCACTCCCGCGAAGAAGCCCAAAGATGGACCAAAGCCTGAAACTCAGTGCTTACACTGCAAAGGAATGGTCACTGGAAGCGGAAATGCCCTGAATATTTGGTGGATAAGAAGGATGGCAAAGTGAACAAGGGTATATTTGATATACAGGTTATTGATGTGTACCTTACTAGTGTTATAGTAGCCCCTGAGTATTTGATACTTGTTCGGTTGCTAAAAATTAGTAACTCGAAACAGGAGTTACAGAATAAACAAGAGACTAGATGAGGGTGAAGTGACGATGAGTGTTGGAAGTAGTTCCAAGATTGATATGATCATCATCGCACACTCCCTATACTTTCGGGATTAGTGTTAAACCTAAATAAATGTTATTTGGCGTTTGCGTTCAGCATAAATATGATTTGATCATGTTTATTGCAATACGGTTATTCATTTAAAGTCAGAGAATAATTGTTGTTCTGTTTACATGAATAAAACCTTCGATGGTCATACACCCAATGAAAATAGTTTATTGGATCTCAATCGTAGTGATACACATATTCATAATATTGATGTCAAAAAGATGCAAAGTTTATAATGATAGTGCAACTTATTTGTGGCACTGTCGGTTGGGTCATATCGGTGTAAAGCGCATGAAGAAACTCCACAAAGATGGATTTTTGGAATCACTTGGTTATGAATCATTTGATGCTTGCGAACCGTGCCTTTTGGGCAAGATGACTAAAACTCCGTTCTCCGGAACAATGGAACGAGCTAGTGACTTATTGGAAATAATACATACTTATGTATACGGTCCAATGAAGTGTTGATGCTCATGGCAGGTATCGTTATTTTCTGACCTTCACAGATGATTTGAGCAGATATGAGTATATCTACTTAATGAAGCACAAGTCTGAAACATTTGAAAAGTTCAAAGAATTTCAGAGTGAAGTGGAGAATCATCGTAACAAGAAAATAAAGTTTCTACGATCTGATCGTGGAGGAGAATATTTGAGTTACGAGTTTTGGCCTTCCTATAATACAATGTGGAAAATTTTCACAGCTCATGCCACCTGGAACACCGCAACGTTATGGTGTGTCCGAACGTCGTAACCGCACTTTATTGGATATGGTGCGATCTATGATGTATCTTATCGGTTTACCACTATCATTTTGGGGTTATGCATTAGAGACAGTTGCATTCACTTTAAATAGGGCACCATCAAAATCCGTTGAGACGACGGCTTATGAACTGTGGTTTGGCAAGAAACCAAAGTTGTCGTTTCTTAAAGTTTGGGGCTGCGATGCTTATGTGAAAAAGTTTCAACTTGATAAGCTCGAAACTAAATCGGAGAATTGTGTCTTCATAGAATACCCAAACGAAACTGTTGGGTACACCTTCTATCACAGATCCAAAGGAGTTTCTCTTGAAAGAAGTGAGTGGAAGGAAAGTAGAAATTGATGAGGTAACTGTACCTGCTCCCATATTGGAAAGTAGTTCATCACAGAAATTAGTTCCTGTGATTCCTACACCAATTAGTGAGGAAGCTAATGATGATGATCATGAAGCTTCAGATCAAGTTACTAACAAACCTCGTAGGTCTTCTAGGGTAAGATCCGCACCAGAGTGGTACGGTAATCCTGTTCTGGAAGTCATGTTACTAGACCATGATGGACCTATGAACTATGAGGAAGCGATGATGAGCCCAGATTCCGCGAAATGGCTTGAAGCCATAAAATCTAAGATAGGATCCATGTATGAGAACAAAGTATGGACCTTGGTTGACTTGCTCAATGATCAGCAAGCCAAGTTGAATAAATGGATCTTCTAGAGGAAGACGGACACTGATAGTAGTGTTACTATCTACAAAGCTCGACTTGTTGAGAAAGGTTTTCGACAAGTTCAAGGTGTTGAATATGATGAGATTTTCTCACTCGTAACGATGCTTAAGTCTGTCCGAATCATGTTAGCAATTGCCACATTATATGAAATCTGGCAAATGGATATCAAAACTGTGTTCCTGAATGGGTTTCTGGAAGAACAGTTGTATATGATGCAACCAGAAGGTTTTGTCGATCCAAAAGGTGCTAACAAAATGTGCAAGCTCCAGTGATCCATCAATGGACTGGTGCAAGCATCTCGGGGTTGGAATATACGCTTTGATGAGTTGATTAAAGCATATGGTTTTATACAGACTTTTTGAAAGGCCTGTATTTACAAGAAAGTGAGTGGGAGCACTACAGACTCTCTGATAAGAATGTGTGAATAACATATTGTTCATCGGAAATGATGTAGAATTTTTCTGGAAAGCATAAAGGAGTGTTTGAAAGGAGTTTTTCAAAGAAAGACCTTAGTAAGCTGTTTACACATTGAGCATCAAGATCTATAGAGATAGATCAAGACGCTTGATAAGATTTTTCAATGAGTACATATATACCTTGACAAGATTTTTAAGTAGTTCAAAATGGAACAGTCAAAGAAAGAGTTCTTGCTTGTGTTGCAAGGTGTGAAGTTGAGTAAGACTCAAAACCCGACCATGACAGAAAATAGAAAGAGAATGAAAAGTCATTCCCTATGCCTCAGTCATAGGTTCTATAAAGTATGCTATGTTGTGTACCAGACCTATTGTATACCTTGCTCTGAGTTTGGCAAAGGAATACAATTTTGATCTAAGAGTAGATCACTGGACAGCGATCAAAAATATCCTTAGTGAGGACTAAGGAGATGTTTCTCGATTATGGAGGTGATAAAAAGAGTTCATCGTAAAGAGTTACACCGATGCAAGCTTTTACACCGATCCAGATGACTCTAAGTCTCAATCTGGATACATATTAAAAGTGGGAGCAATTAGCTAGAGCAGCTCTGTGCAGAGCATTGTAGACATAAAATATTTGCAAAATACATACGGCTCTGAATGTGACAAATCCGTTGACTAAACTTCTCTCACTAGCAAAACATGATCATACCTTAGTACTCTTTGGGTGTTAATCACATAGCGACATGAACTAGATTATTGACTCTAGTAAACCCTTTTGGGTGTTGATCACATAACGATGTGAACTATGGGTGTTAATCACATACAGATGTGAATATTGGTGTTAAATCACATGGTGATGAGAACTAGATTATTGACTCTAGTGCAAGTGGGAGACTGAAGAAAATATGCCCTAGAGGCAATAATAAAGTTATTATTTATTTCCTTATTTCATGATAAATGTTTATTATTCATGCTAGAATTGTATTAACCGGAAACATGATACATGTGTGAATACATAGACAAACTGAGTGTCACTAGTATGCCTCTACTTGACTAGCTCGTTAATCAAATATGGTTATGTTTCCTAGCCATGGACAAAGAGTTGTCATTTGATTAACGGGATCACATCATTAGGAGAATGATGTGATTGACTTGACCCATTCCGTTAGCTTAGCACTTGATCGTTTAGTATGTTGTATTGCTATCTTCATGACTTATACATGTTCCTATGACTATGAGATTATGCAACTCCCATTTACCGGAGGAACACTTTGTGTGCTACCAAACGTCACAACGTAACTGGGTGATTATAAAGGTGCTCTACAGGTGTCTCCGAAGGTACTTGTTGGGTTGGCATATTTTGAGATTAGGATTTGTCACTCCGATTGTCGGAGAGGTATCTCTGGGCCCACTCGGTAATGCACATCACTATAAGCCTTGCGAGCATTGCAACTAATGAGTTAGTTGCGGGATGATGTATTACGTAACGAGTAAAGAGACTTGCCGGTAACAAGATTGAACTAGGTATTGAGATACCAACGATCAAATCTCGGGCAAGTAACATACCGATGACAAAGGGAAGAACGTATGTTGTTATGCGGTTTGACAGATGAAAATCTTCGTAGAATATGTAGGAGCCAATATGGGCATCCAGGTTCCGCTATTGGTTATTGACCAGAGAGATGTCTCGGTCATGTCTACATAGTTGTCGAACCCGTAGGGTCCGCACGCTTAACGTTCGTTGACGATATAGTATTATATGAGTTATGTATGTTGGTAACCGAATGTTGTTCGGAGTCCCGAATGAGATCACGAACATGACGAGGAACTCCGAAATGGTCCGGAGATGAAGTTTAATATATGGGATAATGTTGTTTGGTCTCCGGAAGGGGTTCCGGATGTTTCCCAAAATGTTTGGGTACGAGAACACGTTATTTGGGCCAAAGAGGAAAGCCCACAAGGTTTTTGGAAAGCGCAAAAGGAAGTTTTGCAGAGTCCAGGGGCCAGACGCCAGGGTCCCTGGCGTCTGGGTCCAGATGCTGGGAACCCTGGCGTCTGGCCCTAGAGTCCGAGAAAGACTCTTGCCTTTCGGGTGAAAACGATTTTGTGGAGGCTTTTACTCCAAGTTTCGACCCCAAGGCTCAACATATAAATAGAGGGGCAGGGCTAGCACCAAAGACACATCAAGAAATACCAAGCCGTGTGTCGGCAACCCCGTCCCCTCTAGTTTATCCTCCGTCATAGTTTCCATAGTGCTTAGGCGAAGCCCTGCGGAAATTGTTCTTCACCAACACCGTCACCACGCCGTCATGCTGCCGGAACGCATCTACTACTTCGCCCGTCTTGCTGGATCGAGAAGGCGAGGACGTCATCGAGCTGAACGTGTGCAGAACTCGGAGGTGCCGTGCGTTCGGTACTTGGATCGGTCGGATCGTGAAGACGTACGACTACATCAACCGCGTTGATAAACGCTTCCACTTAGCAATCTACAAGGGTATGTAGACAACACTCTCCCCTCTCGTTGCTATGCATCACCATGATCTTGCGTGTGCGTAGGATTTTTTTTGAAATTACTACGTTCCCCAACAAGAGGGAGCCCCATGATCGCCTCCACCAACTGCTAGGTTCTCCGCAGACATCGGCGAAGATCCGTTTCCCTGTGCGCTTGAAACCGCCATCTTCTCCAGTACTGACGGCGGCACTGACAACACCGCGTCCAGTGGCGGCGGCAGTGAAGCAGCAAGCAGCGGCCGATCTGGTGGTTTTCCGTGTTTGATTTCCAATGTCTCCCCCTCCTTTAGAATTAAAGAGAGGAGGCTGAGCCTTTCCTTGCGTGAGGGATCAGGAAACCCTAAGCTTTCCGGACGTGCAGTCTCCGGAGACCTGATGACCGAGTCCACTTGGGGGACGGCGAGATCGACGAGCGATCGCTGTGCGGACGAGGCCGTAGCGCGTCCAGCCGCGCCTGCAGGGGGCCAGAGATATTGTCGCACACGGCCGGCGCGGAGGCCGACGGTGGCGGCGGCGTGGGGATCGCCCCCGAGTCACCCGCCGTGGGAAACCCTAGGCGAGACATGTTCGCTCCTCGTACTAGCAACTTGTTTAATCGATACTACAACGATTTATCATGTCATAAAATTTCAGATCCAAAATCAAAATGTGTCATGATGAAAAAACTTACAAAAGAGGCACTAGTTAAGCATTGACTGTGGTCTGAATATTTTGCCCAATTTGAACTAATTACTTTTTTGCGGCCCACTTTGAACTAATTACTGTTCATAGCTGTTTTCTACTTTTATCCATAGCTAGGTACTCCCTCCGTTCCAAATTACTCATCGCTAAAATGGATGTATCTAGAACTAAAATACATCTAGATACATCCATACGTGTGACAAGTAATTCAGAACGGAGGGAGTACCTTTCATATTTGGTTATATAATTTACACATGTTGTACCCCTATCATCATATATTTTTTAGATTTTTTTCCCATGACCTCTTGGTTACGTTTGTGGATTTACACATGTTGTACGTCGAGCATCAAACAAGAAACAAAGTTTCAAACGAGAAGCGACAGCCACATATATACTGTACAATCCAAAGTTCCAAACGAGAGCTAAGCGACACGTGAGTTGTTTGGTCTCTAGCTACAAGTCGACATTGGTGATGGGCCCCTCGAACCAGAACCTGGCGTTGACAACCCATGCGCCGACGCTGAGCAGCAGCACGCCGCCGACGGCCACCGGCGTGTAGTTGAAGTTGTCCTTGGCCACCGGGTACGCCACCGGCAGCGAAAAGAGCACGGTGAGGAAGGCCACCCATAGGACGGCGGCCCAGCCGACGACGACCCTGTATATCCCGAGGTGGAACGGCCCCGGCACGAACGACCTCCTCGCCGTCGTCACCCGGAAGAAGATGGGCAGCGCGTAGGCGATGTACTGCCCCAGCGTCGCGATCGACACCATGGCCTGGAACGCCACCGCACTCCCCAGCGACTGCACGGTGCACACACGAAAATCAGCTGTGAAAATCATGGCCGGGTGTCTCGAGATTCATGGCGGAGAGAGCGTTGTGCGCGCACCGTGAGAGCCATGACGAAGGCGATGACGACGGAGAGCCAGACGACGTTGAGGGGCACCTCGTTCTTGCTGACCCGGAGCCACACGCGCGAGAGCGGCATCGCCCTGTCCCTCGAGAAGGCGTACCCCATCCTCGAGTTGCTGGCGATGCACATGGCGCCGGCGAAGAAGATGCCGACGGCGACGACCCCGACGCAGACCAGCCCCCCGACGCCGCTGCCGTACCGCCTGTCGAAGGCGGCGTACAGGGCCTGCGCGACGGCGTAGCCGCCGGCGTCGTTGTCCGGGCTGAGAAGGTACGGGATGTCTGTCACGATCGACGTCAGCGCCACCAGGAAGATCCACCCGAACGTGGTCGACAGAGCGACCGAGCTGATGATCCCCATCGGCCCGCTCCAGTCCGCGTTCTTCGTCTCTTCAATCTGCCATGGTCGATCATTAGATCTTCACGAAACTCCATGGAAATCGGGAAATCTAGCCAGGATGAGCAGCAGCTAGGTTCGTATACCATGTGAGCGGACGCGTCGTAACCGAGCAGGGAGTACTGGCTGGTGAGGAGGCCGAGGGCGAGAATGTAGGCCTTGCCGTGGATCCCCATGCCGTTGTCGTCGTTGAAGTGCGTGAAGATGAACGTGGCGCTGGCCCGCTCCTTGGCCACCGCCGGGATGAGGATCACCAGCGTGAACGCGCCCGCCGTGTTCCAGAACGCGCCGAGCTTGCCGAACCAGGAGAGCCAGCGGATGGGGAGGCTGTTGATGAGGCCGTGCAGGACGAGGAAGAAGCCGTGGATGGCCAGCACGACGTACTTGGAGGCCGTGTACCCGCCGCCGTTGGCCCCGCCGGTGCCGAGCAAGACGATCACCTGGACCAGCTGCGCCAGCGAGAAGTCCGTGCTCGTGGTAGCAGCCCACTGGGACAGTTATAACACCGTCAGCAACGTGTCAAAACAGGTGGTGATCACGATGTACAAATGCCAGCGGCGTACCTGTCCGACGATGTTGAACCAGCCGGTGACCCAGGAGGCGAGGGGCGCCCACTCCTTGCCGGCGAGCTTGGCGCTCCAGTAGTAGAGCCCGCCGGAGGTCGGGTAGGCGGAGCAGATCTCCGCCATGGACAGCGCGACGCAGCCGTTGAAGAACGCCACCACCAGCCACCCGAGCGTCATGGACGCCGGCCCGCCGTAGCGCAGCCCGCCGTTGTAGGTCGTGGTGACGCCGGCCATGACGGAGATGATGGAGAAGGAGAAGGCGAAGTTGGACATGAGGCTGCGCAGAGCCCAAGAAAAGCACCAGCATCAGTTAATCCAACGATAGAGCTGCGCGCAAACGCCGATGATACGATGGTGAAGCAGAGCAGAGCCGGCGAGCGACGTACGAGAGGCCGCGTTTGAGCTCCTGCTTGTAGCCGAGCTGGTGCAGCCGCGCTCGGTCGGCGTCCTCGGTTGTGTCGCCGGCGGCGGCCACGCCCGCCGTGCCGGAGCGTGACACGGCCATCGACCGCGTCTCTAGCTCTAGCTCCCCTCCGTAGCCGCCGGCCCGCCGCCCCTGTCTTGACTGCAGGTTGGTTGCCGTCCTGCCAGCGAGTGAGATCCTGAGTCTCCGGTGAGCAGGGAGTCAACAAGAGAGTGAGCGAGTGGCAAGTGGAAACTTTCTACGGCTTGGACCATTCGGGCAAGGTCCCTTTCGCGTGACCCGCCATTGTTGACGACGGCAAGGAGATGATTTACGATCACTTGTCACGTAGCGCAGCCACACGCAGAAATATCGCCGGCCGCCATTGTTTGTTTGTTTCTCAAAAGAAAGAAGATACGAGTTTGACTCTGACGATCTGATCACCATGACGGGGAGTGGTAGAATAATATAACAAAGATCGTTTGAAAGGTTGATCTTTCCTCTGTCATCTGGTTGGTCCTGGATCTTGGACTTGGACTAGGAATTGCATATGTTTATGTGAGAAGAAAAAGGATGTCGAGTGTTAATTAGATTTTGTGCCCCCGGAGATGGCATGGGTGAAGGTGACAGTGTACCCAGGTCAATAATTTTGTCATCGAGGTGTATCTGTTGGAAGGAATGAGTCGACGCAACATGCCTTAAGCATTCGCCAACGCTAGGCGCTAAGCGCCGGTCGACCGGTCTAAATTTCGGCTGGTCGCCATGCAACTGTTCGACAGAGGCATCCCCACACTGTTGGATGCCTCTCCCCGCATCATATCCATCCCTCGGCTTCGTCAATGTGGTCAGAAATCCCTCTTGCCCGATCCATTGTTGACATCTCTGCCCTGTCCCCATGAGTGTAATAACCCACAAGTATAGAGGATCGTAACAGTTTTCAAAAGTAGAGTATTCAACCCAAATTTATAGATTCGACAAAAGGGGAGCCAAATAATATTTGAAGGTATTAGTAGCTGAGTTGTCAATTCAACCACATCTGGAGATTAATTATCTGCAGCAAAGTGGTCAATAGCAAAGTTGTTTGATAGTTTTGATAATAGTGACAACAGCAACGATAACAGTAACGGTGATAGCAGTAATTTGTAGCAAGTGTAACAGTGATGATAGCAATAATAACGCAGCAAGATCAATATAAATAAATTCGTAGGCATTGGATCGGTGACTTGTTGGATGATATTCATTATGTGACAGTTATAACCTAGGGCGATACGGCACTAGCTCCAGTTCATCGATATGATGTAGGCACGTATTCCGTAAATAGTCATACATGCTTTATTAAAAGAACTTGCATGACATCTTTTGTCCTACCCTCCCGTGGCAGCGGGGTCCATATTGGAAACTAAGTGATATTAAGGCCTCATTTTAATAGAGAACCGGAACAAAGCATTAACATATAGTGAATACATGAATCCCTCAAACTACGGTCATCACCGAGAGTGGGTCCGGTTGTTGTCACTCCGGGTTTGCCGGATCATAACACGTAGTAGGTGACTATAACTTGCAAGGTCGGATCTAAAACATGGATATAATGATGAATTCATAAATTGTTCAGATCTGAGTTCATGGCACCCGGGCCCAAAGTGACAAGCATTAAGCATAGCAAAGTCATAGCAACATCAATCTAAGAAGATAGTGGATACTAGGGATCAGGCCCTAACAAAACTAACTCGATTACATGATAAATCTCATCCAACTCCTCACCAACCAGCGAGCCTACGAAGCAATTACTCACTCCCGGTGGGGAGCATCATGAAATTGGTGATGGAGAAGGGTTGGTGATGACGAAGAACGAAGATCCCCCTCGCCGGGGCCCCAAACGGACCCCAGATCTGGCCTCCCGATGAAGAACAGGAGGTGGTGGCTGCTCTGCCTCGTGATAGGCGATAATTCTTTCTCCCTGATTTTTTTCTAAAAATATATGATTTTATAGCGTCGGAATCAAGGTCTGCGGGGCCACTAGGTGGGGACAACCCACCTGGGCGCGCCCGGAGAGGGGGCGCGCCCTGGTGGGTTGTGCCCACCCAGGGGCCCCTCTCCGATAGGTCTTGGCTCCAGAAATTCTCTTTTATTCCATAAAAAATCCTCGCAAAGTTTCGTTTTATTCCAAGAACTTTTATTTCTGCACAAAAACAACATCATGGTAGTTCTGCTGAAAACAGCGTCAGTCCGGGGTTAGTTTCATTCAAATCATGCAAATTAGAGTCCAAAAACAAGAGGAAAAGCGTGTGAAAAAGTAGATATGTTGGAGACGTATCACTCCCCCAAGCTTAAACCTCTGCTTATCCTCAAGCATTTCAGTTGATAAACTGAAAGTGAGAAAGAAAAACTTTTACGAACTCTTTTGCTTTTGTTTGCATAAATAAGCTTAAACAGCACCCAGGTTTTTAGCCAATCATTATAACTAACCATGTCGACAATAACACTTAATGATTATATTAATTCATATCAATGACATAATCAGCTAGCGAGCAATAATAAGATATCTCAAACGGCAACACGTTGTCAAAACAATCAGGATACAATATGACAATAGTGGTATCTCGCTAGCCCTTTCTGAGACGACAAAACATAAGTGCAGAGCACCTCCAAAGTTCAAGCAATGACTAAACATTGTAATTCATGGTAGAACAGATCCAGTCATGATGCACCCAACATTAGCTATACACAATGCATAAATCATGACAGTTGTGCTCTCTCAGTTTCTAGCCCTTGATTTAGAACGTGATGACACAACATAAAAGTAAATAGAAAGTCTCTTCGCAGAGGGAAGCAGTTATTTGCTGAGGTGCCAGAGCTCAATTTTTAAAAAAGAGATAAATGATATTTTGAGACATGCACCCTTCTTATTCACTTCACGACCATCAGTTATCAACATCTTCCATGCTAAGCACGCTAGTGGCGGTTCCCAAGCGATAAAAGTAAAGGTTTTGACTCCATTGGTAGTTTTTGTTTGATTATTTAGGATATGAACTCTTTTTCATGTTTGCAGTTTGGGACTGGTCTTCCCTATTACCGCCCATTTTCTCGTGCGATGGCGACTGAATAAACACTCGACCTGAGAATAACCCGCTTAGCATGGAAGATATCGACCACCTCCTGTCGTTCGATGAACGATCCAGGCACACAAAAAGGATAATTTTTAGAAGTTTTTGGAGGTGGCACATGCAAATTTATTTAGGACGGCAGGATCCGCATATAGGTATGTATGGTGGACTCATCTGAAATAACTTTGGGTTCAAGGTTTTTGATGTGCAAGCAGAGTACCCACTTAGTACATGTGAAGGCTAGCAATTAGATTGAGAAACGGCCAGCTAGAGAGCAACAACAATCATAACCATGCATTATGCATAAGTAACATTGGACACTAGCATGAGTAGGATATGAACACCATGAACTTAAATATCATAGAGGCTATGTTGGTTTTGATTCAACTACATGCATGAACATGTGCCAAGTCAGGCCACTCAAACGTTCAGAGGAGGATACCATATCATCATACTACATCACAACCATTTTAACGCTATGTTGATATCCAAGATAAATCATTATCCACTCCTAGATACTTATGCATGGCATGAGAAACTATAATCTCTAATTATCATTGAAAACATGTTTAATCATAATGGGCTGAAGCATGGATACTAGGTTAAACATATTTACACAAATAGAACAAGTCGAGTTCATACCAGTTTCTCTTTGCCATGGCCAGTTCATCGAATATCGTCATTATTGCCTTTCACTTGCAGGACCGAACGCTAAGAAAATAATAATAGTGCAAGAGTGCCGTGGACTAAGCTAGAATCTGCAAACATTTTATTCAACAGGAGAAGACAAGATAAAATGTGTTCTTTATTAGTTCAGCAGTTATTGATATGAGAGCCACTCAACATTTTCATCGTGGTTTTCTCCTTGATGAGACTCAAATAAAAAGAAAATAAATTCAGAGAAACACATTGAAATGTTTTTGTAGTTTTTGCTTTTCTTAAACAAGCAAATAAAAAGGGAAAAACAAAAACGAGAAGAATGGAAAGCTCCCAACAAGCAAAATAAGAACAAAGAAATCTTTTTGGGTTTTCTTTTTATTCTACTACTAAGCATGCATAAACTACTACAACTATTTTTTTTTGTTTTTCTAAGGTTTATCAAACACACAAAAAGAAAGCAAGAAAATAAATCTAAGCATGGATGATACAATGAAAAAGTGTGAACACCGACAAATAAAATGATATGTGAACATGAATATAATGTCGGTGAGAAACACGTACTCCCCTAAGCTTAGGCTTTTGGCCTAACTTGGTAGTCGATCAGTAGCCTGGAGGGTAGTAGTCGGCGTGGTAGCTCATAGAGGCTCTCGGTGCGGATGCCTCGGCATGCCGTGCAGCCGCCACTGCTACGTTGTGAGCTTGGGCCTCGCTCTCTAAAACAAAATATCTTTCCTTGCTGTTATAGTCAAAAAGAGTAGGAGTATGCAAATATGTGTACACAACAGATGATTGGTTAAGCATCAGATTATCAGTGAAGTCGTGAATCTTTCCTTTAAGGATTTTATGCACTTTTTAAAGCATCAAAATCTAAATACCGAGTGGGTAGGATAGGATCAAAAGGCAAAGGTGAAACGCCCAGCCCTCGTGCTAGACGTGTGGCATAAATTCCACAATAGAACCAACCACTTTTGGCGTTATGTTGAAGTCTACGTGCAACAATCACTCCAATTAAGGTTATAATTCCTTTCATCAGTGAGGGCGGTGTGAATGAGGCTCAAGTCTAGCGCACAAAGTATGCTACAGTCTTGCTTGCCTACTATGCATTTCCCGTTAAATAATGCAAAATACTGAATTGCAGGAAAGTGAATGCTCTTTATCCTTCCTTGTCTCACTCCCCTATTTTCACCGTAACAAGGGTTAGTCAAGAAAGACTCATACTCAGCCGTTGGTGGCTCATCAAGCGAACCCCAAAATGGAAGTTTGCAATGGTAAGCAAAGTTCTCCAGGGGAATAGTAAATGGATCATTATAAAGCATAAACGACACCCTAGACTCACGTGGAAAATATTTAAATCCTTTGACAAATGATTCAGTGAGAAGTTGGCGTTGTTCACACTTATCTGAAAGGTAGGGACCGAGACCGGCATTGTGAACATATTACTCAAATTCCTCCTTAATGCACACTCGCATCATATACTCATCGCAAGGCCATAAGCATGTTTTGGTAGCGGCACTTCGTGTGGAACTTTCACTTGGTTCAACATAAGACTGGCGAGTAGAATTGTCACTAGAGGATGCCCCCGAGGATCATCTCCTCGAAGAACTCCTTCCAAATAGGTTCATCATGTCCGCGTATAATTTTTTTTATGAATAAAAATCTGAATTTTTAGTCCACAAAATTTTCCCAACAAAACTTCACAAAATTGATAGGAACTACTCATAGGGATACATAGAGGCCATAGTAAGCATTCAAACTATTTAGAACACTAAGAATTCAACATGCAAGTACATCTACATCAGCACTAAGAGTAGCTAATTATTCAAAGTATAAACCATTAAAACTAAAACTAATTGGACAAACGGTGGAGTCACATACCAAGCAACAATCCCCGAAACAGTTTTGGAAAACGGAGCTTTGAGCAAAGAGATCGAAATCCGCGAGTTTGAGGGCAAGAACACGGGAGATAGAGAAATGAAGATTTTTTTCTGGAGGTAAGTGATGATGTGGGCTAAAGAGCTAAGTGAGGGGCCCATGTGGGGACCACAACCCACCAGGGCGTGCCTGGGGGTCCTGGTGCGCCCAGGTGGGTTGTGCCCACCTGGTGCACCTGCCTCTGGTATTATTTGCACCAAAAAATCAGAAATATTTAGAAAAAAAATCTTGTAAAACTTTTAGGGCATTCCGAGCACTTTTATTTTTGGGTCATTTTTTATTGCACGGGAAGTTCAGAAAACAGACAAAATATGGCATTTTATTTTATTTAACTAATAAAAACAGAAAACAAAAAGTAGGGACAGAAGGTAGTGCTTACTAAATTCATCAACTTCATACCGCTCAAAAATGATTCATTAATAAGGTTGATCAGGTCTTATTAACAACCACTTTCAATTAGCATGAAACCGAAGAACTTTCGTAAATCACTAAGTTACCTCAATGGGGATATGCATGTACCCAACAATAAGCATTTCATATTTCTTTTTGACAGTAGGTAGAGGTATTTGAAAACTTCCAATAGTGATTGTCTGAGATTTTTTAATAACATTAATACCATTCACTTGGAATTGTTTCTTCGGAAAGTGCACCATATGCTCATTACCATTAATATGAAAAGTGACCTTGCTTTTATTGCAATCAATAACAGCTCCTGTAGTATTCAAGAAGGGCTACGAAGGATAATCGACATGTTGTCGTCCTCGGGTATCTCAAGTATAACAAAGTTAGTCAAGATAGTAACATTAGCAACAACAACGGGCACATCCTCACAGATACCGATAGGTATGGCAGTTGACTTGTCAGCCATTTGCGAAGATATTTCAGTAGGTGTGAGTTTATTCAAGTCAAGTCTTTTATATAAAGAGAAAGGCATAACACTAACACCAGCTCCTAAATCACACAAAGCAGTTTTCACATAATTCTTTTTTATGGAGCAAGGTATAGTTGGTATTCCCGGATCTCCAAGTTTTTTAGGTACTCCATCTTTGAAAGTATAATTAGCAAGCATAGTGGAGATTTCAGCTTCCGGTATTTTTCTCTTATTAGTGATGATGTCTTTCATATACTTTGCATAAGAGGCATTTTCAAGATATCAGTCAAGCGAGTACGCAAAAAGACTGGCCTCAGCATTTCAGCAATGCGTTCAAATTATTCATCATCATTCTTTTTAGTTGACTTGGGTTTAAAAGGCATAGGTTTTTGAACCCACGGTTCTCTTTCTTTACAATGTTTTCTAGCAATGAAGTCTCTTTTATCATACCTTTTATTCTTAGGTTGTGGGTTATCAAGATCAACAGGTGGTTCTATTTCAACATCATTATCTGGTTCTTTTTCATTTGGTTGAGCATCTTCATGAACATCATCATTATCTTTTTCATTATCACTAGGTGGATGTTCATTACCAGATTGAGTTTCAGCATCAGAGATAGAAATTTCATTTTCATTATGAGGAGGTTTCTCTACTTCAGGTTCACTAGAAGCATGCAAAGTCCTATCATTTTTCTTCTTCTTTTTCCTTTTAGAAGGACTAGGTGCACTAATGTTATTTGTTTGTGAATCTTGTTCAATTCTTTTTGGGTGTCCCTCGGGATAAAGTGGTTCCTGAGTCATTTTACCTCCTCTAGTTGCAACTCTAACAGCAAAGTCATGTATATTATTATTCATTTCATCAAGTAATTCTCTTTGTGATTTAGCAAATTGTACTAACTGGGTTTGTCCCATAGAAGCATGTTTTCCAACACCTCTAACATCATTTGAAATTCTAAATAACAAGTCACTCAATCGAGCAATCATATCAGAATTGTATTTCAATTGTTTCATAACACTTGCATTGAAGTGATCTTGTTTCCTAATATAGTTTTGAAACTCAAAAAGGAATTGACTAGGATGCATATTGTGAGGATTGTCATTTTCATTGAATTTCATAAGAGAATTTACCTCTACCACCTTAGGCAGTGGTGGTGTATTAAGCCCATGTATTTCTTCAATAGGAGGTATATTTTTAACATCCTCAGCTTTAATAACTTTTTCCTTTATAGATTTCTTTGTCTCTTGCATATCTTCGGGACCGAGATATGTATACCCCTCTTCTTCGGAGTGGGTTTAGGTGGTGGTTCAGGAAGAGTCCAATCATCATAATTTTTCAATATGTTATTCAATAATTCTTCAGCTTGGGTAATAGTTTGTTCCCTGAAAACACAACGAGCACAACTACCTAGGAAGTCCCTAGAAGCATCGGTTAGTCCATTATAGAAGATATCAAGTATTTCATTTTTCTTAAGAGGATGATCAGGCAAAGCATTAAGTAACTGGTGAAGCCTCCCCCAAGCTTGTGGGAGACTCTCTTCTTTAGTTTGCACAAAGTTAAATATTTCCTGTAAGGCAGCTTGTTTAATATGAGCAGGAAAATATTTTTCAGAGAAGTGATAAATCATATCCTGGGGACTATGCACATAAATAGGAGTAAGAGTATTGTACCAAGCTTTAGCATCACCCTTTAATGAGAAAGGAAATAATTTGAGAATAAAGTAATAGTGAGTTTTCTCATCATGAGTAAAAAGGGTGGCTATATCATTCAACTTAGTAAGATGTGCCACAACAGTTTAAGTTTCATAACCATGGAAAGGATCAGCTTCAACCAAAGTAATTAACTCTGGGTCGACAGAGAATTCATAATCCTTATCATCAATAAAGATAGGTGATGTAGCAAACTTAGGATCATACTTTATTCTAGCATTCAGAGATTTTTCTTTATACTTGCATAGTAATTTCTCTAGATCATCTCTATCCTTACAAGCAAGAATATCTCTAGTTGTCTCCTCATTCATAGCATAACCTTCCAGTACCTTAGGCAATTCATATCTAGGAAGGCAAGTTCTAGGAGGTGTTTCTGGAATTTTAGTTTCAAGCTCAGCATCAGATTCAACAACATCATGTTGTATTACTCTAGCAATTTGTTCATCAACAAAATCACCAAGTGGCACATCATCATTATCAAGCATGGTACTAGCATCATCATAAGCATTATCCATAGCAGAAGTAGCATCATCAATAACTTGCGACATATTATAATTGATAGCATGTGGTGGTGTTGCAAGTTTACTCATAACAGAAGGTGAATCTAAAGCGGAACTGGATGGCAGTTCCTTGCCTCCCCTCGTCTTTGAGGGAAATATCTTAGTATTTGGACCCTTCATATTCTTCATAGTTATAAATTGATAATAATCCCAAGTGACTCAACAAATATATCTCTGCTCCCCGGCAACAGCGCCAGAAAAAGGTCTTGATAACACACAAGTATAGGGGATCGCAACAGTTTTCGAGGGTAGAGTATTCAACCCAAATTTATAGATTAGACACAAGGGAAGCCAAAGAATATTTGAAGGTATTAGCAGCTGAGTTGTCAATTCAACCACACCTGGAGATTAATTATCTATAGCAAAGTGATCAGTAGCAAAGTAGTTTGATAGTTTTGATAATAGCGACAGCAGAAACAATAACAGTAACGGTGATAACAGTAATTTGTAGCAAGTCTAACAGTGATGATAGCAATAGTAACGCAGCAAGATCAATATAAATAAATTCGTAGGCATTGTATCGGTGACTTGTTGGATGATATTCATCATGTGACAGTTATAACCTTGGGAGATACGACACTAGCTCCAGTTCATCAATATGATGTAGGCACGCATTCCGTAAATAGTCATACGTGCTTTATTAAAAGAACTTGCATGACATCTTTTGTCGTACCCTCCCATGGCAGTGGGGTCCATATTGGAAAATAAGTGATATTAAGGCCTCCTTTTAATAGAGAACCGGAACAAAGCATTAACACATAGTGAATACATGAACTCCTCAAACTACGGTCATCACCGAGAGTGGGCCCGGTTGTTGTCACTCCGGGGTTGCCGGATCATAACACGTAGTAGGTGACTATAACTTGCAAGATCGGATCTAAAACATGGATATAATGATGAATTCATAAACGGTTCAGATCTGAGTTCATGGCACCCGGGCCCAAAATGACAAGCATTAAGCATAGCAAAGCCATAGCAACATCAATCTAAGAAGATAATGGATACTAGGGATCAGGCCCTAACAAAACTAATTCGATTACATGATAAATCTCATCCAACTCCTCACTGACCAACGAGCCTATGAAGGAATTACTCACTCCCGGTGGGGACCATCATGGAATTAGCGATGGAGAAGGGTTGGTGATGACGAAGAACGAAGATCCCCCTCTCCGGAGCCCCAAACGGACTCTAGATCTGGCCTCCTCATGAAGAACAGGAGGTGGCGGCAGCTCCGTCTCGTGGAATGCGATAAATCTTTCTTCTTGATTTTTTTATGGAAATATGTGATTTTATTTTTCGGAATCAGGGTCTGTGGGGCCACCAGGTGGGGACAACCCACCTGGGCACGCCAGGAGAGGGGGGGCATGCCCTGGTGGGTTGTGCCCACTCACGGGCCCCTCTCCGGTAGGTCTTGGCTCCAAAAATTCTCTTTCAATTACATAAAAACTCCTCGCAAAGTTTTGTTTTATTCCGAGAACTTTTATTTCTGCACAAAAACAACATCATGGTAGTTCTGCTAATAACAGCGTCAGTCCGGGGTTAGTTTCATTCAAACCATGCAAATTAAAGTCGAAAACAAGAGGAAAAGCGTGAGAAAAAGTAGATACGTTGGAGACATATCAGTGTGCACTCCTGAGAGGGGCGGTAGCATCTGTTCTCCAAAAATTTCCATGTTTTGATAAATTTTATCATTGTCGAATATTGGTTTTCTAAACCATTGACTAGATACTTTTTGCATGTCTATTGAATACACTGTGCCAAATTGTCCCGAGTGGATACAGAATAATCGCAACTGCCCCCGCGTCAATCGCTTGGGCGACACGGGCGGCCGCCCAACCCTACCACCTCAGGATCCTCCTCTTGTTCCTCCCCTCCTCGCCATCACCGTTCGGCTGTGCCGAACAAAGCCCAGGCGGTCGACGGTGGCGGCGGGAGATCTTCTCGTCCTTCCGTTCCACTCAGCGATAGATCCGTCCTGTCATGGTTGGAGGCATCCATGCAGGATGGAGCCGGCTCTTTTGCTCAGATTCGACCATGCATGGAGGGCCGACAGCATGAGGCCCTGAGGCGGTTGTCATCCGCTCGTCCTTGCCGTCTTTGGTCCGGGTCCGACAAAGATGGCGTCGCCTACCGCGCGGCAGATGTGGCGACCGGTGCACATTCCATGCTGGCCCCTTGTGACGCCCCCAATTCAATCGTACCCTAATCATACACGCAAATGTGTACGATCAAGATCAGGGACTCACGAGAAGATATCAGAACACAACTCTAGACACAAATAAAATAATACAAGCTTTATATTACAAGCCAGGGGCCTCGAGGGCTCGAATACAAGAGTCAGCGGATGCAACAATATCTGAGTACAAGAGTCAGCGGAAGCAACAATATCTGAGTGCGGACATGAAGTTAGAAAAGACTGCCTTAAGAAGGCAAACACAAACATCAACGATCAAAGAGGCGACACCTCTTGCCTGGGACCTCCTAACTACTCCTGGTCTTCGGCGGCCTCCGTGTTGTAGTATCCGCCGGCGGTGGCATATGGATGCAAGGATCCACCATCTGGTTGCATCAACCGGAAAGAAGAAGGAAGGGGGGAAGTGGGTAGCAAAGCAACAGTGAGTACTCATCCAAAGTACTCCCAAGCATCAGATCTATATTAAGTATGCATTGGTATCAAATGCAAGGGTTCTATATGTGGACAGAACTGCAGAATACCATAATAGAGGGGACGTCCTAACCTATCAAAGACTAGCATCTTCAAGCAGCTCCAAGCATCTTGCAACATGTAGAAGAGTAAAGAATAGCATTTTAATTTAACAAACATATTGTAACATTAATGCCCAGAGATCCTTCCTCGACTCCCTGCGAGAAAGCAATCCAGGAGGCACATATCTTAAGTATCCTCTAGTTGTAATAGATCGAGATATAAGTCGGAATGTCCATTACCATGGACACGGTATTCGAATAGATAACTTCCCTGCAGGGGTGCACCACGTTTTCCAACATGCTTGATTACTCTGGCCGGACACACTTTTCTGAGTCAATGCCCGCCCTCGGAACATCAACACATTGTAGCCCTCCTAGGCTCAGTAGAGAGGTCCCCGCCGGTCTACATCCAAAGCACTCTGGGGTCTGGGCCCATCGCCCGTTGCACTCCGTGTCGTTGCGAGCAGGGCGGGTCCAGGCTCCACCTCCACATGGATGGTGCCGGCCCAGCCGTGCCGCAATGCTGAACTGGACGTCTGACAAAGCTTCGGCTTCGGTTAGTGCGTAAAGGCCAAAGGCCAACTCGTAACAAATACCCAAACCATAGTGTATTATTAGCTTGCAGAGATGAGCGGAGACTCACGATAATGTGACCCCGTCACCCCGTCTCAAGGAAATATGGCAAGGGCTAGCCCAGCCCACTCGGGGGCGGCCTGCCTGCCCGGCCGTGCCTCGTAACCATCTTGCGTGTGCTCTCCAGGCCTGCCCGACTTTCCCAAAGGTCTCAAGTAAAGTCAAAGTAACCGTGTGTCCCAACATTTAGGGGAAAACCTGAGGAATCACCCTTGGTGGATTCCACTCGACGTAATCGTCAAGGTGAACGTAAGAGGAACCATCCTCGAGGTTCACACTTGAGGGGTTGCACGATAGAGTCATATCGGCAGTGGTTAAGGAGGAATCACCCTCAATGACCACGACCGAATAGCTACACTACACAGATCTCATCTGGAGTGATGTATGAGGTACCACCCTGGGCACTCGATGGTTACTCTGTAGAGTCGAGCAACAAAAGGGGTGTGATGTGATGTGAGGTGTCGGGCTCTGGTCGTCGATCACGTTGCTCGAGTCGTCGATGATGAAGCAGGGACAACAAGGACAAGGTGGGGGTCACTGATGGTCACTAACCGACCTATACTAAGCAGTTTAGGATAAGCATGTAAGGTACAACAACAGGTACAAAAGAAGGCTATGCATCGGAATAATAGCAATCAATTACAATAGCAAAATCTAATGCAAGCATGAGAGAATGGAATGTGTGATATCGGGATGATCAAAGGGGAGCTTGCCCGGAAGCTCCGCTGAAAGGGAAGAAGGGTCGTCGCTGACATAGATGATCACAGTGGCATCAGCAGCAGTCTGGAGGTCTACCAGAGAGGAGGGAAGAAACAGTAAATACAAGCAAACAGATGCATGACAAGACAATAAGCAGCGCTAGGTGTGTCCTACCACGATGCTGCACGATACCAGCGAACGGAAAACACATCCAGGAATGTTTCCCCAGTGTTAGGCATTTTCGGACAGATGAAACGGAGGGGAAAGATTACATGTTCTCTATGCTAGGGACGTGCAGCGAACGAACGAAACACGTATTCGAATTCATTTCGTCGTTCTGAGAAACTTTTATGTAGAAAACATTTTCATCCGAGTTACGGTCTATTTTATATGATTTTTCAAAGATTTTAAGAAATTTCTGGATTTATTATTAATTCCAAAATAATGAGTAAAAGCTAGGGGCACCCAGATCTATGTACACAGAAGTGTACCAGAGGGTGACATGTGGGTCCAGGGGCTCCCGGTTGACCAGTCAACGATTGAATGGTCAACAGGGGGTGGGGCCACCTTGTCATTGACTAAGGTTTAGTAAGTTAGTTAACTATTTATCTAGTTAATTACATTAAATTCATTAAGTTAATTAACTAAACCACTAATTAAATTATTTTTAATATTTATTTATTTTTATTAACATCAACTTTTTCATCTTTTTTTAAGACAGGGTGTAGGCCCCATCCGCCATAGGCCCAAGGCCTTAGCGGGGCGGGTGTGTGGCTACGAGCGAATGGGCAGGGGCGGAGCCCTAGGGGTGCGGGCACCGGGCGTCGGACGCCGGAGCACGCGGCGCAGCGGAGTGGCGCTGGGCGCGGACAAGGGCGGTCGGCCGGATCGGGGCTGCTGGGCGCGGGCGAGGACGGCGAGCAACGGCGCGGGGTGGGCGTGGTGGTCCGGCGAAGCGGGGACAGAGGCGGGCAGTGAGGCTGGAACAGGGGGACGCGGCCAGTGAGTGAGCTAGGCGGGGCTCGTTCATAGACGGTGCTGTTCCAGCGCAGGGTGCAGAGGAGCACGACGAGGGGCAGGAGGTCGTGGTGGGAGGCATCGGCCGGCGCGGGCAGCCCTGCGGGGCCGCGTGGGGCTGGGCGAGCTGCAGAGGAGGGGAAAACGATGGGCAACAACCAGCTCAAGTGGGGAGGTGTGCTACGTCTTGAGCTTGCGTTGGTTTTCCTTGAAGAGGAAAGGGTGATGCAGCAATAGTAGCGTAAGGATTTCCCTCAGTTTTTGAAAACCAAGGTATCAATCCAGTAGGAGGCTCCTCAAAAGTCCCACCCACCTACACAAACAAACAAGAACTCGCAACCAACGCAATAAAGGGGTTGTCAATCCCTGCAAGGCCACTTGCAAAAGTGAGATCTGATAGAGATAATATGATAAGATAAATATATTTTTGGTATTTTATGATATAGATTGGAAAAGTAAAGATGCAAATAAAAGTAGATTGAAAGCTTATATGATAAGAGATAGACCCTAGGGCCATAGGTTTCACTAGTGGCTTCTTTCAAGATAGCATAAGTATTAGGGTGGATGAACAAATTACTGTCGAGCAATTGATAAAAAAGTGAATAATTATGAGATTATGTAGGCATGATCATGTATATAGGCATCACGTCCGTGACAAGTAGACCGACTCCTGCCTGCATCTACTACTATTACTCCATACATCGACCGCTATCCAGCATGCATCTAGAGTATTAAGTTCATAAAGAACAGAGTAACGCATTAAGAAAGATGACGTGATGTAGAGGGATAAACTTAGGCAATATGATATAAACCCCATCTTTTTATCCTCGATGGCAACAATACAATACGTGCCTTGCTGCCCCTGCTGTCACTGGGAAAGGACACCGCAAGATTGAACCCAAAGCTAAGCACTTCTCCCATTGCAAGAAAGATCAATCTAGTAGGCCAAACCAAACTGATAATTCGAAGGGACTTGCAAAGATAACTTAATCACACATAAAATAATTCAGAGGAGATTCAAATATTTCTCATAGATAAACTTCATCATAAACCCACAATTCATCGGATCTCGACAAACACACCGCAAAAAGAGTTACATCGAATAGATCTCCAGAAGATCAAGGAGAACTTTGTATTGAGATTCAAAGAGAGATAAGAAGCCATCTAGATAATCACTATGGACCCGAAGGTCTATGGTAAACTACTCACAACTCATCGGAGAGGCCTTGGAGATGATGTAGAGGCCCTCCGTGATTGATTCCCCCTCCGACGGAGCGCCAACGAAGGCTCCAAGATGGGATATCGAGGATACAGAAGGTTATGGTGGTGGAAATAGTTTTTTCTGGTCGCTTATGATGTTTTCGAGGTACGTGGGTATATATAGGAAGAAGAAGTAGGTCGGTGGATGCACGAGGGGCCCACCAGCGTGGGGGGCGGGCCCAGCCCTACGGGGTGCCCCGGGCACCCTCGTGGCTGCCTCGGTTGTTTCTTGACTTCCACTCCAAGTCCTCTGGATCACGTTTGTTCCAAAAAGATCGCTCCCGAAGGTTTCATTCCGTTTGGACTCCGTTTGATATTCCGTTTTCTTCGAAACACTGAAATAGGCAAAAAACAGCAATACGGGCTGGGCCTCCAGTTAGTAGGTTAGTCCCAAAAATGATATAGAAGTGTAAAGTAAAGCCCATAAAAATCCAAAACGGGTAATATAATAGCATGAAACAATCAAAAATTATAGATACGTTGGAGACGTATCAAGGGTAAGCGGGGGGGGGGGGGGGGGGGGGGACGTGCTCGGGCGCATCGGTGTTGGCACCCTACAGCGAAGTAGTACATAGGGGAAGGAGGGAAAGCGATAGAGGGCCTCACGTTGTTGCTGTAGGGCTTTGTCAGCGAGCTCGGGGAGGCCGACGATGATGCGTAGGGGCATCTGAGGTGCTTGGGAGGTTCGGCGCGTCTGGGATGGGTGCCAAAAGATGTCGGGGCGCGAGATCCAGCCAGGTCATGGGCAAGGACGACGGCGCAAGGACGGAGAGAGGAGTTGCAAGCGGAGGCAGCGGTCCTCGGGCGTGGGCACGCTCCAGATCTAGTGAGGGAGCGAGAGGAGGGGATCGGGGAGAGTGGGGATATTGACGAGGATCGAGCGCCCTCTCCTGTGACGGTGCTAGAGGGAGAGGGTGGAGATCGTGGGGGAGTGGGGTTGGTTGTAGGGCTCGGTTGGGGGGAGTAGCCGGCTGGATAGCTGGGCCGGTTGGCCCAGCATGGGGGGTGGGTTGTTTCTTTTCCTTTTCACATTTTATTGCCTCCGTTTTCTTTTATTTAGGGCACTAAGCCACTTTATAAAATGTTGGTTCACCACCAATATCAACATTTTAGTTTTCATGTTTGAAAACGTTCGAGTTTGACTTGACTTTGAAATTGGACCGGATTCGAACCAACGCGAGTTTAACAACTGTAGTCATGATGATGTGGCATCATTAGCAGGGAATTACTGTAGCTTAATTATTCGGGCATCACATCCTTGTCCTTGTTGACCACTCCGATCTGCGGCATCGACCTCACTGCGGGATTGCGGTGGCCATCGAAAGATCTTAGTGGGGGTTTCTCTCTTCAGATCCGATGGTGACTTCACGGCAAGATGCAAACTACGTATGACGGCTTGACGCAGAGGGATGTTGGTGGAGTGGTAGTGCTCATACATCACATGTAGCTGCTGGGTCGCGGAAAAGTGGTGGTGACAACACATGATTGACTTTGTCTCGAGCTCCCGGGCTGAAAGTCTAGGCTTGACCCTAGCTGGTTATGTATACCTGGCAATGGTGGTGCTTTTCATCGTTACCTTGTTGAAGGCATTCCTCGGATATGCTCGGACTGGTTCTTCAGGGTGAAACCAACACGAACACACACACAAAAAATATGCTAGCAAAATAGCAAAGTCACATAAGACCAAAACTATGCGTAGGCGAGAAAAAAACTCAAAGCGGTTAGATCCGCGATCGAGAAACTATAACAATGACCATATCCGCACCAACCATCTCATGACATCACACAAACAACGATGTTTTTCAACAACAACGCCTTCAGGAAGGGAGCAGCGCTCGAGCGCCTCCATCACTAGATCCAGCCACTCAAGGCTGTATTTACTTTCTTGCACCCTAGCCGTATGGTGAACCATTATGTGATAGAGTCGGAGCATGTTTTATTTATTGATTGTCTTCCTTATGAGTGGCGGTCGGGGACGAGCGGTGGTCTTTTCCTATCAATCTATCCCCCACTACTAGGAAAAGGCCTACTAGTGGCGCACCAGTTTTGCCTACTAATGGCGCACTACTGGTGCGCCACTAGTACCACGCCACTAGTATTATATACTAATGGCGCACCACTGGTGCGCCATTAGTATCTGGTATACTAATGGCGCACCACGTCGTGCGCCATTAGTATAGAGCAACATTCGCCATTAGTATGCCTCCCAAGGGGCCATATTTACCCATGTGCTTTGGCATACTAATGGTGCACTGTGGTGTGATGCGCCATTAGCATCCTTTGGCATACTAATGGCGCACTGTGGGGTGATGCGCCATTAGTATCGTGTGGCATACTAATGGCGCACTGTGGGGTGATGCGCCATTAGTATTAATATTAGGTTTTGTTTTTTTTTCTGATTTTTGCACAGGTTACAAAATATATTATTGGACAGAATATAGACAGCACCACACAGCAACAACAGCTTCATCGAATACAATAGATGATTAGTCTCCGAATACAATTCATCATATTAGTCTCCGAATTCAAAAGACCGAACAAAGATAGAACATTACAAGTCTCGGAGACCGCAAGTAGCGAGTTTGTCTTCACATTACAAGTCGATATCGATCATCTAAACTACCATCACATAGAAGAGAGCTGCGGTCATCACAATGAGCATCATCGCAATGAAACTGGTCTTCATCCGGTTCCTCCAACACTCCCTCCTCTCTCCCGCTAGATAGCGGGCGTATCTAGATTCCGCCTCCGCCCTAGTGGTGTACCCTATGTAACTGTTACCACTGAAACGGTGAACCTGTCTCCGACACTCCTCCCAGTCGTCGTAGACTCTGGGAACCTTACCCTTGTACACGACATACGACAGCATCTCTATGCACAAGCCAAACAACAGACAATACATAAGCAATATATAAGTATGCAACAAAAGGATCAGAAGAGACAAGCAAGACATAATAGCACGATTCATGGTCCTACTAATAAATAGCATCGATTACATCTAAGTTGGACGACTGTCCAAACCAAAGAGACATACAAGTTCATTAAAGTTTAATTACAACATGAGCTAATCGATGTTTCAGAACTACAAATAGCATCACTACTTTTGACTCGACTCATCGGACCGGAGCGTGGATGAAGCCGCCGTCTTTCATGATGGTCATGAAGTCGCAGGCGTTGTCAGCCTGCATTTGTAGCGTTGTGTCTATCTCACTGTTGGATGGTTGATCTCTGAGGTAGAACTGCCCCGAGATATGAAGGACATCTTGATGGATGATTTCTGCAAACTCCGGCTGGATGCGAAAGAATTCTTGTCGGAGGTCCGCGTCTTGGATTGCCGCCAAGCTTGCGGCCCAATCTTTGACATTATTTGGTAGCAGAAGGTGATTATGGTCCCGTACGATTGCCCGCATGTGATGGAGGGCATAGTAGGCATCCTTCTGACCGCCAGGCGGCTGCTTGACGCAGGGGAACGTCGTATTGTGGGTGAACACGTGCCTGCCGTACCTACGAACTGGCCTCTTAAAGGTGCCTCTAGATGTGGCGTAGCCGGGGAGAGCATCATCAAGAACTTTCTTGATATTTGTGTAGTCTATCTTGCAGTCACGGTCCGGGTCAAAATACGTGGCCGTGGAATATTTCGGGCTTAAGAGGATGAGTGTGCAATGTGTGTCACTGCACAGAACATGGAATGTTAGAAAAAAAAGAACGATCGAAATCTAAGAAATCATATGTTACGGGGCGGTGAGGGGATGACTTACTCGGGAAAGTAAGGCACGAGGAAGTTATCCTTATCTGTGTTTGCCAGAATGACGCCTTCGAGGTGTGAACTCGCGACTTGCCGGTCCCCAACACTGCCCAAGATCATGGCACACATGTAGAAGGGGGCGACTATCACGATGTCCGGGGTCTTGTCTCGAATGATCCGCATCTCCATACTCAGTGAAAACAGCTAAACGAAGGTGTAGTGCAGTGGATGAAGGTTAAACATAGCAAAGATGTCATCAAACCGCAGGATGATCGTACCCTCGATGGCGCCATCCACAAAGTCCTTGCCCTCTGGCACCTTGGCCACGAAAACCGGGTATGCCACATCATTCTGGTAGAGACGCCGCTTCTCCAAAGAAAGAACACTGTCATGCAGACTCCGCATAGCACCGGTTGCAGCATTGAGCATATTTGTCGGTAGCATCGCCCTACCCGCCACATGCACTCTCCTCGATATATCCTTAGGTGAAGGTGGCCCGTCCTGAGCACGGATCGTACTCGGTGTCGGCTGGCTCGCACCGGTGCCCTTGTTATTCTTTCGTTTCCGTCCCTTCTTCTTGATCTGCTGTAATGGGACCGAGTTCTGCTCACAGACCGCCTTCTTGAGCGTGTTGGGGCTGATAATATTTCACACCTCAGCTATCTGAGGCTCGGCGAAGGCGGGAGCTGGAGGCATCTCTTGAGAACTGAACGCCAGACGGCACATGTTGCAATTGGATTTCTCCACCGTACCAGCTAGATCACGGTCGTCTTGGTTGGGTTCTTGACAAGGAGGCCCGCACAACTCGTCAGCGTACCCATGTTCGGCAAAGTACTTATAGATGTTGGTAAATGTACCATTGTCGTTGTCGTTGTCGTCCGGATCCTGTGCCATATGCATGTCCAGATCATGTGCCATAGGGATGTCTGGCATGTCCGGTAGCGTTGCGGCGTTCTTGCCATGGCTTGGTGTCGGCACGACTAGCGGTCTTGTCTGTGGGGTGGTGTCCCCCGCCCCCAAACGAATCTGGCTCTTCAGCCAAAGCAAGGTCCAGTTTACGCAGGCGCTGAGGGTCATCTCATCTTCTTCGTCAGCCCCAGCGGGTCGAATCAGAGGTAACAGCTCGTCGCAACCTGGCAGCACCCGAACCAGTTCAACCCTATACACTGTGGGTGGCATCGGATTACCATGGAACACGGGGTTGCCCGGTTGAACGATTCTGCCCCTTGGAGACATCGATCAACTCGCCGCCCACGAAGTGCAGGAGAGTGCAAGGAACGTTGGCGGCGCCCTGCGAAAACATGTAGGGCGTCAGGGATGCCCAGTCAAAGGCAAGGAGATGAAGTCATCGGCCGAGAGGCTTAGTTACCGTGATGCCATCGAGCTCGGCTAATGTTGAGGCACCTCCAACGGTGGGCGTGCAACTGACGGAGGGGCCGCTTGCTGGTGAGGTGCTGGCCGGCGTACACCTGGGTGCATTAAGCTCCATTGACCGTGCCGACATCGGAGACACGAATACCGCCTCCGCCGGAGACACCAATGGCGCCGCTGGAGACACCAATGGCGCCGCCTGCGCGTTGTGTGAGTTGCTGGCCGTGAAGCTGGGAACCGGGTGAGGCCCCTGTTGGCTGCCCGCAATCCACGTCGTCAGCCCATGAATCAACGTAGGCACCATGGCGATGAGCGTCGTTCCCAGTTGTTGTTGCACTTTCTCTTGGACAATCTCCGGAATCCGCGCCATTTGTGCCTTGAGTGCTTCAACCTTGCGCGACTGGCTTTCCGAGCTGGTCTGTTTCTCCTTTCGCCCACCAGTGGTATAGTATGATGACCATTTTATGGACAAGCCTTTGCCGGCCACACGACCAGCTAACATCGGCTTACTGAGCTTATCCTTTTTTTCATTACGTTCAACGCCCTATTTAAAGGGTTGTCGAAAGGGGAGCTCTTAGACGACCCTGCGCTACTGCTTTCAGTGTCCTGCGGAAGGAACGTGAACCATTTAGAAATATTGGGGATTAATTAGAATGTAACCATATGGAGCTAATTACGCGGGGGTGTATTCCTTACCAGAACAAGCTCAAGCGCCCTAGTCTTCGGATCCGTGGTAAGCTCCTTTGTTACCGGGTCCTCCTTGTACCGGGCCCTGAGAAAGTTCCTAGTCTGCTTGTCACGGTATTTCTCGAAGCGGGGCGGTAGGCCTTGCTCGGCACGCTCCGCATTCTCCTTGTCCCATATTGGCTCCGCCACTCTGTAACCGCTGGGACTGAGTTGGTGGATCCCTAAGTTCAACTGCCGCATTTCTTTCCCCCACTGACTTGATTCGGAGGTTGCGCTGCTCTCGCACTTGATCTTGAACTCTTTGTAGTCATCTTCGCTGATCAAAGGATATTTCGCCTTGATCTTCTCATAACTATCACCTTTTTCAATCATTGCCTTCGCCGTGCTTCTCCAAGTAGACAGGGTCGTGCTCATCCTCGTGAGGGCGGCACTGTTCACTTTGTTCCCTGAGAGGCGTGTGTTTGCAAAGTCAGCGGGGAACTTGCATCGTTCATGCAGCTTCATGAAGAGGAGGCTGCGCAAATTCCCTCGGTCCTTATGCCTTAGGTTCTCGGTGTGGATCGAGACGGTGCTCCGAAGAATGCACCCGAGATGAACCGAGTACCCCTTGACTACTTCTTTGGGTGCCGTTGAATGCCCGTCGGAGTTCACTTCAGTAAATTCCTCCTTAACGGTGCCGAGCACTCTCGGGTGCCGGTCCTTCCGTTGCCTCTTGGGTTGGCTGCCATCTGTGCATGCGCCGCCATCATCAGTGGTGGCATCCTCAGCGGCACCATCAGTGGTGTCATCCCCGACGCCACTAGGGGTTGTGTAGTCAGGATCGGTGTCTTCCGCAGCATCCTCATAGCGGTGAGGTTCTTCCTCCATCTCCTGGGATAGCTCCAAGAATTGCTTGCCTCCCGAGCCGCCGGCCTCATCGTTGTTGGCCATGTTTCGCTCTAAATAGGAAAAAAGTTTGGTCAAAAAGTTGGTTATTGTCAAGGAACAAGATCATGGTCTCATCATTTAGGGTTTGTCGACACCGAGGCATCCTAAAAGCTAAGCTTTTATCATTTAGGGTTTGTCGACGCCGAGGCACCCTAAAAGCCTAAGCGTACCTCATTTAGGTTCTCATCGACACCGAGGCACCCTATAAAAGCCAAGGTTTCATCATTTAGGGTTTGTCGACTCTAAGTTGGGCCTAATCACTTGGCTCTATTGCCACCTATGGTTTAATGCAGCAAGAATAAAGGGGCAGTTGATCCTACTTAATTAAGTACTAAGATACCCCGGCCCATGCATTAGTAGCAAGTACCCCATATGTCCAATTTTTAGCAAAGTCATGCTAAAATTCACGGAAAATTTCAGCATGACCTTTGCTGAAAATAGGACATATTGAGTACCCGAATTTGCCGGAACAGAAGTTAATCGACATTCCGGCAAACTCAAGGGGATTGCTAGTAAAATGTTCAAAGAAACAGAAACAGAATTATTCAGTACCGCGGATGGGGGATTATGCTCGCTTCAATTGTATTGGGGTTAATTAACTTGATAGACTGTCACTGGCAGTAAGACAGCCACTAGTGTTGTACGTACTATTTGAGAGGAAGATGAATATAGTATAGCACACACACACACACACGTAGGTACAAAGTGATATAATACAGACAAGTTATTAGGTGGAGTAGTAGTAGAAGGGAGGGACCTAAGCTAAGCTAGCACTAGCACTCTAGCAGGCAAGAGATATATTGCTAGTAAATTGGGGCTGTTGTGGGTGAGACAAGAGAGCATGTGGTGGTGCTCTGGTGGAAAGGGAATTATGGCCCCTTGGAATAAATTAACATGGTACTAATTCACATGGTGTGCAAAAAAAGGTACTTATATTATTAAACTGTCAATGATGCTTTGTGTTATTCTGCAGACTTGAATTTAGTTTCTATGGTTTTCTTTTTCTGTTCATAGACGAGCGTATTGAATCTTGGTGATAATTCTTCGTAGAGAAACATGTTTGGTAAGTGTATTTCTAATATTGACTCCCACATTTTTATTTACATATAAATAAATAGGACCAATTGGAAATTATAATTTTTAAATGTAAAGCTAACTTCTTTTGTGAAATAACATCATGTCGTTAATAATTTAAATGTACAAGACTACTCCACTGCTGTTCTGTTTACAAATTCTTTCTTGAAGTTACACTATTCACACAAAACACAAGTACTACTCTGTCTCCGTGCAGCTACGCTATTCACACTTCACACATCACTTGTCTTAACCTAAGATATGGAAGAAAAAAAAATCGCCGACCCAACTTTCAGTTTAGTGACTGAACCTGGCTGTGAGGCAAAACACCCACCAAGTGCATGATCAACATTCAGAGTTATACTCCGATCGAATGCGAAATGCACATTTCACACTGTTTCAGGTTGGCCTAGGTACCTACTGGATATACTTAGAGGCAAACTGCAAGTTTCTACAAACCAACCATGGGGTCGACAAGTAAATTTCCCTTTCCTGTGTCATTTGATCAAATTAAAACTCTTCTTTAGACAAGAAAAAAACTGCACAAACAAACGTGAATTTACTAGTGCTACAGAATTGTAGCCAACCAAGTGAAATTCATAAATCATAATGCCAACAATCCTTGCTAGCTCAAACCTCAGCTCGCATCGATCATAAGCCATTCGATAAAATCAAGCCTCTTATGTAGACAAGAAAACAACTGCACAAACATACATGAACTTACTAGTGCGGTCCTTCCTTGCTTGCTTACTACTACAAGTTCTACAGAATTGTACTGTTAACTGCAAGGAACATCAAAACACTAACAAATGCATAACAACTAGCATAACAACTTAAACTGACCAGCTAAGCCACAAGGTTAGGACATAGGATATGAACTTAGGATATGAACCTGAGCACTCGATTTAATTGAAAGTGCCGAATCATTGGATTGTTGAATGGGTGACACTTTTTAGTGTTTATATTCAAGACATATGATAATTGCATAGAATTATTGCAAAACTATCCCTAGTGCTACCCAATCACATTATGCAGCAGGACATGATCTTTGCATCCATTGGAACAAGCTAGTTGAGACCTATGATGCATTCTCACTTCAAAATAGCAGTAATCATGATCGAATTTGTGCTCATAGCATTACGGAATTCACCCAAGTGCAGTTGGACATGCACAGCAACTGCATAAATTCATTCATTTCAACGTTCTCATCTGAGCTCAACCTTGAAGAACACCCAAACAGGCAATCCGGCTCTCCGAAACCTTCGTAGAAAGCGCTCAACTAAGACTCCGGCACCGGTCCTGCATTCGCATTGCACAATGAAAAAGGTTTGTCATCCATGGATACAGACGCTTAAACAAACTTAAATCTCGCATGGCTTTCCCACTAATCGGCACGCATTTTCTTTGAGTTAATCTCCCCTTCTAAAGTGTCAGGATTAATTTTCTTCAACTTGCAGCAAATGAGTGCACAGCAGGCTGCTTTGTTTGCCACTTTTAGCAAGCACACGGAGATGATCCAACAACAAAAGAAGTCCCGATCTATCTCCCATGGAACCCTAATACCTCCCAGCTAAGCCACTAGAAAAAGGAAGAGGAGGGGAGGGGCTCACCTGCAGTCGAGGGCGGACAGCGGCGTCGCGTGGCCTGGCTGAGCACGGGGGCAGAGGCATCGCGTGGCCTGGCAGAGCAGCGTGCGTACGGTGGCGGTCGTCTCCTTCTCCTCCTAGTCCTCCTCCTCCAGCTCGGGGCGCGGGGGCGGCGGCGCGGGGCTGCTCGGCGCCGATGACGAGGAGGAAGGCAAAGACGTTGAGGAAGATGAGGAAGCCGTAGAGGGCGAGGGAGGCCGGACGCGAGGTGGCGAACCCGGCCGCGGGCGGAGGGGGACGGCGAGGAAGGCGGCGCTCGGCTCGGGGACGACGAGCACGGGGGGGCGGGGGGCAGCGAGCACGGCCCGGGACGGCGAGCACGGGGGCGGTGGTGCTTGATGGGGGATTGGGCGCGGGTGAGATGAGGCAGGGGGAGAGATTAGAGAGAAATGTGGATTGGGGATTTAGTGTGGGGGGACCTTACTAATGGCGCACCCCGCAGCAGTGCGCCACTAGTATGTTTTTTTTAGATAGCAATGGCGCACCCCCCTTCGGTGCGCCATTAGTAATCTTTTTTTATATAGCAATGGCGCACCAGCCAAAGGTGCGCCATTAGTAATCTTCTTTTATATAGCAATGGCGCACCAGCCTGAGGTGTGCCATAAGTAATTTTATTATTATTATTTTTTGTTCCAACTATAATTTTTAAGAAAATGAATATGAATATGAAACAGTAATATTTTTCTATAAAAATAGTAATATTTTTTTTTAAATATCATCAAATTTGTTATTTGAAATATTTATGAATATGAAAAAATATCATCAAATTTATTATTTGAAAATATCATCAAATTTATTATTTGAAAATATCATCAAATTTGTTATTTGAAAATATAATCAAATTTGTTTTTTTTTTGCAATTTTAGTTGCATTCATTTGTGACGGTGGAGCGGGCCGGGAAGGGTGTGGGGGAGGGTGTGGTGGGTCGTCGGCGGCGGCGGTGCGGGGGAGGGTGCGGTGGGTCGTCGGTGATGGTGGAGCGAGGGAGGCTGCGGGGGGTCGGCGGCGGCGGCCGGTGGAGCGGGGGAGAGGGTGTGTGGGGGCGTGCTCGGCGGCGGTGGAGCGGGGGAGGGTGCGGTGGGTCGGCGGCGGCGGTGGAGCGGGGGAGGGTGCGGGGGGTCGGAGGCGGCGGCCGGTGGAGCGGGGGAGAGGGTGCGGGGGGTGCTCGGCGGCGGTGGAGCGGCGGAGGGTGCGGTGGGTCGTCGGCGGCGGTGGAGTGGGGGAGGATGTGGGGGGTCGGCGACGACGGCTGGTGGAACGGGGGAGAGGGTGCGGGGGGTGCTCAGCGCCAAGGGGGTCCAGATCTGGCAAGGTGGGATAGCGATCGAGATGGAGGGGGATCGAGATCGAGTGTCCATGAAATTTAAAAACATTCATGAGTTCAAAAAGTGCCCATGAAATACAATCGAGAAATGAAGGCCACAATTTAAATACAATCGATCTTAGCTAGCTATTTGTTCACAATCTTCTTGCCCTTATTTTTCGTAAATGGAGTTCTTCTCTTGAATGGACATCCTCTAGGTAGGGTGGTCCTGCTTCGCGGCAACCCTCACGGTGACCCCATCCAGCGAGCCTACCGAGGTGCCTGTTGACGGGCAGACCAACGGGGTTCTCGATGCCTAGATAATTCATGCAGTAGGAGATGCACTCTTCGGTCAGAAAGCCCCTAGCTATGCTTCCCTCTGGACGTGACATGTTGCGAACGTATCCTTTGATGACACCATTCCTCCTTTCGAACGGCATCATGCTGTGCAGGAACGTCGGCCCGAGTTGGATGATATCCTCCATGATATGGACTAGCAGATGCACCATAACGTCGAAGAATGCAGGCGGGAATTACATCTCAAGCTCGCATAGTATCACCATGATCTCTTCCTGTAGCCTTCTGAGTTGCCTCATGCCAACCGACTTCCGAGAGATGACGTCGAAAAGTTGCATAGGCCAAATAGCGTTTCACGGACATGCGCGTCCATGATCCCACGGATTGCAACTGGAAGTATCTGCGTCATCAGCACGTGACAGTCGTGAGACTTCATCCCGCTGAACTTCCGCTTCGCTATGTCTAGGTATCTACTTATCTTCCCCGTGTAACCGTAAGGAAATTTTGGGAATGACAGAAATATAGGTTGCTTCACAACCTAGGGCAAAAACTGCCACATGGACATGACACATAGGCAAAACTGATGAGGTGCCGCCTAGTCATAGCAACCCACCACAATTTAAAAGGTTATGACCATCTATATTGGTCATGATCAGCTAGAAATAAGGCAGCGGACCAGTACTATCTGCTTTATGACCATTTCGTGTAAGGAAATTACGACCTTTCTGACCAAAATGGTCGTTATAGTTTAGGGTTTGGAGCTCCTCGGACAGCTTTTGACCAAATGGTCTGAAATGGTCATAGATCTATGACCAATTCTTCCGTGGTCACTGACAGAAGGTCACTAGTTGACATATTTCTTGTAGTGCTTCTTTCTGTCTTCTCCACAACCACCTTCTATTCCACCTATATTGCTATTTTTGCCTTTGCGACGACTTTCCGTGTCCTGCTTCGCCTCATCATCATCATCATCATCATTAGCGTGAAGCTCCTCCCTGATGCCCATTGATTTCAAGTCTGCCCTTGCTTTCGGCCCATCTTTGGTCCTCTCTGGCATGTTGAGCAGGGTACCAAGCAGACTCTCGCACACGTTCTTCGTGATATGCATGACATCAAGGCTGTGAGGCACACGGTGGATCTTCCAGTACGGCAAGTCCCAGAAAACAGACCTCGTTTTCCATACCTTCAGCAGCGGCTCTGGCGCCTTTTGCTTCTTTCCGGGCTCTGGCACCTTTTGCTTCTTTCCCGGTAGTGGACAATCTTTCCAATTTTTCAACAGCTGGTCTATTTCCTCGCCGCTCCTCGTACGCGGGCGTCTTCGGGGTTCGGTTTCACCATCGAATAGATCCTTGCGTTTCCTCCACGGGTCATCATCGCGAAGCCACCTTCGATGTCCCATGAACACGGTTTTCGAAGACCCGAGATCTCTATCTAGCTGGCGATACGTTGTGTCATCCATGCACCTGACGCATCCAGAAAATCCGTGGACCACCTGCCCCGCGAGATATCCGTAACCGAGATAGTCATGCAACGTCGTGAGCAGTGCAACTCTCATAGGGAAATATTCTTTCTCTGCAGCGTCCCACGTATTGGCTGGCGTTTTCCACAGCGTTATCCACAACCAGGGGGGGAAGGTTGTACATCCACACAAACACAGGCCAGGTGTTATGCGTGCTTCTCTGGCTACCAAACGGATTGACTCCATCGGTGCTCGCGCCCAGCACGATGTTCCGTGGATCCTTCCCAAATTCTGGGTGTTCGAAGTTCAACGCTTGCCACTGGCTCCCATCCTTAGGGTGACTCACCATCTTGTCTTTTTTATTTATCTCTGGATCATTTGCGTCATCTTCTGGCTTCTTCTCCTCCCTATCCGCCTGCCAACACAGGAGCTTTGTCTTCCTCTTCTTGTATCGAGTGACGCCGCACACCGGACATATGGTAGACTCTGAGTGCTCGTCCCGATAAATGATGCAATTGTTCATGCACAAATGGTATTTCACGTGCGGTAAATCCAGAGGACACACGATTTTCTTCGCCTCCTCGAAACTGGTCTGGCACTTGTTCCCCTTGGGAAGATGTTCGTGCCAGAATGACATGTTCTCGTTGAAGCATGCGTCGGTAATTTTGTGTTTTACCTTCATCTCCAGAGCCATGAGCGTTACTTTCAGGCGGGTATCCTCAGGCCTGCATCCTTCATACAATGGAGTAACCGCGTCTATCTCCAGTTGATCCAGCTTGGCTTTCTCTCGGGTGGCAGCTCTTGCGTTATCTGTCTGCTTGAGAAGCAGCTCTTGAATATGAGGGTCCTGCACCCGGCCCATCGATGGTCCATCATCGTCTGCTCCGCCAGCATCTTCATCTTCATGATCATGCCCTTCGTCTGCTCCGGCATCTTCCTCATCATCATGTCCTGCATCTTCTACATGATGACTGTGTACAGCATCACCGTCGTGATCATGTCCTGGAGATTCCTTGTCTTCTCGCCCGCCCGAGCCGCGGCGGTTGTCTTTCTGCCCTTCCTCATTTCTTGCCTGGCACCCATGGACGACTTCATAGTCATCTTCATCACCTTGCCACCGATAGCCATCCATGAAACCACGCAAGAGCAGGTGGTCCCACACCTGCCCGAAATCTGGGTCCGCAATAAGGCTCTTCAGCTTGCATCTTCGACACGGACATCTTATCTCCGTCTCGTTCTTTTGAAGCATCTCGGCCTTCGCGGAGCTCAAAAACCTATTCACAATGGCTTCGGTCATCGTGCGGACCATGGTCGCCTGCGGTGTAGAGCAAAACGATATTTTAGAACCAAGAAAAAATTTGGCATGAATTTCCCTAAAAATAGGACCAAAAAGAATGCATAGTGCCAAAATTCTCGCCGAAATGGAAATGAATCAACATTCCGGCAAAATATTGGCAACTATCGCATTTCAAATACCGGTACCTACAAACACAAATATATGCAACACCACAAACATACATAGATCTAGATAGGCCACAAAAAGTGCATGTGCACGTTGTTGGAGGGAGAACAACATAAATATAGCTTCCCCCTTACATACCTATCAAAAAAGGTAATTTAACCACTTAATTTGGATGAATCTATGGTGCAAATGAGGTGAGGAGGAGGAGGCAGCCGAGACAAGCTTGGAGGAGGAGGTGGAGACAATGAAGTGGGGAAAGTGAGTGGGTAGGTGTGCCTGTCCAAAATATCTTGTTGGTCCCAGGTTACTAATGGCACACCACCTGCAAATGCACCATTAGTAACCCTGGTTACTAATGGCGCACCTGCTGGTGGTGCACCATTAGTAGTTTTGCAAAAAAATAAAATAAAAATATATTTATACTAATGGCGCACCGTGGCATAGTGCGCGCACTATGCCACGGTGCACCATTAGTAGTTTTGCAAAAAAAAGAATAAAAAAACTACAGTAGTGGCGCACTGTGTGGCTGGTGCGCCATTACTAGTTAGCACTAGTAATGATGCACTATGCCAGGATGCACCATTAGTATGTTTGGAAAAATAAATATAAAAAATTGTTAGTAGTGGCGCACCATGTGCCTGGTGCGCCATTAGTGTCTTCCACACTAATGGCGCACCTGCACATGGTGCGCCACTGCTATATAGTAGTGGCGCACCACATGTCAGGTGCGCCATTAGTATCCATTTTATCTATAGCCCTTTTCCTAGTAGTGCCCCTAGGAGCATGCGCGTAGTACTTCGTTTCGATAACTAATAGATTTTTGCAATAAGTATGTGAGTTCTTTATCACTAATGTTGAGTCCATGGATTATACGCACTCTCACCCTTTCACCATTGCTAGCCTCTCTAGTGCCACGCAACTTCCGCCGGTACCATAAACCCACCATATACCTTCCTTAAAACAGCCACCATACCTACCTATTATGGCATTTCATAGCCATTCCGAGATATATTGCCATGCAACTTTCCACCGTTCCGTTTATCATGACACGTTCCATCATTGTTATATTTGCATGATCATGTAGTTGACATCGTACTTGTGGCAAAGCCACCGTTCATAATTCTTTCATACATGTCACTCTTGATTCATTGCACATCCCGGTACATGATACGTCTCCAACATATCTATAATTTTTGATTGTTCCATGCTATTATATTACCTGTTTTGGATGTTTATGGGCTTTACTTTACACTTTTATATCATTTTTGGGACTAACCTACTAACCGGAGGCCTATCCCGTATTGATGTTTTTTTGCCTATTTCAGTATTTCGAAGAAAAGGAATATCAAACGGAGTCCAAACGGAATGAAACCTTCGGGAGCAATCTTTTTGGAACAAACGCAATCCAGAGGACTTGGAGTGCAAGTCAAGAAGCTGTCGAGGCGGCCACGAGGGTGGAGGCCCCCCCTGCTGGGCACGCCCCCTGTCTCGTGGGGCCCTCGGGCGTCCACTGACGTACTTCTTCCTCCTATATATACCTACGTACCCCGAAAACATCAAGAGAGACCACGAAAAGCTATTTCCACCACCGTAAACTTTTGTATCCGCGAGATCCCATCTTGGAGCCTTTGCCGGCGCTCCACCGGAGGGGGAATCGACCACGGAGGGCTTCTACATCAACACCATAGCCCTTCCGATGAGTTGTGAGTAGTTTACCAGAGACCTTCGGGTCCATAGTTATTAGCTAGATGGCTTCTTCTCTCTCTTTGGATCTCAATACCATGTTCTCCTTGATCTTCTTGGAGACCTATTCGATGTAACTCTTTTTGCTGTGTGTTTGTTGAGATCCGATGAATTGTGGGTTTATGATCAAGTTTATTTATGAGAAATATTTGAATCTCCTTTGAATTCATTTATGTATGATTGAGTTATCTTTGCAAGTCTCTTCGAATTATCAGTTTGGTTTGGCCGACTAGATTGATCTTTCTTGCAATGGGAGAAGTGCTTAGCTTTGGGTTCAATCTTGCGGTGTCCTTTCCCAGTGACAGCAGCAGCAAGGCATGTATTGTATTGTTGCCATCGAGGATAAAAATATGGGGTTTATATCATATTGCATGAGTTTATCCCTCTACATAATGTCATCTTTCTTAAAGCGTTACTCTGTTCTTATGAACTTAATACTCTAGATGTATGCTGGATAGCGGTCGATGTGTGGAGTAATAGTAGTAGATGCAGGCAGGAGTCGGTCTACTTTTCACGGACGTGATGCTTATATACATGATCATGCCTAGATAATATCATAATTACTCGCTTTTCTATCAATTGCTCGACAGTAATTTGTTCACCCACCGTAATACTTATGCTATCTTGAGAGAAGCCACTAGTGAAACCTATGGCCCCCGGGTCTATCTTTTATCATATAAGTTCTCAATCTACTTTTCTTTGAATCTTTACTTTTTCAATCTATATAATAAAAATACCAAAAATATATTTATCTTATCATACTATCTCTATCAGATCTCACTTTCGCAAGTGGCCGTAAAGGGATTGACAACCCCTTTATTGCGTTGGTTGCGAGTTCTTTGTTTGTTTGTGTAGGTGCGTGGGACTTGTGAGGAGCCTCCTACTGGATTGATACCTTGGTTCTCAAAAACTGAGGGAAATACTTACGCTACTATTGCTGCATCACCCTTTCCTCTTCAAGGAAAACCAACGCAAGCTCAAGACGTAGCAAGAAGGATTTCTGGCGCCGTTGCCGAGGAGGTCTTCGCTCAAGTCAAGACATACCAAGTACCCATCACAATCTCATGTCCCTCGCATTTACATTAATTGCCATTTGCCTCTTGTTTTCCTCTCCCCCACTTCACCTTTGTCGTTTTATTCGCCCTCTCTTTCAAAATCTCCTCTCTCTTTCGCTTGCCTTTTTGTTTGCTTGTGTCTCCATGTGCCTTCTATGTGCTTGCATCTTTGCTTGCTCAAAATCTATTGTTATGGATCCACTTAACGTATTCTACTTCGATCATCTTCGATCCTTATGTGCTCGTGCTGAAACCCCAACTAGCCTAGTTGATGGGAAATCTTTAGATGAGCATGCTCATTTTGTGCGTCACTGTTTGTCTGAAAAAGGGAGACTCTTATGGGATCAAATAAATAGATTGATGTGTTATGCTTGGAATCTTTGTGAAATTTGTGATTTTACTTGTTGCTCTAAGAACCCTAAAAAACACCTTCCCTACCTATGTGAGTTTAATGAAAATGAAATCTTATCTTCTTATGCAGAGGGTGTTTACAGTTACTATGATATCGAACAAATTGAAGAATTTTTTGCTTTTAAGGGTGCTTATGAAATTGCTTCTTTGTTTGAAAAGTATGATATTACTCTCTATGAATCTGAAAATTTTGACATACTTAAATATTGCTATGAAAACTATGCTCATAATGTCTATTTTAAAGATGTCAAAGAATTTATTGAGAGAATGAATGTTGCTTCGGAAGAAAATAATGGTATGCATGAATCTATAGATAATGATTCCGATGATTTGATTGAAATATCCCTTGATGAACATGATGCTTGCTATTCTTGTGGCCATGATGCCAATATTTATGAAGATGAATTTGCTATAGTTCCTTATGTTAAACATGAGATCGTTGCTATCGCACCCATACTTGGTAGTTCCTTCAATGAAAAGAATGATTGCAATGATGTTTCTATAAATTCTCTTGATGTCAATTGTGCTAATAATATGGAAAACCCTAATCTTGGGGATGCTAGTTTTGCTATGTCTACTACTTGTTGCAATGATCATGATTGGGGTGATTCTTCTTTTGATCTTGAAAATTTATTTAACCCCCATGATGAATATGAGATTGATAATAGTGTTTGCAATAATATTGAAAGTGGGTTTGGAAGAGTGTCAACTTTAGATCCCACATATTTTGAGTATGTTCAATCTTATGATATTTTTGATAAAAGTTGGTTTGGAGAGGCCATGACTTTAGTTAACGTTAATCCCACTATCTTGGAAGAGTGTCAACTTTGCATGCATGTGGATCGTGTTGGGAATATGTTTTGTGATAGCTATATTGTTGAATTTTCTTATGATCCTACATGTAATTATTATGAGAGATGAAAATATGGGTGTAGAAAATTTTATCTTACTAAATTACCTCTCGTCATGTTGAGATTTCTATCGTCTCTTTCTTCTTCCTTGCTTATGCTAGTTTTTGCTTGCCTTACAAATTTGTTTGATTATAATATGCCTATGCATAGGAAGTATGTTAGACTTAGATGTGTTTGTCACATGTTTTATGATGCTCTCTTTATTCTTCAATTCTTGTCTTTCATGTGGGCATCATTAAAATTATCAATGCCTAGCTAGGGGCGTTAAACGATAGCGCTAGTTGGGAGGCAACCCAATTTTATTTGTGTTTCTTGTTTTCGTTCCTGTTTAGTAATAAATTTTGCATCTACCTTCTGTTTAGATGTGCTTTCATGTTTTATTTAGTGTTTGTGCCAAGTAGAACCTATAGGATAACCTATGATGATAGTTAATTTGATTCTGCTGAAAAACAGAAACTTTGCGCCCGCGAGAAAAACTTCAATAAATCACATAAACGTTCTTTTGCATTGATTCCTTTTGTTGTAGATAAATAGACAAAATTTCCAGGACTTCCTATTTCTATAGGATTTTTCGAGTTCCGGAAGTATTCAAAAGTTACAGATTGCTACAGATTGTTCTGTTTTTGATAGATTCTGCCTTTCGTGTGTTGTTTGCTTATTTTGATGCATCTATGGCTAGTATGTAAGGGTATGAACCATATAGAACTTGGAATACAGTAGGTTTAACACCAATATAAATAAATAAAGAGTTCATTACAGTACCTTATGTGGTGGTTTTTCTTTCTTTCACTAATGGAGCTTATAAGATTTCTTGTTGAGTTTTGTGTTGTGGAGTTTTCAAGTTTTGGGTAAAGCTTTGATGGACTATGGAATAAGGAGTGGCAAGAGCCTAAGCTTGGGGATGCCCATGGCACCCCAAGATATTCAAGAATAGCCAAAAGCCTAAGCTTGGGGATGCCCCGGGAAGGCATCCCCTCTTTCGTCTTCGTTCATTGGTAACTCTACTTGGAGCTATATTTTTATTTGCCACATGATATGTGTTTTGCTTGGAGCGTCTTGTATGATATTAGTCTTTGCTTTTTAGTTTACCACAATTATCCTTGCTGTACACACCTTTTGGGAGAAGCTCACTTGATTAGAATTTATTAGAATACTCTATGTGCTTCACTTATATCTTTTGAGATAGATAGTTTTTGCTCTAGTGCTTCACTTATATATATTTTTTAGAGCATGGCGGTGGCTTATTTTTGAAGAAATTGTTGATCTACCATGTTTCAATTATATTATTTTGAGAGTATTTTATAACAGCATGGTATTTTCTATGGTTATAAATTTGGTCCTAGAATGATGAGCATCCAACTTGGGTATAATAAAAACTATCATAGAAAGTGCATTAAACACTAGGATCAATTTGATGCTTGATAATTGTTTTGAGATATAAAGGTAGTAATGTTAAGAGTCATGCTAGCTAATTCATACACATACCATATTTCAATAAATATGTGACCACATTCATTATGTGCGTAATAATAGAACTATTTTAAGTGTTTGATACACATTCGAAAATATATTGGGGATAGACATTTCAAATTAAATATCAGTTTGAATGGGGCATTAAGATTTTATTTAGGATCTTAAAAAGTCTTTTTTGGGATGGTGTCCTTTTGGATCCTGGGAGTCTTCCAGGCTATCAAGATAGGATAGAGCGAATAATGCATAGTAATGGAAAGGGTATCAATTGCTTGCAGGATCTGATAGAACTAAAACTTCACTTGGAGTCAGGGGACTCTAGACAGATAAATGAATAGCATTTCCTGAAAGAATTTGCAAAATTCATGTGTGGGCCAAAGTGTTGAAAATCACTATATTTTCCATGAAAGGATGACTCTACCTACTAAGTCCTTTCATGGGGCGAATTTTGACGAATCATTTAAGTTTATTGGAAAACAATATGCCCAATACAAACTCTAACCGAGAGGGGACATATAATAGTAAGAACTACTATGATGTTTCTGAGCCCGACAAATACTCCCTCCGTTCCCATACATATTGGATGTAATAACGTCTTATTACATTATGGGACGGTGGGATTATAAAGCACACAAAGACCACGTGTTAAGCCATCTAATATGTTGAGAACTTAGGTTAAAAGAAAGTCGAACATATAGTTTGGTGTTAAAAGAGTTAGACATGAGATGCTTGAAACAAAGACCCAACCATGTATTTGACAAAAACTTACTTAAACATGTATATTTGTACATCCTTTTTTAAAAGAAAACTGTGTAAATAAGTGAATCTATAATATGTGCACCACAATATTTGGAACTGAACTATGCTAAAGATAATTAAAAGTAGAAGCAATTTGAATTAGACCTACAACTCGAACCACTTCATTCCTGACAATCTTAAATCCTCGAAGTGTATAAAATAAATGTCACACTGATTAGTGAAACTTGAATCACATGTTCATTTTAAACAAAGAAGAGGCATAGCCATTGGCGCCATCATTGTTTGTGAAATTAGCGAAACATTATATCAGTGATAACACATAAATATGTTATTTGATAATCTTAAAGGAGCATGCAGTTCATAAGTAACCTCAAAATATGGAAAAGGAATCTCGAACCAAATATGAAAAGTTGCCTTATGAAATTGTGGTATACTGACCTTTTATGAAAAAAGGGGATAAAAGTATCGAAAATGTTTTGGAAATAGAAAAATAAAAGGATGAATAGAGTATGTAAGAAATAAAATTGAAAACTAATGGTCCACGCTCCGCTCTGCGTATTTGTGAATCATATTCTAAATATCAATGTGTTCACACTGTCATAATATTCTGCAGCTCTCTTGGACAGTCTATGCAATGTGGATAATATACATAGTTGCAAATGCTAAAAAGGTTAGTAATAATGATGGCACTAATAATAGAGGAATTATTGCTATATATCTGTTAATGCTAACCAACCCGAAACTATACAGAGCTAAACCTAATGAACAGAGCTTAATCCATGCATGTCCCATTCTAGCCTTATAAGTTCCCAAAATTGTATACTTGATTTTTTTTCATATATTGTACTTTCTGCCATGAAAACACGATGGAGTTTGGACATAACATTTGCTTAGATCAGGAATATATCATAGACCATTCAGTTTCTCGTCGATTATAAATAGGTTGTTTAAAAGTATTATTTTGTATATTTTCAAGTTAAGAATTGTGGGGTTAAGCATTTCCTTTTTAGTTTATGTTCTTGTTACTTGACCAATTCAAAATATTTTTATTGGAAGATTATCATCACTGCTTTTGTAATCAAATTAGATCGAAATGTTTTACTGTATCTGTAACGCATTTGTATATAGAATACGTAGCTGTGTATGTACATGATATCTTTGTGACCAATAATATTAAAACAAATCTCATGGAATTTCTGTATTTGATGATGTTTTCAGAAAAAAACACTTATTGTCCTATGTATAAGTCGAATTTAAGATATAGACATAATGGTGCTGCTATTTTACTACACGGAGTAAAATAATTATAATTAATCTAATACCCATTTTTTAAAAGTCTCTTCAACAAAATAGATCCAAAATTTTAGTCCAAAAAACCATTTCACCATAACTCTGTAAATATTGATTATTATCTTGAAACACAGAATATACGCGTACATAGAAATAAATCTGCAATTACAGTTAGTATATCAAAACTGCACAAAATAAATGCGATTAAGTATAAGAAATATATACCTGGGCGACTTGCATCTTGAAACAATTCATGTGGCCGGGACCCGGTGGCCCAAGAGGAGCTTGTTGGCAAAATCGATCAAGGTCGCCTCTTCTCATGTGCCTTGCCCTCGGCACTTCTGCTTTCATTGTCCGAGTCATAACTGGTAACATGATATATCAATCGATTTATTCTGCAATCAGCAAGTCTCCTTGATGCTAAAGCACTATGTGCGTACATGCACAATTTATTTACAAATTTCCTAGAGGACGGCTTATAAGGAGTAGTAAGCAACACACTGGCCGGTGCAAAATCTGATCCTTTACGGAGAGTATCACCTATATACGATGGATGCTAACAATCAAAATTTCCAAGGTTTGGAGGGACACGGTCATAGCAGCAGAAGATAGATTGGATCATACCTCTTCTTTAGATTGATTCCAGCGGTTGATGGAACTGACGACGCGGCAAGGCGGAGGATGAAGAAGAGCGTTGACCAAGTAAATTGTTGAACCCAACTGGCTGTAGCATGTACGTGTGTTTCCGATAACATGATATGTCAATCGATTTATTCTGCAATCGGCAAGCCTCCTTGATGCTAAAGCACTATATGTGCGTCCGTGCACATTTTATGTACAAATTTCCTAGAGGGCTCCTTATAAGGAGTAGTAAGCAACACAATGGCCGGTGCAAAATCTGATCCTTTACGGAGAGTATCACCTATTTACGATGGAAGATAACGATCAAAATTTTCAAGGTTTGGAGGGACACGGTCACAACAGCAGAAGATGGATTGGATCATACCTCTTCCTTAGATCGTTTCCAGCGGTTGATGAAATTTTCGCCGATGGCCTGAAGAACAGACACGCGGTGATGCAGAGGATGAAGAAGAGCGTTGACCAAGTAAATTGCTGAACCCAACTGGCTGTAGCATGTTCGTGTGCTTCCGGCTGATCGAAAGCTAGCTAGCCTTGCACATAATCAATCAGGCAGCCTGACTCTAAACCTAGATCGTGTACTTGTATGTTTAATCGGTATCACATCAAATTGTATGTTGCGCCGGAGTCATGCAGCCGCATGCGCAGTTCTGATTGGAGGTCATCCAAATCCAATCCAACCACTCCATCATGCAGCCATGCTTGCTCACATTGGGAGAGGCTGGCGTGCAGTAGACTATTGCGTGAGCGGGGGAGGAGATGCCTACGGGGAGGAGACCGCATGGGGTTATGTCCATGGAGGAATAGAACGCATTGGAGTAATTATGTATATATAGGTTGGGTTACGTACATGTGCGGGCTGTGATGGGCTTTTTTTACACAATCAATTCGTGTGAGAGATGGTTAGCTCTTGTATTAGATCATAACAGATTTAAGACTTGCTAAAAAACAGATTTAAGATCTCATGGTATCTGATTTTTTTCTTTTGTTTGAAAAGAGTCTTTTTCGGGATGAGGACTCTATGATTAAATCTACACCGTAATAATTCGGTCCCACCAGATGAAAGGCTTGTAAAATCTAATTAACGTGGTAATTTTTTGGGAGTCTGTAATTAGTATAGGTATAGATAGATATAGAAGTGCATTAAACACTAGGATCAATTTGATGCTTGATAATTGTTTTGAGATATAAAGGTAGTAATGTTAAGAGTCATGCTAGTGGGTAATTATGAAATTGAGAAATACTTGTGTTGAAGTTAGCAAGTCCCGTAGCATGCACGTATGGTAACAGTTGTGTGACAAATTTGTTGCATGAGGTACTCTTTCGATTGCCTTCCTTATGAGTGGCAGTCGGGGACGAGCGATGGTCTTTTCCTACCAATCTATCCCTCTAGGAGCATGTATAGTAGTACTTTGCTTCGAGGGCTAAGTAGACTTTTGTAATAAGTATATGAGTTTTTTATGACTAATTTGAGTCCATGGATATACGCACACTCACCCTTCCACTTTACTAGCCTCTATTATGCCGCGCAAATTTCGCCAGTATCATGCACCCATTATTTACCTTCCTCAAAACAGCCACCATACCTACCTATTATGGCATTTCCATATCCATTCCGAGATATATTGCCATGCAACTTTCCACTATTCCGTTATTATGACATCCGTTATTATGACACGCTCCATCATTGTCATATTGCTCTTTGCATTATCATGTAGTTGACATCGTATTTGTGACAAGGCCACCCTCATAATTTGCATACATGTCACTCTTGATTCATTGCATATCCCGGTACACCGCCGGAGGCATTCATATAGAGTCATATCTTGTTCTAAGTATTGAGTTGTAATTTTCGAGTTGTAAATTAATAAAAGTATGATGATCTTCATTATTAGAGCATTGTCCCAAGTGAGGAAAGGATGATGAAGACTATGATTCCCACACAAGTCGGGATGAGACTTCGGACTTTATAAAAATAAAAGAGGCCAAAGAAGCCCATAAAAAAGAGGCCAAAGAAACCCACCAAATAAAAAAAGAAAAAAAGAAAAAAAAAGAAAACAGAAAAAGTTTTTTTTAATGAGAGAAAAAGAGAGAAGGGACAATTGCTACTATCTCATTTCCACACTTGTGCTTCAAAATAGCACCATGGTCTTCATGATAGAAAGTCTCTTATGTTGTCACTTTCATATACTAGTGGGAATTTTTCATTATAGAACTTGTCTTGTATATTCCAATGACGGGCTTCCACAAAATGCCCTAGTTCTTCGTGAGCAAGCAAGTTGGATGCACGCCCACTTAGTTTCTTTTGTTGATCTTCCATATATTTATAGCTCTAGTGCATCCGTTGCATGGCAATCCCTACTCACTCAAAATTGATATCTATTAATGGGCATCTCCATAGCCCATTGATACGCCTAGTTGATGTGAGACTATCTTCTCCCTTTTTGTCCTCACAACCACCACAATATACCACCATAGTGCTATGTCCATGGCTTACACTCATGTATTGCGTAAGAGTTGAAAAAAGTTGAAGCGTGTTAAAAAGTATGAACCAATTGCTTGGCTCGTCATCGGGGTTGTGCATGATGGGAGTATTTTGTGTAATGAAAATGAAGCATGACCTAACTATATGATTTTGTAGGGATAAGCTTTCTTTGGCTATGCTATTTTCATAGGACATGATTATTTGTTAGTATGCTTTGAGTATTATTTTTTTTATGTTTTATAAGCTTTTATCTTGAATCATTTGGATCTGAACAATCATGCCACAATAAAGAAAATTACATTGAGAATTATGCTTGGTAGCATTCCACATCAAAAATTCTGTTTTTATCATTTACCTACTCAAGGAAGAGCATGAATTAAGCTTGGGAATGCTTGATATGTATCCAACGTATCAATAATTTTTTATTGTTCCATGCTATTATATTACCTGTTTTGGATGTTTATGGGCTTTACTTTACACTTTTATATCATTTTTGGGACTAACCTACTAACCGGAGGCCCAGCCCGTATTGCTATTTTTTTACCTATTTTAGTATTTCAAAGAAAAGGAATATCAAAAGGAGTCCAAACAGAATGAAACCTTCGGTAGCGATCTTTTTGGAACAAACGCAATCCAGAGGACTTGGAGTGCAAGTCAAGAAGCTACCGAGGCGGCCACGAGGGTGGAGGGCGCGTCCCCCCTACTGGGCGCGCCCCCTGTCTTGTGGGGCCCTCGGGCGTCCAACGACGTACTTCTTCCTCCTATATATACCGACGTACCCCGAAAACATCAAGAGCGACCACAAAAAGCTATTTCCACCACAGTAACCTTCTGTATCCGCGAGATCCCATCTTGGAGCCTTCGCCGGTGCTCCGCCGGAGGGGGAATTGACCATGGAGGGCTTCTACATCAACACCATAGCCCTTCCGATGAGTTGTGAGTAGTTTACCACAGACCTTCGGGTCCATAGTTATTAGGTAGATGGCTTCTTCTCTCTCTTTGGATCTCAATACCATGTTCTCCTTGATCTTCTTGGAGATCTATTCGATGTAACTCTTTTTTCGGTGTGTTTGTTGAGATCCGATGAATTGTGGGTTTATGATCAAGTTTATCTCTTTACCAGAACAAGTCAGGATGAGACTCGGGACAAAAAAAGAAGAGGCGAAAAAAATGAGAGAAGGCCCAAATAAAAAAATGAGAGAAAAGAGAGAAGGGGCAATGGTACTATCCTTTTACCACACTTATGCTTCAAAATAGCACCATGATCTTCATGATAGAGAGTCTCCTATATTTTCACTTTCATATACTAGTGGGAATTTTCATTATATAACTTGGCTTGTATATTTCAATGATGGGCTTCCTCAAATTGTCCTAGGTCTTCGTGAGCATGCAAGTTGGATGCACACCCACTTTGTTTTTTTTTGAGCTTTCATAAACTTATAGCTCTATTGCATCCGTTGCATGGAAATCCCTACTCACTCACATTGATATCCATTGATTGGTATCTCCATAGCCCATTGATACGCCTAGTTGATGTGAGACTATCTCCTTCACTACAAGAAATATGTCAACTTGCGACCATCACTATTGGTCATTCAAAGGTCATTGTTTTTCATTTGCGACCTTTTTGTGACCAAAAACAGAAGGTCAAAAGCTGGCAGTCGTAAACTGAAATTAGTGACCTTCTTTGTGATATGTAAAAGGTCGTTGGTTCCACGACCAAATTTTTGGTCACTAGTAGCCTCCCCAGGCCACATAGGCATCCAACGTGGCAAGCTGATGTGGCACAACAATCAGCCCGGTCCAATTAGATTTTCTACATGGGCCTAGCCCAACAATTCGGCCTTTTTAATGTATTTTTTTCCTGTGCTTTTATTAGCTACATGGGTCTGGCCCAACAATTCAACCTTATTGATTTCTTTGCGTGGCAATTTTAACAACAGATTTTCTTTTTGATCATGTATTTTTCTGGACCATTTCTTTGCTGGGCCTCTCATGTTTTTCCCTCAAAAATAATTGTCCAATATAACTTGGGCCTAGCCCAGTTCCGAAAAAATGATCCAATCCAAAAAAATTGTTATGCCATTGACATTACAACTCATCACACCACAAGCTATCTTGGGCCTAGCCTAGTTCTGATACATTTTCAAAGAAACGTGCAATGTTATTATATTACAACCACTCATTCCATCAATACATATCTTTACATCCCAGGAACAGTAAGTGCGAAACAAAACTATTCTATGACAAAGAATATTAAAACGGAAATTTAGATGATAAGACATAACAAAAGTTCCTATTATTATCCTCCTCCAACATTTGAAAACCTCATTCACCTGCAGTAGATCAGTCATGAGTGAGAAACTATATAGCAGAAAAACATGTTCAAACAATGCAAAAATAACAGTCATTACACATGGTATTCGGGTACAGATTCATTAGTCATTCCACATAGTATGGCAGGTACAGATTCATCAGCCATTAGAGTAGATAATAACATCACTAGCAACAATTAATACGGTTTTGATCAAGTCTCAAGCATAATACAATACAGATTAGTCCAGTTTATACTCCTCTTTTAGAGGTACAGATTATAGCTAATGGGAGCTGATGTCCATGAGTATTTGCAAATGATACAACATCATGGAGTACGATAATATGTTTAGCAGTATAGGTTATATAGTAAGCAAGCAAGCAATTTGGCAAGCTATGTTGCTAGATAATTGTTGTGTCACTAACCATCACCATGTAAGAATGCTTTGTTGTACTAATACATGCACATCAAGTGAGAGTGGTGTTCTGTTCTTACCACAGCGGCACAAGTGAGACGATTCCCGATTTGCCCTGCTTCTCCACAAGACCCGGCCAGGAGCACGCATCGTCGAAGGAACCAGCAGCGCTGCTTGCTCCTTTGGCTCAGCTCCTTGCTGCGGAGGATGGCCGAGACTTGGATGCGGAGCTCCCTAGGGGCTGGGCGTCACCTGCTCCCTCTCATTGCAAGTTGTAATCAGGTGCAGGCTCCCTGGTCGATTCATGAAAGGGAAGTTCTCAAGCTTGACAATCTCGTTGTTCGACAAGTCAATCGTGTCAAACTGGTCTTGTTATCAAAAAAAGGAACAAAGACTGTTATAAACATAGCTAGAGAAGGACCTGGAGCAACTACAAACAATTCAAAATGAGATTAAAAGAACCCTATGATTTCAATTTCAAATCAAGCTAAACAGTTTAAATATTAAGCCATCGGTAATACAAAAATCGCCAAGAGGTGTGTCACTGATGGTAGAGTCAGTACAAGAAAGTAGGTTGGTAACACAAAAACAAGCCACACATAAAACTGTTATGCCTTGGACAACTACATAGAAGAAAGCAAAAGTAACCAGAACAATAGAGGTGTGGTGATCAAGTGTATAAACACTCCTAGCAGCTAATTATATAAGGGCACTGCTCATAATGAAGAGCAAAGTATTTTTATGGGGAGGAAAGGCTCCCAGCTTCACCACCCCCAGGATAGGCATTCAAACGAGAATTTATTAGTGAAGAAAAAAAAGAGCGGCTCCCATGTTTTTTGCTGGAACTGCAGTAGCCTAGCTTAGCTTCAATCAAGAATGACGACTTTGTAAGACATGTATGTCTGCCATAACCAAGCAAGATTCAGTAGCTACTTAAACTAAATCCCAGTTCATGAATTCTTTCATACAGTAATGGTGACTAGTTGAAGGTTGTTGAGTAGTAGTAATATGCATCTACATCTACATAAGTTAGGCCTGGATAATTCCCTTGAAGAAGTTGTATTGACACTCACACATAGATATCTCAAGGCAAATTCTAACTGTGTTTGTGGGTTTCAGCTAAAAAGGGCAACAACAACAATGAGAATCAGCATCACTGAAATACTAATAATCATGCTTGCTGCCTTTCCTGATGATCAGCCGGAGGTTGCTTCTCACCACACAAGTACCTGCCGCCATGGCACCTGCCCTGTACCGTGGTAACTTGGAGTTGCCGAACAGCCAAAGCACCTCGTGCTCCCGCTCGTCCCAGAAACTGCAAGATGACTGAAAATAGTCAAATATTAAGATTCTTAATCATTATGACATATAGAACAAATATGTGATGCAAATTTTATAAAAAGGTACGAAATGCTACGTGAACACCGCTAGCGAGGGTTACTCCTACTCCTACTCCACCGTTGACCCATAAACAGGGGGGTACTTTGGAAACACTGTATTGTTCCTGGTGATATGTTGAGTCGAGTTTCTGAAACTGAATCTTGTTTGGTTCATTTGATAAGGAACGAAGTCAAGCCATGTATGATGCCAATGCCTATCTATTTGCATGAACAAGTTAGCTTCCTCTAAAAATAAATAAGTGAACAGCTTCCTATCTAGTATAACAGGAGTAGTACAGATTACAGAAGAAGTAAACCAAGTCGCCGATCGAATGACCAACGACCAAACAGGATGGAAAGCATGTACTATGCATACATTTATTTCTGAATCCTAACTTTAGCAATTTAGCCATCATATGTGAGAATTCAATTTTATCAATCTCTGAACTCTAGTCTAATCTGATTCCTCAAAACGGATATGAATCAGCACAAGAAAATCAAGGACCCCTGCCCTCCCACTTTCCTAGAACAAGTTCGTGTCAAGATTCAAGGCACTATCTTTCTTGCATCGTAACCAAATTCAATCGGTTCTTGTGGTCAACGAAATGTCTGAATCGGTGGGCTCTATATGCCCGCACATGACCTATCGATCGAAAGAACAAGGAGCGAAAGAAAGAGGCATGGCAGTTACCTGCGCATCGGCACCATGGTGGACGGCTACGACGGGGCTGAACTCCATGCTGATGCCGAGGTCGGCGACTGCGGCCCCGGCGGCGGATGGCGAGCACCAGCCCTGCTTCACCTGCAGCACCTCGAAGTGGTCATCCAGGAAGGCCACCGCCCCGTGGAGACCGTGAACGCAGCCGCAGCCACACCGGCCTCTCGCGCCACGCGCCGTGCCCACGGCAGGTGCGAGTCATACACGAGCACCCGGACGGGCTCGTCATCGACGGAGAGGACCCGACGGCCTCCATCAGGCGCAGGTACTCAGCGGTGTTGGCCTAGGAGGCGATGTCACCGACGTCGAAGTTGTCGGAGATGGCGGCCACAGGGAACGGGCACTGAGTGGGGGTGGGGGTGGTGGAGAGGATGGGCACTGAGTGGGTGTGGGACGAGGGTGAGGCGGAGGCCATGGAAGGCGAGGCGGCGGCCGAGGGTGCAGGGTGGGACGCGGGAGACGGAAGGAGGAGACGCGGTGATCTCGTCTACGGTGAGGATTGTCGATGGTGGGGGTGGGGGCGGCGGATCGAGATCTGAGGGAGGGAGAGGGCGGGTTGTGTTATTGCAACGGGGACGAGAGGAGCAGTGGGGGCGGGTCGATGGTGAAGGTTGTTTAGGGCCAGCCAATCAGAGGCGAGGCCACGGATCCCCCCCCCCCCGATCAAATCCTGGTCATCTATTCCTCCTACATCCAATGCTCCAAAACCCTCCCTCATCCCACACAGCCCTCTCTCTCTCTTTCTCCTCTTCTTTTCTTTAATTGGTTTTTTTTCTTTTTTAAAGAACCTTCGCATTATTTGCTTCAACATTGGACTGTACCAATTTTCAATAATATTAGAAACATAGTATATAATATTAGAAACATAGTCTATGTTTAATTAACCAACTGGTTGCATGTTAAAGCTTTTCATACACCTTAGTCAAATTGACATATTTCTACAAAATCAATAGGAATCGGGTCAAATTTGAACTATAGCACTTCATAGTTACCTCGTTATTTTTTTCTAAAATTAGTTTTTGGATGCACAATTTCAAACAATGTTGCCTAAGGGAGTTTTCATTTTCTTTGCACGGAAAATTCATTTTCCATTTTTTGAGTGCCCGAAATGAGTTTTTTTTGTGACCTACCATATATTTGTTGCAAAATTGGAGCAAATCAATTTTCTAAAATACTAGGCAATATTTAATGCACAATTGACAAAATGGTTGGGTGTCAAAAGCCTTGATCCACCTCTGATGAAAAAGACAAATTCCTGCCGATTCAGCTGGAAACGGGTCAAATTTGAACTGCAGCTGCCTCATAGTTTGCTCTATATTTTTTCCAAAAATCATTTCTAGGTACATAAGTATCTATTTAATCAGAGAAACATCAAAAAAATCCAAGATTCAACCACTAGCTAGAAACGGTCATGCCCGCCGTTTTGACCGCATTTTGAAACGGGCATAAACAAATAAAAAAATCAAAAAATTGGAAAACCTTCGCATTGTATCAATATATGTAACCAAGTTTCCAGGAAAAATAATAAACTTGTAATACGGCAATTATTTTAAAAAAATGTTCTCAGGAATGAGCTATCATGAGTGAAGTTTCATGGCTTTCAAGCTAACTGATCAATCTTATGGCCAAATTCATGGCATAGTTTGTTCAAATGATCTCATATTGTGCACAAGGGTGCATCATGGAATTCCAAACAATGTTGCGTGAGGGAGTTTACATTTTTTTGCACGGAAAATTCATTTTCCATTTTTTGAGTGCTTGAAATGAGTTTTTTTTTTGTGAAGGACCTACCATATATTTGTTGCAAAATTGGACCAAATAAATTTTCTAAAATACTTGGGCATATTTAATGCACATTTACAAAATGGTTGGGTGTCAAAAGGCTTGATCCACCTCTGGTGAAAAAGACAAATTCCTGCCGATTCAGCTAGAAACGGGTCAAATTTGAACTACAACTACCTCATAGTTTGCTCTATATTTTTTCCAAAAATCATTTCTAGGTACATAAGTATCTATTTAATCAGAGAAACATCAAAAAAAATTCCAAGATTCAACCACTAGCTAGGAACGGTCATGCCCGTCGTTTTGACCGCATTTTGAAACGAGCATAAAAAATAAAAAAAATAAAAAAATTGGAAAATCATCGCATTGTGTCATTATATGTGACCAAGTTTCTAGGAAAAATAATAAACTTGTAATACGATAATTATTTTAAAAAAGTGTTCTCAGAAATGAGCTATCATGCGTGAAGATTCATGGCTTTCAAGCCAAATGATCAATCTTATGGCCACATTCATGGCATAGTTTGTTCAAATAATCTCATATTGTGCACAAGGGTGCATCTTGGAATTCCAAACAATGTTGCCTAAGGGAGTTTTCATATTCTTTGCACGAAAAATTCATTTTCCATTTTTTGAGTGCCTGAAATGAGTTTTTTTGTGAAGGACCTACCATATATTTGTTGCAAAATTGGACCTAATCAATTTTATAAAATACTAGGCCATATTTAATGCACAATTAACAAAATGGTTGGGTGTCAAAAGTTTTGATCGACCTCTGGTGAAAAAGACAAATTCCCACCGATTCAGTAGGAAGCGGGTCAAATTTGAACTGCAATTGGCTCATAGTTTGATCTTTATTTTTTCCAAAAATCATTTCTAGGTACATAAGTATCTATTTAATCAGAGAAAATAAAAAAAAATCAAGATTCAACCACTAGCTAGGAACGGTCAAGCCCGCCATTTTGACCGCATTTTGAAACAGGCATAAAAAATTCAAAACAAATCAAAAAATTGGAAAACCTTCGCATTGTGTCATGATATGTGACCAAGTTTCCAAGAAAAATAATAAACTTGCAATACGGAAATTATTTTTAAAAAGTGTTCTAAAAAATGTGCTATCATGCATGAAGATTCATGGCTTTCAAGCCAAATGATCAATCTTATGGCCACATTCATGGCATAGTTTGTTCAAATGATCTCATATTGTTCACAAGGGTGCATATTGGAATTCCAAACAATGTTGCCTAAGGGAGTTTTCATTTTCTTTGCACGGAAAATTCATTTTCCATTTTCCGAGTGCCTGAAATGAGTTTTTTTTGTGAAGGACCTACCATATATTTGTTGCAAAATTGGACCAAATCAATTTTCTAAAATACTAGGCCATATTTAATGCACAATTTACAAAATGGTTGGTTGTCCAAAGTTTTGATCCACCTCTGGTGAAAAAGACAAATTCCCGCTGATTCAGTAGGAAGCGGGTCAAATTTGAACTGCAGCTGCCTCATAGTTTGCTATTTATTTTGTTTCAAAAATCATTTCTAGTTACATAAGTACCTATTTAATCATAAATACATGGTTTTGTGGCGATACGTCGAGGTTTGGACGGTGGCCGAGGGCCCCAACTCTAGAGCGCATAAACTCGCACGCCCGCCGCGTGGTCACCGCGTGATTGTGGCGTTGCCATGTGTTCTGGGCAGCCTAGGCATGTCTAGTGGGTTGGTCACTCCCCAGGTAGGTGCTAGGAAGAAAATCACAACATAAGGTTCTCACCAGGAGACCAATCGATGCTCAAACATGAATAAACAGCCAAGTGTTTGATTAGCGGTACGGGAAATGCACATGGCTAATGGGCATGAGTTTTGGCTGAGGATGATTAGTTACTAAGAAGGCCGTGTTCACAAATTTTCAGCTCAAAAGGAGGAGCCTAGGTGGTACTTGCTTTGCAAAGTACCACACTGGACATAAATACGAATGTTGAAGCCGGGCTCAAAATAATGAATAGATTGAGCTGGCATTTGGTGGAGGATGGTTATTTGGGCATAGGAAAGCATTGTAGAAAATGGATACCATTTGGACATGCCAAAGAGGTACTTCCTTCACAAAGTGTTTTTCTGAACAGAATAGGAAAATGAATATTTTCGAATTATTTTTGAACTAGGCAAGGAAGGTTCTTACATATTTGACGAAGATATGACCCAAAGAACTTATGAGATTTTTTGGGGAATTTTGGGAATGACAGAAATATAGGTTGCTTCACAACCTAGGGCAAAAACTGCCACATGGACATGACACATAGGCAAAACTGATGAGGTGCCGCCTAGTCATAGCAACCCACCACAATTTACAAGGTTATGACCATCTATATTGGTCATGATCAGCTAGAAATAAGGCAGCGGACCAGTACTATCTGCTTTATGACCATTTCGTGTAAGGAAATTACGACCTTTCTGACCAAAATGGTCGTTATAGTTTAGGGTTTGGAGCTCCTCGGACAGCTTTTGACCAATTGGTCTGAAATGGTCATAGATCTATGACCAATTCTTCCGTGGTCACTGACCGAAGGTCACTAATTGACATATTTCTTGTAGTGCTTCTTTCTGTCTTCTCCACAACCACCTTCTATTCCACCTATATTGCTATTTTTGCCTTTGCGACGACTTTCCGTGTCCTGCTTCGCCTCATTATCATCATCATCATCATCATTAGCGTGAAGCTCCTCCCTGATGCCCATTGATTTCAAGTCTGCCCTTGCTTTCGGCCCATCTTTGGTCCTCTCTGGCATGTTGAGCAGGGTACCAAGCAGACTCTCGCACACGTTCTTCGTGATATGCATGACATCAAGGCTGTGAGGCACACGGTGGATCTTCCAGTACGGCAAGTCCCAGAAAACAGACCTCGTTTTCCATACCTTCAGCAGCGGCTCTGGCGCCTTTCGCTTCATTCCGGGCTCTGGCGCCTTTCGCTTCTTTCCCGGAAGTGGGCAATCTTTGCAATTTTTCAACAGCTGGTCTATTTCCTCGCCGCTCCTCGTACGCGGGCGTCTTCGGGGTTCGGTTTCACCATCGAACAAATCCTTGCGTTTCCTCCACGGGTCATCATCGCGAAGCCACCTTCGATGTCCCATGAACACGGTTTTCAAAGACCCGGGATCTCTATCTAGCTGGCGATACGTTGTGTCATCCATGCACCTGACGCATCCAGAAAATTCGTGGACCACCTGCCCCGCGAGATATCCGTAACCGAGATAGTCGTGCACCGTCATGAGCAGTGCAACTCTCATAGGGAAATATTCTTTCTCTGCAGTGTCCCACGTATTGGCTGGCGTTTTCCACAGCGTGTCTAGCTCCTCTTTCAGCAGCCCCAGATACAGATTGATATCGGTCCCTCATTGTTTCGGCCTTTCAATTAGCATACTCATGTGAATGTACTTACTCTTCATGCACAACCAGGGGGGAAGGTTGTACATCCACACAAACACACGCCAGGTGCTATGTGTGCTTCTCTGGCTGCCAAACGGATTGACTCCATCGGTGCTCGCGCCCAGCACGATGTTCCGTGGATCCTTCCCAAATTCTGGGTGTTCGAAGTTCAACGCTTGCCACTGGCTCCCATCCTTAGGGTGACTCAGCATCTTGTCTTTTTTATTTATCTCTGGATCATTTGCGTCATCTTCTGGCTTCTTCTCCTCCCTATCCGCGTGCCAACACAGGAGCTTTGTCTTCCTCTTCTTGTGTCGAGTGACGCCGCACACCGGACATATGGTAGACTCCGAGTGCTCGTCCCGATAAATGATGCAATTGTTCATGCACACATGGTATTTCACGTGCGGTAAATCCAGAGGACACACGATTTTCTTCGCCTCCTCGAAACTGGTCTGGCACTTGTTCCCCTTGGGAAGATGTTCGTGCTAGAATGACATGTTCTCGTCGAAGAATGCGTCGGTAATTTTATGTTTTACCTTCATCTCCAGAGCCATGAGCGTTACTTTCAGGCAGGTATCCTCAGGCCTGCATCCTTCATACAATGGAGTAACCGCGTCTATCTCTAGTTGATCCAGTTTGGCTTTCTCTCGGGTGGCAGCTCTTGCGTTATCTGTCTGCTTGAGAAGCAGCTCTTGAATATGAGGGTCCTGCACCCAGCCCATCGATGGTCCATCGTCGTCTGCTCCGCCGGCATCTTCATCTTCATGATCATGCCCTTCGTCTGCTCCGGCATCTTCCTCATCATCATGTCCTGCATCTTCTACATGATGACTGTGTACAGCATCGCTGTCGTGATCATGTCCTGGAGATTCCTCGTCTTCTCACCCGCCCGAGCCGTGGTGGTTGTCTTTCTTCCCTTCCTCATTTCTTGCCTGGCACCCATGGACGACTTCATAGTCATCTTCATCACCTTGCCACCGATAGCCATCCATGAAACCACGCAAGAGCAGGTGGTCCCTCACCTGCCCGAAATCTGGGTCCGCAATAAGGCTCTTCAGCTTGCATCTTCGACACGGACATCTTATCTCCGTCTTGTTCTTTTGAAGCATCTCGGCCTTCGCGGAGCTCAAAAACCTATTCACAATGGCTTCGGTCATCGTGCGGACCATGGTCGCCTGCGGGGTAGAGCAAAACGATATTTTAGAACCAAGAAAAAACTTGGCATGACTTCGCCTAAAAATAGGACAAAAAAGAATGCATAGTGCCAAAATTCTCGCCGAAATGGAAATGAATCAACATTCCGGCAAAATATTGGCAACTATCGCATTTCAAATACCGGTACCTGCAAACACAAACATATGCAACACCACAAACATACATAGATCTAGATAGGCCACAAAAAGTGCATGTGCACGTTGTTGGAGGGAGAACAACATAAATATAGCTTCCCCCTTACATACCTATCAAAAAAGGTAATTTAACCACTTAATTTGGATGAATCTATGGTGCAAATGAGGTGAGGAGGAGGAGGCAGCCGAGACAAGCTTGGAGGAGGAGGTGGAGACAATGAAGTGGGAAAAGTGAGTGGGTAGGTGTGCTTGCCCAAAATATCTTGTTGGTCCCAGGTTACTAATGGCACACCACCTGCTAATGCACCATTAGTAACACTGGTTACTAATGGCGCACCTACTGGTGGTGCGCCATTAGTAGTTTTGCAAAAAAATAAAATAAAAATATATTTATACTAATGGCGCACCGTGGCATAGTGCGCGCACTATGCCACGGTGCACCATTAGTAGTTTTGCAAAAAAAGAATAAAAAAAACTACAGTAGTGGCGCACTGTGTGGCTGGTGCGCCATTACTAGTTAGCACTAGTAATGGCGCACTATGCCAGGATGCGCCATTAGTATTTTGGAAAAATTAAAATAAAAAAATATTACTAGTGGCGCACCATGTGCCTGGTGCGCCATTAGTGCCTTCCACACTAATGGCGCACCTGCACATGGTGCGCCACTGCTATATAGTAGTGGCGCACCACATGTCAGGTGCGCCATTAGTATCCATTTCATCTATAGCCCTTTTCCTAGTAGTGCCCCTAGGAGCATGCGCGTAGTACTTCGTTTCGATAACTAATAGATTTTTGCAATAAGTATGTGAGTTCTTTATCACTAATGTTGAGTCCATGGATTATACGCACTCTCACCCTTCCACCATTGCTAGCCTCTCTAGTGCCACGCAACTTCCGCCGGTACCATAAACCCACCATATACCTTCCTTAAAACAGCCACCATACCTACCTATTATGGCATTTTCATAGCCATTCCGAGATATATTGCCATGCAACTTTCCACCGTTCCGTTTATCATGACACGTTCCATCATTGTTATATTGCTTTGCATGATCATGTAGTTGACATCGTACTTGTGGCAAAGCCACCGTTCATAATTCTTTCATACATGTCACTCTTGATTCATTGCACATCCCGGTACATGATACGTCTCCAACGTATCTATAATTTTTGATTGTTCCATGCTATTATATTACCTGTTTTGGATGTTTATGGGCTTTACTTTACACTTTTATATCATTTTTGGGACTAACCTAATAACCGGAGGCCTATCCCGTATTGATGTTTTTTTTGCCTATTTCAGTATTTCGAAGAAAAGGAATATCAAACGGAGTCCAAACGGAATGAAACCTTCGGGAGCAATCTTTTTGGAACAAACGCAATCCAAAGGACTTGGAGTGCAAGTCAAGAAGCTGTCGAGGCGGCCACGAGGGTGGAGGGCCCCCCCTGCTGGGCGCACCCCCTGTCTCGTGGGGCCCTCGGGCATCCACCGACGTACTTCTTCCTCCTATATATACCTACGTACCCCGAAAACATCAAGAGAGACCACGAAAAGCTATCTCCACCATCGTAAACTTTTGTATCCGCGAGATCCCATCTTGGAGCCTTCGCCGGCGCTCCACCGGAGGGGGAATCGACCACGGAGGGCTTCTACATCAACACCATAGCCCTTCCGATGAGTTGTGAGTAGTTTACCACAGACGTTCGGGTCCATAGTTATTAGCTAGATGGCTTCTTCTCTCTCTTTGGATCTCAATACCATGTTCTCCTTGATCTTCTTGGAGATATATTCGATGTAACTCTTTTTGCTGTGTGTTTGTTGAGATCCGATGAATTGTGGGTTTATGATCAAGTTTATTTATGAGAAATATTCGAATCTCCTTTGAATTCATTTATGTATGATTGAGTTATCTTTGCAAGTCTCTTCGAATTATCAGTTTGGTTTGGCCAACTAGATTGATCTTTCTTGCAATGGGAGAAGTGCTTAGCTTTGGGTTCAATCTTGCGGTGTCCTTTCCCAGTGACAGTAGGGGCAGCAAGGCACGTATTGTATTTTTGCCATCGAAGAAAGATGGGGTTTTCATCATATTGCTTGAGTTAATTCCTCTACATCATGTCATCTTTCTTAAAGCGTTACTCTGTTCTTATGAACTTAATACTCTAGATGTATGCTGGATAGCGGTCGATGTGTGGAGTAATAGTAGTAGATGCAGGCAGGAGTCGGTCTACTTGTCACGGACGTGATGCTTATATACATGATCATGCCTAGATAATATCACAATTACTCGCTTTTCTATCAATTGCTCGACAGTAATTTGTTCACCCACCGTAATACTTATGCTATCTTGAGAGAAGCCACTAGTGAAACCTATGGCCCCCGGGTCTATCTTTTATCATATAAGTTCTCAATCTACTTTTCTTTGCATCTTTACTTTTCCAATCTATATCATAAAAATACCAAAAATATATTTATCTTATCATACTATCTCTATCAGATCTCACTTTCGCAAGTGGCCGTAAAGGGATTGACAACCCCTTTATTGCGTTGGTTGCGAGTTCTTTGTTTGTTTGTGTAGGTGCGTGGGACTTGTGAGGAGCCTCCTACTGGATTGATACCTTGGTTCTCAAAAACTGAGGGAAATACTTACGCTACAATTGCTGCATCACCCTTTCCTCTTCAAGGAAAACCAACGCAAGCTCAAGACGTAGCAAGAAGGATTTCTGGCGCTGTTGCCGAGGAGGTCTTCGCTCAAGTCAAGACATACCAAGTACCCATCACAATCTCATCTCCCTCACATTTACATTAATTTCCATTTGCCTCTTGTTTTCCTCTCCCCCACTTCACCTTTGTCGTTTTATTCGCCCTCTCTTTCAAAATATCCTCTCTCTTTCGCTTGCCTTTTTGTTTGCTTGTGTCTCCATGTGCCTTCTATGTGCTTGCATCTTTGTTTGCTAAAAATCTATTGTTATGGATCCACTTAAGGTATTCTACTTCGATCATCTTCGATCCTTATGTGCTCGTGCTGAAACCCCAACTAGCCTAGTTGATGGGAAATCTTTAGATGAGCATGCTCATTTTGTGCGTCACTATTTGTCTGAAAAAGGGAGACTCTTATGGGATCAAATAAACAGATTGATGTGTTATGCTTGGAATCTTTGTGAAATTTGTGATTTGACTTGTTGCTCTAAGAACCCTAAAAAACACCTTCCCTACCTATGTGAGTTTAATGAAAATGAAATCTTATCTTCTTATGCAGAGGGTGTTTACAGTTACTATGATATCGAACAAATTGAAGAATTTTTTGCTTTTAAGGGTGCTTATGAAATTGCTTCTTTGTTTGAAAAGTATGATATTACTCTCTACGAATCTGAAAATTTTGACATACTTAAATATTGCTATGAAAACTATGCTCATAATATCTATTTTAAAGATGTCAAAGAATTTATTGAGAGAATGAATGTTGCTTCGGAAGAAAATAATGGTATGCATGAATCTATAGATAATGATTCCGATGATTTGATTGAAATATCCCTTCATGAACATGATGCTTGCTATTATTGTGGCCATGATGCCAATATTTATGAAGATGAATTTGCTATAGTTCCTTATGTTAAACATGAGATCGTTGCTATCGCACCCATACTTGGTAGTTCCTTCAATGAAAAGAATGATTGCAATGATGTTTCTATAAATTCTCTTGATGTCAATTGTGCTAATAATATGGAAAACCCTAAGCTTGGGGATGCTAGTTTTGCTATGTCTACTACTTGTTGCAATGATCATGATTGGGGTGATTCTTCTTTTGATCTTGAAAATTTATTTAACCCCCATGATGAATATGAGATTGATAATAGTGTTTGCAATAATATTGAAAGTGGGTTTGGAAGAGTGTCAACTTTAGATCCCACATATTTGGAGTATGTTCAATCTTATGATATTTTTGATAAAAGTTGGTTTGGAGAGGCCATGACTTTAGTTAATGTTAATCCCACTATCTTGGAAGAGTGTGAACTTTGCATGCATGTGGATCGTGTTGGGAATATGTTTTGTGATAGCTATATTGTTGAATTTTCTTATGATCCTACATGTAATTATTATGAGAGATGAAAATATGGGTGTAGAAAATTTTATCTTACTAAATTACCTCTCGTCATGTTGAGATTTCTATCGTCTCTTTCTTCTTCCTTGCTTATGCTAGTTTTTGCTTGCCTTGCAAATTTGTTTGATTATAATATGCCTATGCATAGGAAGTATGTTAGACTTAGATGTGTTTGTCACATGTTTTATGATGCTCTCTTTATTCTTCAATTCTTGTCTTTCATGTGGGCATCATTAAAATTATCAATGCCTAGCTAGGGGCGTTAAACGATAGCGCTAGTTGGGAGGCAACCCAATTTTATTTGTGTTTCTTGTTTTCGTTCCTATTTAGTAATAAATTTTGCATCTACCTTCTGTTTAGATGTGCTTTCATGTTTTATTTAGTGTTTGTGCCAAGTAGAACCTATAGGATAACCTATGATGATAGTTAATTTGATTCTGCTGAAAAACAGAAACTTTGCGCCCACGAGAAAAACTTCAATAAATCACATAAACGTGCTTTTGCATTGATTCCTTTTGTTGTAGATAAATAGACAAAATTTCCAGGACTTCCTATTTCTATAGGATTTTTCGAGTTCCAGAAGTATTCGAAAGTTACAGATTGCTACAGATTGTTCTGTTTTTGACAGATTCTGCCTTTCGTGTGTTGTTTGCTTATTTTGATGCATCTATGGCTAGTATGTAAGGGTATGAACCATATAGAACTTGGAATACAGTAGGTTTAACACCAATATAAACAAATAAAAAGTTCATTACAGTACCTTATGTGGTGGTTTTTCTTTCTTTCACTAATGGAGCTTATAAGATTTCTTGTTGAGTTTTGTGTTGTGGAGTTTTCAAGTTTTGGGTAAAGCTTTGATGGACTATGGAATAAGGAGTGGCAAGAGCCTAAGCTTGGGGATGCCCATGGCACCCCAAGATATTCAAGAATAGCCAAAAGCCTAAGCTTGGGGATGCCCCGGGAAGGCATCCCCTCTTTCGTCTTCGTTCATTGGTAACTCTACTTGGAGCTATATTTTTATTTGCCACATGATATGTGTTTTGCTTGGAGCGTCTTGTATGATATTAGTCTTTGATTTTTAGTTTACCACAATCATCCTTGCTGTACACACCTTTTGGGAGAAGCTCACTTGATTAGAATTTATTAGAATACTCTATGTGCTTCACTTATATCTTTTGAGATAGATAGTTTTTGCTCTAGTGCTTCACTTATATATTTTTTAGAGCATGGCGGTGGCTTAATTTTGAAGAAATTGTTGATCTATCATGTTTCAATTATATTATTTTGAGAGTATTTTATAACAGCATGGTATTTTCTATGGTTATAAATTTGGTCCTAGAATGATGAGCATCCAACTTGGGTATAATAAAAACTATCATAGAAAGTGCATTAAACACTAGGATCAATTTGATGCTTGATAATTGTTTTGAAATATAAAGGTAGTAATGTTAAGATTCATGCTAGCTAATTCATACACATACCATATTTCAATAAATATGTGACCACATTCATTATGTGCGTAATAATAGAACTATTTTAAGTGTTTGATACACATTCGAAAATATATTGGGGATAGACATTTCAAATTAAATATCTGTTTGAATGGGGCATTAAGATTTTATTTAGGATCTTAAAAAGCCTTTTTTGACGAATCATTTAAGTTTATTGGAAAACAATATGCCCAATACAAACTCTAACCGAGAGGGGACATATAATAGTAAGAACTACTATGATGTTTCTGAGCCCGACAAATACTCCCTCCGTTCCCATACATATTGGATGTAATAACGTCTTATTACATTATGGGACGGTGGGATTATAAAGCACACAAAGACCACGTGTTAAGCCATCTAATATGTTGAGAACTTAGGTTAAAAGAAAGTCGAACATATAGTTTGGTGTTAAAAGAGTTAGACATGAGATGCTTGAAACAAAGACCCAACCATGTATTTGACAAAAACTTACTTAAACATGTATATTTGTACATCCTTTTTTAAAAGAAAAATGTGTAAATAAGTGAATCTATAATATGTGCACCACAATATTTCGAACTGAACTATGCTAAAGATAATTAAAAGTAGAAGCAATTTGAATTAGACCTACAACTCGAACCACTTCATTCTTGACAATCTTAAATCCTCGAAGTGTATAAAATAAATGTCACACTGATTAGTGAAACTTGAATCACATGTTCATTTTAAACAAAGAAGAGGCAAAGCCATTGGCGCCATCATTGTTTGTGAAATTAGCAAAACATTATATCATTGATAACACATAAATATGTTATTTGATAATCTTAAAGGAGCATGCAGTTCATAAGTAACCTCAAAATATGGAAAAGGAATCTCGAACCAAATATGAAAAGTTGCCTTATGAAATTGTGGTATACTGACCTTTTATGAAAAAAGGGGATAAAAGTATCAAAAATGTTTTGGAAATAGAAAAATAAAAGGATGAATAGAGTATGTAAGAAATAAAATTGAAAACTAATGGTCCACGCTCCGCTTTGCGTATTTGCGAATCATGTTCTAAATATCAATGTGTTCACACTGTCATAATATTCTGCAGCTGTCTTGGACAGTCTATGCAATGTGGATAATATACACAGTTGCAAATGCTAAAAAGGTTAGTAATAATGATGGCACTAATAATAGAGGAATTATTGCTATATATCTGTTAATGCTAACCAACCCGAAACTATACAGAGCTAAACCTAATGAACAGAGCTTAATCCATGCATGTCCCATTCTAGCCTTATAAGTTCCCAAAATTGTATACTTGATTTTTTCATATACTGTACTTTCTGCCATGAAAACACGATGGAGTTTGGACATAACATTTGCTTAGATCAGGAATATATCATAGACCATTCAGTTTCTCGTCGATTATAAATAGGTTGTTTAAAAGTATTATTTTGTATATTTTCAAGTTAAGAATTGTGGGGTTAAGCATTTCCTTTTTAGTTTATGTTCTTGTTACTTGACCAATTCAAAATATTTTTATTGGAAGATTATCATCAGTGCTTTTGTAATCAAATTAGATCGAAATGTTTACTGTATCTGTAACGCATTTGTATATAGAATACGTAGCCGTGTATGTACATGATATCTTTGTGACCAATAATATTAAAACAAATCTCATGGAATTTCTGTATTTGATGATGTTTTCAGAAAAAAACACTTATTGTCCTAGGTATAAGTCGAATTTAAGATATAGACATAATGGTGCTCCTATTTTACTACACGGAGTAAAATAATTATAATTAATCTAATACCCATTTTTTAAAAGTCTCTTCAACAAAATAGATCTAAAATTTTAGTCCAAAAAACCATTTCACCATAACTCTGTAAATATTGATTATTATCTTGAAACACAGAATATACGCGTACATAGAAATAAATCTGCAATTACAGTTAGTATATCAAAACTACACAAAATAAATGCGATTAAGTATAAGAAATATATACCTGGGCGACTTGCATCTTGAAACAATTCATGCGCCGGGACCCGGTGGCCCAAGAGGAGCTTGTTGGCAAAATCGATCAAGGTCGCCTCTTCTCATGTGCCTTGCCCTCGGCACTTCTGGTTTCATGGTCTGAGTCATAACTGGTAACATGATATATCAATCGATTTATTCTGCAATCAGCAAGTCTCCTTGATGCTAAAGCACTATGTGCGTACATGCACAATTTATTTACAAATTTCCTAGAGGACGGCTTATAAGGAGTAGTAAGCAACACACTGGCCGGTGCAAAATCTGATCCTTTACGGAGAGTATCACCTATATACGATGGATGCTAACAATCAAAATTTCCAAGGTTTGGAGGGACATGGTCACAGCAGCAGAAGATAGATTGGATCATACCTCTTCTTTAGATTGATTCCAGCGGTTGATGGAACTGACGACGCGGCAAGGCGGAGGATGAAGAAGAGCGTTGACCAAGTAAATTGTTGAACCCAACTGGCTGTAGCATGTACGTGTGTTTCCGATAACATGATATGTCAATCGATTTATTCTACAATCGGCAAGCCTCCTTGATGCTAAAGCACTATATGTGCGTCCGTGCTCATTTTATGTACAAATTTCCTAGAGGGCTCCTTATAAGGAGTAGTAAGCAACACAATGGCCGGTGCAAAATCTGATCCTTTACGGAGAGTATCACCTATATACGATGGAAGATAACGATCAAAATTTTCAAGGTTTGGAGGGACACGGTCACAACAGCAGAAGATGGATTGGATCATACCTCTTCCTTAGATCGTTTCCAGCGGTTGATGAAATTTTTGCCGATGGCCTGAAGAACAGACACACGGTGATGCGGAGGATGAAGAAGAGCGTTGACTAAGTAAATTGCTGAACCCAACTGGCTGTAGCATGTTCGTGTGCTTCCGGCTGATCGAAAGCTAGCTAGCCTTGCACATAATCAATCAGGCAGCCTGACTCTAAACCTAGATCGTGTACTTGTATGTTTAATCGGTATCACATCAAGTTGTATGTTGCGCCGGAGTCATGCAGCCGCATGCGCAGTTCTGATTGGAGGTCATCCAAATCCAATCCAACCACTCCATCATGCAGCCACGCTTGCTCACATTGGGAGAGGCTGGCGTGCAGTAGACTATTGCGTGAGCGGGGGAGGAGATGCCTACGGGGAGGAGACCGCATGGGGTTATGTCCATGGAGGAATAGAACGCATTGGAGTAATTATGTATATATAGGTTGGGTTACGTACATGTGCGGGCTGTGATGGGCTTTTTTTACACAATCAATTCGTGTGAGAGATGGTTAGCTCTTGTATTAGATCATAACAGATTTAAGACTTGCTAAAAACAGATTTAAGATCTCATGGTATCTGATTTTTTTCTTTTGTTTGAAAAGAGTCTTTTTCGGGATGAGGACTCTATGATTAAATCTATACCGTAATAATTCGGTCCCACCAGATGAAAGGCTTGTAAAATCTAATTAACGTGGTAATTTCTTGGAAGTCTGTAATTAGTATAGGTATAGATAGATATAGAAGTGCATTAAACACTAGGATCAATTTGATGCTTGATAATTGTTTTGAGATATAAAGGTAGTAATGTTAAGAGTCATGCTAGTGGGTAATTATGAAATTGAGAAATACTTGTGTTGAAGTTAGCAAGTCCCGTAGCATGCACATATGGTAACAGTTGTGTGACAAATTTGTTGCATGAGGTACTCTTTTGATTGTCTTCCTTATGAGTGGTAGTCGGGGACGAGCGATGGTCTTTTCCTATCAATCTATCCCTCTAGGAGCATGTATAGTAGTACTTTGCTTCGAGGGCTAAGTAGACTTTTGTAATAAGTATATGAGTTTTTTATGACTAATTTGAGTCCATGGATATACGCACACTCACCCTTCCACTTTACTAGCCTCTATTATGCCGCGCAAATTTCACCAGTATCATGCACCCATTATTTACCTTCCTCAAAACAGCCACTATACCTACCTATTATGGCATTTCCATATCCATTCCGAGATATATTGCCATGCAACTTTCCACCATTCCGTTATTATGACATCCGTTATTATGACACGCTCCATCATTGTCATATTGCTCTTTGCATTATCATGTAGTTGACATCGTATTTGTGACAAGGCCACCCTCATAATTTTCATACATGTCACTCTTGATTCATTGCATATCCCGGTACACCGCCGGAGGCATTCATATAGACTCATATCTTGTTCTAAGTATTGAGTTGTAATTTTCGAGTTGTAAATTAATAAAAGTATGATGATCTTCATTATTAGAGCATTTTCCCAAGTGAGGAAAGGATGAGGAAGACTATGATTCCCACACAAGTCGGGATGAGACTTCGGACTTTATAAAAATAAAAGAGGCCAAAGAAACCCACAAAAAAAGGCCAAAGAAACCCACCAAAGAAAAAAAGAAAAAAAGAAAAAAATTAATGAGAGAAAAAGAGAGAAGGGACAATTGCTACTATCTCTTTTCCACACTTGTGCTTCAAAATAGCACCATGGTCTTCATGATAGAAAGTCTCTTATGTTGTCACTTTCATATACTAGTGGGAATTTTTCATTATAGAACTTGTCTTGTATATTCCAATGATGGGCTTCCGCAAAATGCCCTAGTTCTTCGTGAGCAAGCAAGTTGGATGCACACCCACTTAGTTTCTTTTGTTGATCTTCCATATATTTATAGCTCTAGTGCATCTGTTGCATGGCAATCCCTACTCACTCACATTGATATCTATTAATGGGCATCTCCATAGCCCGTTGATACGCCTAGTTGATGTGAGACTATCTTCTCCCTTTTTGTCCTCACAACCACCACCATATACCACCATAGTGCTATGTCCATGGCTTACACTCATGTATTGCGTAAGAGTTGAAAAAAGCTGAAGCATGTTAAAAAGTATGAACCAATTGCTTGGCTCGTCATCGGGGTTGTGCATGATGGGAGTATTTTGTGTAATGAAAATGAAGCATGACCTAACTATATGATTTTGTAGGGATAAGCTTTCTTTGGCTATGCTATTTTGGTAGGACATGATTATTTGTTAGTATGCTTTGAGTATTATTATTTTTATGTTTTATAAGCTTTTATCTTGAATCATTTGGATCTGAACAATCATGCCACAATAAATAAAATTACATTGAGAATTATGCTTGGTAGCACTCCACATCAAAAATTCTGTTTTTATCATTTACCTACTCAAGGACGAGCAGGAATTAAGCTTGGGAATGCTTGATATGTATCCAACTTATCAATAATTTTTTATTGTTCCATGCTATTATATTACCTGTTTTGGATGTTTATGGGCTTTACTTTATACTTTTATATCATTTTTGGGACTAACCTACTAACCGGAGGCCCAGCCCGTATTGCTGTTTTTTTTTACCTATTTTAGTATTTCGAAGAAAAGGAATATCAAAAGGAGTCCAAACAGAATGAAACCTTTGGTAGCCATCTTTTTGGAACAAACGCAATCCAGAGGACTTGGAGTGCAAGTCAAGAAGCTACCGAGGCAGCCACGAGGGTGGAGGGGGCGTCCCCCCTACTGGGCGCGCCCCCTGTCTTGTGGGGCCCTCGGGCGTCCAACGACGTACTTCTTCCTCCTATATATACCTACGTACCCCCATCAAGAGCAACCACAAAAAACTATTTCCACCACCGTAACCTTCTGTATCCGCGAGATCCCATCTTGGAGCCTTCGTCGGCGCTCCGCCGGAGGGGGAATTGACCATGGAGGGCTTCTACATCAACACCATAGGCCTTCCGATGAGTTGTGAGTAGTTTACCACAGACCTTCGGGTCCATAGTTATTAGGTAGATGGCTTCATCTCTCTCTTTGGATCTCAATACCATGTTCTCCTTGATCTTCTTGGAGATCTATTCGATGTAACTCTTTTTTCGGTGTGTTTGTTGAGATCCGATGAATTGTGGGTTTATGATCAAGTTTATCTCTTTACCAGAACAAGTCAGGATGAGACTCCGGACGAAAAAAAGAAGAGGCGAAAAAAATGAGAGAAGGCCCAAATAAAAAAAATGAGAGAAAAGAGAGAAGGGGCAATGGTACTATCCTTTTACCACACTTATGCTTCAAAATAGCACCATGATCTTCATGATAGAGAGTCTCCTATATTTTCACTTTCATATACTAGTGGGAATTTTCATTATATAACTTGGCTTGTATATTTCAATGATGGGCTTCCTCAAATTGTCCTAGGTCTTTGCGAGCATGCAAGTTGGATGCACACCCACTTTGTTTTTTTTTTGAGCTTTCATAAACTTATAGCTCTATTGCATCCGTTGCATGGCAATCCCTACTCACTCACATTGATATCCATTGATTGGTATCTCCATAGCCCATTGATACGCCTAGTTGATGTGAGACTATCTCCTTCACTACAAGAAATATTTCAACTTGCGACCATCATTGTTGGTCATTGAAAGGTCATTGTTTTTCATTTGCGACCTTTTTGTGACCAAAAACAGAAGGTCAAAAGCTGGCAGTCGTAAACTGAAATTAGTGACCTTCTTTGTGATATGTAAAAGGTCGTTGGTTCCACGACCAAATTTTTGGTCACTAGTAGCCTCCCCAGGCCACATAGGCATCCAACGTGGCAAGCTGATGTGGCACAAGAATCAGCCCGGTCCAATTAGATTTTCTACATGGGCCTAGCCCAACAATTTGGCCTTTTTAATGTATTTTTTTCCTGTGCTTTTATTAGCTACATGGGTCTGGCCCAACAATTCAGCCTTATTGATTTCTTTGCGTGGCCCTTTTAACAACAGATTTTCTTTTTGATCATGTATTTTTTTGGACCATTTCATTGTTGGGCCTCTCATGTTTTTCCCTCAAAAATAATTGTCCAATATAACTTGGGCCTAGCCCAGTTCCGAAAAAAATGATCCAATCCAAAAAAATTGTTATGCCATTGACATTACAACTCATCACACCACAAGCTATCTTGGGCCTAGCCTATTTCTGATACATTTTCAAAGCAACGTGCAATGTTATTATATTACAACCACTCATTCCATCAATACATATCTTTACATCCCAGGAACAGTAAGTGCGAAACAAAACTATTCTATGACAAAGAATATTAAAATGGAAATTTAGATGATAAGACATAACAAAAGTTCCTATTATTATCCTCCTCCAACATTTGAAAACCTCATTCACCTGCAGTAGATCAGTCATGAGTGAGAAACTATATAGCAGAAAAACATGTTCAAACAATGCAAAAATAACAGTCATTACACATGGTATTCGGGTACAGATTCATTAGTCATTACACATGGTATTCGGGTACAGATTCATTAGTCATTCCACATAGTATGGCAGGTACAGATTCATCAGCCATTAGAGTAGATAATAACATCACTAGCAACAATTAATACGGTTTTGATCAAGTCTCAAGCATAATACAGTACAGATTAGTCCAGTTTATACTCCTCTTTTAGAGGTACAGATTATAGCTAATGGGAGCTGATGTCCATGAGTATTTGCAAATGATACAACATCATGGAGTAGGATAACATGTTTAGCAGTATAGGTTATATAGTAAGCAAGCAAGCAATTTGGCAAGCTATGTTGCTAGATAATTGTTGTGTCACTAACCATCACCATGTAAGAATGCTTTGTTGTACTAATACATGCACATCAAGTGAGAGTGGTGTTCTGTTCTTACCACAGCGGCACAAGTGAGACGATTCCCGATTTGCCCTGCTTCTCCACAAGACCCGGCCAGGAGCACGCATCGTCGAAGGAACCAGCAGCGTTGCTTGCTCCTTTGGCTTAGCTCCTTGCTGCGGAGGATGGCCGAGACATGGATGCGGAGCTCCCTGGGGGCTGGGCGTCACCTGCTCCCTCTCATTGCAAGTTGTAATCAGGTGCAGGCTCCCTGGTCGATTCATGAAAAGGAAGTTCTCAAGCTTGACAATCTCGTTGTTCGACAAGTCAATCGTGTCAAAGTGGTCTTGTTATCAAAAAAGGAACAAAGACTGTTATAAACATAGCTAGAGAAGGACCCGGAGCAACTACAAACAATTCAAAATGAGATTAAAAGAACCCTATGATTTCAATTTCAAATCAAGCTAAACAGTTTAAATATTAAGCCATCGGTAATACAAAAATCGCCAAGAGGTGTGTCATTGATGGTAGAGTCAGTACAAGAAAGTAGGTTGGTAACACAAAAACAAGCCACACATAAAACTGTTATGCCCTGGACAACTACATAGAAGAAAGCAAAAGTAACCAGAACAATAGAGGTGTGGTGATCAAGTGTATAAACACTCCTAGCAGCTAATTATATAAGGGCACTGCTCATAATGAATAGAAAAGTATTTTTATGGGGAGGAAAGGCTCCCAGCTTCACCACCCCCAGGATAGGCATTCAAACGAGAATTTATTAGTGAAGAAAAAAAAGAGCGGCTCCCCTATTTTTTGCTGGAACTGCAGTAGCCTAGCTTAGCTTCAATCAAGAATAATGACTTTGTAAGACATGTATGTCTGCCATAACCAAGCAAGATTCAGTAGCTACTTAAACTAAATCCCAATTCATGAATTCTTTCATACAGTAATGGTGACTAGTTGAAGGTTGTTGAGTAGTAGTAATATGCATCTACATCTACATAAGTTAGGCCTGGATAATTCCCTTGAAGAAGTTGTATTGACACTCACACATAGATATCTCAAGGCAAATTCTAACTGTATTTGTGGGTTTCAGCTAAAAAGGGCAACAACAACAATGAGAATCAGCATCACTGAAATACTAATAATCATGCTTGCTGCCTTTCCTGATGATCAGTCGGAGGTTGCTTCTCACCACACAAGTACCTGCCGCCATGGCACCTGCCCTGTACCGTGGTCACTTGGAGTTGCCGAACAGCCAAAGCACCTCGTGCTCCCGCTCGTCCCAGAAACTGCAAGATGACTGAAAATAGTCAAATATTAAGATTCTTAATCATTATGATATATAGAACAAATATGTGATGCAAATTTTATAAAAAGGTAAGAAATGCTACGTGAACACCGCTAGCGAGGGCTACTCCTACTCCTACTCCACCGTTCACCCATAAACAGGGGGTACTTTGGAAACACTGTATTGTTCCTGCTAATATGTTGAGTCGAGTTTCTGAAACTGAATCTTGTTTTGTTCATTTGATAAGGAACGAAGTCAAGCCATGTATGATGCCAATGCCTATCTATTTGCATGAACAAGTTAGCTTCCTCTAAAAATAAATAAGTGAACAGCTTCCTATCTAGTATAACAGGAGTAGTACAGATTACAGAAGAAGTAAACCAAGTCGCCGATCGAATGACCAACGACCAAATAGGATGGAAAGCATGTACTATGCATACATTTATTTCTGAATCCTAACTTTAGCAATTTAGCCATCATATGTGAGAATTCAATTTTATCAATCTCTGAACTCTAGTCTAATCTGATTCCTCAAAACGGATATGAATCGGCACAAGAAAATCAAGGACCCCTGCCCTCCCACTTTCCTAGAACAAATTCGTGTCAAGATTCATTGCACTATCTTTCTTGCATCGTAACCAAATTCAATCGGTTCTTGCGGTCAACGAAATGTCTGAATCGGTGGGCTCTATATGCCCGCACATGACCTATCGATCGAAAGAACAAGGAGTGAAAGAAAGAGGCATGGCAGTTACGTGCGCAACGGCACCGTGGTGGAGGGCTACGACGGGGCTGAACTCCATGCGGATGCCGAGGTCGGCGACTGCAGCCCCAGCGGCGGATGGCGAGCACCAGCCCTGCTTCACCTGCAGCACCTCGAAGTGGTCGTCCAGGAAGGCCACCGCCCCGCGGAGACCGTGAACGCAGCCGCAGCCACACCGGCCTCTCGCGCCACGCACCGCGCCCACGGCAGGTGCAAGTCGTACACGAGCACCTAGACGGGCTCGTCATCGGCGGGGAGGACCCGACGGCCTCCATCAGGCGCAAGTACTCGGCGGTGTTGGCGTAGGAGGCGATGTCACCGACGTCGAAGTTGTCGGAGATGGCGGCCACAGGGAACGGGCACTGAGTGGGGGTGGGGGTGGTGGAGAGGATGGGCACTGAGTGGGTGTGGGACGAGGGTGAGCCGGAGGCCATGGAAGGCAAGGCGGCGGCCGAGGGTGCAGGGTGGGACACGGGAGACGGGAGGAGGAGACGTGGTGATCTCGTCTACGGTGAGGATCGTCGATGGTGGGGGTGGGGGCGGCGGATCGAGATCTGAGGGAGGGAGAGGGCGGGTTGTGTTAGGGCAACTGGGACGAGAGGAGCAGTGGGGGCGGGTCGATGGTGAAGGTTGTTTAGGGCCAGCCAATCAGAGGCGAGGCCACGGATCCCCCCCCCCCCCCCGATCAAATCCTGGTCATCTATTCCTCCTACATCCAATGCTCCAAAACCCTCCCTCATCCCACACACCCCTCTCTCTCTCTTTCTCCTCTTCTTTTCTTTAATTGGTTTATTTTTCTTTTTTAAAGAACCTTCGCATTATTTGCTTCAACATTGGACTGTACCAATTTTCAATATTATTAGAAACATAGTATATAATATTAGAAACATAGTCTATGTTTAATTAACCAACTGGTTGCATGTTAAAGCTTTTCATACACCTTAGTCAAATTGACATATGTCTACAAAATCAATAGGAATCGGGTCAAATTTGAACTATAGTACTTCATAGTTAGCTCGTTATTTTTTTCTAAAATTAGTTTTTAGATGCACAATTTCAAACAATGTTGTCTAAGGGAGTTTTCATTTTCTTTGCACGGAAAATTCATTTTCCATTTTTTGAGTGCCCGAAATGAGTTTTTTTTGTGACCTACCTTATATTTGTTGCAAAATTGGACCAAATCAATTTTCTAAAATACTAGGCAATATTTAATGCACAATTGACAAAATGGTTGGGTGTCAAAAGCCTTGATCCACCTCTGATGAAAAAGACAAATTCCTGCCGATTCAGCTGGAAACGGGTCAAATTTGAACTGCAGCTGCCTCATAGTTTGCTCTGTATTTTTTCCAAAAATCATTTCTAGGTACATAAGTATCTATTTAATCAGAGAAACATCAAAAAATCCAAGATTCAACCACTAGCTAGGAACGGTCATGCCCGCCGTTTTGACCGCATTTTGAAACGGGCATAAACAAATAAAAAAATCAAAAAATTGGAAAACCTTCGCATTGTATCACTATATGTAACCAAGTTTCCAGGAAAAATAATAAACTTGTAATACGGCAATTATTTTAAAAAATGTTCTCAGGAATGAGCTATCATGGGTGAAGTTTCATGGCTTTCAAGCTAACTGATCAATCTTATGGCCAAATTCATGGCATAGTTTGTTCAAATGATCTCATATTGTGCACAAGGGTGCATCTTGGAATTCCAAACAATGTTGCGTGAGGGAGTTTACATTTTCTTTGCACGGAAAATTCATTTTCCATTTTTTGAGTGCCTGAAATGAGTTTTTTTTTGTGAAGGACCTACCATATATTTGTTGCAAAATTGGACCAAATAAATTTTCTAAAATACTAGGGCATATTTAATGCACAATTTACAAAATGGTTGGGTGTCAAAAGGCTTGATCCACCTCTGGTGAAAAAGACAAATTCCTGCCGATTCAGCTAGAAACGGGTCAAATTTGAACTACAACTACCTCATAGTTTGCTCTATATTTTTTCCAAAAATCATTTCTAGGTACATAAGTATCTATTTAATCAGAGAAACATCAAAAAAAATTCCAAGATTCAACCACTAGCTAGGAACGGTCATGCCCGTCGTTTTGACCGCATTTTGAAACGAGCATAAAAAATAAAAAAAATAAAAAAATTGGAAAATCTTCGCATTGTGTCATTATATGTGACCAAGTTTCTAGGAAAAATAATAAACTTGTAATACGATAATTATTTTAAAAAAGTGTTCTCAGAAATGAGCTATCATGCGTGAAGATTCATGGCTTTCAAGCCAAATGATCAATCTTATGGCCACATTCATGGCATAGTTTGTTCAAATAATCTCATATTGTGCACAAGGGTGCATCTTGGAATTCCAAACAATGTTGCCTAAGGGAGTTTTCATATTCTTTGCATGAAAAATTAATTTTCCATTTTTTGAGTGCCTGGAATGTGTTTTTTGTGAAGGACCTACCATATATTTGTTGCAAAATTGGACCTAATCAATTTTATAAAATACTAGGCCATATTTAATGCACAATTAACAAAATGGTTGGGTGTCAAAAGTTTTGATCGACCTCTGGTGAAAAAGACAAATTCCCACCGATTTAGTAGGAAGCGGGTCAAATTTGAACTGCAGCTGGCTCATAGTTTGATCTTTATTTTTTCCAAAAATCATTTCTAGGTACATAAGTATCTATTTAATCAGAGAAAAATCAAAAAAAATCAAGATTCAACCACTAGCTAGGAACGGTCAAGACCGCCATTTTGACCGCATTTTGAAACAGGCATAAAAAATTCAAAACAAATCAAAAAATTGGAAAACCTTCGCATTGTGTCATGATATGTGACCAAGTTTCCAGGAAAAATAATAAACTTGCAATACGGAAATTATTTTTAAAAAGTGTTCTAAAAAATGTGCTATCATGCATGAAGATTCATGGCTTTCAAGCCAAATGATCAATCTTATCGCCACATTCATGGCATAGTTTGTTCAAATGATCTCATATTGTTCACAAGGGTGCATATTGGAATTCCAAACAATGTTGCCTAAGGGAGTTTTCATTTTCTTTGCACGGAAAATTCATTTTCCATTTTCCGAGTGCCTTAAATGAGTTTTTTTTTGTGAAGGACCTACCATATATTTGTTGCAAAATTGGACCAAATCAATTTTCTAAAATACTAGGCCATATTTAATGCACAATTTACAAAATGGTTGGTTGTCCAAAGTTTTGATCCACCTCTGGTGAAAAAGACAAATTCCCGCTGATTTAGTAGGAAGCGGGTCAAATTTGAACTGCAGCTGCCTCATAGTTTGCTATTTATTTTGTTTCAAAAATCATTTCTAGTTACATAAGTACCTATTTAATCATAAATACATGGTTTTGTGGCGATACATCGAGGTTTGGACAGTGGCCGAGGGCCCCAACTCTAGAGCGCATAAACTCGCACGCCCGCCGCGTGGTCATCGCGTGATTGTGGCGTTGCCATGTGTTCTGGGCAGCCTAGTCATGTCTAGTGGGTTGGTCACTCCCCAGGTAGGTGCTAGGAAGAAAATCACAACATAAGATTCTCACGAGGAGACCAATCGATGCTCAAACATGAATAAACAGCCAAGTGTTTGATTAGCGGTACGGGAAATGCACATGGCTAATGGGCATGAGTTTTGGCTGAGGATGATCAGTTACTAAGAAGACCGTCTTCACAAATTTTCAGCTCAAAAGGAGGAGCCTAGGTGGTACTTGCTTTGCAAAGTACCACACTGGACATAAATACGAATGTTGAAGCCGGGCTCAAAATAATGAATGTATTGAGCTGGCATTTGGTGGAGGATGGTTATTTGGGCATAGGAAAGCACTGTAGAAAATGGATACCATTTGGACATGCCAAAGAGGTACTTCCTTCACAAAGTGTTTTTCTGAACAGAATAGGAAAATGAATATTTTTGAATTATTTTTGAACTAGGCAAGGAAGGTTCTTTACATATTTGACGAAGATATGACCCAAAGAATTTATGAGATTTTTTGGGGAATTTTGGGAATGACAGAAATATAGGTTGCTTCACAACCTAGGGCAAAAACTGCCACATGGACATGACACATAGGCAAAACTGATGAGGTGCCGCCTAGTCATAGCAACCCACCACAATTTACAAGGTTATGACCATCTATATTGGTCATGATCAGCTAGAAATAAGGCAGCGGACCAGTACTATCTGCTTTATGACCATTTCGTGTAAGGAAATTACGACCTTTCTGACCAAAATGGTCGTTATAGTTTAGGGTTTGGAGCTCCTCGGACAGCTTTTGACCAATTGGTCTGAAATGGTCATAGATCTATGACCAATTCTTCTGTGGTCACTGATAGAAGGTCACTAGTTGACATATTTCTTGTAGTGCTTCTTTCTGTCTTCTCCACAACCACCTTCTATTCCACCTATATTGCTATGTCCATGGCTCAAACTCATGTATTGCGTGAAAGTTGAAAAAAATTGAGAACATCAAAAGTATGAAACAATTGCTTGGCTTGTCATCGGAGTTGTGCATGATTTGAATATTTTGTATGATGAAGATGGGGCATAGACAGACTATATGATTTTGTATGGATAAGCTTTCTTTGGCCATGTTATTTTGACAAGACATAATTGCCTTGTTAGTATGCTTGAAGTATTATTGTTTTTATGTCAATATTAAACTTTTGTTTTGAATTATAAGGATCTGAACATTTATGCCACAATAAAGAAATTACATGGATAAATATGTTAGGTAGCATTCCACAATAAAAATATTGTTTTTATCATTTACCTACTTGAGGACGAGCAGGAATTAAGCTTGAGGATGCTTGATACGTCTCTGTTATATATATAATATTTGATTGTTTCATGCCAATATTCTACAACTTTCATGTACTTTTGGCAATATTTTTATATTATTTTTTGGACTAACATATTAATCGAGTGTCCAGTGTCAGTTCCTATTTTTTGCATATATATTTTTCCGCAGAAAGTCCATATCAAACAAACTCCAAACGCGATAAAATTTTAAGAGGATTTTTTTTGAAATATATTTGATTTTTTGGAGGTGGAATCAACGCAAATGGAGTCCACGACCTTCACAAGGCCTTAGGGCGCCACCACCACCCCCTGGCCGCGCGGGGTTGCCTTATGGGCACCTCGTATGGCGGTTTGGGTCCTTCTTCAACCGCAAGAAAGCTTATATTGAGAAAAAAAATCATGCTTAAATTTCAGCCCAATCGGAGTTACGGATTTTCGGATATGTAAGAAAGGGTTAATGCAACTTTCATGGTTGGAGAAATGCAATTGTAAACATCGAAGTTGAAAATATGCCATTACAACTTTATTATACCTCTACCTATCTATATCTATATCTATCTATATCTATCTATACCTATATTAATTAGTGACTCGCTAGAAATTACCACGTTAATTAGAAATTACCGGCCGTTCGTCTGGTGGGACCGAATTATTACAGTCTAGATCAACTCATATAATAATAAAAACTCTGGTCTTAACAATCTGCCTAAAAAGAATTTGGAAAAAAAATCCAAACATCAATCTCTGTCTCTTCCCGTACATGGACTCTATCTTCCCCATAGAAACCAAAAGGAAACTGAAAAAAAAAACACGTCAATTTCTATCTTTTGCCGTGGACTCTCCCTTTGCCCGTTGACTCTCCCTTACCCCATGGAAACCAAATCTACTAGGTCTCTTCCTCTACCCTATAATTGACATGGATCCGATGTGGAAAATTTGCTGGCCTTTCCTGATTGCCAATATGTTCCGTAGCTTCGCCCCTTCATCTTCCTCACGCATTCCCCCTTGATCTCCATTACGAATTACAGATCCATCCACGTCTCTTTCCGGGTTGATGGTCCCTTGACCAAGAAGTGGCTAGATTCTTTTTTCGGTTGAATATACTTTGATGATTGCATCAGTGGGGATTCAGACGTCACAATCTACATAGCAAGGCAAGATTTAATTCGTGTTATTTCCTCATATGCTAAGATCAATTCCATCAAAGGTGATTCATGAGGTGCGATCAAGCATGGAGCACCGGCGTTCTTCCTATTCCCATGGAGGAGGAGCACCGGTGCTATTGCAGCGGACAACGCCGTTTTCCTATCTTTCTTCCAAAGGGAGACGTACTGCCTGTGTTCTTATTTCTCTCCAACATCTGCTAGGTATCTGATTAATTTTGAGATTATTACTCAACTGGTTTGTCTACAACAACAAAATCCTAATTCTTTTATTCTCATCGCTGTGGATTTCATTAATCAGTGTTCGTTGAATCTTATTCAATTTGAATAGCCTGACGTTGTACTGTTTTTTTTCTATATAAGAGTTAATGTTTTCTTGCATCTCCGTAGGATTTGACCTCATGGAGGTTGATTTTATGCACTAGTGTTCAATTCCACGAGGTTGCACTGACTAGTAGTGATGAATTGTTTGAGTGAGAGACTGTGAGAAGTAACACGATGTGTTGATCAAGTGTGAGAGATGGCATTTATATGGTACGTATTGCTACATACGTCTGTACTATTAAAATGTGGGGGCTGCGTGTTTTGTTAGACAAATAAGAAAAACAGTTCAGACGATGTTTTAGTTTGTATTTGCTTCAAGATTTCAAAGGTTTTTTTTTGGGAACTCACATTCTTTCCGTGTGTCACAAAAAATAAATAGACCATTCGCTAAGGAAGAACATGACAGTACAAGGGATATAACTCGACCGATTGCACAACCAGATGTTTTCTTCATTGAGCAACCTAGAGCAGATAAGGCCTTGATTGGAGAATATTCTTTGCATTCATTCCAGATAAGCCAAGTAGTGTACTGTGCTATTACAGACCAGAAGCCAAAATGGCTCCACCAGGATGGTACCTATGAAGAATGAAATCCTGGGGGTCAGACTGGAGTGCTCGAGGCAGCTCAGGTGCCACAGTTCCCTTGCAAAAGGGCGCATGCAGACAACGTGCACTGCTGATTCGAGCATTTGCTTGCACTGCACACAGAGATCGTCATGGAGCCTTTTGAAACTGGATATTTTTATGAGCAGTTCATCTTCTGTTTCAAGTCAATTCTTGAGTAGCATTCATTCCATTGCGTATACTTTTACTTATTGTGGAAGTACAATGGGAAATTTCAAATGCAGACTAAGGAAACAAGATGCTGATGGAATATCGTGTACTATTGCCGAGGCAATTAATCATTTTGGCACTACTTCTTTACTTTGATTGGTTTTAGGTATGTCCTCTACACTCATAGGCAATTGGCAGTATGGTTGCCCTAAAAACATGTATGTCTTTCCCACATCTTAATTATAAGCTTTGAGAAAATATGAATTTCGTAATTAATATTAGGGCACCTAACTTATGGGATGAGAAAAAGTTTAGGTAGGAGATAAAGGAGCTAGAGAATGTGGGCCAACTTAGCATTTAGTTGTATAGTCAAAAATAAATTTAGCGTCAGCTATAGATCTGTTTCTAGGCCTGTAAAGTTACTCCCTTTTCAGGGACCCAAAAATAAGGTGCTATGTTTAGCTACTTTAGTATCAGACGCTACATGATCTAGATTTTTTTTCTGATGCCTCTACACAAAATCAGTGCGTAGTACCACATTTTTCTTCTTATTATTATTCAAGTTTTTCTCTATTTTATTTATCTATAGGTATATTTGCGACAAAATTATTCGGAGGGTTCAACACTTATATAAGTAAAAAAAACTGTAATCCACCACACAATAGCTAACTGAAGTTCACGTATACAAATGGAGGTTGTTCGTGTATTTCACGTGAAATGTAATTAGTGAATGTTTTTTCAAGGATTATATACTTTTTAGCTTCATATACGAGTATAGTTTCATGGATAAAGTTATGTAACAATAGACTGAAAATGTGTATCATTTAATTTATCTATTATGGTATGACCAATATTTTGACACCTTTCCGTATTTTAGTTCAAATATATAGAGTTATACAATATGGATTGAAATGTAATGATATGTATGCTCGGTGCATATATGTGTGTTTTACTTCCATGCTGCAGGTTGTTTATTCTGTTTGTGCATTCGGTAACACCTTCACAACCTATACAAACAAATTAGCCTTCTGTGCTTTTAGCACTAGAAAATCACAAACATATTTTTCTTGATTGTGTCAACTAAAAGCCTGTATGTTGGGTTATTTCGTCATATATGTTGGGTTATTTCATCATAGATTTTGCTATGTTGTCCTGCAATTAGGTTTTGCAAGCGCTTTTGCTTACTTTAATTTCGAAAACCAAAACAAGGAGGCATAAAAGTGTGATCCATGACTAGATATAGTCTGCAACGTTGTTTTGTAACTTAAATGGTTTGTGTGGTTGCGTCTGCTCCCGTATAGCTTCTGTTTTGGCGCTTCTGTTTTTTTCTCCGTGAGTGCTTCAAGAGCAGCGGCGATAGGCTCCCTCCGCGTCGTCTCCCGCGAGGCGGCCGGAGGCCAACCCCATCCCTCGCCGCCGCTCCCTCCTCCCCCCACCTCCTCCCTCGCCGCCGCCCAGGAACGCGGCCGGGCGAAGCCCTGCTGCTGCCGGCGGCGGCGGGGCCCCTTTGTCTCCCCGCTCGGGCATTGCTGGCGCGGGTCGGCGCCCCGTGCCGGGTCGTGGAGCTGCGGCCGGGCTCCATGGCGGCGTGGCGGGCTGGGGCGGCTCCCTGACGTCTCTTCCTCCCCCTGCGGAGGGCGTCTAGGCGGGTGGCGCGCCTGTGCCCGAGACGGCGGCGGCTCCTGCGCGGCCAGATCTGGCTGCGGGCAGCGCGGGCTGCCGGTGGCCTCCTCTGCCGTGGCCGCGGCAGGTGGTGGTGGCACCGCGGCAGATGATGGTGGTGGTGCGGGCTGGAGGTCGGAGTCGGTGGCTGCGGCGGCTTTTCCGGATCTGGCCTCTCGGCGGCGCGGGCCGCGACGGCTAGGGTTGCGGGCGGCGGCCCTGACCGAGGCCCCCTCGGCTGGTCGGGGTGGCGGCGCAGTGGCGGTGGCTCCGGTGGTGCGTGCCCGGCGGCTCCGGCGCTTGGAGCTCGCCGGGCGACGCGGATGGGCAGCGGCTGGGCGTGGCTGCTGCTCCGGCCGTGAGCGGCGGCATGGGCAGGTCTCGGTGGCCTTCCGGTGTCTTGGCGGCTTCACGGTGGCTCGATGCATCTGTCCGTGGCAACGGTCGGCTTCTCCGGCGTCGGTTTGTCTGCGTTCGGGCCGTCTCGACCTTCACCCCATATCCTCGTTGCCCGGACGCTACTCCCATCAAAGGGCTGGTCCACTCCCAGCTGCGGTCCACCGCTCGTCTCGCACCCGATGCCGCAGGACAGAGCTCGTCTCGCGTACGATGCAGCAAGATCGAGCTCGTCTTGCGCACGATGCAGCAGGACTGACCTCGTCCCCCTCTCGTTGTTGCAGGACCGAGCTCATCTCGCGCTTGGGGCAGCAGGATGGGTCGATGGATGCCAGTTCTGACCGACCTATTGGGTCTCGACGCTGGGGGTCGCCCAGGGGCGTGAAAGGTGGGACCTTTCCGCTCGTCTCTTTCGTTGGGTGCGGCGGGTCACGGGTAAGGTGGTGTCGAGGTCTTGGATGCTGGGGCGGCGGCCCTGGTGGTGGTGGTTGCGCGGTGCTCTTGGACAAAGCCCGTGCCTTGGTGCTGCCCGGTCATCATGGTCATGTGGGCGGCGTGGTTGCCGGGGTGTGGCGTTCGGTGGCGGTGAATGTTGGCCGAGGTGAAAACCTGCTCTATTTTCGGACGGACCAGCGGCGGCGAAGATCGTTCCCTTCTTGAAGGTGTCGTCGCGGCTCTCATTGCCCGTCATGCGGCTCCGGGGGAAACTCTGATCCTTGGATCGGGCGGTGGCGGCGCTCCGGCGTCGTATCCTTCCTGAAGGCGCCGCCTTGAAGCGCATGGTTCGTCATATGTAGCTTCATATCTTCGGGGCGGTAGTGCTACGAGTGGTGTTGCTGCGCTCAGCGCCTATGTATCCTGTCTTGGGTGTGTGCGTGTGTTGCGGTGGCGTGACGTGTGGTTGTACTAGATGCTTGTGGTGTGGTGCTTTATATATAAAGCGGGGCGAAAGCTTTTTTCGGTATAGTTTGTGTTTTGGTATTGGAATATTCTCAGTTTATTTGTTCTCAGTGTCCATATGAGTATAACCATGGACATGTTACTTACTCATCTTTTCCGGTCATCAATTTTAATGAAATGCCTACTTTAGATCATCAACCCAAGTTGGTAGTAGTTCTGAACACTGGTGCAAATGTCAATGACGATGTAGTGTCGGAACTATTGTGAAAAGGCAAGTCAACAACTGCATTAGGCTTAGAATACGATTAGAAATAAGATAGCACATGCATATAAAGTGAAACAACTCCTGTACATTAATTTAGTGATTTCCCTGTATTAGAAAAGTTTGTTAGTACATTGCCAAAAACCAGGCGCCTCCTCGGCCGTGGGAGCCTCCTAGCCAGACGCCTCTGTTTGACCTCTGCAAAGAAACACCAGTTGAGGGAGGTCGCGCTCGGAGGCCATGGCATCCATGGCGGGGCTCGCTGGAGCGGGCTGTAGCGCGGAACCTTTGCAGGAGGTGATGGCGGCTCATGGCGCCCGCAATTTTCAGTACATGGATGTAGGGTCATCTCAATAACCAAGATATTCATCAAATTTGTTGGATTACAAAAGTAATAATACAATAACTTTCTTATTTTTCCAATTTAATTTGTCGAATTGCTACATATTCTCATGTGACAGAAATGTTATGAAGAGAAATCTACTCATTTTTCTTATTGAATACTGCTAGCCCGTGCAGTTGCACAGGTTGACGACTAGTTTTCTCTAATATTGGTCCAAATACTGCCCTTATATGCCCTGTATTTGTTCAGGTAGCATTATATGGCTGGAGGCGGGGGCGGATGCACTTACACTGTCACCCCGCGACCGCCTGCCGCGTCTGCTCTGTGCAGGTGTTGGTCGCCGCGCGTGTCTTCATGCAGCCGCGCTGCCTTGCGGCTTCACCTGCGACCTCGTCGGACGAGCGCAACGACGCCGCTCCGTGCCGCCACATGTTGCATCCGCCATGCCGAGCCCCCTCCACCGTTCCCCGCTACTGCTCAACGGCCACGCCACCAGTTCGATGCCTTTGCCGCCCTGCTGCAGGACACCCACAAATACACAAGCAAACATATGCACGATTGTCAAGTTTCAAGGTTGTACGGGATCCAGATTTCTTCTCAAAAAGCATTAAAAAGCTTACATATGGTATTTACATGAGTATTGACTTCCTAGATTAAGATAGCATTCCACACAGGTTAACTAAGGCAAAATTATTAGCCAAGCTCAACGCCCGTGCAAGGTTATAGTCGAAAATGGTAATCCACCTAAGCTTATAAGTTTGGAACACCAGATCCATTCATTAGATAAAAATTAGTATGACTTGGCGCTCTCCAACAAATGAAGATAGGCAAGACTCAATTCGTGGAGAAGAAGCAAGCAAACGGCTTCAATGCATTTCTAATTGCCGCCTTCCTACTTGGTTTTTCCTCCTCTTCTTCCTCGGCCAAAGCATCCCTCACCGTGCTCGTGGAAGAAACCTGATCGTTCTGCCCTTTTTCATTTGCATTTCCTATACCTTTAGTCCCATTTGCACTAGTTTTCCGAGTCTGCTCATCTTTGCTCACACTTTCTTCTTAGGAACATCCGTTTGATTTGATTGTTATCCTTAATTTGACGTACCCATGCTTCTTGTTGCACTCTTTTGCTTCACACCAGCATCTCCAGGCTGCTTATCTAAAGTAAGATCTTGTTTCTTAGACAAATCCAACTCATTTGCACTTCCTGTACCTTTAGTCCCATTTGCACTAGTTTTCTGAGTCTGCTCATCTTTGTTCAAACTTCCATCCGGCGGTGGCAGGTTAGGAACATCACTTTGATTGTTTTCCTCAGTTTTACCCATGCTCCGTGTTGCACCCTTTTTTTGCTTTGCACCAGTATTTCCAGTTGGATCTTGTCGTTTCTTAGACAGATCCAACTCACTGCTTTCCTCGCATCGGAGGGGGGGGGGGGGGTATTCTGCCAGTTTCCACCTGCACTTCCTACGGTTGCATTTGCGCTTGTTTGCTCTACTTTCACTCTCTTTGCATCAGGTTCTTTCGTGTGATGGGATCCGGTTGCATTGCCTTTAACATTACTCCTCCGAATTCGGTTTGTTGGGATAGAGTCCGAAACAGCTAGACACATTCACGTAGGAGTATGTGCTTTGTTGTGGGCAATTTGGAACTGTAGAAATGATTTGGCTTTTAACAGAACAACAAATATTCATTTTTTGCAGGTTTTATTCCGAGCTACTGCGTTGATCCGTATGTGATCGTTACTCACTCCGACGGAGACCCCGGATCCGCCTCCCCGGCATCTTCCCCGTCCACTCTGGCCATCCTCCGGCGATCTCCGGCCAGATCCGCCACCGCATCGTTTTCTGCACAGATCCGAAGGTTGACACCGAAATTCCCAAGTCCCTAATATTTTGCATAATCATGTCATGTTCATCGCATCATAACTTGCTGCATACTGCTCCATTTTGTGTGTGTAATATGTCAAATTGTTCGCCTCGACGAGTACTTCATTTCATTCCATTGAATCATGTTCATTTGACCTCATCTTGATGCCTGAATCATCATTGCAAGAGTGCTATGTGATGTTAATCTGCTGAAACTGTTATAACATGCACTTTTGTCATTTTTGCCATGTTGGATGTGTGCATCCTATGAGGTTGATGTCTACATGTGTTTTGAACTATGCCATGCCATCTTTCCAGGGGTGCATGCCATGTATTTTTGTGACCAATGTGGTGACTAGCACAAACATTTAAACTAGGCCTCGTGATGTTGCTGATTTCAGTCCCTCTTCTGCTGTTATTTTTATGCCATGTAAACGTGATGCTACAGAGAGATCCATACTTATTTTGAGATATTTCAGTAAAGATGTTTTGTACACATGGTTATGAGCTATCCATCCATGCCCGTGGTTGCATTTATAGCTTGCTGTAAATTGTTCATATCTTGCTCCAAAGTTGCTAAATGATGTCGCTGCCAGCCTGTTAACATGAAGTTCAATGTTGCCATGATTGTTGTTAGTGATTCATGCACCTTATGAGCTTGTTCTTGCCATGTGTAGCTTCATAAACATGTATTCTTACTGTTGGTTGCCTTGTCATGCCATGTATTGCTCTGTGGTGAGTGGTTCAAGCTCACCAACATGCCTACTTATTGTTGTTCCTGCCATGTATGAATCTGTCATATAACTTGCCATGTTTATATGGGTGCCATCATATTTTTTGTGCCTTTTTGGCTCATGGTCAGTAAGGGACTGTTGTTCTATGCAATTAGTATATGCATACCATGTCTTTGTTTGCCATGTTAAGTTCCTGTAACATGTTGTTTGATAACTCTAAACATTGCAACCTGATGTTATTTCTGCTAAAGTCTGAAACTGTTATTATTTGCAATCTTGTCATGTGTGTTTGAGCATGTTCTAGTGATTTCTGGAGATAGCTCAGTGTTCATGTTTTGTTATGCTTTACCTGTACATCATGTTCACGCCTTTTGTTTTCATATTGTGATGCTGTACCATGTTGTTTTGATGCTTGCAATATGCCTAGTTGCTGTTTTGGACAGATTGTTGTTATAACTTGTAGTGTATGTGTGAACCGTTGCTCCGTTTTGAGTGTGCTCTATATGAAATTTGCTTGTTTTTGCATGTTGTTTCATATTATCATGTTGCATCCATGTTTTGAGGTGTTTGCTTGATGTTTGGGTGCATTTTGCATCAATGTTATGTTTAACTTGTTTTGCTCATATCTTCTAGGTCGTAGTTCCGAATTAAATGAACTTTATATGTAACTTGACTAGAATCTCGTGTAGATCATCATGGTGCATTTTAACTTGCTGTTTAACAACTTGAACATAAGGTTTATTCAGATCTGGACCAATTTCGAAATTTGCTTATGAGGACTTACCGGAATTGTTATATGTTGTTTCCGGCCTCATTTAAACTTTGCTTTGATGTGTTGCTCTTGTTTGCATCGTCTCTTGCCATGAGTAGCTTCATGTAGCTTTGTCATGCATCATGTTTGTTGTGCATCATGTCTTGTCTATGTGTGGTGTGTTTACTATGTTGTGTGCTTCTTCTCGATAGTTCCCGTTTTGTTGCGATCATGAGGATTCGTTCGTCTACGCTTGGTTCGTCTTCGTGGATTCATCTTCTTCATGGACTCGTTCTTCTTCCTTGCGGGATTTCAGGAAAGATGACCGCTACCCTGGATCTCACTAATATCATTGCTATGCTAGTTGTTTCGTTCTATCGCTTTGCTGCGTTACCTATCTTTTGCTCCTCAAGCCTCCCAAATTGTCATGAACCTCTAACCTTTGACACCCTTCCTAGCAAACCGTTGCTTGACTATGTTACCGCTTTGCTCAGCCCCTCTTATAGCGTTGTTAGTTGCAGGTGAAGTTTGAAGATTGCTCCATGGTGGACAGGATTTTGTTGGGATATCACAATATCTCTTGTTTAATTAATGCATCTATATACTTGGTAAAGGGTGGAAGACTCGGCCTTATGCCTGGTGTTCTGTTCCACTCTTGCCGCCCTATTTCCGTCATACCGGTGTTATGTTCCCGGATTTTGCGTTCCTTACGCGGTTGGGTGATTTATGGGACCCCCTTGACAGTTCGCTTTGAATAAAACTCCTCCAGCAAGGCCCAATCTTGGTTTTACCATTTGCCTCACCACCACCTACATTTTCCTTGGGAGTAATTAACCCGAGGGTCATCTTTATTTTAGCCCCCCCCCCCCCCCCCCCGGGCCAGTGCTTGTCTAAGTGTTGGTCCAAACTAAAGCACCGTGCGGGGCCATCCCTTGGCAACTTGGCTTACGTCGGTACCTGTACGCTTCGCTTATCCGGTGTTTCCCTGAGAACGAGATATGTGCAGTTCCTATCGGGATTGTCAGCGCATCGGGCGGCTTTGATGGTCTTGTTTTACCATTGTCGAAATGTCTTGTAAACCAGGATTCCGAGTCTGATCGGGTCTTCCTGGGAGAAGGAATATCCTTCGTTGATCGCGAGAGCTTATCATGGGCTAAGTTGGGACACCCCTGCAGGGTTTAAACTTTCGAAAGCCGTGCCCGCGGTTATGTGGCAGATGGGAATTTGTTAATGTCCGGTTGTAGATAACTTGACACCAGATCCGAATTAAAACGCATCAACCGTGTGTGTAGCCGTGATGGTCTCTTCTCGGCGGAGTCCGGGAAGTGAACACGGTTTCTGGGTTATGTTTGACGTAAGTAGGAGTTCAGGATCACCTCTTGATCATTGCTAGCTTCACGACCGTTCCGCTTGCTCTCTTCTCGCTCTTATTTGCGTATGTTAGCCACCATATTTGCTTAGTCGCTGCTGCAACCTCACCACTTTACCCCTTCCTTTCCCATTAAGCTTTGCTAGTCTTGATACCCATGGTAATGGGATTGCTGAGTCCTCGTGGCTCACAGATTACTACAACAACAGTTGCAGGTACAGGTTTTGCGATGATCATGACGCGAGAGCGATGCTTGCTTGCTTGAGTTCTTCTTCTACTTCTTCTTCGATCAAGGGATAGGTTCCAGGTCGGCAGCCTGGGCTAGCAGGGTGGATGTCGTTAGAGTTTCTGTTTGTGTTCCATATGTAGTCGGATGTTGATCTCTTGTAAGATGATGTTGTATTCGTGTGGCATTGTATGCCTCTTGTATGTATCCCCATCTATTATGTAATGTTGATGTAATGATATCCACGTTGCAAAAGCGTTTCAATATGCGGGTCTATCCTTGGTGGGACCTTCGAGTTCCTTTTGGATAGGGTCGCATATTGGGCGTGGCAAGTTGGTATCTCGCCGACCCCGTGCCTCCCCGGCCCAGATCCGGCCGGATTCGGGAAAGGAGACCCGGGATCCGCCTCCCCGGCATGTTCCCCGTCCACTCCGGCCATCCTCCGGCGATCTCCGGCCAGATCCACCACCGCATCGTTTTCCTCGCAGATCCAAAGGTTGACCCCGAAATTCCCAAGTCCCTAATATTTTGCATAATCATGCCATATACATCGCATCATAACTTGCTGCATACTACTCCGTTTCGTGCGTGTAATATATCAAATTGTTCGCCTTGACGAGTACTCCATTTCATTCCATTGCACCATGTTCATTTGAGTTCATCTAGATGCCTGAAACATCGTTGCAAGAGTGCATGTTGCTGTTAATCTGCTGAAACTGTTATAACATGCTCATTTGTCATTTTTGCCATGTTTGATGTGTGCATCCTATGAGGTTGATGTCTACATGTGTTTTGAACTACGCCATGCCATCTTTACAGGGGTGTATGCCATGTATTTTTGTGATCAATGTGGTGACTAGCACAAGCATGTAAACTAGGCCTCGTGATGTTGCTGATTTCAGTCCCTGTTCTGCTGTTATTTTTATGCCATGTAAACTTGATGCTACAGAGAGATCCATGCTTATTTTGAGATACTTCAGTAAGGATGTTTTGTGAATATGGTTATGAGCTATCCATTCGTGCCCCTGGTTGCATTTATATCTTGCTGTAGATTGTTCATATCTTGCTCCAAAGTTGCTAAATGATATTGCTGTCAGCCTGTTAACATGAAGTTCAGTTTTGTCATGTGATTTCCTAGTGATCCATGCACCCTATGAACTTGCTCTTGACATGCTTTGCTTCATAAACATGTATTCTTACTGCTGGTTGCCTTGTCGTGCCATGTTTTGCTCTGTAGTGAGTGATTCAAGCTCACTAACATGCCTACTTATTGTTGTTCCTGCCATGTATGAATCTGTCATATAACTTGCCATGTTTACATGGGTGCCATCATATCTTCTGATCCTTTTTGGCTCATGGTCAGTAAGGGACTTTTGTTCTATGTAATTAGTAGATTAATGTCATGCCTTTGTTTGCCCTGATAAGTTCCTGTAACATGTTGTTTGATAGCTCTAAACATTGCAACCTGATGTTATTTCCTGATAATTCTGAAACTGTTATTATTTGCAATCTTGCCATGTGTGTTTGAGCATGTTCTAGTGATTTCTGGAGATAGCTCAGTGTTCATGTTTTGTTATGCTTTACCTGTACATCATGACCATGCCTTTTGTTTACATATTGAGGTGCTGTAGCATATTGTGTTGATGCTTGCAATATGCCTAGTTGCTGTTTTGGACAGATTGTTGCTATAACTTGTATAGTGTGTATGTGTTGCACCGTTGCTCCGTTTTGAGTGTGCTCTATATGAAACTTGCTTGTTTTTGCATGTAGCTTCATATTATCATGTTGCATCTTTGTTTTGAGGTGTTTGCTTGATGTTTGAATGCCTTTTGCATCAATGCCATGTTTAACTTGTTTTGCTCATATCTTCTAGGCCGTAGCTCCAAATCTAACTTTATATGTAACTTGACTAGATTCTCGTGTAGATCATCGTGGTGCATCTTAACTTGCTGTTTAACAACTTGAACATAAGGTTTATTCAGATCTGGACCAATTTCGAAATTTGCATATGAGGACTTACCGGAATTGTTATATGTTGTTTCCGGCCTCATTTAAACTTGCTTTGATGTGTTGTTCTTGTATGCATCATCTCTTGCCATGAGTAGCTTCATGTAGCCTTGTCATGCATCATGCTTGGTTGAGCATCATGCCTTGTTCATGTGTGGTGTGTTTACCATGTTGTGTGCTTCTTCTCTATAGTTCCTGTTTCGTTGCGATCGTGAGGATTCGTTCGTCTACGCTTGGTTCATCTTCGTGGCTTCATCCGTTCGTCTTTTTCATGGACTCGTTCTTCTTCCTAGCGGGATTTCAGGCAAGATGACCGCTACCCTGGATCTCACTACTATCATTGCTATGCTAGTTGCTTTGTTCTATCGCTATGCTACGTTACCTATCTTTTGCTCATCAAGCCTCCCAAATTGCCATGAACCTCTAACCTTTGACACCCTTCCTAGCAAACCATTGCTTGGCTATGCTACCGATTTCCTCAACCCCTCTTATAGCGTTGTTAGTTGCAGGTGAAGTTTGAAGATTGCTCCATGGTGGACAGGATTTTGTTGGGATATCACAATATCTCTCATTTAATTAATGCATCTATATATTTGGTAAAGGGTGGAAGGCTCGGCCTTATGCCTGGTGTTTTGTTCCACTCTTGCCGCCCTAGTTTCCGTCATACCGGTGTTATGTTCCCAGATTTTGCGTTCCTTACGCGGTTGGGTGATTTATGGGACCCCCTTGACAGTTCGCTTTGAATAAAACTCCTCCAGCAAGGCCCAACCTTGGTTTTACCATTTGCCTCACCACCACCTACATTTCCCTTGGGAGTAATTAACCCGAGGGTCATCTTTATTATAGCCCCCCCCCCCCCCCCGGGCTAGTGCTTGTCTAAGTGTTGGTCCAAACTAGAGCACCGTGCGGGACCATCCCTTGGCAACTTGGGTTACGTCGATACCTGTACGCTTCGCTTATCCGGTGTTGCCCTGAGAACGAGATATGTGCAGCTCCTATCAGGATTGTCGGCGCATCGGGCGGCTTTGCTGGTCTTGTTTTACCATTGTCGAAATGTCTTGTAAACCGGGATTCCGAGTCTGATCGGGTCTTCCTGGGAGAAGGAATATCCTTCGTTGATCGCGAGAGCTTATCATGGCTAAGTTGGGACACCCCTGCAGGGTATAAACTTTCGAGAGCCGTGCCCGCGGTTATGTGGCAGATGGGAATTTGTTAATGTTCGGTTGTAGATAACTTGACACCAGATCCGAATTAAAACGCATCAACCGTGTGTGTAGCCGTGATGTTCTCTTTTCGGCGGAGTCGGGGAAGTGAACACGGTTTCTGGGTTATGTTTGACGTAAGTAGGAGTTCAGGATCACCTCTTGATCATTGCTAGCTTCACGACTGTTCCTTTGTTTCTCTTCTCGCTCTCATTTGCGTATGTTAGCCACCATATATGCTTAGTCCTTCCTTTCCTATTAAGCTTTGCTAGTCTTGATACCCATGGTAATGGGATTGTTGAGTCCTCGTGGCTCACAGATTACTACAACAACAGTTGCAGGTACAGGTTATGCGATGGTCATGACGCGAGAGCGATGCTTGCTTGCGTTGAGTTCTTCTTCTGCTTCTTCTTCGACCAGTGGATAGGTTCCAGGTCGGCAGCCTGGGCTAGCAGGGTGGATGTCGTTTGAGTTTCTGTTTGTGTTTCATCCGTAGTCGGATGGTGCTCTTATGTAAGATGATGTTGTATTCATGTGACTTTGTATGCCTTATGTATGTATCCCCATCTATTATGTAATGTTGATGTAATGTTGATATCCGGTGGAAGATGGTAGCGTGGGACTTCTTCAACCGGTTTGGATGGCGGTCATGTAATAGGATAGGCGATTAGTTTACCTATCTTTGTTATGCCAGCCGGTTGTGGCTTTTGGGCCTTTTGTTTTTGGCGTTGTGGTTCTTTGTGAGCTTGCCGTTATTTTGTTTTTAGAATATAAGACCTTGTTGAACCTTTTTATTTATTTATAAATGTGGCCGTATGAGTCCCCCTTTTCGAAAAAAAAGGTTCCTTCGTGTGAATCATTTGCTCAGTTTCACCCATGCTTCGTGCTCCACCCGTTTGCTCTGCATAAATATTATCTCCAGACAGCTTATCACGAGTAATATCTTCTTGTCGCGTCTCTGAGAAATCCAATTCATTGCTCTTGTCAAGTCTGGGGGGCTGTTCGTTCTACCTGTTTCCACCTGCACTTCCTACAGTTGCATTTGCACTAGTTTCTTGAGTAAACCATGTAGGTATTGCCTTGCTAGCATCACCATTTTCCAAGCTTTGTTCTGCACTAATTTGATCTACTTTCAATCCCTTTGCGTCAGGTTCTTCCGTGTGAATCATATCCCCATTTTCACCAATGCTTTGTGCTGCACCCGTTTGCTCTGCATAAATATTATCTCCAGACTGCTTATCACGAGTAACATCTTGTCGCGTCACAGAGAAATCTAATTCATTGCTCTTGTTAATCGCTTTTGCACTAGTTTCTGGAGTAAGCTGTGCAGTCGTTTCCTTGCTAGTACCATTTGTATGAGGTTGCTCAACATTTTTCAAGCTTCGCACTACTACTCTCACTCCCTTTGCACCAGATACTTCCATGTGATTCTCTCGCTCAGTTTTATCCATCCTTTGTGCTGCACTAAATTGCTCTAGATTAGTATCTTCATCCTGGTTATCGTAGGTAACATCTTGTCGCGTCTCAGGTAAATCCAATTCACTGGCCATCACTACAGAGACTTGAGTACAATTTTCAGTAGAGACGAGCATACTATCAACGTCAGTAATAGCTTCTTTTCCAACTTCAGAGCCAGTAGGTAAATCAGTCGAATCAGCTATTCCCAAAGAATGATCATTCCATAATATAATGTTATTTGGCTCCACCGGCATCAGGGAGCATAATTCAAACAGAAGGTCACACCTTTCTGAATAGAGTACATAAACCTCTTGGTAGACTGAGAAGACATCAATCTCCGCCTTAATCATTTTTCTGTATCGGCATCTCATGGAAGTTACGCCCTCATACTCAGCAGCTGACAAAATCTGAAAGAAACGTAATTCAGTCTAGTGTTAAAACGACGATTCCTGTATATGGATACTCAAAACATACATAAAAATATTACAATCACCTTATCTGGGGCCCAAATTTCATATGATTCTTCAGGGTAACAAAGAAACTTCAGAGCTGTTGCAAATTTGAGTAAACTCCAACTCTTAGTAACAGGTGATACGTCAATGAACTTCTTTATAGAATTGCGCAATAACTCCAAGTACTGCCGTTCATGTAACTCGAGATGATACAAGAGACGAGCCGTCTCAACAATGCATTTAGTAACCTGGATAAAAATGAACATCTGTTTCATCACTGAAAGTAGCAGGAAAGGCCAAAAAAAAAATCTGGAAAATCATGTGATAAATTTCAATTCACAATACAAACAGTATGTCCATGAATAACAGTTCATTGGCAATAAAGCATTACAAGCACACAATCATCTCAAAAGGGCTAACACTGCACGGCCAAAGAAGACTTATTCAAGGTTACTAAGCATGCTGAAAAAAAAGGACTAAAATTGCATGACAATGAAGCAATAAAGCAGAGAAAAATCCATGTCAGAAATAAGAAGGACAAGCCGATAGCCTCACCGAGTCTTTTTCGACAACAAAGCCATATGGGTGTAAGAAAAGGATTAATCCTTTCCCCCTGGGGGGGTGATACTCCTTCGGCTCTGATGTTTCCTCAGGCAATAAAGTATGCAGGATATTCTCTAGACCCCAAATCAGCTCCTCCACAATATTATCACACTGACAGGTTATTTCCTGAAAAATAAAAGAAATGGTGAGCCATACTGTTTGCACAAACAGAGGCAACAAGATAGCTTACAGGGTTACACTAACCAGCTTCTCTTCGATTATTCTTTTGAATTCAGCCCGTCCAACAAGTAGTTTCTGCCCAGAGCCACAAAACTTGGTGAGCATGTCAGACAGGTCTTTACCCACAACTCCGTTAGTAAGGTCAATGGCAGTGGACTTGTCCTCAAACTTTTTGAATTCCTCCAGCCTGACATTCTGAGAAAGAAATGCAAAAGGTATTTAAAAAATCTTCTTAAACATAATGATACTTGTCTAAATCGTGAAGTATTAATGTTGCCTTTGTCAAGTATTCTAAATAATGACAGGAGATGGGGTATTTCAATAGGTGTGCCTCAATCGTGAAGTATTAACGTTGCCTTTGTTATACACTTCCTTCAGTGGTGCTCCCAAAACTGTTCATTTGGGAAGCTAGATCATAGTATATCAGAACAGCCCATAGTGGCATTCTAGGTAAAGGTGACATGTTAGAGCTCATTCATATCCCTAGCTATGACGATGTAACCACTCAGTACAAATGTGTGCATAGCAGTAACCAGTTAGGTTTCACCTGCACTGATTCATTTTTGAAGAACCTATTAGCAGATGTCTGGCCACTGAAGATGGGCACGATGACATCAAAACCTAACGTGGAGATGAAGATCGACTCGATCTAACCCAGGAAAAAACGTACGGTAAACTAGCTTGATTGGATACCGGATCAGTTCCGTAACAAGTAACAAATACTTGCTCTGTTTCCCTATATATGTTTTCCTGAACCTGCAAATTAAAATTGAGTTTCAACATATATCTGTGAAAACCAAGCATGTAGTTAATTATTGGAATGTTTGCAATTTGAATACATATTTAATTATGTTGGAACGGTTAGTTGGCTGCAGGAATATATGCATAATCAATTCCTATTTTCTCAGGTTTAGTGCTTCATTGATGTATGCGCATGGTGGGCAGGAGAAACATATTCTGAGACAGAATGAGTGCCGAGTAATGAGTTAACATTTATACTCCACCCCTCAATAATCAAGAATGGTGAAAGATTGCTGCGAATTTCGCAGAGTTGGCAGCAAAGCATGCAGGAAACATGACAAAAATAGGAAGGGAGAAAAATGGTAGTGTTACAAAGAACCTTTGGAGGGTATGCCCAGAGGTTCTGCAAGAGAGGAAAAAAACAGAAAAACAAACAGTTAAATGATTTTGAATTTTTCATCGAAACCAAGGAGGATCAGCAACCAAAAAACAAGTACCTCCGTCGGAATGTTGAGGTCGACCCCATCAAAAGAGATGATTGCGAAGCCAGAGGGCAATTCGTACAACAGCATGGTTGAAGAATCATTGATCTTCTTTTTGATCGATGACGAATCAAAAATCATATATACCTGCTGAGAAACCAAGTATATATAAGTAAGGAAATGGGATTACACAGACCCCCACTCACAAGCCCGAAATATCACGCGTCAAGACACATGGGGCGAGTAATAAAGCAGCTGGTTATCTAACTCGGAGAAAACTGTGTTATGGCAGGGGCTGCATTGGACTGAAAAGAGGGGAGGATTTGGGGGTTTATGGGGTTCTCAGCGGTCCGAGCAGCCCTGGAAAGAAAGAAACCTAAGACACCGCATGAAGAAACCCTAATCCTAGAAATCGGTTTCCCGGGAGCGGAAATCGCCTCCCCAAAATATAGGGCTCTCTAGGGTTTCAATCCACACGGGTCGACCAATGCCGGCCTCGTAGCGGCGCGGGGGGGAGGGGGGCGGGGGGTGTGTTCATGGAGGTAAAGAGGTGCGGTTGCCTCACCTGCGCAGGAGAACGCCGACGTCGAAAAGAGATGGCACTCCGGCTGCGTCCGCCTCCGCCGTGAGTGGGAAGACCGAGGGTGAGGGATTTGGACCGGGGGCGGCGTCAAATCGGCGCAGAGCCGGCCCACTTGCAGCGACGAACCAGTTTTGGGAACTTTCTTCCCTAAACCTGTTTTTCCCTGTTTTGTTTCGTCTTAAAGGTTTTCCAGGTTGTTTCCAAAAAGTATTTTAAATTTTCAGAAAATTTTGAAATTCCAAAATTAGCTCACCTTTGCAAACTTATTTCATGTTTCAAAAAAAACTGGAATTCCTTTTTGTTCAGTATATTGAAGAAAAATGTTCACCGTACATTTAAAAAAATGTTCACCGTACATTTAAAAAAATGTTCAGTACAACAACAACAACAACAATAACAACAACAACAACGCCTTTAGTCCCAAGCAAGTTGGGGTAGACTAGAGGTGAAACCCATAAAATCTCGCAACCAACTCATGGCTCTGGCACATGGATAGCAAGCTTCCATGCACCCCTGTCCATAGCTAGCTCTTCGGTGATACCCCAATCCTTCAGGTCTCTCTTAACGGACTCCTCCCATGTCAAATTCGGTCTACCCCGCCCTCTCTTGACATTCTCCGCACGCTTTAGCCATCCGCTATGCACTGGAGCTTCTGGAGGCCTGCGTTGGATATGCCCAAACCATCTCAGACGATGTTTGACAAGCTTCTCTTCAATTGGTGCTACCCCAACTCTATCTCGTATATCATCATTCCGGACTCGATCCTTCCTCGTGTGACCACACATCCATCTCAACATACGCATCTCCGCCACACCTAACTGTTGAACATGTCGCCTTTTAGTCAGCCAACACTCAGCGCCATACAACATTGCGGGTCGAACCGCCGTCCTGTAGAACTTGCCTTTTAGCTTTTGTGGCACTCTCTTGTCACAGAGAATGCCAGAAGTTTGGCTCCACTTCATCCATCCGGCTTTGATCCGATGGTTCACATCTTCATCAATACCCCCATCCTCCTGCAGCATTGACCCCAAATACCGAAAGGTGTCCTTCCGAGGTACCACCTGACCATCAAGGCTAACCTCCTCCTCCTCACACCTAGTAGTACTGAAACCGCACATCATGTACTCGGTTTTAGTCCTACTAAGCCTAAACCCTTTCGATTCCAAGGTTTGTCGCCATAACTCTAACTTTCTATTTACCCCTGCCCGACTATCGTCAACTAGCACCACATCATCCGCAAAGAGCATACACCATGGGATATCTCCTTGTATATCCCTTGTGACCTCATCCATCACCAATGCAAAAAGATAAGGGCTCAAAGCTAACCCCTGATGCAGTCCTATCTTAATCGGGAAGTCATCATTGTCGACATCACTTGTTCGAACACTTGTCACAACATTATCGTACATGTCCTTGATGAGGGTAATGTACTTTGCTGGGACTTTGTGTTTCTCCAAGGCCCACCACATGACATTCCGCGGTATCTTATCATAGGCCTTCTCCAAGTCAATGAACACCATATGCAAGTCCTTTTGCTCCCTATATCTCTCCATAAGCTGTCGTACCAAGAAAATGGCTTCCATGGTCGACCTCCCAGGCATGAAACCAAACTGGTTTTTGGTCACGCTTGTCATTCTTCTTAAGCGGTGCTCAATGACTCTCTCCCATAGCTTCATTGTATGGCTCATCAGCTTAATTCCACGGTAATTAGTACAACTCTGAACATCCCCCTTGTTCTTGAAGATTGGTACTAATATACTCCGTCTCCATTCTTCTGGCATCTTGTTTGCCCGAAAACTGAGATTGAAAAGCCTGGTTAGCCATACTATCGCTATGTCCCCGAGACCTTTCCACACCTCAATGGGGATACAATCCGGGCCCATCGCCTTGCCTTCCTTCATCCTTTTTAAAGCCTCCTTGACCTCAGACTCCTGGATTCGACGCACAAAACGCATGTTGGTCTCATCAAAAGAGTCATCCAGTTCAATGGTAGAGCTTTCATTCTCCCCATTGAACAGCTTGTCGAAGTACTCCCGCCATCTATGCTTAATCTCCTCATCCTTCACCAAGAGTTGGCCTGCTCCGTCCTTGATGCATTTGACTTGGCCAATATCCCTCGTCTTCCTCTCTCGGATCTTGGCCATCTTATAGATGTCCCTTTCGCCTTCCTTCGTGCCTAACCGTTGGTAGAGGTCCTCATACGCCCGACCCCTTGCTTCACCAACAGCTCGCTTTGCAGCCTTCTTCGCCATCTTGTACTTCTCTATGTTGTGTGCACTTCTATCCAGGTATAGGCGTCTAAAGCAATCTTTCTTGTCTTTAATCGCCTTCTGGACATCATCATTCCACCACCAGGTATCCTTATCTTCGTTTCTCCTTCCCCTGGACACTCCAAACTCCTCTGAGGCCACCTTACGAATGCAAGTCGCCATCTTCATCCACACATTGTCCGCATCCCCTCCTTCCTCCCAAGGGCCCTCCTTAATGACCCTCTCCTTGAACGCCTGAGCTACCTCCCCATTGAGCTTCCACCACTTTGTTCTAGCGACTTTAGCCTGCTTATCCCGCTGGACACGAATCCGAAAGCGGAAGTCAGCAACCACCAGCTTATGCTGGGGTACAACACTCTCTCCAGGTATCACCTTACAGTCTAGGCACGCACGCCTATGTTCCCTTCTCGAGAGGATGAAATCAATCTGGCTAGAGTGTTGGCCACTACTAAAAGTCACCAGATGTGATTCTCTCTTTCTAAAGAGGGTGTTGGCTACAATCATGTTGTAGGCTAGAGCAAAGCTTAAGACATCTTCTCCTTCTTGATTCCCGATGCCATAGCCAAAGCCCCCATGCGCCCCTTCAAAACCTGTGTTAGATGTACCCACGTGACCATTGAGATCTCCTCCTATGAAGAGCTTCTCACCAATCGGTACACTCCTAACCATGTCTTCCAGGCCTTCCCAGAACTCCCTCTTGGTGTTCTCATTGTGGCCTACTTGCGGGGCATACGCGCTGATAACATTGAGAACCAAGTCCTCAACTACCAGCTTGACCAGGATAATCCGGTCCCCACGTCTCTTGACGTCTACCACTCCATACTTGAGGCTCTTGTTGATCAAGATGCCTACGCCATTTCTGTTTGCAGCCGTCCCCGTGTACCATAGCTTGAAGCCGGTATCCTCCACCTCCTTCGCCTTCTGTCCTCTCCATTTGGTTTCTTGGACGCAAAGGATATCAACACCTCTCCTCACCGCTGCATCAACTAGCTCCCGAAGCTTCCCTGTCAGAGACCCTACGTTCCAGCTACCTAAGCGAATCCTCCTAGGCTCGGCTAGTTTCCTTACCCTTCGCACTCGTCGAGTCAAATGCAAAGACCCTTGCTCATTTTCCACTACATCCGGGCGCCGATGTAGCGCGCCACTAAGGATGCGACGACCCGATCCTCGCTCACTTGCCACCGTATCCGGATCAAGATACGGCGCGCCACCTGGGGGGTGACGGCCCGGCCCTTGCCCATTTTCCACCACACCCGGGTTCCGATGTGGCGCGTCGCTGAGAGGGTTACGCCCCAACGAAAATCTTTTGGGTTTCATCTCCATAAGAGTGGCTGAGTTTTTACGTTGGCTCGCCAAGCCTATCACAACCCTCCTCCTTTACCCGGGCTTGGGACCGGCTATGTTGAGACAACATAGGCGGAGTTATTTAAAAAAATGTTCAGTGATGTATAAAAATTGTTCATCATGTATAGAAATTTGTTCATGTGCATTCGAAAAAATTCATCATGTATTTTTAAAAAATTGTTCAGTGTGTATTTGAATAATATTCACGGTATACTAAGAAAATGTTTAGTGAGTTTTTAAATTCTTTTGTTAATTGTTCACAGTTCAAAAAAATTGTTCAGATTTTTGAAATTTGTTCACAATTTTATAAAATCTTCACGTTTTTCAAATGAATATTCGGAAAAAAAATATGATGTACAAATATTGGCCGTATTTTAAAAAAATGTTCACATTTTTGTCAAAGAAATGTTAAAAAAGTCCAAAACCCCGGACCTGCCGCTTTTTAGATTGTACTTTTATAAATAGTGCTCCATATCAGACGTACTGAGTCCCTAGCTCAACTGGCTGCCGCTGCTAGAAAGCATCGCGAATTTGGGTGTTCGAGTCCCAGCTGGTGTGCTTTCCTTTTATGACGGCCTCCTGAGGGAAGAACAGATGGGACAAAACCTACGAGATGTATCTCAAATGACTGGCTTCAATGAGGCTATCGATCTATGTGGACTGGATTATTTGGGCTATATCGAAGTCGATTGGACATTCAAAAAACGAGTTGTCGGAGGACAGTTTGTCGGGTAAGGCTTGATAGGGCTTTAGCTACTACAAGCTGGAGTTTGGTACACCCTTTTGCCACTGTTCGATGCAAACAGAAGCATAGCAACAGACCGCCGTTCAGGTTTGAGGCGATGTGGGAGAGTAATTCTGACTTATTCCCAAAGGTAGATCGAGAATGGAAGAATGGTGCACACAGCTGATCAGTTCAAGAACTGCATGACAAATTGAATCGTCTTCCAAGTTCTCCACCCACCCGAGGTTCATGCACTTTTGGTTCTGTCAGAAGGGAACTGCGGGAGTTGGAAAAAACAACTAGAGAGGTTGCGATTTGGACCCGGAAGGGTAGGTCCATCTGAGGAGGAGCGGAAAGTGGAGGCGAGAATCATTGAGCTCGATTACAGAGAAGAAATAATGTGGAAGGAGAGGTCTCGAGTGCAATGGCTAGCAGAAGGAGATGTGTGACGCCCCGACTTAACCATGCACTAATCATACACGCAAATGTGCACGACCAAAATCAAGAACTCACGGGAAAGATATCACAACACAACTCTAGAAACAAATTAAAATAATACAAGCTTTGTATTAGAAGCAAGGGGCCTCGAGGGCTTGAACACATAAGAGTCAGCGGAAGCAATAATATATGAGTACAAACATAAGTAAATAAGTCTGCCTTAAGAAGGTTAGCAAAACAACGACATCTGGATCGAAAAGGCACAAGCCTCCTGCCTGGGAGCCACCTATCTACTCCTGGTCGTCCGCGGTCTCCACGTAGTAGTAGGCTCCATCGGGGTAGTAGTAGTCGTCGGCGGGATCAGCTGGCTCCTGGGCTCCACCATCTGATCGCGACATCCAGGAAGAAGAAAGTAGGGGGGGTAGCAAAGCAACCGTGAGTACTCATCTGAAGTACTCGCAAGACTTACATCAGATCTATGTTAAGTATGCATCGGTATCAATGGGAAGGGGTTGTATCTATGGACTATACTGCAGAATTGCCAGAACACAGGGGAAGGCCTAGCCTATCAAAGACTAGCATCTCGCAGCATCTTGCAGCAACAGAAGAGAGTAGAGTAACATAACAGATAGTATCAAGTATATTCAAGTAACGCCCAGAGATCCTTCCTCAACTCCCTGTGAGAAAGATCTCCTGGAGCCATTGACACGTCTCTGTCGTATCTATAATTTTTATTGTTCCATGCCAATATTATACAATTTTACAAACTTTTGGCAACAGTTTATACAATTTATTGGACTAACCTATTGATCCAGTTCCCAGTGCTCATTCATGTTTGTTGCACGTTTTCTGTTTTGCAGAATATCCATATCAAACAAAGTCCAAACGCAATAAAAATTTACGGATAATTATTTTGGAATATATGTAGTTTTTGGGAGGTGGAATCAACACAAATGGAGGCCCACGACCTCCACGACCCACTAGGGCGCGTCGGGCACCCCCTGGCGCGCCCAGGTGTCTTGTGCCCTCCCCATAAGTTGGTTGGGGCCCTTCTTCGGGCGCAAGAAAGATAATTTATGGGAAAAAATCGTGTAAAAATTTCAGCGCAATTGGAGTTATGGATCTCCGGTAATTTAAGAAACCGTGAAGGGCCAGATCTGGGGAACGCGAAATAGAAGAGAACAGAGAGGGAGATCCAATCTCAGAGTGGCTCCCGGCCCTCCGCCGCCATGGAGGCCATGGACCAGAGGGGGAACTCTCCTCTGAAAGGATTGAGAAGAGGTGTCTAGAGGGGGGGTGATTAGACACTCCACAAACAAAAGTGGTAGTTTTTAAGTTCTTCGAGTTGATGTGGAGTTTTAGCACAAGTATAAGCATTCACAATACATTTCAAGCAAGCATGGCAAGAGTGTGAGCAGCGAAAAGAGTAAAGCATGCTAATTGCAAGAAAGTAAAGGGATGAGATTGGAGTGTGCAAACGCAATGTAGACATGGAGATTTTTGGCGTGGTTCCGGTAGGTGGTGCTATCGTACATCCACGTTGATGGAGACTTCAACCCACGAAGGGGAACGATTGCGCGAGTCCACGGAGGGCTCCACCCACAAAGGGTCCACGAAGAAGCAACCTTGTCTATCCCACCATGGTCATCGCCCACGAAGGACTTGCATCACCCAGGTAGATCTTCACGAAGTAGGCGATCTCCTTGCTCTTACAAACTCCTTGGTTTAACTTCGCAATCTTATCGGAGGCTCCCAAGTGACACCTAACAAATCTAGGAGACACCACTCTCCAAAAGGTAATAGATGGTGTGTTTATGATGAACTCCTTGCACTTGTGCTTCAAATGATAGTCTTCCCAACATTCAACTCTCTCTCACAGATTTGGCTATGGTGGAAAGATGATTTGAGTGGAAAGCAACTTGGGGAAGGCTAGAGATCAAGATTCTAGTGGTTGGATTGGAATGTCTTGGTCTCAACACATGAGTAGGTGGTTCTCTCTCAGAAAATGATTAGTGGAAGTGTAGGCACGTTCTGATGGCTCTCACCCTTTGTTCGGTGCCGCATAAGTATTGACTTCTTGAACAGACACCGGTACCAGTCATGAAGGCTTCACCCTTCTCAAGTCAAGTGCAGAAGCAAAATCCGTTGAGCTAGAAGCCAGTGATCCCACAACATCAAAGTGATACATATAACATATTGGAAATTAGGCTTAGTTTGTAGCTTTGAATATAGTATTGCACTTATTTATTGATAAATATGTTCTTTCAAGTAGAGCATACTCGGTAGAAAGGAGGTGGCAGAGTTGGGAAGAGGATTATAATTTATCGATTGCTTGGACTTAGAGACCAATTATAGAAAGAAGATAGTAGTTGAGTGAGTTTTATGAATCTAGTTTATGAGCAGCTTAACCCGAAAAGCAAGCAGAAGGAATAGAAGAATGAAATGCAGAAATAGGGGAAGGTCGGGTAGCATTTTCAAATTCCAGTTTGAGTGAGACAGTTTCTGTCTGCCCCCCCCCCCCCCCCAAATTTTAGGTTGTTCTTCCATTCTGCCTTTGTCTTTCTCTAAGCTACCTAACTTCCTTCCTTTGTTCTTCCATTCTACTTTGTCAGATTCTGATTATCAGTTCTTATCGATCCCATTTTAAGGAAAAATCATGATGTTGGTAAAATATATGTGTTGATCAAGGCCAAGGACAATGAAGCAGCCATGAAAAGATTGAAGAACGAGGTATGATGATTACTTCGGACTACTTTTTGTTCTTCATGCAAATGACCGTATTTTTTGTCTGCAATACAGGTAGAAGATACTGAGTTGTTTAGATGTTTACAGGAAATCCATGGGAAAAACTACCATAACTTTGTAGTAAGCAAGCAAGTTCCATTCGTTGGTAATTTCAGGGAAGCCAACATTGGCATTGCTCCTGAGTTAGCCAAAGAGATTGTGAAAGAAGTGGATGTTATCGTAAACTCTGCAGCAAATACGACTTTTGATGAGAGGTTCATGAAGCTATACTAGTCTTGCACCAAGGATTGCTTCCATTTCTAAATGTGTAAGTTCACATTCCATATCAATAAAAGTATTGCAACTTGCAGGTATGATGTAGCACTAGACATCACACCGTGGGGCCATTCCGGATAATGAGTTTCACGCAACAGTTTCAAAGACTGAAGCTAGCTCTTCTTGCAAGTATCAACAGGTCAGAATGCCAAATAAGAGTTTCGTGTGGTCAAAATCAAATGATAACCTATTTCTATTAATCTCAAAAGCTTACAAACAAGCTTTAGCAGTATGTTTGCATGTCATGTTTTTGGCCAAACAACATATGTGAATGGGCAGAGGCAAGGTTTGATACTAGAGAAGCTATTTTGCTTAGGGCATTACATAACAAAGGGGATAGGTTCCTTAGATTTTTTGGCACATCAGAATACCGTGTTGGATATCGAGGCTGAGATCAAGTTGGCTTTTGACTCCAGAAGGCATTCTTCTGCCTCTGCTTCTGTCACTCAAGAAATGAAAGAGTTAGGTAGTGGAGGTATTCTAGTATTTCCCTGTTACTTTCTCATGTCTGTAGATACGAATACACACATGAGGTATTTGATTTGTGCAATTTATTTATTCATAGTGCCAAACTCTATGGTTGGCAAGACACTTATGTGTTCACAAAGGCCATGGGCGAGATGGTCATCAACTGCATGTGAGGAGAGATATCGGTGGTAACAATCAGGCCCAGTGTTATAGAGAGCACATGGAGGGTTCCCTTCCCAGGTTGGATGGAAGGAAATAGGTAAATGCTAAACCCAAATCCTGAGGTTGTGGATGTCACATATATATGTGATGCATGCTCGTCTGCTTACTAGATAATGAGCTATTTCTAGGATCTAGCAGTGCACAATAACTTTTTACGGGTTGGTGGTGAGGATCAAGTATATGACCTATATTCCTCACTATTAGAGGACTTCAAAGAGGAGATTCCATCATAATCTCTGGAAGCTAGTGTTAAGGAAGCTGTTAGCCGCCACCTTAACTGAAAGTTGGTGAAGAAGGTGTATATGCCTCTTGTCTATGGTAAGACACAACATAGTGTAGCGGCGGACATCCAGAAGGGGCTTGACTTCATTAGAAAACATGTTGAAAGCAATAAATTGGCGGACTTTTTTTGCATTCTGGGACAAGAGATTCCCGGCCATTGGGCTGAGCCATGTTAGCAAAGAATGGTTTCTCCAACAATATGAGGATAAGCCCGGGCCTGCCACTATAGGGCCTCAGCACGCGCGTGGATCCACTGCGGCCGAGGTGGGCGGTTGCCCTTCCCGATCGTAATGATAGTGCGCCTTGACGGCGCGGGATACACGGGGATGTGTGGAGCGCGGGCGCAGTTAATCCCCACGCCCCCCATGACCTGCCGCTTCGGCTCCGCCGCTGCAGCCGTATAAGTAGGACGGAGGGGGTACGGCAGAACGCATGCGCACCCCTCCGCTCTCCATCTCCTTCCTCCTTCTGCTTCTTGCTGTCGCTGCGCTGTCGCATCGTCCGCCACCGAATCACCGCTGCAACTCATCGTTGTCTAGACTCACCGCGCCACCGTAGGCTTGCCGCCACCCAACCTCGCCGCGCTGCCGCCAGGTCACCGTGAATCATGGCACGAGGCGAGTGGGATGGCTCGAACATCCACGACGGGCATGTCGATTTCCTTAGTGCGACGTGACGGATGCCCAACGAGGCGTGCATGGGGACGCGCCTCCCGGACGACGGAAGATCTTGCCGGCGCCGCAGGCCGGTGAGTTTGTCATCTTCCACAGCCACTTCCTTCGTGGCTTCAGTTTGCCGACGAGCGGCTTCTTCCGCGAGTTTCTCGATTTCTACCGGCTTCAACCGCACCACCTCACGCCCAATATAGTGGTCCTCCTCTCTGCCTTCATCACACTCTGTGAAGGCTACCTCGGCGTCCTGCCCACACTCGAGTTGTGGGGCAGGTTCTTCTACCTCAAACTCGGCACCACGGCCAAGGGCGAGCCGGCCCAGTGTGGCGCTAGCGTTGCCATGCGGCGCACCCCCGCCGGGACTCGGTTTCCCCTGTCGCCCTGCACGAGTTAGCAAAGTTGTGGCAGAAGTCATACTTCTACGTCCGCAACCTCCACCCAACATACGACTACGTCAACCTGCCGGCCTTCGTGCCAGGCCCGTCTGCTGAGCCACAGAACAATTGGGGGCAGCCGCCCAAACCGTTGCCAGCTGCCATCACCAACTCCCTCGACCGGCTTCGGGAGATGACGGACTCGAAGGGCCTCCAGCTGGCGGACCTGCTGGCTGCCTTCGTCTACTGCCGAGTCTCGCCCCTCCAATTCCGGCCGCATCCCATCTGTGACATGAGCGGCCGCCGGGACCCGTGCCGAACATCGACGAAGGAGCTGCCGACTGTTGAGGTGGTCCGGCATGTGAATTACTTCTCCAACACCCAGCTGAGCAAGACCGACTGGGGCTTCTGCAGGCCACCATACAGCCGTGCCAACCCGCCGCCTGTGGTGAGTATCTGGTTGTTGGAAATATGCCCTAGAGGCAATAATAAATTAGTTATTATTATATTTCCTTGTTCATGATAATCATTTATTATCCATGCTATAATTGTATTGATAGGAAACTCAGATACATGTGTGGATACATAGACAACACCATGTCCCTAGTAAGCCTCTGATTGACTAGCTCGTTGATCATGATGGTGGAGACTTGATGAGGTTATTGAACCGCCACTTCAACTAGTGTGTAGCAGGGCACAGGAAGTTGTTCATGTGGCGTCTACACCAATTGAAGTAGAAGCTTATGATAGTGATCATGAAGTTTCGGATCAAGTCACTACCGTACCTCGTAGGGTGACAAGGATGCGTACTGCTTCAGAGTGGTACAGTAATCCTGTCTTGAAGGTCATGTTGCTAGACAACAATGAACCCGCGAGCTATGGAGAAGCGATGGTGGGCCCATATTCCGACAAATGGTTAGAAGCCATGAAATCTGAGATAGGATCCATGTATCAGAACAAAGCATGGACTTTGGTGGACTTGCCCGATAATCGGCAAGCCATTGAGATAAATGGATCTTTAAGAAGAAGACGGACGTGGACGGTAATGTCACCGTCTATGAAGCTCGACTTTTGGCGAAGAGTTTTTCACAAGTTCAAGGAGTTGACTACGATGAGATTTTCTCATCCGTAGCGATGCTTAAGTCCGTCGGAATCATGTTAGCATTAGCTGCATTTATGAAATCTGGCAGATGGATGTCAAAATGAGTTTCCTTACCACCTTTTGTAAGGAAAGGTTATATGTAATACAATCAGAAAGGTTTTGTCGATCCTAAGGATGCTAAAAGGTATGCTAGCTCCAGCGATCCTTCCATGGACTGGAGTAAGCATCTCGGAGTTGGAATATGCACTTTGATAAGATGATCAAAGATTTTTGTTTATACAAAGTTTATGAGAAACTTGTATTTCCAAAGAAGCGAGTGGGAGAACTATAGAATTTCTGATGAGTATATGTTGTTGACATATTGTTGATCAGAAATGATGTAGAATTTCTGGAAAGCATATAGGGCAGCACGACGGCGTGGTGTTGGTGGAGAAGCAGTACTCCGGCAGGGCTTCGCCAAGCTCGTGTCGGAGGAGGAGAGGTGTTGGGGAGGGGAGGGGCGGCGCCTTGGGTTGTGTGTTGCAGCCCTCCCCTCACCCCTCTATTTATAGGGGAAGGGGCAAGGGGGGCCGGCCCCTCTATATGGGATCTAGAGGGGGGCGGCGGACAGGGAGGGGGGACTTGCCCCCCCCCCCCCCCCCCCAAGCAAAGGGGGCGCCCCCTCTAGGGTTCCCCCCAAAACCCTAGGCGCATGGGCCCAAGGTGGGGGGCGCGCCCAGTCCTCCAGGGGCTGGTTCCCTACCCCTTGCGGCCCATGTGGCCCTCCGAGAGGGGTGGCCCCTCCCGGTGGACCCCCGGAACCTCTCTGGTGGCCCCGGTACAATACCGATATGCCCCCGAAACTTTCCGGTGTCCGCATGACAACTTCCCATATATAAATCTTCACCTCCGGACCATTTCGTAACTCCTCGTGACGTTCGGGATCTCATCCGGGACTCCGAACAACATTCGGTAATCACATACAAGTCTTCCTAATAACCCTAGCGTCACCGAACCTTAAGTGTGTAGACCCTACGGGTTCGGGAGACATGCAGACATGACCGAGACGACTCTCCAGTCAATAACCAACAGCGGGATCTGGATACCCATGTTGGCTCCCACATGTTCCATGATGATTTCATCAGATGAACCACGATGTCGAGGATTCGATCAACCCCGTATACAATTCCCTTTGTCAATAGGTACGTTACTTGCCCGAGACTCGATCGTCGGTATCCCAATACCTTGTTCAGTCTCGTTACCGGCAAGTCACTTTACTCGTACCATAATGCATGATCCCATGACCAACCACTTGGTCACTTTGAGCTCATTATGATGATGCATTACCGAGTGGGCCCAGAGATACCTCTCCGTCATATGGAGTGACAAATCCCAGTCTCGATCTGTGTCAACCCAATAGACACTTTCGGAGATACCTGTAGTGCACCTTTATAGTCACCCAGTTACGTTGTGACGTTTGGTACACCCAAAGCACTCTTACGGTATCCGGGAGTTACACGATCTCATGGTCTAAGGAAGAGATACTTGACATTCAAAAAGCTCTAGCAAAATGAACTACACGATCTTGTGCTATGCTTAGGATTGGGTCTTGTCCATCACATCATTCTCCTAATGATGTGATCCCGTTGTCAATGACATCTGATGTCCATAGTCAGGAAACCATGACTATCTATTGACCAACGAGCTAGTCAACTAGAGGCTCACTAGGGACATGTTATGGTCTATGTATTCACACGTGTATTACGATTTCCGGATAATACAATTATAGCATGAATAAAAGACAATTATCATGAACAAGGAAATATAATAATAACCCTTTTATTATTGCCTCTAGGGCATATTTCCAATAGTCTCCCACTTGCACTAGAGTCAATAATCTAGTTACATTGTGATGAATCGAACACCCATAGAGTTTTGGTGTTGATCATGTTTTGCTCGCGAGAGAGGTTTAGTCAACGGATCTGCGACATTCAGATCCGTATGTACTTTGCAAATATCTATGTCTCCATCTTGAACATTTTTACGGATGGAGTTGAAACGACGCTTGATGTGCCTGGTCTTCTTGTGAAACCTGGGCTCCTTGGCAAGGGCAATGGCTCCAGTGTTGTCATAGAAGAGTTTGATCGGCCCCGACGCATTGGGTATGACTCCTAGGTCGGTGATGAACTCCTTCACCCAAATAGCTTCATGCCCTGCCTCCGAGGCTGCCATGTACTCCGCTTCACATGTAGATCCCGCCACGACGCTCTGCTTGCAGCTGCACCAGCTTACTGCTCCACCATTCAACATATACACGTATCCGGTTTGTGACTTAGAGTCATCCAGATCTGTGTCGAAGCTAGCGTCGACTTAACCCTTTACGGCGAGCTCTTCATCACCTCCATAAACGAGAAACATGTCCTTCGTCCTTTTCAGGTACTTTGGGATATTCTTGACCGCTGTCCAGTGTTCCTTGCCGGGATTACTTTGGTACCTTCCTACCAAACTTACGGCAAGGTTTACATCAGGTCTGGTACACAGCATGGCATACATAATAGATCCTATGGCCGAAGCGTAGGGGATGACACTCATCTCTTCTTTATCTTTTGCAGTGGTCGGGCATTGAGCCGAGCTCAATCTCACACCTTGCAATACAGGCAAGAACCCCTTCTTGGACTGATCCATTTTGAACTTCTTCAAAATCTTATCAAGGTATGTGCTTTGTGAAAGACCTATGAGGCGTCTCGATCTATCTCTATAGATCTTAATGCCTAATATATAAGCAGCTTCTCCAAGGTCCTTCATTGAAAAACACTTATTCAAGTAGGCCTTAATGCTGTCCAAAAGTTCTATATCATTTCCCATCAAGAGTATGTCATCTACATATAATATGAGAAATGCTACAGAGCTCCCACTCACTTTCTTGTAAATGTAGGCTTCTCCATAAGTCTGCATAAACCCAAACGCTTTGATCATCTCATCAAAGCGAATGTTCCAACTCCGAGATGCTTGCACCAGCCCATAAATGGATCGCTGGAGCTTGTGTACTTTGTTAGCATTCTTAGGGTCGACAAAACCTTCCGGCTGCATCATATACAGCTCTTCCTTAAGATGTCCATTAAGGAATGCCGTTTTGACGTCCATTGCCATATCTCATAATCATAGTATGTGGCAATTGCTAACATGATTCGGACGGACTTTAGCTTCGCTACGGGTGAGAATGTCTCATCGTAGTCAACCCCTTGAACTTGTCGATAACCCTTAGCGACAAGTCGAGCTTTATAGACGGTAATATTACCATCCGCGTCCGTCTTCTTCTTAAAGATCCATTTGTTTTCTATCGCTCGCCGATCATCGGGCAAGTCTGTCAAAGTCCATACTTTGTTTTCATACATGGATTCTATCTCGGATTTCATGGCTTCAAGCCATTTGTTGGAATCTGGGCCTGCCATCGCTTCTTCATAGTTCGAAGGTTCACCGTTGTCTAACAACATGATTTCCAGGACAGGGTTGCCGTACCACTCTGGTGTGGAACGTGTCCTTGTGGACCTACGAAGTTCAGTAGCAACTTGATATGAAGTACCTTCATCATCATCATTATTTTCCTCTTCAGTTGGTGTAGGCATCACAGGAACATTTTCCTGAGCTGCACCACTATCCTGTTCAAGAGTTAGTACTTCATCGAGTTCTACTTTCCTCCCACTTACTTCTTTCGAGAGAAACTCTTTTTCCAGAAAGGATCCGTTCTTGGCAACAAAGATCTTGCCCTCGGATCTTAAGTAGAAGGTATACCCAATGGTTTCTTTAGGGTATCCTATGAAGACGCATTTTTCCGACTTGGGTTCGAGCTTTTCAGGTTGAAGTTTCTTGACATAAGCATCCCATCCCCAAACTTTTAGAAACGACAGCTTAGGTTTCTTCCCAAACCATAATTCATACGGTGTCGTCTCAACGGATTTAGACGGTGCCCTATTTAAAGTGAATGTAGCTGTCTCTAGAGCGTATCCCCAAAATGATAGCGGTAAATCGGTAAGAGACATCATAGACCGCACCATATCCAATAGAGTGCGATTACGACGTTCGGACACACCGTTACGCTGAGGTGTTCCAGGCGGCGTGAGTTGTGAAATGATTCCACATTTCCTTAAGTGTGTACCAAATTCGTGACTTAAGTATTCTCCTCCATGATCTGATCGTAGGAATTTTATCTTTCGGTCACGTTGATTCTCTACCTCATTCTGAAATTCCTTGAACTTTTCAAAGGTCTCAGACTTGTGTTTCATTAAGTAGACATACCCATATCTACTCAAGTCATCAGTGAGAGTGAGAACATAACGATATCCTCTGCGAGCCTCAACTCTCATTGGACCGCACACATCGGTATGTATGATTTCCAACAAGTTGGTTGCTCGCTCTGTTGTTCCGGAGAACGGAGTCTTGGTCATCTTGCCCATGAGGCATGGTTCGCATGTGTCAAATGATTCATAATCGAGAGACTCCAAAAGTCCATCGGCATGGAGCTTCTTCATGCGCTTGACACCAATGTGACCAAGGCAGCAGTGCCACAAGTATGTGGGACTATCGTTATCAACTTTATATCTTTTGGTATTCACACTATGAATATGTGTAATATTACGTTCGAGATTCATTAAGAATAAACCATTGACCATCGGGGCATGACCATAAAACATATCTCTCATATAAATAGAATAACCATTATTCTCGGATTTAAATGAGTAGCCATCTCGTATCAAACAAGATCCAGATACAATGTTCATGCTCAAACTTGGCACTAAATAACAATTATTGAGGTTCATAACTAATCCCGTAGGTAAATGTAGAGGTAGCGTGCCGACGGCGATCACATCGACCTTGGAACCATTCCCGACGCGCATCGTCACCTCGTCCTTCGCCAGTCTCCGTTTATTCCGCAGCTCCTGCTGTGAGTTACAAATATGAGCAACGGCACCGGTATCAAATACCCAGGAGTTACTACGAGTACTGGTAAGGTACACATCAATTACATGTATATCAAATATACCTTTAGTGTTGCCGGCCTTCTTATCCGCTAAGTATTTGGGGCAGTTTCGCTTCCAGTGACCCTTCCCCTTGCAATAAAAGCACTCAGTCTCAGGCTTGGGTCCATTCTTTGACTTCTTCCCGGTAACTGGCTTACCGGGCGCGGCAACCTCCTTGTCGTCCTTCTTGAAGTTCTTCTTGCCCTTGCCCTTCTTGAACTTAGTGGTCTTATTGACCATCAACACTTGATGTTCTTTCTTGATTTCAACCTCTGCTGACTTCAGCATGGAAAATACTTCAGGAATGGTCTTCACCATCCCCTGCATATTGTAGTTCATCACAAAGCTCTTGTAGCTTGGTAGGAGCGACTGAAGGATTCTGTCAATGACCGCCTCGTCCGGAAGGTTAATGTCCAGCTGGGACAGGTGGTTGTGCAACCCAGACATTTTGAGTATGTGCTCACTGACAGAACTATTTTCCTCCATCTTACAACTATAGAACTTGTCGGAGACGTCATATCTCTCGACCCGGGCATGAGCTTGGAAAACTAGTTTTAGCTCCTCGAACATCTCATATGCTCCGTGTTGCTCAAAACACTTTTGGAGCCCCGGTTCTAAGCTGTAAAGCATGCCGCACAGAACGAGGGAGTAATCATCAGCACGAGACTGCCAAGCATTCATAATGTCTTGGTTCTCTGGGACGGGTGCATCACCTAGCGGTCCTTCTAGGACATATTGTTTCCTGGCAGCTATGAGGATGATCCTCAGGTTCCGGACCCAGTCCGTATAGTTGCTGCCATCATCTTTCAGCTTGGTTTTCTCTAGGAACGCGTTGAAGTTCATGTTGACATGAGCGTTGGCCATTTGATCTACAAGACATATTTGCAAAGGTTTTAGACTAAGTTCATGATAATTAAGTTCATCTAATCAAATTATTTTAATGAACTCCCACTCAGATTAGACATCCCTCTAGTCATCTAAGTATTACACGATCCGAGTCGACTAGGCCGTGTCCGATCATCACGTGAGACGGACTAGTCATCGTCGGTGAACATCTTCATGTTGATCGTATCTTCCATACGACTCGTGTTCGACCTTTCGGTCTCCGTGTTCTGAGGCCATGTCTATACATGCTAGGTTCGTCAAGTTAACCCTAAGTGTTTTTGCATGTGTAAAATTGTCTTACACCCGTTGTATGTGAACGTAAGGATCTATCACACCCGATCATCACATGGTGCTTCGAAACGACGAACTTTAGCAACGGTGCACAGTTAGAGGAGAACACTTCTTGAAATTTTTTGTAAGGGATCATCTTATTTACTACCGTCGTTCTAAGTAAACAAGATGCATAAACATAATAAACATCACATGCAATTATATATAGTAGTGACATGATATGGCCAATATCATATAGCTCCATTGATCTCCATCTTCGGGGCTCCATGATCATCTTGTCCCCGGCATGACACCATGATCTCCATCATCATGATCTCCATCATCGTATCTTCATGAAGTTGTCACGCCAACGACTACTTCTACTTCTATGGCTAACGCATTTAGCAATAAAATAAAGTAATTTACATGGCGTTCTTCAATGACACGCAGGTCATACAAAAAATAAAGACAACTCCTATGGCTCCTGCCGGTTGTCATACTCATCGACATGCAAGTCGTGATTCCTATTACAAGAACATGATCTCATACACCACAATATATCATTCATCATTCATCACAACTTCTGGCCATATCACATCACATGACAATTGCTGCAAAAACAAGTTAGACGTCCTCTAATTGTTGTTGCATCTTTTACGTGGCTGCAATTGGGTTCTAGCAAGAACGTTTTCTTACCTACGAATAACCACAACGTGATTTTGTCAACTTCTATTTACCTTTCATAAGGACCCTTTTCATCGAATCCGCTCCAACTAAAGTGGGAGAGACAGACACCCGCCAGCCACCTTATGCAACTAGTGCATGTCAGTCGGTGGAACCGGTCTCACGTAAGCGTACGTGTAAGGTTGGTCCGGGCCGCTTCATCCCACAATACCGCTGAAGCAAGATAAGACTAGTAGCGGCAAGCAAGTTGACAAGATCTACGCCCACAACAAAATTGTGTTCTACTCGTGCAATAGAGAACTATGCATAGACCTAGCTCTAATGCCACTGTTGGGGAACGTTGCAGAAAATTAAAAAATTTCCTACGGTTTCACCAAGATCCATCTATGAGTTCATCTAAGCAATGAGTCATGGGAGAGAGATTGCATCTACATACCACTTGTAGATCGCGAGCGGAAGCGTTCACTAGAACTTGGATGATGGAGTCGTACTCGCCGTGATCTAAATCACCGATGATCAAGTGCTGAACGGACAGCACCTCCGCGTTCAACACACGTACGGGACGTACGATGTCTCCTCTGTCTTGATCCAGCAAGGAGGAAGGAGAGGTTGAGGAGGACAGCTCCAACGGCAGCACGACGGCGTGGTGTTGGTGGAGAAGCAGTACTCCGGCAGGGCTTTGCCAAGCTCGTGTCGGAGGAGGAGAGGTGTTGGGGAGGGGAGGGGCTGCGCCTTGGGTTGTGTGTTGCAGCCCTCCCCTCACCCCTCTATTTATAGGGGAAGGGGCAAGGGGGGGCCGGCCCCTCTAGATGGGATCTAGAGGGGGGCGGCGGCCAGGGAGGGGGGACTTGCCCCCCAAGCAAAGGGGGCGCCACCTCTAGGGTTCCCCCCAAAACCCTAGGCGCATGGGCCCAAGGTGGGGGGCACTCCCAGCCCTCCAGGGGCTGGTTCCCTGCCCCTTGCGGCCCATGTGGCCCTCCGAGAGGGGTGGCCCCTCCCGGTGGACCCCCGGAACCTCTCCGGTGGCCCCGGTACAATACCAATATGCCCCCGAAACTTTCCGGTGTCCGCATGACAACTTCCCATATATAAATCTTCACCTCCGGACCATTCCGGAACTCCTCGTGACGTCCGGGATCTCATCCGGGACTCCGAACAACATTCGGTAATCACATACAAGTCTTCCTAATAACCCTAGCGTCACCGAACCTTAAGTGTGTAGACCCTACGGGTTCGGGAGACATGCATACATGACCGAGACGACTCTCCGGTCAATAACCAACAGCGGGATCTGGATACCCATGTTGGCTCCCACATGTTCCACGATGATTTCATCGGATGAACCACGATGTCGAGGATTCGATCAACCCCGTATACAATTCCCTTTGTCAATCGGTACGTTACTTGCCCGAGACTCGATCGTCGGTATCCCAATACCTTGTTCAGTCTCGTTACCGACAAGTCACTTTACTCGTACCGTAATGCATGATCCCATGACCAACCACTTGGTCACTTTGAGCTCATTATGATGATGCATTACCGAGTGGGCCCAGAGATACCTCTCCGTCATACGGAGTGACAAATCCCAGTCTCGATCCGTGTCAACCCAACAGACACTTTCGGAGATACCTGTAGTGCACCTTTATAGTCACCAAGTTACGTTGTGACGTTTGGTACACCCAAAGCACTCTTACGGTCTTGTGCTATGCTTAGGATTGGGTCTTGTCCATCACATCATTCTCCTAATGATGTGATCCCGTTGTCAATGACATCTGATGTCCATAGTCAGGAAACCATGACTATCTGTTGACCAACGAGCTAGTCAACTAGAGGCTCACTAGGGACATGTTATGGTCTATGTATTCACACGTGTATTACGATTTCCGGATAATACAGTTATAGCATGAATAAAAGACAATTATCATGAACAAGGAAATATAATAATAACCCTTTTATTATTGCCTCTAGGGCATATTTCCAACATTGGGCTCTAACTAAACTCGAGCGAGGCGTTCGCCTACTGAACCCGAGCGATAGCACTGTAGGCTACGTATTACTGAACCCGAGCGATGATGGATCCCTGGCTGTTAACTGAACCCGATCGAGCGATTCCTTCGCTACTACTGGTAACTGAAGCCGATCGAACCTGCTGCCTCTTGTGAACAGTGAGCGTTGTTGGGGGGGGGGGGGGGTTGGATGAACAGGTCCTGGTGGGGATTGATGAACAGGACTCCGTGGTAGTAGAGGTCGTTGCCGCTGGATGAACAGGACCCATGGAGGTCTGGTTGAAGAGGCACTACTAGAAAAAGGGCTATAGATGTGATGGACAGTAATGGCGCACTGTACATGTGTTGGTGCGCCATTAGTGTGCAAATACTAATGGCGCACCACATCCCGCGGTGCGCCATTAGTAAAAAAAATAATTTTTTCAAAACTACTAATGGCGCACCGTGGGTGTGGTGCGCCATTACTAGTTGACATAGTAATAAAAAAATAAAAATAAAAATTGTTAGTAATGGCGCATCTGTTCTAGTAATGGCGCACTGTCCACAGGTGCGCCATTACTAAGTTTTTTTCAAAAAAAAGTTCAATTTTTTTCTTTTTTTCTTTTCAAAACTAGTAATGGCGCACCACCCCACGGTGCGCCATTACTAACTTGGCCCAAAAGTTCCCGAATGCACAACCCCCCCCCCCCCCCCCCGACCGCCTTTTCAGTTTAAAAAAAATAAAAGAAAATGATAAAAATGTCAAAAAAATAAAAGAAAATAAGTTTCCCATGTGATATGTGGTCTAGTTGTTGGGAAAATTTACAAATATGAATTTTGACTTTATTTGCAAAATCTCTCTGGAAATTTGTAAAATGGCCATAACTTTTGCATACGAACTCGGATTAAAAAGTTTTTTATATGAAAAATCATCTACTTGAAAAGTTACATCCGAATTTAACGGGGGAACCCTGTTAAATCCCCAAAAACCTAACAGAAAAAAGTTACGGGGCTTTCAAGATCTAGAGGCAAAAAAATTCAAACTTACTAGTGGCGCACCATGGATGTGGTGCGCCACTAGTAATATAAAAAAAATGGTTTTGAATTTTTTTTTTTGAATTGTTTTTAAAAAATGATACGTAATATGACCGGGAAGTTTGAAATATTTTTCAAAATTTCATCATAGTCATGAACATGAACAAAGTCCTAGACATCAACAAGGTATAATAGGATTGATATGCTAGATATATCAACAAGTGCCTGTGAAGTGAGCTGTTGTTGGGGTTGGATAGAACTCTGAAGTTAAGCGTGCTTGGGCTGGAGTAGTGTGAGGATGGGTGATTAAGAAAAAACGGAAAAAATTGAAAAAAAAATTGAAAAAAAAATTGAAAAAAAATCTGAAAAAAAATTGAAAAAAAAAGTTACTAATGGCGCACTTCTATGTGGTGCGCCATTAGTATACCAGATACTAATGGCGCACCATGGGCTATACTAATGGCGCACTGCGTGATGCGCCATTAGTATACCAGATACTAATGGCGCACCAGTGGTGCGCCATTAGTAAAAAATACTAGTGGCGTGATAGTAATGGCGCACCGGTAGTGCGCCATTAGTAGGCAAAACCGATGCGCCATTAGTAGGCCTTTTCCTAGTAGTGAGGACCCCGTGGGGTGGGCTGGTTGAACAGTTGTCGGTGGAGGGCTAGTGGAAAAGTAACCGGTGGAGGGCTGGATGAACAGTAGCCCGTGGGTGGTTGTTGAACAGGACCCCTTGAAGAGGGCTGGTTGAACAGTAGCCGGTGGAGAAGCGGTGGAGGCTGGATGAACAGGAGCCCGTGGATGAACAGTAGCTGGTGGAGGCAGGAGGGAGACGCCGTGGATGAACAGTCGCAGGTGGAGGCTGGAGAAGGTCGACGGTGGAGATGAACAGTAGCCCGTGGAGTCCCATTTTGCGGTACGCCACACCCCTCCCGATGAACAGGACCCCCGTTTCGACCGTAGCGCTCCAACACAAGTCTGTTTCCTCCGTTTTGCGGTACGCCACACCCTTCCCGATCAACAGGACCCGGTTTAGACCGTAGGAGGTCCAAGGGAAGTCCGTTTCCTCCGTTTTGCGGTACGTCACACCCCTCCCGGTGAACAGGATCCCGTTTCGACCGTAGGCGCTCGAACACAAGGCTGTTTCCTCCGTTCTGCGGTACGCCAGGCCTCGTTTCGGCTGTTCCGTCCAAGTCGGTTGGCTCCCGATGAACACGACGCATTCCGTTGCCTCCCGGTGAACACGACGACGCGGTTTCTCCGTTCCGACCCAGCCATGTACATGAGCCTTGGCCGTACGTATGCGCGAGTAGGCGTTCGAGACCCCGCCCATATGTACGTACGTGGTTGTATTTACTTTCTTGCACCCTAGCTGTACGTGCTACGTATGTCCGCGCCTCTACTAATTCGCACCCTAGAAACTGGCCTTGAGTGGCTGGATCCGGTGATGGAGGCGCTCGAGCGCTGCTCCCTTCCTGAAAGCGTTGTTGTTGAAAAATATCGTCGTTTGTGTGATGTCATGAGATGGTTGGTGCGGATATGGTAATTGTTATAGTTTCCCTATCGCGGATCTAATTGCTTTGAGTTTTTTTTTCTCGCCTACGCATAGTTTTGGTCTTATGTGACTTTGCTATTTTGTCAGCGTATTTTGTGTGTGTTCGTGTTGGTTGTGTGTATTCTAACTATGCAGAGGTCGAGTGTATACTCATTATGTTATGTATCCTGTACATGCTCCATTTTCAGCCAATAAAATCCACCTTTGTCTAAAAATGCCAAATTGTCCCGACGACCAACCTACCTAAAGAGCCTTCTTGGTAATACAGCTCCAAGTGTAAACTCATCGACCACATATCAAATAAACTAAAGCTTACAAGGCACAAAATTCTACATGTCAACATTTACGATGGGTCCTTTGAACCAGAACCGGGCATGGAACACCCATGAGCCAACACTGAGCAGCAGCACACCACCGACGGCCACGGGCGTGTAGTTGAAGTTGTCCTTGGCGATTGGGTACGCCACAGGCAATGAGAAGAGCACGGTGAGCAAGGCCACCCAGAGGACTGCTGCCCAGCCGATGACAACACCGTACCTCCCTAGGTGGAATGGCCCTGGGCTGAATGACCTCCGGGCCGCCGTCACACGGAAGAAGATGGGTAGCACGTAGGAGATGTACTGCCCTAGTGTCGCAATCGACACCATTGCTTGGAATGCCACCTGGCTTCCGAGAGACTGCATCCGAAGACAAGAAACACGCACAAAAATTGGAACGTGAAATTTTAGGGTGTGGTAGCAAGTCCTTGACACGAATCATGCACTCATGTTGTAAGGGTTTGGTGCTTCGGGTCGAGATCGAGATGGCAGAGGTATTACGCACCGTGAGAGCCATTATGAAGGCGACAACCACACAGAGCCACACAACATTGAGGGGCACCTCGTTCCTGCTCACCCGGTGCCACACGTGCGAGAACGGCATCGCCTTGTCCCTCGAGAAGGCATAGCCCATCCTATATGGAAATGTGACAACTAGTTAGCAAATACTCCCTCTGTTCCTAAATACTTGTCTTTCTAGAGATTTTAACAAGTGACTACATACGACGCAAAATGAGTGAATCTACACTTTAAAATATGTCTACATACATCCGTATGTTGAGTCCATTTGAAATGCCTAGAAAGACAAGTATTTGGGAACGGAGGGAGTAGTCATTAGGTTCCAAATATTATGGATTTGTCATAAATAAAAGATACAAAGTTTGACCAAGTTTATCAAAAAGTATCAGCAACTACAAGACCAAATTAGTTTCATTAGATTCAGAATAAAATATAATTTTTTTATTTAAATTTGATGTTGTAGATACTATATTAGTATGATTCTTCCATAGAATTGGTCAAACATAGAGAAATTTGACTTTGATATCGAATAATTTGGAACACAAGAAATATCAACACTAATATGTCAACTGCTATGTGGTGCAATCGCTACCAAACCTTGAATTGCTGGCGACACACGCGACACCCGCGAGGAAGATGCCGAACGCGACGATGCCTATGCAGATGAGCCCTCCGACCCCACTGCCATACCTCCGGTGGAAGGCAGTGTAAAGCGCTTGCGCAACGGCGTACCCGGCAGCATCATTGCCGGGGTCTAGCAGGTATGGTATGTTCGTCACAATGGATGTTAGAGCCACAAGGAAGATCCAACCAAACACGGTCGAGAGAGCAACGGATGTGATGATCCCGATCGGACCACTCCAATCCGCGTTCTTCGTTTCCTCAATCTGCACATTTATTCCCAATAATTTGAGCTTTGTTGACCCAAATGTCACATTGAGGCGATACAACTGCACTCGAGCACATATATATGCGCAAGCAGATAATACAAATAACCACAACATGAGTAGCTACCAGTATTAGGACAGGAGATGTGTACCATGTGAGCCGATGCATCATAGCCGAGCAATGAGTATTGGCTCGTTAGAAGCCCCACCGCTAGAATGTAGGCCTTGTCATGGACCCCCATGCCATTGTCCGTGTTGAAATGTGTAAAGATGAACTCAACACTCGCTCTTTCCTTGGCAACAACCGGAATCATGATCACCAGGGCAAAGGCACCTAACATTAACATATGCTAAGTTCAAGAACCATAAGTTGATCGGTAATCACATAGTCATATGTTCAAATGCATCTTCTGAAGAAGGAAAAAAGACCCCCTCGACCTCTGCATCGATTGATGCCAAATGTCGTAACCCTCAGAATGATTATATACCTGCAGTGTTCCAAAATGCACCGAGGTGGCCGAACCAAGACAACCACCTGATGGGGAGGCTGTTGATGAGCCCGTGCAGCACGAGGAGGGAGCCATGGATGGCCAGAACAACGTACTTGGAGGCCATGTAGCCGCCGCCGTTGGCTCCACCGGTGCCAAGCAAGATGATCACTTGGACGAGCTGCGCCAACGAGAAGTCCGTGCTGGTGGTGAGAGCCCACTAGAAGAGTTTAGAAAAGAGATTGGATTGTTAGGAAGTTTGTCATGTGGGTGCACCATATCCGCTTTGAACCAAATGGACCACCGACATGTTTGAGCATACCTGGCCCACAAGGTTGAACCTGCAAAAGGTAAATGAAACATAAGATAAAAACATAGACCACCAATGAGATTAGAGTAACATAAAAAGTGGAAATACATAATGACTATTTGTTTGTTGAACCATATCAAGTCCGCTCGAGCTTTTGAATGGACATGCAATTCAATATCTTGTTTGATATATGTAGGTTGACTGCATTTTGTATTCGCATCAGATGATTCAGGGGAGAATGGGAGGTGTAGATTCGAGGCCGAGCTGGAGATAACGCGACAGCGGTGTTGCGAGTGCAGGGGAGTCAGAGGTTGACGGGTCGGAATGAGGGGGGAGGGGCCAGCGCCCGAGAAGAAGAGAAGGTGTGAGGGGAGAGGCCAGCGCTCAAGAAGAAGAGAAGGTGTGGGGGGAGAGGCCAGCGCCCGAGAAGAAGAGAAGGTGTGAGGAGGTGTGAGGGGAGGGGCCAGCGCCCGAGAAGAAGAGAAGGTGTGGGGGAGGGGCCAGCGCCCGAGAAGAAGAGAAGGTGTGGGGGAGGGGCCAGCGCCCGAGAAGAAGAGAAGGTGTGGGGGGTCATAGGGATGGCAATTAATTTCACATTGTATTGAGATATATTGATTGATTGATATATTATACTAAAAAAAACTTCAGAGATATCGTCGACCAAACTATCAAATCATGTACTACTAGTATCCATGACTCCATGTCAATATAATCTGAAAAATAGTCTTCTAAAACTGATCAAAAAATCTCAACTAAGGTAGGAGAGTGCAGACAGTCACACACACCGTCTGCTCCAGCTTTTGGCATGCAATTCAAAATTGTATTGAGATATTGTCGACCAAATTACGAAAAAATAGTCTTCAAAATAAGATCAGAAAATCTCATGATGAAACCAAGGTAAGAGAGTACACACACACCAGCCTGTGATCCAGGAAGCAAGAGGCGCCCACTCCTCGCCGGCGAGCTTGGCGCTCCAGTAGTAGAGCCCGCCGGAGGTCGGGTAGGCGGAGCAGATCTCGGCCATGGACAGCGCGACGCAGCCGTTGAAGAAGGCCACCACCAGCCACCCGAGGGTCATGGACGCCGGCCCGCCGTACCTCAGCCCGGCGTTGTACGTGGTGGTGACGCCGGCCATCACGCAGATGATGGAGAAGGAGAAGGCGAAGTTGGAGACGACGCCGAGGCCGCGCTTGAGCTCCTGCTTGTAGCCGAGCTGGCGGAGCCGGGCCCGGTCCGCGTCGTCGTCGTCGCCGGCGGCCACGCCCGCCGCGCCGGCGTCGGAGCGCTGCGCTGCCATCGACTGTACCTACCTCCTCTGTGTGACTGTGTCCTTGTGTCGTCTGCTGTTTACCGTGGAGCTTTTCACAGATGGTTATTGGTGTAGGATGCCGGAGTCGACAAGAATCCGCCGTCGGACCATTCAGGGCGTGATTCGACATTGTCGACGAAGGGGAAGTAGTTTATTATGATTGGCATTGGCTCATAGCGCAGCTGCACAGGGGGTAAACAATCGGCGTTGGATGCAGACAGTTTGACTGTATTTCTGACATGATGATAGATAGGGAGTGGGTCGGACGGACAAGGTAGCAAAAGGCGGGTGCGCTCGACGGCGGTGGTGCTTGACCCGGTGACGGCGCCGAGGACGGTGGCATTCGACGTCGAGGACAGCGCCGGCGAGCCCGCGGGGCGCCAAGGTCAGAGGGCGCTGATTCCACCCGGTGTTCTCTTGGCCCTTTGCGAAATTCAGAAACTAAGGCTATGCGCTCTGCTCTCTGCTCTTGAGAAATCCCGCAGTTTATTTGCCACGGCGTCGTCTTACATTCATATTCCCGTGCTGGATTCCCCGCAGATTGCAAGCCATGGAGATCAAACCTGTCTGGGCTGCAGAAGGGGTCATTCAACGGTGTGAAGGAAGCCATGCAATTGGAGACTGAATCTTGCAACGAAAAACAGAGTCTCAAGATAACGCTTTTGCTGCAGAATGACCTTCACAGTGGAACAGTTTATAGGGGTTAGGGTGGTTTCCCAAACATCTCTGGAAGCTGAAAAGAACTACTGTAGACTACAACTTTTTCAAGAGATTATTTTCACTGCTGCCGTTTTTGCACCAGCAGCTCAAAAGAACTGAAAGAAATATAATCACTGAGCCAACATTTCCAATGCGTCTGCGCACAAACATTGGCGCAAGACAGGCCAAACAATTTACTATTCCCTCCCTTCCCAAATATTTGTCTTTCTAGGCATTTCAAATGGACACAACATAAGGATGTATGTAGACATATTTTAGAGTGTAGATTCACTCATTTTGCTCCGTATGTAGTCACTCATTTGGGAACGGAGGGAGTACAAGGTTACTTAAAACAGCTAAATGCATGCATGCCTCAATGAAGAACAAACAATCCATACATACATGAATTTTAGAAGAAGGAAGAAAAGCAACTTATGTAAGGGGTCTAGCCCCACAATTTCATTTATCATGAAACTGATAAAACATCCATCATATCACCCCAAAGTTCTCAGGGAATACATCACATAACTGCAGCAAAACGAAACTCGGCGTTCCCCGCCACCGAGGAAACTACGACTACCACGTCGTTCATCACACGTATCTCGTAAATTAAGATGATGAATCTTGCATTGCAACAACTCACACCAAATATCTATCCAGCATACATATGCTTTGTGTGTACCTATCTGTAATAACAAACATACAAATTGTCCTGAGATGAGATGCCTCCTACCTATGTGCAAACAATGTGTTTCAGTTGAAAATCCTCCCCCTCCTGTCGCTCGCCACGCAAGTAAAATTTGCTTGTCGTCTGCGCTTCCGTTGGTACCCAGTCCACCATAGACAGGACTTGCTTGGTGGCGACAAGCAAGGCCGGTTTATGCTGGCTGAATGGATGCGTTATCAAAGGGCGCGGGCCAGTCATCAACCAAGAAGCTGCCTGAGGCCATCCATAACCTGCTCCCTCTTTGCAGGATCCATCTGTACAATCAATCAAATGTATATATCAGAGAGATGAGCTTAGGAACAGAAAGAAAAGAAAGAATTTAATTACTAGGAAAAAGAAGAAGCAAAAGAAACTTAGGAAATTTATACAAGAACAAACAAATAATAAGCAAAAGAAACTTACTTTGCTGAGGAGGAGCGAGAGACCGTTGGGCAAGGCCTTGGCATCAGAGGTTTCAGCGAGATGCGACAGCAGTGTAGACGCTCTCTCAGCTTTCAGCTCCTCAAGGTACTTGCCATACTTGTCAGGATCATCTTTCCAGGCGAAGAAGGCTTCATCGTCGCCCCACTTCTCGCCGTCTCCTCCTTGAGAGGCCAGGTACCATTTCTTGATGCACTCCAAGGCTGATCTGTGAGTGGGCATCTGCTGCTCGCCGGCGGCTTCTCTGACTTGTTTGGCGAGCGAGTCCTCGGCAAGCCTCCTTCGCAGTCTCCTGTAGAAGAAGGCCCGGGACTCCTCCCAGTCCACCACCTTACTGATCACGCCTTTGGCAGCCATTCTTGCGGAGGTGTCGTGCAACTCAGCAAACCGGGTGGCAACCTGAGTATATATGGGCATCAGCTGCTTCCTCCGAGCAGCCATGCTCCTCCTGATGGTCTCCGCCGCCGCCGCCGTTTCCCAAGGGCTAGGGCTAGCACTAGTTTCCTTGAGGAGTTTAGCATTGAGGCTGATCAACTCAGGGTCAAGCCTTAGCATACTCTCTTCCAGTTCATTTGGCTTGAACTTGATCTCAATGAGTCCTGGTGCCTCAAGGACATTCCCTCTCGCAGTCCTCTCGGCATACATCTCAATGTGCTCCGGATTGATCTTGCTGTCCACCACAACCCATGCACCTCCACGCAGCTCTCCAGCCTTTGGTATGTACACAAAAGCAGGCTGCTTATACGTCCTCAGATTCTCAACAATCATAGAACCAGCCTGAAGGATTCCTTCAAACAGATCCCTTTGCCCACCAGAAAAGCCTCTCCAGTTAGCAAGTATGAACAACGGGAGCTCTTCACGGTTGAAATCCAGCAGTGCCTGGGCAGTTTTCGCGGCCGAATCTGGGAACCACACCTGTCCAGCTTGAGGGACTACACGCTCGGCAGAATCAAGCTGACCAGGGTCAGCAGGGATTACTTGCATCACTGTCTCGGTTTCCACAGCTATGATACCAACTGGAATCCCACCCAGCTTTGCCCTTCCAGTAATAACAGTTTTGGCCCATCCTTCTAATGTTTCCACAAAGCTTTCTCTGTCAAACATACCATCCAACCACTTGCCTCCTTGAGTGTCCTGAATGCCACAGATGGCGGCACGGGCATCACATGAATTCTCAGGGAAATATGTTACAGGTCTCTCTGGTGGATCAAGAGATTTCACAATAGGAAGAGGGCCGCCAACATAGGGAGGAACATAGCTGAGCCATTTCAAAATAGCAGAAACACCTTCAAGATCATCTGACACGGTAAGATGGACAACTCCATTTGTAGCCATGATTTTGGGGCCACCCAGTTGCATCTGAGAGCTATAAACCTCACGCCCCAGGAGCTTGTTCAGTGCAGAATACCCAGTCAAAATAATTGGTTGATCAAGACGTTGTATACACCGCATTCCTAACCGAGCAAGATAGGCCCCAATTCCAATAGCTCGCCCGGTCACAAATGTCAGAGTAAAGGTCTCTCTATATGCCTTAGAGTAGGCACTTGCAATGGCACCACTTCCATGTAGATTCTCACAACCAAGTCCGTCCTCTTTCCCAACAATGGTATCAACAACCCATCTGATTTCTCCACTTTCCGGTACTTTTAGCTCATGGGCTATAACTGAAGAGCTTAGACGTGAATAATCTTGTTCAGTGAGGTAAATGTAGTGAAAACCACGTTCAGGGCTCTGGTCATCAGACCATCCAACATGGAAGCATGCCTTTATTTCCTCTGCTACACCGAGCCTAGCACCAGCAGTTGCTGACAAGTAGATTAGAGGAACTTTCCTCTCACAAGCAAGATTGGTGACAGCATCAAAGAATGCATCTTCTCTAGGACCAAAAGACCCAGCTTTAAATGTCACGTCATTTGCAACAACTATAATCTCCCGGCCACCTGGAAACTCTGGTGTGGAGAGCTTCATGTTCCAAGCAACAACACCAAAACTGTTGCTACCTGGAGGACGCTCAACTGGAACCAAAGGAGTACCCCATGATCCAGTTGAATCAGCAAATATAAGCTCTGTCACTTCAGCATACCGCTGGTTATGCTCATTAGATTCTGCAACATGTGAAATACCAGATTCCCATGACTTCTTCAATGCTGTTTCAAATGCCTGCGGACAGAGTATTATTACCAATCTCAGTTAATCATGTTAACCAATTGTAGAGAAAAAAAGAAAGAGATGTAGCCAACGCACCAATGGGAAGTCATAGCAGTATGTGGTTTCATTTTTCCTAGCAGCGGCACGTTTCAGGTCAATAGCATCCAAAGGTTTGTATGGCTCATGCAATGCAATGCCATGCAAAGGACCAGCTGTGGGTGTGGCAGAGCGATAGAAAAGCTTATGTGTATTGGGGTCCTCCACTTCTCGGTAAATCTGAAAGTCAAAATAATTCAAGCATAAGAGCAATAAAGAGAAAATGGTACCTTGTACTTACAAGTCTTTTTAAGTAGTATTTAATAGAACTTTTAAAGGCAAAAATTGAGAGATTACCCATTACACTCATAATGGGGGTGACGAACATTTTCTATTCACTAACTAGATAAGCTAACAAAATCATATTTGATGATCTGAGGGGCTTTATCCATCAGAGGTAGTATTTGCAAAACTGTAGATGATAATGCTCGCGTAGCAGTGCAATAGCTAAGGTAACTTACATCAACAGTGCAGGTATGCCCAGTTACACTGGTAACAACAACTCTCCAAGCACCATTAGCCTGCCCATCACAATCCAACCATAGCTTCACTTCCCACTGGCACACGGAAAGGCGATGCATCCTGACACCAACATGCTCATATATATTCATAACCATATGCTTCAATAGTGTGCATGCTGTCTTCTCATCTTGACCAACTTCATTCGTCATCCTAACATAATGAGAAGCAAAAACCAAGTGAACATCTATGAACATATTTAATGCAATAGAATTTGTTGAGAACATAAATAAATTTTGACTGACCTTGAAGATGGAATTAGATCAAACAACCGTTGTTCTCTCATTATGCACAGATACATGTGGGAGTGGCCTGACATCCCAGTCTCACTGTGAGCACGCAACTCTATTTCTTCTAGCGCTGCCATCAATGATCTGAGTATGCTGTTAGATGTGAATGATGATGATGCTTGAACTTCATTATCAATACTTCCAAACAAAAACCCATTGTTCACACTTGGCTGTCTGACTATGGTACGAAGAAACATCCTTTGGTCATTTGATCTCGGATCTTTCTTGTTCTTTACTAGTGTGTACATGTGCCACTGGCGATCACGTGATGGGGTGTATTTCGCGTCATTGTAACCTTCTAAATTCACTTTGTCCTGTATTTACACATAAACTGTTAGAGGTACTGGTATTATTGAAGGGAACATAAGCCAAAACAAAAGCTGAATACCAATTCAAGGAAGGTGGACAAAGGAGGTTCCACATGACGGAGCATTGGGTCCTCCTCATAATATAACTTGTCAGATGACCATTTGAAGGAGTGGCGCATTGGTGAACGCCCTTCATCTCTTTGGATAATGCAGCTGACAACCCTAACACCAGCACCATTGAGATGGGATGTTATAGTGTTATCCCTCAAAATCTTGGAGAGTTTGTTGATCCTTTCTTGCGCTTGATCCTCATCACCACTATAAAGAGAAAACAGAGTGGAAGAGGTAACTAAAAAAATCATGAAATTAACGACCAGTTCACAGAATCACACTCGTCTCCTGTGCAATAACAACAAACCACATAAGAATAGAGTGTAAACAAACCTGTCTTGAAGAGTGCTCATCTGATTGTTGATACCAACCAGAGCAATGTGCAGCATATTGCTACCGTTCAAATTTATAGGATTACCATTTGAGACACTTCCAACACCTGCTCCGTAATGTGAAGTCTCCTTTAATGCAGCTTCAATTGCAGTTGACAGAAGCTGAAGAGACTTGATTACAACCATTACACCCCATCGCCTGCCAATTGGATCCTCTACTTGTGGCTTTAGAAGTGACGCAGATTGCCCATTTCTTTGTTCAATATGTTCCTCAGAGAATTCCCATAAAGCAATTAGACCAGACCTGTGCCATTGCATCCGGACACTGCCCCTTACAAGATAATGCTGGAAGATGATTGTGAGTTAGCCGGCATAAATTTGTTAATGTTCCAGTTGTATCAAGAGTGTAGTAAATAAATTCAGTGGTACCTGATACAATCTGCGTATGTATGTCTCAACAACTCTCCGCTGAAGTGTAGGATCACTGTGATCAAACAAAGCCACAAGGGCGTCTTCAACTGCAACCGGGGCACATACTAAATCTTCCATCCTTTCATTGATAGCCATCTTCCTCCTGGGTGTTGAAATCCGCTCTCCTTCCTCAGTAAACATCTCCAGCTCTGAAAGGCTTCTTGCTATGCTTGTGCGGAGTTCACTCAATTTAGTGTGCTCAAGAAGTTGACTTGCTTTAAGCGCCAGCTGCATCAATTACAATAAATTTATTTTATTTTTCTAGACTAGCATGTGCAAAATAAATAGGTGCGGATCATCCAAACTCAATTTTACCCCAGAGTATGCTGTATGGTTAAGGGCAGAAAAGCGAATCAACTGGTCCCTGTACGCAGATGGATTTGGATAGACCAATGCTTCCATAAGCCGAAGTATTAATTTATTTTTACTTTTCACACCCTTCAAAAGAACACACATTGTCAGCACAAAAGCTTTTCCATATCAAGTAAATGAACAGATTGCACAATAAAAGATGTTACCTGGTGGGAAAACACAATATATACGACCTTCTCAAGGTCTTTTGCATGTTGAAGTCGTAGACGTTCTATCACATCAGACTTAGGAGATAAAGCAAAAAAGCACAAAGGTTTAGCACATTTTGGTGAGAAAGTTTTCATCGATCAAACCATTCCAAGCAACTATAAATAGTTACCTGAATGTCATCGCTGAAGAGCTCTTCAACAGATAAATACTCCTCAAACAGAGACTTGACAACCGCACGAGCATGGCTTTCTCTCCCACCCTCATATGACTTGACCAGGCTCATAAGTGGCTCTACAAGCCTCTCACTAGTAACTCTATCTTTCTCAGAACAGTATGCAAGATTAGCCTGCAATAATGACTTTGTAAGGAAACAACATGACACATAAAAAAAGGAAGGGATGCCAAGTAACAGTCTCAAACTGACCTCAATGACTCCCCTTAGCAACTTGGCAGGGAAATCCTTGCTTTTCCGGAAGTCAGCATTCAACTCATACTCCTTGTACTTAGCATCCAACTGAGAACAGGCAAATTAGTTATCCATTTGATATGCAGCCAAAATGAAAAATGGAATAATAACATCTAAGATAAAAAAATATAACTTGAATACTTATTCACCTCATTCCTAAGATCTTTCGGGAGTCGGGTTGCCAAAACGGACATGAGTTCTTGCCACTGTAGGAAAGGGAGCTCAGGGCTGTCTAGGCAGTTTAGCAAATCTTGTACAACCTGAAAGAAAAGGTACAGTCAGGAACTTATTGATTGAAGAAAGATGGTATAGTTTCTCTTTGTAGAAGAACTCATGCTCCGTTTTCCCATGGCAATGCAATAGATAAGGGAAAACAAAAGTGGAAGAACAAGTATACACTGACAGTTTGATGTGCCTTACATGATTGATGTTATGTTCATATCCTGCAAGGATCATGTGGGCAGAATTCACACTTGCAGCAAACTTTTGGTGAACTTTGCCAGAAATAGCAGTAGGAGGTCCAAGTTTTGGAAAGGTGCCATGAAATGGTTCGGCTCTTCTCACAGAAGATGGGTCATCAAGATCCAACCTTGCTATCAGATCACTCGCCTGCACAAAGACAGCCATTTCAGCTACTATTTAAAAGATGCACGTATATTACAAGCATGAACAATAAAGTACTTTAGTCAGAATGTACATCTAGTGCTGCAAACAGAGGGGGCGGGGGGAGGAACCTGCATGGCCTGACCCTCAGGCATGACAAAGTGAATGACACCAGAGGCCGGTAGTAACAGTGGCATGCACATTTTCATGACCTCCACCTCAGCATATGGCGTATCAGCAACCACATGAGAACCATCCGCGACCAAAAACCGAAGAAGTTTGCACGGTGTATCAGCCAACAACCTGGAAGGATCATGCTCTTTCTGTAATATATCATTCAGAGGACATAATTAATTTATGTATTTTCATAAGCCACAGTTACAACTGAAACAACCCCTATATTAAGTAGGAACCAAGAGGAGAATACAGATCTAGCTATCTTCACCTGTAATAAGCATGTTCTCCCATTGATTAGAAGGCGCGTACCAGCAGCTTCTGTCTCAGCATAAATTACATGACTGTTTCCATCCAACTAGAAAATTCACAATTAAAGATTGGTCAGACCATTTCCAAATAAAAAGAAAATTAGATAGATTGCACTTGTATAAAAACTTAGTGTGGTAGATATAATTACCTGCATTAAGAGTCCGCCATCTCGCAGCGAATGTATCTCTGCTTCAACCTCTGATTCATTAATTCTTAATTTGTAGCTACGGGGTCCACCTCGTACTGTCTCAATCTGCAGAAGAAAATAATCATTAGCAGATGTGACAAGGATACCAACTGGATTAGATGGGTATGGCATGGATAAGATTAAAGAGAAAATTACAGATAATTACCGTATATTTGCTCCCATCTATATTCAGTGTTACAGTCAAATTGACAAGAGAGATGTGCTGTGAACGGAAAGAAGTTAGACAGTTTTATTCATATAGAAATTGGAATATCAACAGTAAGAATATTCATCATATAGTATGTACCTTTGGTGGTATTTGACCTTTACTGAGATAACCAACATAATCAGTTACAACGCTCGAGCTCCTGCTTGATGCTTCCTGAAATATAAGAAACACAGTATTTGAGGATGGAAAATGGGTCTTGTATGAAAGCTCATAACCACCTAATAAATCAAAGTTCTCCAGAAAAAGAAATCATACATATAGAGCTCCACCAACAACTGAAAGGTACCATGGGGGCCTCTCTGCTCTAACACGCATAGCTATTCTGCTGTCTAGCCAACCAGTGTGAATCTTATTTTCTCGGTACTCTGCAGCCTGGAGATATGGAAATTTTGAACACAAATTACACACACAAAAATGTACCATGTTTTTCTTAATAAATGTACCATGTAATCAGAGAACATGTTTACTGTGGGGTTATCTTACATTCAAGAGATCCACAGTGTAGTCAACATTAGTGCGTATCTCTCCACGAATTTGGATCTCTTTTAACCCAAGTACCATATTGGCTATTGCCAATGACCTAGATTCCCCAAAAGCAAAAACATGACCTGCGAAAAAAGTCATGCTGTTTAAGAGAAGCATCATCACAAGATACATGAGGAAACAGAAATCTACGCACATCACTTACCAAACTGGGAATCAGAGAACTCATGAATTGCACCTCCGGACTGAAAAAAAAATGATGATTCAGGTTAGGTTTGCCGCACAGATACAGTTTTTAACCAGGAAATTTATCGGCATAGGAAACAGGAAAACTCAAGGGTAATAATAAGCTGCGGCTGTTGTGACATGTCATGTGGTATCAAAGATCATTATGCATGGATGCAAACTTGCCTTAACGGAGAAATAGGCCCAAACATTGGGTTTACTTTTAAAGTTCAGCTCTTCCACTCTTCCACTGGTAGGCTTAAACCCATCATCTGGATCCTCACTAGTAACTCTAACTGCTACACAATGACCCTTTGGCTTTACAGACTGTGCTTTGTCCAAATCAAATTTAGTTGCAACAGCTGATATTTCCTTCCAAGCGTGATAGCCACCTCCATGTTCTATTCCATAAAAACGTCTGATCTCTGCAGTTATCCATATATTGATTAGTGTGGGGGGGAAGAGATAATATCATCAACCATCAAGTTGGAGAACTGGCCTACCTGGAATGTTGTAGAGTGGTATGCCCATTCCTACTACAACTTGAGATGCAGGTAAGTTTATTTCAGCAATCCATTCGGTCACAGGGTGTTCTACCTGCAACCTTGGATTAAGCTCCAGGAAGTAGTATTCACCTGTTTCCATGCTGTACAGATATTCTACTGTAGCAGCACCCTGATATTGCACACATTTAGCAAGCCGCCTTGCTGCCTGCTCAAGCTCTTTAATTGTTTCTGGAGGAGCAACGGTAATTGGTCCCTCCTCAATGATCTGTTTCACAAGTATATATATGGTGAGAAGTAAAAGAAATATAATTTTGCTAAGACTTCTCTGCTATTGTCTGTCTTGCATTAGTTAATTTTTGTGGTTATAAAATAATCTCGTAATACAGTCACTAGACTTTTCAATATTCTGAGCTCACAAACTTCAAGTGCGACACAGATATCACTATAGGAAGAAAAAGTTTGTTCTTGAATTCAAAATGCAACATTCAACTATTAGGTACAGTATAACTATAACTAACAGTAATAAATGATTCCATTTAAGAAAATGGGAAGACATATATTTTGTATAGCTCCTGCAACATTTTGCAATTTGCTAAACAGTACTATATGATTGCTACATCGTCCAATGAAGTTTTTATTCCCTGAAGCTGTAGAACTTCTACCAGTACTCACTACACAAATGTTTGGTGCAGACTAATTCCAACGAAACTGGTATTGAACAACCCAATGCTTCAGGAGAATAACTAACCTTTTGGTGCCTTCTTTGAACACTACAGTCTCGACTGTGCAGTGCTGCCACGTTGCCATGCTTGTCACAAAGCAACTGAACCTCTAGATGTCGGCTCTACAAAGAAAGAATAGAAAGGCAAGATTTTAGATAAAATGAACCATATCAGTACAGAAGAAGCACTCGCTGAATACTGAACATGAGTAACACAAAGATACAACAGAAAATAATGGCTGTTATCAGTTTATCACATATCACCTGAGATGCCACCTTCATAATAAATATAGGTGATCCGGGGACTTCTCCTTGCACTTGCTTAAACAATGCTCTGACCTCATCATCATTGTGTACCTATAAAACCAATTGGATGACATAAAAAACATCTTTGGTTAATATACAATATTTGCACAAAACTTGGACTTCATTTTAAATGGACAGTGGAAATTTCCATGTAATTGTTTGCAAGAATAGCATTCCATATAACTGTGGTAGAATTGAATTAAAAAGATTAAAAGAATACCAACCTTCCTTATTCCTTTACCACCTCCACCCCATGATGCCTTGATCATTGCAGGATACCCCACCACCTGACAACTAGCCACTGCTTCATCTGTAGTTGAAACACAAGCGTTCTTATAGATCTCCTCAGGTATTGAGTGGCAGGTTTCTTGCGGAACTTTCACCTACAACGCGTTTCGATTTAGTTTTAGGAAATACAGTGGTGGAGAGAAAAACACAGGAGAAAAACCGTAAAGAAATATGACAAGGTATACATACATGTGACCCGCTCCATGGAAGAGTTGGAACTCCTGCTGCTTGTGCGATAAGAGAAGAACCAATCTTATCACCTAGTGCCCCCATCGCGGCTGACGGTGGCCCAAGAAAAATGATTCCCTTTTCCATGAGCGCATCTGGAAGTTCTGGGTTCTCAGAAGCATGACCCCAGCCAGGCCAAACTGCAGAAACCCGAGTTCTCTCTGCTATCTGCGACATGACACATGCAGGTGAATTGCAGACATTAATAACTGTAGTCAAGTCTCCAGCATAATGAACATGGTAATCCATAAGTACTAGGTGAAAAAGGATGATCAACTGCACTAACCTCCACTATGAGCTGTACATTTGCATAGTTGTTATTGTTCGTTCCACCAGGAACTTCTAAGAACTGGTCGGCGATTCTTATGTGCTCCGCATTTATCCTGAGGTCCTCTGGAGTTGCCATAGCCACCAAGAGAATGGCCTTCTCGTTCCCAAAGGTCTCCAAGGCCCAGGTGCGGATGCTGCGCATGAACTTGACCGCAGCCATCCCATTGTTGGCAACCAGCACGCTGTGTATCGGCGAGTCGCCCCCGAGCGCTTTACAGAATTCTTCGACCGAGGACATCCTGTTGGGCGTCCTGTTTATCTGGTCAGATTCCACCATTATTGCCCCCTCAGACCTTCAGCACTGGGAAAAGCAAAAGAACAAGCCTGTCCGTTAGCGCATCAATCAATTCTGTCTGGTTAGCGTAGAATTGCAGCACTGGGATATTTCTTTTCGGTTTGGCATGTGTGTGCCCTTTTTCTGTACTAGATGCTAAAATGGTACAAGCAGAACAAAAACATGGTAGTCCTATTTAACTGCTAGTAATAACTAAATCAGGAAAATGGTACACTCATTATGTCTGGTTAGCGAAACAGCACCGGGTTATTATTTTTCAGTTTTGCCCGTCAATTCCTTTTTCTCTGTAGTGGATGCTAAAAATGGCACAAAGCAAACAAAAACATAATAGTACTACTGTATTTAACTACTAATAACTAAAAAATCAGGAAATTCCTCCGGAAACAGTGGCAGGGGAAAGTTCACAATTCACAACAGTAAGATGATAGTCAAGAGCCAGCAGAAACAGAAGAGCGAGACCATAGATCACATGAAAAAATGTTGAAGTCCACACTAGACCAGAGGTTAGTCCACTCCAAGCAGGAGCGAAGGGGAAAAGGGAGTTGAATTCCGACATTTCAGCAGAAGGATAGATGCAACAAGCACCCAGAACCCGTCCAATAGCGCACGCCCACCACCCGCTCGACGTAATGCCAGACGGCACGAAGAGACCGCCCGCCAATTCGGCGGCGGCGCGGGTCGATCGCCGGCAGGATCCCGCGTCGGCAGGACTCGCCGCGCGCACGAACTAGCTCGAATCGCGCGCGCGAGAGCAGTATCCGGCCCCGTGATCTCGCGCCGCTTAGAACCAGCAGGAAGGCCCCGCGCCGCGTGCGCGGGACTGGGGGGGCCCTGGAGCTATCCGGCTCGTGCTCGATTCGAAGGCCCCGGGAACGGAGAAGCTGGTGGCAGTACTGCTCCTCGTACGCGCGCGGGAACGGAGAAGCCGGCAGCGAGAGCGACTCGCTCGACCACCCGCACGCACGCACGCACGCGGTGCTCCAGGGGAAGACCGGAAGATGCGGGCAGAAGCGGGGGCAGAGCGGGGGCAGGGCGCGTACCGTAATTCCGTCCGGAGCCGCGCCGCGAAGGCGTTCGACGGAATGCCGCGCAGGGGGGGGGGGGGGGGGGGGGGGTGGAGGGGGAAGAAGGCCGTGGTGCGGGCGGCCAGATGGAGATCCAGGAGAGGCAGGCGGGCAGCGGCGGCGGCGGAGGCAACGAGGAATCGCGTGGTATAAATGCGCGCCGCGTCGCCGAGGCCGCTGCTGCTGGTGCTGCTGCGTTGTGGTTGGGGCGATGAAATGCGTGCATTCATGGAGGAGTTGGGGGGAGGAGGGTGGGGTGGGGCGGGGCAGGTGGGGGGTGTGGTCTGGACGGGGACGACGGGTAGTTGGGCCTCATGGCCCTGCTTGCTTGGTTGGATGGACGGATTGGTGTGTCGTTGCACCTGTCTCTCCGGCGTGCCTCTCTGGGTATGGATGGGTAGGGCCCCAACGCCTTCGATGTGCTCTCGCTCCGCTCATCCGGTGGCGTGCTCCCTTCGGCTTCACTCGCGTCCCGTAGTCGTCGGCAAGCCACGACGGCGTCTTGTGCCGCCTTGCTGACTCCCGTTTGTTCCTTACCGTAGCTCGGACCGCGTCATCACCATGTTCTCTAGCTAATCGGCTCAAGTGTATGGACATACATGCGCAATGCCACACAATCTTTTCTCACAAGGAGAAGACGCCCTTCAAAAATTATGGTATGCTGCTTAGTGTGGCGTGCATTTACAGGGTGGGGACACGTGACGGTTGTGATGTGGACCCCCTCCGCTCCCGTTGGTGCGGAGTCTACTCCATTTTTTCCCTTGAAGAAAATAGTAGTTGCGCTTCGCCGTCGTGGATGAATGTTCTGTCTCGCATAGGTCCAGACGGTTTTCATGCCGGCATCTCGAATAGTAGCTGCAGGGGTGTTTTTTTTTTCTATTACATTTCTGTGTGATGTGTTGGGGATCAAACGTGTTCTTCTCTCATGTTACCCTCTCCGCCACAAGGGCATATCATGCTTTGTTGACCCTTGTTTGTGATTTTCTACATGGTGCACTAAGGTGTCTTATTTTAGCAATCATCGAGGGGGGGAGGGGGGTTGAGGATCCTCACCCGAATGAATTACTCACAGAGGGGCGCAAGTGGTAGTTTACAACTTACACTTATGTCATTGCGGTGGCCTTCTATTGAGGAGCCAACGCCTTTGATGTGCCCGCTCCCTCCGGTGACATGTTCCGCTCGGCTTCGCTCGCATCCCCGTGGTCCGTGATCGTTGGCTAAGCCACGGCCACAACGCCTCCCAGTGCCTTGTTGACTCCCGTTTGTGTGTTACTGTAGCTCGGATTGCATCATGGGCGTGTTCTCTAGCTAATTGTTCGTGTCTTGTAACGGGGACATGCATATTCCAATGATTCTGCGTCGACAATTCTAAACTTGGTTGACTGGTACGGATCGCTTGCTCGCCCCGGCTGGTGGTATTCGGTTGAGGCTAATGGACACGCGTGCACAAGACGGTACACATTCTAGTCCATCATTCATGGAGGCGGGGCTGGTGGAAGCTGTGACGTGGACTCTCCTTCATTCCCGTTAGGGCGGGGTTTATTTTCCTTTGAAGATGAATAGTTGTGCTTCATGGTCACGGATGGGCGGTGTGCCTACATCTCGAATCGTAGTTGTGGGGTGTTTTTGTTCTGGTTTTCGTGTTATGTTTGGGGAATGAAACATGTCGTGCTCCCAAGTCGTCTGTTGCACCGTGACGTTGTATCATATTTTGTTCACTCATGTCTATGATTTTTAAATAGGAGGTGCATAACGCGATGTCATCGGTTCTGGAGCGAATGATTCAGTCCCTCCCAACCGCCCCTACGAGCGAACGAAAAAGAAGGATCACGATTGTATGACCTAATGTGCATCATGCGTGAATGGGCATCAGTTTGGCTCACTTGGCCTATAGTCATCGGTTGCGCAACAGCGGCGTCTCGTTGTGCCTTGTTGACTATCGGTTGTTAGTTTGTTAATGTAACTCGGATTGCATCATGTGCATATTATCTAGCTAATTGTCTATGTGTGGTAACGAATACATACATATTCCAATGATTTCGCACCAATAAGATAGATAGTGGGCCCATCCAAATTTAGTCGACCGGGACCGATCTCTCACTCACTTGCTCGGTTTGGTGGTATTCGGTTGAAGCGTCTGGACACGCGCACATGACGGTACACATTCTGGTTCGAAATTTATGCAGTGGGGAGAGGTGGCAAGTGTGATGTGGACTCCCTTCACTCCCTTCAGAGACGAATGGTTGGGCTCCGAGGTCATGGATGGATGATGCGTCTAGCATATATAGGTCCTAACGCCTTTGATGCTGACATCTCAAATCATAGTTGCGGGGTGTTTATTTCACTTTTTGTGTGTTGTATTGGGGATGGAACATGTCTTGCTTCCATATTGTCGTTTGCACCATGACGGCGTATCATGCTTTGTTCACTCATGTTTACAATCTCAGTATTACTATGTGTGAACAAAGGCGTGTTTCTTTTTAATAATCACTAGGCCACCAAAATGCATTACTCAAAGCGGGGCATGTGTGGCAGTTTACAGGTTCGCACTTGCGCGAAAAGAGGGTTACTGAGGCCATGATATGGCGTTGACCTTGTATTGAGGCACCCAAAATCTAGCAGTACAAAGGGTAATATCATTTACTCCCTCCGTCCGGAAATACTTGTCATCAAAATGGATAAAAGGGCATTGATCTAGACGTATTTTAGTTCTAGATACATCTCTTTCTATCTATTTTGATGACAAGTATTTTCGGACGTAGGGAGTACAATATTTCTAATGGTTACATGACCAAATGAACCTCATTCCGAAAGACCATAGCGATTCTAGAATTCTTTTTCATTCATAGGATGGAGAGCATGATAGAGGGCCAAATGTTGTGGTTGAGACAAAGTAGTGTGGGAATCTCCCAAGTGTCGTCGATGGAGGTGGGCACGGGGAGGCCGAGCACAGTCCGAACTTGTGTAGCAGCCGGACAGTGGAGAAAGACATGAGCCACATTCTTGATAGTCTTGGCGGAATAGTTTCACCTTAGAGTTTAGTTGGTCATTGGAGAGAAGCCACCCAAAGATTTGCACCTTGACAGGTACATGTGATTCACAAATGAGTAGGGTGATGGTGTATGGATGTGATAGTCTGTCAGAAGCCGATAAAACATTTCTAGTGGAGAATAACAACCCATGAGTGAGGTACCTGTCGCCAGCAATGCCGTTGAGGTTGAAATCCTGCAAAAAGAACAACAACACAACAACAAGCTCAATAGAGGCAACATCGGTAAGGCGATTTCGCAGGTTACCTCCTACATGACTTGCGAGACCATCACACAGGGATGAGTGCGGAAGGTGTATGTTTTTGCATTCAAGTATGATTTGTTCATTCCTTCATAGAATTTTTTAACTCGAATTACTTTTTAATGGTCTAGTGTTGTCCACTTGTATATTTCTTCATTGAGGTCTTCTGGGCTCGTTTTAGACTCTTTCCTTCTTTGGTTGTCCAACTAGGTTCCAGAATGGAGTTTGTTAAGTGAGATCGAGAGAAATGACAAATGATCCAACCATCTTAGATTTCACTAGTACCAAGGGTACACACGCACGCATGTGTGTGCAAGGGGACGCCTTAAAGGAATGGTAGTTACAAGTTTTTTTAGAGAAGATGACAATTACAAGTTTTGTCTCAGAGAGAAGGGTCGCAACAATTCGGGGTTGGACACACCCCTTCACTAATGACGATTAACTAATTGTGCTAATTTATTTCTAACCATGCTTTTTAGCAGTATCCCTAACAGAGTTCACGCACGCTCCAGGGTCTTTGTATAGTGATGCCTCCAAAACTACTTGGTAACGAATCTATATTGGTCCCTTTGTTCCTCCGTAGATGGACTCGGATCGCGTCACGTGTTTGATCGGTTTCTTTGCTTGGCATAGTCCCAGAGTGGAGAGAGGTATTGCACACATATGCAAAATTTGCTTGAACGAAAGACAAATGACAATGAGGCTTTCCCTGGAAAAAAAGAGCAATGAGAGAGGCAGGGGCGGAGGCAGGATTAGGCCATGCCCGAGGCCGGCTTCAGTGTACTGTAGTTACAAGACATTGCCCTGCGTGGAGCTCATGCCCGGGCAGCGGTCCGGCCTGGGATTTGTCTCCGCCACTGAGGGAGGCTACTATCGATCACCGTTGGCCGGTCTGGCGGTATTCCATTTAATTGTTTGTAAGAGCATGGACACACACACACGTGAAAGGCCAAACCACCAACTTTGGAATTTCCACCAACTACAAAAAAAAAATGGATTTGAGCTTTTTTTAGACAAAAACATGGATGGAGTTAAATAGCTAGATCTTGTCAACCTGGGTAGGCCCCAGTGTCATAACTGAATTGAAAGGGATTGCTCCCATTTCGTTCTAACCAAATGACTTTTGGCCCTTCATTCCTTGCTCTTTCTTGAACAAAACACAGGGTATACACGTTATCTAGAATATCCAAGTTAATATACAATGTACACGTATGGTACTATATGTTTTTTTACGACGAACCAACCTGTGGTTGGATGCTAGGAGGACAATGATATCCCAGCCCACTAGAGTTCAACCTAGTGCTCACATTTATCCTGTCAACTATGAAACGCCTTCGGTGACTTCGTCAATTTCAAGTTGATATGTCGGCTCAGTCTCTCGGAAGTGCTCATAGAGGTAGTGTGTGCCTGTGTGTTTATAGGGAGTGTATGTGCATATATATGTGTGCCTGTGTATGGTCTGTGTCAAAAAAAGTATACGGATTTTACGTGTGGATTACAAGAAAAATCAAAACATAGATCCATCCTACACCCTCCCCCTGTAGGCTCCTCTACCTGGGCCAAATTTTGTTTTAGCTGCCAACATGCCAGCTACCCAACACTCTCAAAAGAAAGTGTGAAAACAAGCCCACCAAATGCCCCGAGAAACCAGCTCACAGCCTAGCACCCTGCGGTTCATTCAACGCGTGGGAAAATCCTATATGCCGCTCGCTGCGTCAAACTGCCGGCGCTTCGCACAGGCGAGCGACCGAGCAGCGACGCAACGGGCCGGCCCGTTTAACCCTTCCAGCTCTCTCGGTTTTGGGAACCTTCTAGAGGTTTCAACTGGGTTTTTCCGGTTTTGGGAACCTTCTAGAAGGTTCCTGAACCGGTTTTTTATTTTTCCTTTCTTTTTCTATTTCTGTTTTTTTTTTACTTTTTTGTTTTCAAGTTTATGTTTTCTTTTTCAAAAAAATGTTCCATTTTCAAAACAATTGTTCAAAAAATGGTCCTCCTTTTAAAACACTTGTCCTCATAAAAAAGAAATCGCATTTTTTAAGGAAATTTTTTCGTTTTTTCCGAACATGTTCTCATATGTGAACGCAAACCTACAATCAGTTAGACCTGTCTAGTCTAGTGGCGGGACGAACTCACTTGGGATCCGAGGTTGTGGGTTCGTGGCGCCGCCTATTCCGTTTACATCATTTTTAAGTGAAGCGCGCGTGGTTTACTGATGGGCCGGCCCAGTGGAGGCACTAGGGTACGTCGTTCCAACTATTTGCCGCAAAATGCGGCAAATAGGAGCTCCCTAACGCGTGGGTCGACGGTTGTCAACCAAACGTGCAACTTGCTCGCCATGTGTATTTGGATTAGACCAGGTAGCGCAGGCTCACTTTTCCGGTTCATTTTTTATTTTCTTTCTATTTTCCCTTTACCTTTTCTTTCTTTTTTCTTTTTTGTATTCCTTTTCATTTTATGAACATATTTTAAAAGTTATAACTTTTTTCTGAAATCATGAACATTTTCTGAATTTGCAAACATTCTTTTTTGGAAATAATGAACTTTTTTGAATTCACAAACATTTTTTAACAAATTAGCGAACATTTTTTAAAATTTTGAACATTTGTTTCTAAAACTTGTGAACTTTATCTGAATCAGAGAATATTTATTGAAATTTGGGAATAATATCTGAGATTCCTGAACATTTTTTCGTTTGATGAATGTTCTTCTGAATCATGAACATTTTTAAATTGATGAACTTTTTTTTGAAATTGGAGAATAAAATTTTAAACCCGTGATTTTTTTTAATATTCATGAACATTTTTTGAGTTTATGAACCTTTTCAAAATTCATAGTTTTTTCATGAAATCTTCAACATTTTTTAAATTCGAGAATATTTTTTTGTAGTTAAGAACTCTTTCTGAAATCCCGATCATTTCTTTTTTTGGATTTGATATTGGTGAATGGTTCTCAAAGTAATAAGGAAAACGCTTCCTTCCACCTGACTGATTTCTCGTTGGCGCAAGCCGCCTCGCGCGTCGTCCGATCCAGCAAGATCGTGCGGCTCCTCTCGTCGCGCGCAAGCAGCCAGGGAAGCAGGCCCACCAACCTCCACCCCCTCGAGCTGCCCCTCCTCTGGGTTCACTTGCTAGATCCGGAAGGATTTTATCGAGTCGAGATAGTTTTCTGCAGCTGATTGCCACCCTACTTCCTGTCGCGCCTTCGATCCATTAGCACGAACCATCAAGGTATCGAGAGAGGGTTTGGGCCCCGGATCTCTATCTTTTGCGACGGCAGTGAAGCAAGGTCTGATGATGTCGGATCGGCAAACTAGTGGAACCAGCTCTGGCGCAGCTGGCCCCTCGAAGACAGTCGTGCAGAAGTCCAATTCCTACGGAGGGCGTAAGGAGCCCTCTGCCCTGCCCTCCAAAGACCATGTTCCTGCCCCAAAGCCTACCAAATCCTCAACATCTACGGCTGCTTCCTCCCAGGTACAATCTTCTTAGTCTGTGGAGGTAGAAATTGAGCAGGTGCTAGATCCAAGGTATGAGCATATGATCTGCTTTAACTATGGAGGCCCATGTCACTATGTGGGTAATTATGTCAAGCCAAAATCATGCTTCATTTGCCAACAGAACCACAATGTTAACAATTGTACTGCATGGTCTAAGGTTCAACCCACTGCTGCTTTCTTTGGCAGTGGGGCAAGGGGTCTTGGTTTCTACCATGTGGATGTACCTATAGCTAATGAATACAACTGGTTGAACTTCCAGAACTGCGTTGTGGTGAACATTCTTAAAGGTGAAGTGGATAAAGATTTGTTGTTAGGTCTTCTGACTGCTACTTTTTGCAAGACTAGACAATGGCCTTGGCAAATTAGAGGTTTATCAAGCAAGACTTTCTTAGTGAGGTTTCCCCCATGGAAGAAAGTTGAAGTTCTCATAGAGTTTCCTGCCTTTTGTTTACCCCAAGATGTTTTTGTCACTTTGACTGAATGGAAAGGTGCTTGTGACCCTTTTGGGGAGCTTGGGTTTTGATTGAAGGGATTCCACCAAAGTGGTGCACTTGGAAGGTTTTTGCCCAGATTGCATCTCTCTTTGGTGTGCTAACATATGTAGATTGGAATGGAATGTTCATGACTTTCTTTGAGAATGTTAGAGATCCTACTAAGATTCCTTTTGAGAGGCTGATTGAAATGAAAAAGAAGTTGTTCTTGCTGGGCTGCATTTTGGAAGGGTTTGAACAAGCAGGTGGTGCTGATTCTGTCATTGATATTGAGGATGATGCGGATGAAGAGGAAGAAGGTGTTGAAGAGGAACAAGGAGGTAGTAATGAGAATACTCAAAAGGATGACTTATCTGAGGATCTGCTAGATGGAGATGCAACTATTGATGAGCTGGATAAAGCTAATTTCCCAAAACATGGTAAATCTGAACAAAGTGGAGAGAACCAACTTGCTGAGTTATGCTCTGACTCTGATCAAGAGGACATTATCATGGAATGTACTATTTCTGATAAGGAAAAAATAGACACATCTTTTGATGGGGCTGCTTCAAAGGGTTTTCTTTCTGTGGAACACCTGAATTTCACTCCTGCAAAGATATCTACCCCCTCCTGTCCTTCTTCCAGGGGTGGGTGTCTCTAACACACCTGCTCTTGTGGAGGAAGATATGGAAAAGACAAAAGCTGGTGAAAAATCTAGAAGTTTGAAATATTGAGAGGACATTCTTAAGTTTGTAGACTTTTCTAAGTCTGATGAAGAGGAAGTTAATGAGGAGGAGCTTGGGATTCTCCCCCCTAAAGCTGTCCAGGTGCTTCAATCCATCACTTTGAAGAGATCCTTGCTAGAGAGTCTCAACCAAGCTCAAGAGACTGGACCTGCTCCTAGTAAAAATTCCAAATGGGGACCTGTCCTGGTGCAGAAGCCTGCTATTAGGGGTCATGGTAATGTGAACATCATGGAAAAAGCCGCTGCTTACAAGAGAAAACAAAATTTGGAGATACCAAAGACTTTCATAGGTAAATCCCTCTCCAGTAATGATCATGCTATTTTATATGACCAAATGAGTAAAATAGATCTATGCATCGGTGGGGATGAGGCTAGAAAGAATTTTGTCATTGATGATTTGATTGTTGGGGAAAGAGAAAGATGTTTGGCTTTTGCCAATAATAACCCTAAGATTGTTCTTCCTGATAGCCTAGAACTAGATCAAAATGAGTTAGTTGGGACCTCAGTGGGTGCTTGCTCCTTCAAGCCAGTGGGCACTGCTGATGCCTTGAGGAGAATCCCTATTGTCTTAACAAAGGTCAGTCATTGTGGCCTATCCCACCCCTTCAAAATTGCTTGATCCATGATAGGTCTTGTTTGGAATATTAGAGGTCTTGGTCAACCTGGGAAAATTCAGTGCCTGTGTGATACTATTACTCAATCCAATCCTGATTTTACTGGGTTTCAAGAGACTAAAAGAGAGATTGTATATGAAGGTTTTCTTAAAGCTATTGACAAGGCCAAAAATTATTTACATGTTGTTAATACTCACTACAAAAAAAGGACACATCCGTGACATTTTGGGCCGAACGAATTTTTTTTGTCATACATATGACACTTCTATGACGATAATTGTGACAAAACCCGGTATCATAATAGATGTGGTGGGCTCCTACTTCTATGACAAAAAATCATGACAGAAAATGGGCTTTTCATCCTGGGCGGGCCGGAGACGCAGCTGCATGACATTCTTTGGGCTGTCCATGACGAAAAAAACCGTGGTAGAAGCGAGAGGGAGGAAAATTTCGGGGAGTTGCCGGTTACGGTGGGAGGTCGGGGGCGGAGCAATGCGCGTTTCTCTCGTATGTACGCGTGTGTGTGCGAGGCGTTGGCTCTAACTGAAGCCGAGCGAGGCGTTGGGCTCTAACTGAACCCGAGCGATTGCACTGCAGGCTACGCGTTATTGAACCCGAGCGATCGATCGATGGCTGTTAACTGAACTCGATGGAGCGATTCCTTCGCTACTACTGCTAACTGAAGCCGATCGATGCTGCCTCTGGGATGAACAGTGAGCGTTGCGGGGGGGTTTGGATGAACAGTGAGCGGTGGTGTTGCCTCTGGATGAACAGGAACCCGTGGTGTGGAGGGCTGGATGAACAGTAGACGGTGGAGGGGTGGTTGAACAGGACCCCGTGGTGTGGAGGGCTGGATGAACAGTAGACGGTGGATGGGTGCCCGTGGAGGGGTGGTTGAATAGTAGCCGGTGGAGTAGCGCGCGGTGGAGGCTAGATGAACAGGAGCCCATGGAGGCTGGAGGAGGTCGACGGTAGCCCATGGAGGCTGGAGGAGGTCGACGGTGGAGATGAACAGTATCCCGTGGAGTCCCGTTTTGCGGTACGCCACACCCCTCCCGATGAACATGACCCCCGTTTCGATCGTAGGAGGTCCATTTCGTCCATTTTGCGGTACGCCACACCCCTCCCGATCAACAGGACCCCCGTTTCGACCGTAGGAGGTCCGTTTCCTCCGTTTTGCGGTACGCCACACCCCTCCCGATCAACAGGACCCCCGTTTCGACCGTAGGAGGTCCGTTTCCTCCATTTTGCGGTACACCATGCCCCTCCCGATCAACAGGACCCCGTTTCAAACGTGGCCGGTCGAACACAAGGCCGTTTCCTCCGTTGTGCGATACGCCATGCCTCGTTTCCATCGCCTGTTCCGTCCAAGCCCTCTCGATGAACACGACCTTCCGTTCCGACCCAGCCGGTTGGCTCCCCATGAACAAGACGACGACGTTGTTTCTCCGTTCCGACCCAGCCATGTACGTATGCGCGATAGGCGTTAGAGACCCTGCCCGTTTGTACGTACGTGGCTGTATTTTCTTTCTTGAACCCTCTCCGCTATACGTACGTGTACATGTTACGTGCGCGCCTCTACTACGACACGTGCGCGCCTCTACATCCACCAGTATATATGTACGTACACGTTCGCGACCAGAATGACAATGCTACGTACGCTTCGACCAGGTTGGTCCCGACTGTCAGGCACTTCCTTGCGTGCGAAGATGTAGCTAGTGGGTCCCAGCAGTCAGGGGGGCAGATCGTTTTTTTTTTGCCCGGATGCACTTCCTTGCGTGCGAAGATGTAGCTGGTGGGTCCTAGCAGTCAGGGGGGTGAATCTTTTTTTTGCTCGGACGCACTTCCTTGCGTGCGAAGGTGTTGCTGGTGGGTCCCAGCGGTCAGGGGGGCGAATCGTTTTGTTTTTTTGCGCGGACGCACTTCCTTGCATGCGAAGATGTAGCTGGTGGGTCCCAGCAGTCAGGGGGAAATGTTTTTTTCGTGAAATACAGTGGCCCTTCCGGTGGATCCCAGCTGTCAGGTGGAGGAATCATTACTTTCCGCGTAATAAGGAGGCACTTCCTTGCTGCGGCCGTGGACCCAGCTATCAGCCTCTCCACGTACAGTCCACGTCCGATGGAAGTCGTTCCTTGACCACATTGACCACGTTGCACCGAGAGCACCAGGGCGGTGGACGACGGCGAGGCCTAGGAAGGGGACGACGGGGAGCCGGGGAAGACGCGGCAGTAGAAGCCCGCGCGGAGAGGAGTACGAGGGTTCACTGGTTCGGCTGCGGTGTGAGGCTGCCGTCGCCACAGGGCCTGGCCAGCGGTGGGAATAGTAGGGGGCGGTGAGGCCTCCGCGGCAGCACAACCGGCCACGGGAGGCAGGAGCATGCGACACGACCGGCGCTGCTTTGGGCGGCTGGAGCAAGAAGACCAGAGGTTGAAGAAGCAGTATGGCCGTTGGATGGACATCGTACGGTCACTGGAGCAAGAATCGTTCATATTGACTAAAGTTGACAAAGGCCCCCGTCCCAGTCAACTTAGTAGGCCCACAAGTCAGCCTCCCACCATGGTGGGTCCCAGCTAGCAAGGGGAGTATTCTTTTTTTTGTGCGTAATAAGGAGGCACTTCCGGTGGGTCTGAGCTGACAGCGCGGGGAACGTTTTTTCGCGAAATACGCTGGCCTGTCCGGTGGGTCCCAGCAGTCAGGGGGGAAACGTTTTTTCGCGAAATAAGGTGTCCCGTCCGGTGGGTCGCTGCTGTCAGGTCGAGGAATAATTATTTTGCGCGTAATAAGGAGGCACTTCCTTGCGGCCGCCTGGACCCAGCTGTCAGCCTCTCCACGTACAGTACTCTTTCGATGGAAGTCGGTCGTTGACCATGTTGACCACGCCACGCCGAGAGCACCAGGGGCGGTGGTCTGGATGACGGCGAGGCCTAGGAAGGGGACGACGCGGAGCCGGGGAAGAAGCAGCAATGGTAGCCCGTGCGGAGAGGAGTACGAGGGTTCACTGGTTCGGCTGCGACGTGAGGCTACCGTCGCCGCAGAATAACAGGGGGTGTGGGTGAGTGGAGGGATACCCTGGGCCAGCGGTGGGAGTAGTAGGGGGCGGTGAGGCCTCCACGGCATCACAACCGGCCGCTAGAGACAGGAGCACGCGGCACGACCGACACTGCTTTGGGCGGCTGGAGCAAGAAGACCAGAGGTTGAAGAAGCACTATGGCCGTTGGATGGAGATCGTGTTGGAAATATGCCCTAGAGGCAATAATAAATTAGTTATTATTATTATATTTCCTTGTTCATGATAATAGTTTATTATCCATGCTATAATTGTATTTATAGGAAACTCAGATACATGTGTGGGCACATAGACAACACCATGTCCCTAGTAAGTCTCTAGTTGACTAGCTCGTTGATCAATAGATGGTTACGGTTTCCTGACCATGGACATTGGATGTCATTGATAACGGGATCACATCATTAGGAGAATGATGTGATGGACAAGACCCAATCCTAAGCCTAGCACAAAGATCGTAGTTCGTATGCTAAAGCTTTTCTAATGTCAAGTATCTTTTCCTTAGACCATGAGATTGTGCAACTCCCGGATACCGTAGGAATGCTTTGGGTGTACCAAACGTCACAACGTAACTGGGTGGCTATAAAGGTGCACTACAGGTATCTCCGAAAGTGTCTGTTGGGTTGGCACGAATCGAGACTGGGATTTGTCACTCCGTGTGACGGAGAGGTATCTCTGGGCCCACTCGGTAGGACATCATCATAATGTGTGATCAAAGGGTTGATCACGAGATGATGTGTTACAGAACGAGTAAATAGACTTGCCGGTAACGAGATTGAACAAGGTATCGGCATACCGACGATCGAATCTCGGGCAAGAACAATACCGCTAGACAAAGGGAATTGTATACGGGATCGACTGAGTCCTTGACATCGTGGTTCATCCGATGAGATCATCGTGGAACATGTGGGAGCCAACATGGGTATCCAGATCCCGCTGTTGGTTATTGACAGGAGAACGTCTCGGTCATGTCTGCATGGTTCCCGAACCCGTAGGGTCTACACACTTAAGGTTCGATGACGCTAGGGTTATAAAGGAAGTTTGTATGTGGTTACCGAATGTTGTTCGGAGTCCCGGATGAGATCCCGGACGTCACGAGGAGTTCTGGAATGGTCTGGAGGTAAAGATTTATATATGGGAAGTCCTGTTTTGGTCACCGTAAAAGTTCCGGGTGCTATCGGTAATGTACCGGGACCACCGAGAGGGTCCCGGGGGTCCACCAAGTGGGGCCACCGGCCCCAGAGGGCTGCATGCGCCAAGTGTGGGAGGGGACCAGCCCCAGGTGGGCTGGTGCGCCCCCCCCACCAAGGCGCAAGGCGCATAGGGCTTGGGGGAAACTCTAAAGGGGCGCCCCCTTGCCTTGGGGGGGCAAGGCAACTCCCCTGGCCGCCGCCCCCTCCTCAGATAGGATCTGAGGGGGCCGGCCCCCCTCTCCCTTGCCCCTATATATATATATGTGGGGGGTGGGAGGGCAGCCGCACCCAAGTTCTGGCGCAGCCCTCCCCCTCTCCCAAGTACTCCTCCTCTCCCGCGGTGCTTGGTGAAGCCCTGCAGGATTGCCATGCTCCTCCATCACCACCACGCCGTTGTGCTGCTGCTGGACGGAGTCTTCCTCAACCTCTCCCTCTCTGCTTGCTGGATCAAGGCATGGGAGATGTCACCGGGCTGTACGTGTGTTGAACGCGGAGGTGCCGTCCGTTCGGCACTAGGATCTCCGGTGATTTGGATCACGACGAGTACGACTCCTTCAACCCCATTCTCTTGAACGCTTCCGCTCAGCGATCTACAAGGGTATGTAGATGCACTCTCCTTCCCCTCGTTGCTAGTCTCTCCATAGATAGATCTTGGTGACTCGTAGGAAAATTTTGAATTTCTGCTACGTTTCCCAACAGTGGCATCATGAGCTAGGTCTATTGCGTAGATTCTATGCACGAGTAGAACACAAAGTAGTTGTGGGCGTTGATTTTGTTCAATATGCTTACCATTACTAGTCCAATCTTGTTTCAATGGTATTGTGGGATGAAGCGGCCCGGATCGACCTTACACGTACTCTTACGTGAGACAGGTTCCACCAACTGACATGCACTTGGTGCATAAGGTGGCTAGCGGGTGCCAGTCTCTCCCACTTTAGTCAGATCAGATTCGATGAAAAGGGTCCTTATGAAGGGTAAATAGCAATTGGCATATCATGTTGTGGCTTTTGTGTAGGTAAGAAACGTTCTTGCTAGAAACCCATAGCAGCCAAGTAAAAACATGCAAACAACAATAAGAGGACGTCTAACTTGTTTTTGCAGGGTATGCTATGTGATCTGATATGGCCAAGAAGAATGTGATGAATGATATGTGATGTATGAGATTGATCATGTTCTTGTAATAGGAATCACGACTTGCATGTCGATGAGAATGACAACCGGCAGGAGTCATAGGAGTTGTCTTTATTTATTGTATGACCTGCGTGTCATTGAACAACGCCATGTAATTACTTTACTTTATTGCTAACTGGTAGCCATAGTAGTAGAAGTAATAAGTTGGCGAGACAACTTCATGGAGACACGATGATGGAGATCATGATGATGGAGATCATGGTGTCATGCCGGTGACGATGATGATCATGGAGCCCCGAAGATGGAGATCAAAAGGAGCAATGTGATATTGGCCATATCATGTCACTATTTGATTGCATGTGATGTTTATCATGTTTATGCATCTTATTTGCTTAGAACGATGGTAGTAAATAAGATGACCCCTCATTAAAATTTCAAGAAAGTGTTCCCCCTAACTGTGCACCGTTGCGAAAGTTCGTCGTTTCGAAGCACCACGTGATGATCGGGTGTGATAGATTACTACGTTCACATACAACGGGTGTAAGACAGTTTTACACACGCGAAACACTTAGGTTGACTTGACGAGCCTAGCATGTACAGACATGGCCTCGGAACACAAGAGACCAAAAGGTCGAGCATGAGTCGTATAGTAGATACGATCAACATGAAGATGTTCACCGATGATGACTAGTCCGTCTCACGTGATGATCCGACATGGCCTAGTTGACTCGGATCATGTAATCATTTAGATGACTAGAGGGATGTCTATCTGAGTGGGAGTTCATAAGATGAACTTAATTATCCTGAACATAATCAAAAGATCTTTGCAAATTATATCGTAAGCTCGCGCTTTAGTTCCACTGTTTAGATACGTTCCTAGATAAAATATAGTTGAAAGTTGACAGTAGTGATTATGCGGACAATAGAAAGCTTATGTCCTTAATGCACCGCTTAGTGTGCTGAACCCCAAACGTCGTCTGTGGATGTTGCGAACATCGGACATACACGTTTTGATAACTACGTGATAGTTCAGTTAAACGGTTTAGAGTTGAGGCACCAAAGACAATTTCGAAACGTCACGGAATACGTGAGATGTTTCGAGGGCTGAAATTGGGATTTCAGGCTCGTGCCCACGTCAAGAGGTATAAGACCTCCGACGATTTTTGAAGCCTGCAAACTAAGGGAGAAAAGCTCAATCGTTGAGCTTGTGCTCAGATTGTCTGAGTACAACAATCACTTGAATCGAGTGGGAGTTGATCTTCCAGATGAGATAGTGATGTTTCTCCAAAGTCATTGCCACCAAGCTGCTAGAGCTTCGTGATGAACTATAACATATCAGGGATAGATAAAATGATCCTTGAGGTATTCGCGATGTTTGACACCGTGAAAGTAGAAATCAAGAAGGAGCATCAATTGTTGATGGTTGGTGAAACCACTAGTTTCAAGAAGGGCAAGGGCAAAAAGGGATACTTCATGAAACGGCAAATCGGCTGTTGCTCTAGTGAAGAAACCCAAGGTTGAACCCAAACCCGAGACTAAGTGCCTCTGTAATAAGGGGAACAACCACTGGAGCAGAATTACCCTAGATACTTGGTAGATGAGAAGGCTAACAAGGTCGATAGAAGTATAATGGATATACATTATGTTAATGTGTACTTTACTAGTACTCCTAGTAGCACCAGGGTATTAAGATACCGGTTCGGTTGCTAAGTGTTACTAACTCGAAATAAAAGAGCTACGGAATAAACGGAGACTAGCTAAAGGTGAGTTGACGATATGTGTTGGAAGTGTTTCCAAGTTTGATGTGATCAAACATCGCACGCTCCCTCTACCATCAAGATTAGTATTAAACCTGAATAATTGTCATTTGGTGTTTGCGTTGAGCATAGACATGATTGGATTATGTCTATCGCAATACGGTTATTCATTTAAGGAGAATAATGGTTACTCTATTTATTTGAATAATACCTTCAATGGTCTTGCACCTAAAAGAATGGTTTATTGAATCTCGATCGTAGTGTTACACATTTTCATGCCAAAAGATATAAGATAGTAATGATAGTACCACTTACTTGTGGCACTGCCATGTAGGTCATATTGGTATAAAACGCATGAAGAAGCTCCATGTTGATGGATCTTTGGACTCACTCATTTTGAAAAGTTTGAGACATGCGAACCATGTCTATTGGTGTATACGCATGAAGAAACTCCATGCATATGGACCGTTGGGACTCACTTGATTTTGAATCACTTGAGACATGCAAATCATACCACATGGGCAAGATGACTGAAAGCCTCGTTTTCAGTAAAATGGAACAAGAAAGCAACTTGCAGGAAGTAACACATTTTGATGTGTGCAGTCCAATGAGTGCCGAGGCATGCAGTGAATATCATTATGTTCTTACTTCACGGATGATTTGAGTAGATACTAAGTATATTTACTTGATGAAACACAAGTCTAAATTATTGAATGGTTCAAGTAATTTGAGAGTGAAGTTGAAGATCATCGTGACAAGAGGATAAAATGTCTATGATATGATCATAGAGATGAGTATCTGAGTTACGAGCTTTGGCACGCAATTAAGACATTGTGGAAATTGTTTCACAATTAATACCGCCTGGAACACCATAGTGTGATGGTGTGTCTGAACATCATAGTTGCACCCTATTGGATATGGTGCATACCATGATGTCTCTTATCGAATTACCACTATCATTCATGGGTTAGGCATTAGAGACAACCGCACTCACTTTAATAGGGCACCACGTAATTCCGTTGAGACGACACCGTTTGAACTATGGTTTGGAGAAACCTTCTTAAAAGTTTGGGGCTGCGACGCTTATGTGAAAAAGTTTCAGGTTGATAAGCTCGAACCCAAAGCGGATAAAATGCATCTTCATAGGACACCCAAAACAGTTGGGTATACCTCCTAATTCATATCCGAAAGCAATAGGGATTGTTTCTTGAATCGGGTCCTTTCTCGAGAAAAAAGTTTGTTTCAAAAAGTTGAGTGGGAGGATGGTGGAGACTTGATGAGGTTATTGAACCATCACTTCAACCAGTGTGTAGCAGGGCACAGGAATTTGTTCCTGTGGCACCTACACCAATTGAAGTAGAAGCTTATGATAGTGGTCATGAAGTTTCGGATCAAGTCACTACTATACCTCGTAGGGTGACAAGGATGCGTACTACTTCAGAGTGGTACAGTAATCCTGTCTTGAAGGTCATGTTGCTGGACAACAATGAACCTACGAGCTATGGAGAAGCGATGGTGGGCCCATATTCCGACAAATGGTTAGAAGCCATGAAATCCGAGATAGGAGCCATGTATCAGAACAAAGCATGAAGTTTGGTGGACTTGCCCGATGATCGGCAATCCATTGAGATAAATGGATCTTTAAGAAGAAGACGGACGTGGACGGTAATGTCACCGTCTATGAAGCTCAACTTGTGGCGAAGAGTTTTCACAAGTTCAAGGAAGTTGACTATGATGAGATTTGCTTATCCGTAACGAAGCTTAAGTCCGTCGGAATCATGTTAGCATTAGCTGCATTTATGAAATCTGGCAGATGGATGTCAAAAACGAGTTTCCTTACCAGTTTTCATAAGGAAAGGTTGTATGTAATACAATCAGAAAGGTTTTGTCGATCCTAAGCATGCTAAAAGGTATGCTAGCTCCAGCGATCCTTCTAAGGACTGGAGTAAGCATCTCGGAGTTGGAATGTACGCTTTGATGAAATGATCAAAGATTTTGAGTTTATACAAAGTTTATGAGAAACTTGTATTTCCAAAGAAGTGAGTGGGAGCACTATAGAATTTCTGATGAGTATATGTTGTTGACATATTGTTGATCAGAAATGATGTAGAGTTTCTGGAAAGCATATAAGGTTATTTGAGAAGTGTTTTTTTAAGTGAAAACCTGGATTAAGCTACTTGAACATTGAGCATCAAGATCTATAGGGATAGATCAAAAACGCTAAATGATACTTTCAAATGAGCATATACCTTGACATGATCTTGAAGGTGTTCAAGATGGATCAGTCAAAGAAGGAGTTCTTGCCTGAGATGTAAGGTATGAAGTTAAGACTTAAAGCTCGACCATGGCAGAAAAGAGAGAAAGGACGAAGGTCGTCCCCTATGCTTTAGACGTAGGCTCTACAGTATGCTATGCTGTGTACCGCACCTGATGTGTGCCTTGCTACATATCTGGCAAGAGGGTACAAAGGTGATCAAGGAGTGGATCACCAGATAGCGGTCAAAATTATCCTTAGAGGAATAAGGATATGTTTCTCAATTATGGAGGTGATAAAGAGTTCGGCGTAAAGTGTTACGTCGATGCAAGCTTTAACACCTATCCAAATGGCTCTGAATAGCAAACCGGATACGTATAGTGGAGCAACCATTTGGAGTAGCTCCAAGTGGAGCGTGGAAGCAGTATTTACAATATAACCTAGAGATTTGCGAAATACATACGGATCTGAATGTTGCAGACCCGTTGACTAAAACCTCTCTTACAAGCAAAACATAATCAAACCCTAGAACTCATTGAGTCTTAATCACATGATGATGTGAACTAGTTTAGTGACACTAGTAAACTCTTTGGATGTTGGTCACATGGCGATGTGACCTGTGAGTGTTAATCACATGGCGATGTGAACTTGATTATTGACTCTAGTGCAAGTGGGAGACTGTTGGAAATATGCCCTAGAGGCAATAATAAATTAGTTATTATTATTATATTTCCTTGTTCATGATAATCGTTTATTACCCATGCTATAATTGTATTGATAGGAAACTCAGATACATGTGTGGGCACATAGACAACACCATGTCCCTAGTAAGCCTCTAGTTGACTAATTCGTTGATCAATAGATGGTTATGGTTTCCTGACCATGGACATTGGATGTCATTGATAACGGGATCACATCATTAGGAGAATGATGTGATGGACAAGACCCAATCCTAAGCCTAGCACAAAGATCGTAGTTCGTATGCTAAAGCTTTTCTAATGTCAAGTATCTTTTCCTTAGACCATGAGATTGTGCAACTCCCGGATACCGTAGGAATGCTTTGGGTGTACCAAACGTCACAACGTAACTGGGTGGCTATAAAGGTGCACTACAGGTATCTCCGAAAGTGTCTGTTGGGTTGGCACGAATCGAGACTGGGATTTGTCACTCCGTGTGACGGAGAGGTATCTCTGGGCCCACTCGGTAGGACATCATCATAATGTGCACAATGTGATCAAAGGGTTGATCACGGGATGATGTGTTATGGAACGAGTAAAGAGACTTGCCGGTAACGAGATTGAACAAGGTATCGGCATACCCACGATCGAATCTCGAGAAAGTACAATACCGCTAGACAAAGGGAATTGTATACGGGATCGATTGAGTCCTTGACATCGTGGTTCATCCGATGAGATCATGGTGGAACATGTGGGAGCCAACATGGGTATCCAGATCCTGCTGTTGGTCATTGACAGGAGAACGTCTCGGTCATGTCTGCATGGTTCCCGAACCCGTAGGGTCTACACACTTAAGGTTCGATGACGCTAGGGTTATAAAGGAAGTTTGTATGTGGTTACCGAATGTTGTTCGGAGTCCCGGATGAGATCCCGGACATCACGAGGAGTTCCGGAATGGTCCGGAGGTAAAGATTTATATATGGGAAGTCATGTTTTGGTTACCGGAAAAGTTCCGGGTGCTATCGGTAATGTACCGGGACCACCGGGAGGGTCCCGGGGGTCCACCAAGTGGGGCCACTGGCCCCAGGGGGCTGCATGGGCCAAGTGTGGGAGGGGAACAGCCCCAGGTGGGCTGGTGCACCCCCCCCCCACGAAGGCCCAAGGCGCATAGGGCTTGGGGGAAACCCTAAAGGGGGCGCCCCCTTGCCTTGGGGGGCAAGGTAACTCCCCTGGCCGCCGCCCCCTCCTCAGATTGGATCTGAGGGGGCCGGTCCCCCTCTCCCTTGCCCCTATATATATGTAGGGGGTGGGAGGGCAGCCGCACCCAAGTTCTGGCGCAGCCCTCCCCCTCTCCCAAGTACTCCTCCTCTCCCCCGGTGCTTGGCGAAGCCCTGCAGGATTGCCACGCTCCTCCATCACCACCACACTATTGTGCTGCTGTTGGACGGAGTCTTCCTCAACCTCTCCCTCTCTCCTTGCTGGATCAAGGCATGGGAGACGTCACCGGGCTGTACGTGTGTTGAACGCGGAGGTGCCGTCCGTTCGGCGCTAGGATCTCCGGTGATTTGGATCACGACGAGTACGACTCCTTCAACCCCGTTCTCTTGAACGCTTCCGCTCAGCGATCTACAAGGGTATGTAGATGCACTCTCTTTCCCCTCATTGCTAGTCTCTCCATAGATAGATCTTGGTGACTCGTAGGAAAATTTTGAATTTCTGCTATGTTCCCCAACACATCGTACGGTCACTGGAGCTAGAATCGTTCATATTGACTAAGTTGACAAAGCCCTCCGTCCCCATCAACTTAGTTGGCCCACAAGTCATCCTCCCACTATGGTTGGTCCCATCTAGCAGGGTGGGTATTCATTTTTTTGTGCGTAATAAGGAGGCACTTCCTTGTGTGCGAAGATATAGCTGGTGGGTCCGACATGTCATCGAGGGGAACGTTTTTTTCGCGAAATACAGAGGCCCTTCCTGTGGGTCCCAGTTGTCAGGTGGAGGAATCATTATTTTGCGCGTATAGTCCACAGCCGATGGATGTCGTTCGTTGATCACGTTGACCAGGCCGCGCCGAGAGCACCATGGCGGTGGACAACGGCGAGGCCTAGGAAGGGAACGACACGGAGCCAGGGAAGACTCGGTAATGGTTGCCCACGCGGTGGGGAGTACGAGGGTTTACTGGTCCGGCTGCCGTCGCCGGAAAATAACAGGAGGTGCGGGTGAGTAGAAGAATGGCCTGGCCAACAATGAAGTAGGGTGGGGCGGTGCGGCCTGTGCGGCAGCACAGCCGGCCACGGGAGGCGGGAGCAGGCAGTCCCACCGGAGCTGGTTTGGGCGGTTGGAGCAAGAAGATCAGATATTGAAGAAGCAGCACGGCCGTTGGATTAACATCCAACGGTCACTGCTGCTAGAATCGTTTGTGGACTAAGTTGACAAAGCCAAAGTACACGTCAACCTAGTAGACCCACAAGTCAGCCTCCAAATTTGTCGCAAACAGCATACAGCCCGAAATTTGTAGCCGGATTCAAATTAATTTTAAATCTAAATATACCTTAATTTAAATTCAATGAAATTTTACCCGCACAAAAACAATGAAATTTAAAATATCAAAATCCGAAAGAAAATAGTATTTGGGAACTAATTGCCTGTTTGCTGTATTTTTTTCATTTTACAGCCCATTTATTATTACTTATAGCCCATTTATTATTACTTATTGCCCATTTCTTATTACTTATAGCCCATTTTCTGGGCAAAATGCATCCCTCCTCGTCTTGAAAGATTTCCGCCCCAGCAGGGCGTAGAAAAGCAAGTAAGCCTATGTTGGTTATTCTGCAAAAAACAAAATAGCTGGATAGCCATTTTTCAGAAAGGAAAAAAACAAACTAGGCTGGTCATGTGCTAAACATATGAAATAAAAGCCTGGGCTAGACGGGCCACGGGTCCCGCACAACCCAGTTGATACCCTTCTTTGTCCAAAAAAAAACAAAATTACTGCGCGCGCTGCTGGGTCCCTACTGTCATCCTCACCATGTACAGTCATCTCCTTATTCCTCTCGGTTGTTGACCATGTTGACAACACCGAAGAGCGGCGCCGCGGCGAGCGCGGAGGACGATGGTGAGGCCTCGGACGAGAACGAACAGGAGCCGGGGAAGATCACAGCCAGCCGTGGGAGGCGGGAACAGGCGGTCCCGCCGGCGCTGGTTTGGCTTTGGCGGCTCGAGGAAGAAGAGACTGAAGAAACGCGACAGACGTTGAATGTCAATCAAATATTCAAGGTTGGCACAATCGTTTTTTGACTAAGTGGACACCAAGTAGCATACTTTTATATATATAGGAAGAAAACTGCGAGGAAAATGCGTTCGTCTACCGTCCTCCTCACAGGGAACGTTCGCCACATAAGTGACTAGCACCCTTGGTTTTCAACCGAGAGGTCTTGGGTTCGAGTCCGAGGAACTCTCAATTTTGTCCTCCTTCCTTCCTCGCAAAAAAAGGGAAAGAAAATCAAAGACTTGGGAAGGTGTACAGAACAAGCTAGTGTACCAGTAAAGAGACGTTGCCGAGTTTTAGAAAAAAGAAAGACGTGCTCCTATAGCTGGCTCGAATCCAAACCTAGATTATGACTATATATGGTGCTATGCTACTCTGCAAGTAATGAAACTGACATATCCAACGTTCGCTTCTCCTCTTCTCTACTTACTCTGCCTAGCATCAGAAGCTCTGGCCGCAGCAACCATGTCCGCTGGCTGCTCGTCCACCTGCTCTTCAGCAGGCAGCAACCAGATATGCACCAAGTCGCCACCCGTACCATCACCTGTGGGTCTCATCACACCCCCGCCGGCACGCGCACCGCAGCCGATTGCTCATCGCAACCCGCTGCTGTTGGTGTGGTGCCACTGCTGCAAATCACAAAGAGTCATCCGTCGTGTCTCAACCACAATCCGCAACCCTGGCCGAGTCTTCTACAAATGCCCGAATCATGGGGTAATAATATGTTTAAGTGTTGTTCTGCTGCTTTCAGTTGCTGATTTTTTAATAGTTTGGTTGATGATCTTCCAATTTGATTCGTGCAGAAAAGGGAAGATTCGTGTGATTTGTATTTCTAGGAAGTTGCTGATGTGGGGGAATGCAACTATGCTGATTATTTGGTTAGCCGAGGAATCCCAATACCAGCAGGTTGGGGTGTTGGACAAGTAACTGAAGGAACAACAGAAGAGGAAGATGCAGAGCAGAAGGTTAAAGACGCAGTTCCTCTGATCATGGCCAAGCAACAGCTGCTGAACGGCCTTGACAACAATGAGGAGATGAAAGAGCTTGTGAAGATAATAGGCAAAATCGATGTGCTCTCTAGGATGATTGTATCTTTATTTGCAGTGTATGTAGCACTCGTGATGTATTCAGTGGCTACGACATGAGCACTTTGCTGAAACTAGTAATGAATGAAACATGTGTAGCAGGCTGGGCGTAGTGTTGTGAACATCTAATGATTTCTATTAACGGAAATCAGGGGGTATCCCCTTTTGCTCATATAAATAAATAGATAGCAGAGGCCCTGTCTGGTCAGCTTTGTTCTCATTCGAAGACGTCGAGCAAATTGCAGTCCAACAGCAAACTATGTCATCAAATTCAAGTTTCACAGCCAAATATGAGTACAACTAACAATGTCATCATGTTTTAGTTGTCATACAATCACCAAACACAAGTCAGCATACATAACAAGTGATGTTCTCACAGCAAAATACTAAACAACATGTTCATCAGGTTTCAGTTGTCATAGCAAACACAATTTCACATAGTAGATAAAAAAATGTCTTCTGATAGGCAAATACGACAAAAGCAATGTAATCATCATCCGCAGCAGCAGCATCAACATCTTCGCCATGTGTATCAGTCTGAATCGTAATTCCCCACGGTGTCATCTTCTTCTTCGTCCTCAACATCCTTGAACGTTGGCTTCTTCTTGATCAACTCTTGTATGTCCACAACACGACAGACAATCTTTTCGCTGGCGTCATTGACGTGATGGTTCTCAAAGATATTAGGAACATCTGTGTTATCTTGTACATGAGGAGCAGTGTAAGCATCATCTTGTTGTGCAACTTCATTAAACGAATTCCTTTGCTCAAACCTTTGCAATACTCTCCAGTCATCGCTACGCGCAAATGTGTCTTCCAAGAAAAATATCTGTGTTGCTTGATTTGCCAAAATAAAAGGCTCGTTGGTCTGGTACGCCGCCTTGACATTGATGGATTTGAAATAATCATCAGCTCTGGGTTTTGCGATCCTGGAAAACAGGTTATACCAACGACAGCGCAACAGAACCACACACCGATGATCCTCGAAACTGGAGATATACTGCAACTGAACAATGTCTGTTATGTTAGCATACATTTCAGTTGTCTCTTTGTCATACGTATCCGTGCTCATGATGGCACTGTTTTGTGTCTTCCTGCCTTCATCTCGTGCAAGGGTGTTGTAGCGCACATCTCCAACAACGCAAGATTCATAATGTCTTACCCGAGTATCAGGACCCATTGCTAGTGAGTAAAGGGCATCATCAACTGCCTGCCCATCCTCCCGCATCTTCTTAACCTATGGTTAGAAAATAGACAAGCTGATCATCTTATGTACTCAATATATAAAAAAATTTGACAGTGCACTTCAAAAGCTTACATGGTTCTTGAACCATTTCGCAAATCCTGCCATAACCAGTTTGTCAATGTTTCTTGGATTTTGCAGCAGTAACTCCTCTTTGTACATGCTGCACAACATAGTGATCGCGTCAAACATCTAAATATATAAGAATGTGCTGCAAGTTTAGTAGATTATGATGTATAAGCTATAGTACTACACTTACTTGATATAAGGCAATATCTCACGACAGTTATTCAACACATACCAAACCATTTTGTCCAAATCTTTAGGTTTGTCCTCTTGTCGACTCTTCCCTGTAACTCGAACAGAATAATCGAAAACATTGAGCCCGGGATTGTCTTCACCCACCTCTTTGCTAAGATGATCAGCTGTTTCAATGTATTTTGAGCAGAATGTCAACGCTTCTGTAGCAATGTAGGCCTCTTCAATGGAACCCTCGGGTCTAGCTCTGTTCCTAACATAGCCCTTGAAAGTGCCTAGCCGCCTTTCAATAGGGTACATCCAACCATATTGTAATGGACCTCTAAGTAGTGCCTCATCAGGTAGATGAACAGCCAAATGCACCATATCAAAGAAGGCTGGAGGATATATCTTCTCAAGGTCGCATAGGATAGTTGGTATTTTGTCTCTAAGATGCTCCAAAGCATCTATCCTGATATTTCTACTACAGAGTTCCCTGAAGAATTGTCCCAACTCTGCAACTGCTCTATATAAGTCAGGGCGGTCCAATCTTCTAAGGATAACAGGTAAAACCCTTCGAAGTAGGATGTGGCAGTCATGAGTTTTCAACCCTTGCACCTTGTTTCCATCTGCACTGACTCTCCTTTCAGGGTTGGAAGCAAATCCATGTGGGAATCTCACACGTGACAGGACCTCGCAGAATTCTTTTCTTTTTACCTTGTCCAAGACGTACACAACTGGTGCCATATCCCGTGGTTTAGCTTCATCTTGCACCTGCAAATCCTTTCTGATACCCAGGTGTGTCAAATCAATCCTAGATTTTAAGGTATCTTTCGTCTTGCCTTCAATGTTAAGAAGTGTGCCGATAATGCTGTCACATATATTTTTCTCGATGTGCATCACATCAAGATTATGCCGCAGATCCAAATCTTTCCAATACTCCAAGTCCCACAAAGTGGACCTGCGGGTAAACAATAATATCTCTTCTACCATGCCACGCTTCCTTTTCCCGCTACCATTACCAGGATGGTTTCCTGGGGTAATATGCCTGACCTTCTCTAATTCCACTTGCAACTCATCGGCGGTGAGCCTCTTTGGCGCATCACGGTTTTCATGCTTTGCATTGAACACATGTCTTTGGTATTTTCTAGGATGCAGCTTGTCCTTGGCAAGGAAACATCGGTGTCCAATGTAACAGATCTTGCTAAGTATTGCGTATGACAGCGGATTCCTGTCACAGCGAACACATGCATTGTAACCATGTGTCGTTCGCCCTGACATAGTGCCCAAAGCCGGATAATCATGGATGCACCAAATTACAACAACACGCGGAAAGAAATCAGCTGGTGGGTTGCTATATAGGTCTCGAGTGAGAACACCCTTCCATAGCTGTTGAAGTTCCTCCACAAGAGGCTCCATGAACAAATCAAAATCCTTTCCAGGACTTTTTGGACCTGGGATGAGCAAGGCCATCATGTAGTTTGATTCTTTGGTGCAGACATTTGGAGGCATGTTGTAAGGGATAACAAGCACTGGCCACATGCTATATGTGGCGCTCTGGTGGCCAAATGGGTTAAATCCATCTGAAGCTAAGCCAAGTATAATGTTTCTCGGGTCAGCACCAAACTCTTTGTGTTTATCATTGAAGCTTTTCCACTCACTACCATGAGATGGATGGCTCATTACATTCTAATCTCTGTACTCCTGGTTCCTAGAATGCCACAGTACATCCTCTCTTGTTTCAGCATCATGAAACAACCTCTGCAATCTTGGTGTAATTGGAAAATGTCTCAGAACATTATGAGGAACCCTCTTCACAGCATCGCCATCTTTCCATCTTGATGATTTGCATTTCGGGCATTCACTTAAGTTGGCATAATCCTTCCGGAACAGAACACAATTATTCTTACAAACATGGATCATATCATATCCAATTCCAACTGCACGAAGAAAATTCTTCATTTTACTGTAGGTGTGTGGCAGCTCAAACGCATCTGGAAAAGATTTGCGGAAAGCAGCCAACATCGCATCAAATGATTTGTTGGTCATTTGCTCAGATGTCTTCACCTGAAGAAAGGTGACCATAGCTGAGAATACTGACAGCTTATTTCCTGGGGTGACAGCAACGTTGCATTGTTCCAACATGCGGGCCCACCGTTTTTCTTCTGCAGATGAAAGTTCACGGAATGCACGAGTATTTCGTAGCATTGTTTCAATGTTGGTCAAACTCACTGGCTCCGCCACCACCACCTCCTCCTCCTCTTCCACCTGAGCATCAGGCAGATCAAGATGGTGATCTGCTGCTTCCACGTAGTCAATAACATTGACATTCACAGCTTCACCATGATGAACCCACCTAGTATATGTGACCGACATCACATACAAGTGTAGATGATTTTGCATAGTTGACTGGGGTCTTGTAACTGAATTAATACAACTGCTACATGGGCAGAGCACATCTGATTTTGGACCACCGTACTCAGCTCTGATAAAGTTCATGAAGTTTTCAACCCCCTCGACATATGCAGCGGAGAATCTTCGAGCAGAAGTTATCCAAGTCCTGTCCATCTGTTAGACATACAAATTAGTTCTTCTACTAGATATTACAAGAAAAACATATATGCCTTTTTATGAAGTCCAGAAAAAAATACCTAGGTCGATGTCCAAAGCTATGGCAAGATATTTGGATGAGCAGATCTAAGTAACAAAATATATGTAAAGCTAATTCAGCAAACAGATTTGAGTGCTAAATTATGGCAGGCTATTTCAGCAGTCAATGAGCCCGAGCACACAGCCATCGAACTATCGAAGGCCGTCGCAGCAACAAAGATCGAGTATAAAACGGTGTAGAGCTATTTCACCTAACAGATTGGCTACTAGACCATGGCAATCTACGTCACAATAAATATATGGAAGGATATTTTAGCAACTAATCGGCCTTGGCATGCCATCTCAGCTAAGCAGTTTGAGTGCAGAACAGGGCAAGGAAGCTTCTTAAGCAGAGCATATTGACAGTAAACTACTTCGGCAAACAGTGAGATTAACAGCGTCTATCAGCTAACATTCAGCGCTACACCGACATGAATGGGGCCTCAGTCTAGAATGCGCGTACCGTGGGAGAAGCTGACCGCCGTGCGTCTCCACACGAACGTCGCTAGCGGTGGCGGCGCTGATTGCCGTGCGCCTCCACAAGAACGTAGCCAGAGGTGGCGGCGCGGCTAGAGGACGGCAATCTACGGGAGCGTACTGTGGGAGCGCGAGGATCGCCGTGCGTCCCCTCGACGAACCGCGGCACCGATGTATTGGCGCGGCGGGGAGGACGGCTTTGGCAGAGCGAATGGAGTGGAGGGGGGACGGGGGGGGGGGGAGAGGGGGGTTTGGGGAATATTTGGCCGTAGGGTGGTTGAATCGAATTTGGGGGGAATTTTTGTGTGTGTGTGTGGGGGGGGGGGGAGGATTTTCGCGCGGTGGGCGGGGGGAGTTTGGCGCATGGTCGGTTTCTCCAAGTGCAGTCCCACGTGTCAGTGAAGAGGCAAGCTGAAGCGCGTTCCGTTTGCGTGAGTCGTGTGCAGGACCAAACGTGTGTGGGGTGCAATGCGACCGCGACAGGAGTGCTGTGAGTGTACCACCTTTTTTCCTTTTAAACTAGGTGCTTCGCCCCCTCAAAAAAAATGTTGCTTCGCGCGATCCATCGATACTACTACTAGTAATCCCGACTAAAACGACGCGGCCGGGTCTTTTCCCATGCAATATGCTGGGAGGTTGGCTTAGTTGGGTTATTTAGATTTGTCTCGGTTCAATAAAAAGCAGAGTTGGTGATGATGGTGTGCCTGTCATCCTGCAATATAGGCCGTCCGATCTATATCTAACGGATAGGAAGGAAACTATGACAATTTACCCGCACTCCTCTCCACATTTGCAGATAAGGCTTTCCCTCGTTCAACCTTTTCTCTGACAAGATCTTGATATTCCGTGCACTAGTACTCCTACAATATGTATATTATTGTGAAAGTTCATATACACCGGCCGAGATTAATGCAAACACGACAGATTTTCATTACATTTTGAACTTTTATAAGACAGAAAAATAAAAGAAACCCGACCCTAAACCTATTCTACGACGGCGACCGACGTCCCCCATCTGCGATCTCTATGTATGGGGCAGGGTTCAAGACCCGTGAAGTGAAGGTGCGGTCTCCAGTTGGCACACCATGCCCTGCCGCCTCCCATGCCCTACTCATCCTCGGAGGAGTCCCCGACCTCAGCGGTGCCGGACGTTGTACGGTGGCAAGTAGGACACGTGGCTGACGGTGCTCCCATCGCCGGCCGCCAGCGTGGCCACCGCTTGTGCGGTCGCGTCCGCGTCCGGTTACGCTGCTATTGCGTCGTGAGAGGCGACTTGAGCGAGGGCGGCGACCTCGAGCTTCATCCCCGAAGACAAGCTCTCCCGCAGAGCGTTTGCACTTGCGGTTATGGTGGATGTGTTGTCAGGTAGGAGGACGATGCGCTATGGTGTGGAGGTTAGCTGGGCGTTGCCGCTTTAAGTAGCACATTCCGGTGAGGCCAAGTGTCCGGGTGCGTCATTAAGTCGCCGGAGTTGGTTCCTCGGGCACCGAGCCTCTTAACGACGACATACAAACGGACGACATGAATGCGGGCAGCTGGCGCCGGCTGGGAACGCACTGCGATGGCGCGAGGGACGAGGGCTTTGGTGTGCCAGGGTAGTCAGCTGCGGTCGTGGCAACGTTGGAGATGCCCTTTGCTCAAATGCGATCCCCGCATGTCATTGAAAAAGCAAGACGACCCGGTGATACGTCCATTTTGCATCATGCTTTTATGACAATATTTATTGCATTATGGGCTGTTATTTCACGTTATGTCACAATACTTATGGCTATTCTCTCTTATATTACAAGGTTTACATGAAGAGGGAGAATGCCGGCAACTGGAATTCTGGGATGGAAAAGGAGCAAATATTGGAGGCCTATTCTGCGCAACTCCAAAAGTCCTGAAACTCCACGGAATGTCTTAAAATAAATAAATAAAAATCATCGCCAAAGATGAAGGCCAGGGGGCCCACACCCTGCTCACGAGGGTGGGGGGCGGGGCGCGCCCCCCTACCTCGTGGCCCCCCTGGTGGCTCTCCGATGCCCGTCTTCTCCTATATGAAGTCTTTCGATGAGAAAAAAATAGCAACCAACCTTTCAGGACGAGACTCCGCCGCCACGAGGTGGAACCTTGGCGGAACCAATCTAGGGCTCCGGCAGAGCTGTTCTGCCGGGGACACTTCCCTCCGGGAGGGGGAAATCATCACCATCGTCATCACCAATGCTCCTCTCACCGGGAGAGGGCAATCTCCATCAACATCTTCACCAGCACCATCTCATCTCCAAACCCTAGTTCATCTCTTGTATCCAATTCTTGTCTCCAAGTCTGGGATTGGTTCTAGTAGGTTGCTAGTAGTGTTGATTACTCCTTGTAGTTGATGCTAGTTGGTTCATTTGGTGGAATATCATATGTTCAGATCCTTTATGCACATTATTACCCCTCTGATATTGAACATGAATATGCTTTGTGAGTAGTGACGTTTGTTCCTGAGGACAAGGGAGAAGTCTTGCTATTAGTAGTCATGTGAATTTGGTTTTCGTTCGATATTTTGATAAGATGTATGTTGTCTAACCTCTAGTGGTGTTATGTGAACGTCGACTACATAACACTTCACCATTATTTGGGCCTAGAGGAAGGCATTGGGAAGTAATAAGTAGATGATGGGTTGCTAGAGTGACAGAAGCTTAAACCCTAGTTTATGCGTTCCTTCGTAAGGGGCTGATTTGGATCCATATGTTTCATGCTATGGTTAGGTTTACTTTAATACCTTTGTTGTAGTTGCGGATACTTGCAATAGAGGTTAATCATAAGTGGGATGCTTGTTCAAGTAAGAACAGCACCCAAGCACCGGTCCACCCACATATCAAATTATGAAAGTACCGAACGCGAATCATATGAGCGTGATGAAAACTAGCTTGACGATATTCCCATGTGTCCTCGGGAGCGCTTTTCCTATTATAAGAGTTTGTCCAGGCTCGTCCTTTGCTACAAAAATGATTGGGCCACCTTGCTGCACTTTATTTACTTTTGTTACTTGTTGCTCGTTACAATTTATCTTATCACAAAAGTATCTGTTACCACTTATTTTAGTACTTGCAAAAAATACCTTGCTGAAAACTGCTTATCATTTCCTTCTGCTCCTCGTTGGGTTCGACACTCTTACTTATCGAAAGGACTAGATAGATCCCCTATACTTGTGGGTCATCAAGACTCTTTTCTGGCGCCGTTGCCGGGGAGTGAAGCGCCTTTGGTAGGTGGAATTTGGTAAGGAAAAATTTATATAGTGTGCTGAAATTTTCTGTCACTTGTTACTATGGAAAGTAATTGTCTGAGGGGCTTGTTCGGGGTATCTTCACCCCATCCAGTAGAGCAAAGAGTTGATCCTCAACCTACTCAACCTACTGAACCTATTGAAAATGAAACTCCTTTTGAGATTCCTTCGGGTCTGATGGAAAAACTGCCAGCTAATACTTTTACAGGAGATGGAACAAAGCATCCTGATGAATATCTACGCTATGTGGATGATGTTTGTGGACTATTTAAGCTTGCAGGTATACCCGATGATGTTGTTAAGAAGAAGGCCTTCCCTTTATCTTTGAAGGGAGACGCATTGACATGGTACAGGCTATGTGATGATATGAGATCATGGAACTATAAAAGATTGAAATTGGAATTTCATCAAAAGTATTACCCTATGCATCTTGTTCATCGTGATCGCAATTATATATATAATTTTTGGCCTCGCAAAGGAGAAAGCATCGCTCAAGCTTGGGGGAGGCTTAAATCAATGTTATATTCATGCCCCAATCATGAGCTCGCAAGAGAAGTGATCATGCAAAGTTTTTATGCTCGGCTTTCTGATAACAATCGCACCATGCTCGATACTTCTTGTGCTGGCTCTTTTATGATGAAGACTATTGAATTCAGATGGAATTTATTGGATATAATTAAATGCAACTCTGAAGATTGGGACCTCGACGAAGGTAAGGAGTCAGGTATGACACCTAAGTTTGATTGTGTTAAATCTTTTATGGATACCGATATTTTCCGTAAGTTTAACACTAAATATGGACTTGACCCTGAGATAGTAGCTTCTTTCTGTGAATCTTTTGCTACTTATGTTGATCTCCCCAAGGAGAAGTGGTTTAAATATCATCCTCCCATAGAAGTAAAAGTAGCTACACCTATTAAAGTTGAAGAAAAGACTGTCACTTATAATGATCCTATTGTTCCCACTTCTTATGTTGAGAAACCACCCTTCCCTGTTAGAATGAAGGATCATGCTAAAGCTTCAACTGTTGTTCGGAAAAGCAATATTAGAACTTATACACCTCCTGAGCAAGTCAATGTAGAACCCAATATTGCTATTGTTAAAGATCTCTTGTCTGATAATATTGATGGGCATGTTATTCAATTCCAGGGTGAAACTGCTAGAATTGCTAAACCTTGTGATATAGATAAACATAGACATGTGGTAGGTGTGCCTGTTATTTCTGTTAAAATAGGAGATCATTGTTATCATGGCTTGTGTGATATGGGTGCTAGTGCTAGTGTAATACCCATTGACCTTTACAAAGAAATTATGCATGATATTGCACCTGCTGAGTTAGAAGATATTGATGTTACAATTAAACTTGCCAATAGAGATACTATATCTGCAATGGGGATTGTTAGAGATGTTGAAGTCTTGTGCGGGAAAACCAAATATCCCGCTGATTTTCTTGTTCTTGGTTCTCCACAAGATAGCTTTTGTCCCATTATATTTGGTAGACCCTTCTTGAATACTATTAATGCTACGATAGACTGCAAAAAGAATGTTGTTACTGTTGGCTTGGATGATATGGTTCATGAGTTTAATTTCTCTAAATTTAGTAAACAACATCGTGAGGAAGAATTGCCTAGTAAGGACGAAATTATTGGTCTTGCTTCTATTGCCGTACCTCCTAGTGATCCTTTAGAACACTATTTGCTAGACCATGAAAATGATATGTTCATGAATGAAAGAAGGGAAATAGATGAAGTATTCTTTAAACAGGAACCTATTCTGCAACACAATTTGCCTGTTGAAATTCTAGGGGATCCTCCTCCACCCAAGGGTGATCCCGTGTTTGAGCTTAAACCGTTGCCTGATAATCTTAAATATGCTTATCTTGATGAAAAGAAAATATATCCTGTCATTATTAGCGCTAACCTTTCAGAGCATGAAGAAGAAAGATTATTGAAAACTCTGAAGAAGCACCGTGCTGCTATTGGATATACTCTGGATGATCTTAAGGGCATCAGTCCCACTCTATGTCAACATAAAATAAATTTGGAAGCGGATGCCAAACCAGTTCGTGATCCTCAACAACGTTTGAATCCTAAAATGAAAGAAGTGGTAAGAAAGGAAATACTCAAGCTTCTGGAGGCAGGTATAATTTATCCCGTTGCTGATAGTCAGTGGGTAAGTCCTGTTCATTGTGTCCCTAAGAAGGGAGGTATTACTGTTGTCCCTAATGATAAAGATGAATTGATTCCGCAAAGAATCATCACAGGTTATAGGATGGTAATTGATTTCTGCAAATTAAATAAGGCTACTAAGAAAGATCATTACCCCTTACCTTTTATTGATCAAATGCTAGAAAGATTATGCAAACATACACACTATTGCTTTCTAGATGGTTATTCCGGTTTTTCTCAAATACCTGTGTCGGCTAAAGATCAATCAAAGACTACTTTTACATGCCCTTTTGGTACTTTTGCTTATAGATGTATGCCTTTCGCTTTATGTAATGCACCTGCTACCTTTCAAAGATGCATGATTGCTATATTCTCTGACTTTTGCGAGAAAATTTGTGAGATTTTCATGGATGACTTTTCCGTCTATGGTTCCTCTTTTGATGATTGCTTGAGCAATCTTGCTCGAGTTTTGCAGAGATGTGAAGAAACTAATCTTGTCTTGAATTGGGAAAAGTGCCACTTTATGGTTAATGAAGATATTGTCTTGGGGCACAAAGTTTCCGAAAGAGGTATTGAAGTTGATAAAGGCAAGGTTGATGCTATTGAAAAGATGCCATGTCCCAAGGACATCAAAGGTATAAGAAGTTTCCTTGGTCACGCCGGATTTTATAGGAGGTTTAGTAAGGACTTCTCAAAAATCTCTCAGCCTCTAAATAATTTACTACAAAAAGATGTACCATTTGTCTTTGATGATGATTGTGTAGAAGCATTTGAAATACTTAAGAAAGCATTAGTCTCTGCACCTGTTGTTCAGCCACCTGATTGGAATTTACCCTTTGAAATTATGTGTGATGCTAGTGATTATGCTGTAGGTGCTGTTCTAGGGAAAAGAGTTGATAAGAAATTAAATGTTATCCATTATGCTAGTAAGACTCTAGACAGTGCTCAAAGAAATTATGCTACTACCGAAAAGGAACTTTTAGCAGTCGTGTTTGCTTGTGATAAGTTTAGACCTTATATTGTTGATTCCAAAGTTACTATTCACACTGATCATGCTGCTATTAAATATCTTATGGAAAAGAAAGATGCAAAACCTAGACTCATTAGATGGGTTCTCCTGCTTCAAGAATTTGATTTGCATATTGTTGATAGAAAGGGAGCTGAGAACCCCGTTGCAGACAACTTGTCTAGGTTAGAGAATGTTCTTGATGACCCACTACCTATTGATGATAGCTTTCCTGATGAACAATTAAATGTCATAAGCACTTCCTGTAGCACTCCTTGGTATGATGATTATGCTAATTATATTGTTGCTAAATTTATACCACCTAGCTTTACATACCAACAAAAGAGAAAGTTTTTCTATGACTTGCGACATTACTTTTGGGATGACCCACATCTTTATAAAGAAGGAGTAGATGGTGTTATTAGACGTTGTGCACCTGAGCATGAACAGGAACAGATCCTACCCAAGTGTCACTCCGAAGCTTATGGAGGACACCACGCTGGAGATAGAACTGCACATAAGGTATTGCAATCCGGTTTTTATTGGCCTACTCTCTTCAAGGATGCCCGTAAGTTTGTTTTGTCTTGCGATGAATGTCAAAGAATTGGTAATATTAGTAGACGTCAAGAAATGCCTATGAATTATTCACTTGTTATTGAACCATTTGATGTTTGGGGCTTTGATTATATGGGACCTTTTCCTGCCTCTAATGGATATACTCATATTTTAGTTGCTGTTGATTACGTTACTAAGTGGGTGGAAGCTATTCCAACTAGTAGTGCTGATCATAACACTTCTATTAAAATGCTTAAGGAAGTTATTTTTCCGAGGTTTGGAGTCCCTAGATATCTTATGACTAATGGTGGTTCACACTTTATTCATGGTGCTTTCCGTAAGATGCTTGCTAAATATGACGTTAATCATAGAATTGCATCTCCATATCACCCGCAGTCTAGTGGTCAAGTAGAGTTGAGCAACAGAGAGCTCAAATTAATTTTGCAAAAGACCGTGAATAGGTCTAGAAAGAATTGGTCCAAGAAACTGGATGATGCATATAACTGCATATAAGAATCCTATGGGTATGTCTCCGTACAAAATGGTTCATGGAAAAGCTTGTCACTTACCTCTCGAACTAGAACGTAAGGCATACTCGGCTATTAAAGAGCTCAACTATGATTTCAAACTTGCCGGTGAGAAGAGGTTATTTGATATTAGCTCACTTGATGAATGGAGAACCCAAGCTTATGAAAATGCCAAGTTGTTTAAAGAAAAGGTTAAAAGATGGCATGACAAAAGGATACAAAAGCATGAGTTTAATGTAGGTGATTATGTATTGCTATACAACTCTCGTTTAAGATTTTTTGCAGGAAAACTTCTCTCCAAATGGGAAAGTCCCTACTTTATCGAGGAGGTCTATTGTTTCGGTGCCATAAAAATCAACAACTTCGAAGGCACAAATCCGAAGGTGGTAAACGGTCAAAGGATTAAACACTATATTTCAGGTAATCCCATAAATGTTGAAACTAATATTATTGAAACCGTAACCCCGGAGGAATACATAAAGGACACTTTCCAGAACGTTCCAGACTCTGAAAAGCAAAAGGTATGTGGTACGGTAAGTAAACCAACTCCAAAACAATTTTTAAGGCAATATTTCTCTGTTTTGGAATATTTAGAAAAATAGAAAAATAAGTAGCAGTACGGGGAGGACACAAGGCCTCCACGAGGGTGGAGGGCGCGCCCCCTACCTCGTGAGCACCTCGTGTGCCCTCCGGACTCCGTTTCCTTGCACGATACGTATTTTGGACGGTAAAAATTCATTATATATACTCCCGAAGGTTTTGACTCTCGTATCACGCGAATCTCCCCTGTTCTTGTTTCGAGCTGTTTTTCTGACAGGTCTAGATCATCATGACGACCCCAAGTGCTTCCAAGGACAAGTTCTTCAAAAAGGTGATCAACCCTTACCTCGCGGAGGTGCTGCGACACCCTCAAACCAATGAGATGCGTGATGGGTTGCTGCACATCCACGATGTTGAGGGACCAAAGGGAATCGGAAGCGTGGAGTCGAGGCTCGAAGCAATGGAGCAACAAGTTTTCAAGTGCCAGGGGATGGTGGAGCGCGGAATCAACGCTACCCACAAGATGCTCGCGGAGTTCACCAACAACTACAAGCCGGATGCCAAGAAGACCGAGGAGGCCATCTTCAAGCTACATGAGAAGATCGAGCACCTCCAAGCCCAAATCTATGATCTGCAAAACCAAAACTGTGAGTATGAATATAGATTCAAAAGGATGAGTTTGGCTGCAGATTTGAGGATTCCGGAGACTCGATCATCTTTCTATGATGGTGAGCCTATGCCATGGAAGGTGGATGACAAGCTCGCATCATCAACAACACCTCCACCACCAACAACAAAGAAGGAGATATAATCACATGGGTATGGGCACTCCCCTTGGCAACTGCCAAGCTTGGGGGAGGTGCCCTGGTATCGCATCACCATCACAACTCCTATCTTTACCGTTTTTCTTAGTTCGATCTATTTAGTAGTATCTTGATTTAGTAGAATAAAGTCATGGCATGATCTAGTTTTGAGTTTTGCTTTATGATCCTTCTCTGTAATCGAGTCCGTGAGCTATATAATAAATATTATTGTTGAGTCAAGGGCTTGAGTATTTTGCCATGATCTTGGGTAATTAGAAGAAAAAGAATAAGAAGAATCAAAGAGTTCATATTGATCTTAGTGAAAGTAATGACTTCACATAGAAAGAGTATGATGACTAAAAGTTGTTGGGAATTGGCAAATATAGCTTTTGTCATCATTGCAATTAATAGGAAGTAATAAGGAAAGATAGGTTTCACATATAGATATATTATCATTGACATCTTTTATGATTGGGAGCACTCATTAAAATATGACATGCTAAAGAGTTGATGTTGGACAAGGAAGACAACATAATGAGTTTGTTTTCTTATATCTGAGATAAAGTATGTTGTCACGGATCCTCTAACGTGTTGAGCTTGCCTTTCCCCCTCATGCTAGCCAAATTCTCAGCACTAAGTAGAAATACTACTTGTGCTTGCAAATACCCTTAAACCAGTTCTGCCATGAGAGTCCACCATATCTACCTATGGATTGAGTAAGATCCTTCAATTAAGTTGTCATCGGTGCAAGCAATAAAAATTGCTCTCTAAATATGCATGACTTATTGGTGCGGAGAAATAAACTTTGTACGAACTTGTTGTGGACGCAATAAAAGCGACGGATTGCATAATAAAGGTTCACATACAAGGGGCAATATAAAGTGACGTTCTTTTGCATTAAGATTTTGTGCATCAACCCTAAATGCGCATGACAACCTCTGCTTCCCTCTGTGAAGGGCCTATCTTTTATTAGTATCCTCTACCTTATGCAAGAGTCATGGTGATATTCACCTTTCCCTTTTCATTTTATCCTTTGGAAAGCTCGGCACGTTGGAAAGAACATGATATATATATATATATATATATATATATATATATATATATATATATATATATCTAATTGGATATAGGGGAGCATGAATTATTATCGTTGACATTACCCTTGAGGTAAAAGGTTGTGGGGCAAAACTATAAGCCCCTATCTTTCTCTGTGTCTGATTAAAACTCCGTAACCACAAGTATCGCGTGAGTGTTAGCAATTATGAAGGACTAAGTGATAGTTGAGTATGTGGACTTGCTTTTAAGCTCTGACATAGACTCTTTCCGATGTTATGATAAATTGCAATTGCTTCAATGACTGAGGTTATAATTTGTTGGTGCTCAATAAGGTTTCTGATTCATGCTTTTTACTTTGTGAACTGATCATCACTTGAACATGAGTAATCATATGACAAAATCTTTATATGTTGCTGTTATGAAAATAATCATGATGCTTTCATGTCCGTATTTTATTTTTATCGACGCCTCTGCCTCTAAACATGAGGACATATTTATTGTTATCGGCTTTTCGCTTGAGGACAAGCAAGGTCTAAGCTTGGGGGAGTTGATACGTCCATTTTGCATCATGCTTTTATGACAATATTTATTGCATTATGGGTTGTTATTTCACGTTATGTCACAATACTTATGGCTATTCTGTCTTATTTTACAAGGTTTACATGAAGAGGGAGAGTGCGGCAGCTGGAATTCTGGGCTGAAAAAGGAGCAAATATTGGAGGCCTATTCTGCACAACTCCAAAAGTCCTAAAACTCCACGGAATGTCTTAAAATAAATAAAGAAAAATCGTCTCCAAAGATGAAGGCCAGGGGGCCCACACCCTGCTCACGAGGGTGGGGGCCGCGCCCCCTGGGCGCGCCCCCCTACCTTGTGGGCCCCCTGGTGGCTCTCCGATGCCCGTCTTCTCCTATATGAAGTCTTTCGATGAGAAAAAATAGCAAGCAACCTTTCAGAACGAGACTCCGCCGCCACGAGGCGGAACCTTGGCGGAACCAATCTAGGGCTCCGACAGAGCTGTTCTGCCGGGGACACTTCCCTCCGGGAGGGGGAAATCATCACCATCGTCATCACCAACTCTCCTCTCATCGGGAGAGGGCAATCTCCATCAACATCTTCACCAGCACCATCTCATCTCAAAACCCTAGTTCATCTCTTGTATCCAATTCTTGTCTCCAAGTCCGGGATTGGTGCTAGTAGGTTGCTAGTAGTGTTGATTACTCCTTGTAGTTGATGCTAGTTGGTTTATTTGGTGGAAGATCATATGTTCAGATCCTTTATGCACATTATTACCCCTCTGATTATGAACATGAATATGCTTTGTGAGTAGTTACGTTTGTTCCTGAGGACAAGGGAGAAGTCTTGCTATTAGTAGTCATGTAAATTTGGTTTTCGTTCGATATTTTGATAAGATGTATGTTGTCTAACCTCTAGTGGTGTTATGTGAACGTCGACTACATAACACTTCACCATTATTTGGGCCTAGAGGAAGGCATTGGGAAGTAATAAGTAGATGATGGGTTGCTAGAGTGACAGAAGCTTAAACCCTAGTTTATGCGTTGCTTCGTAAGGGGCTGATTTGGATCCATATGTTTCATGCTATGGTTAGGTTTACCTTAATACTTTTGTTGTAGTTGCGGATGCTTGCAATAGAGGTTAATCATAAGTGGGATGCTTGTTCAAGTAAGAACAGCACGCAAGCACCGGTCCACCCACATATCAAATTATCAAAGTACCGAACGCGAATCATATGAGCGTGATGAAAACTAGCTTGACGATATTCCCATGTGTCCTCGGGAGCGCTTTTCCTATTATAGGAGTTTGTCCAGGCTTGTCCTTTGCTACAAAAAGGATTGGGCCACCTTGCTGCACTTTATTTACTTTTGTTACTTGTTGCTTGTTACAATTTATCTTATCACAAAACTATCTATTACCACTTATTTCAGTACTTGCAGAAAATACCTTGCTGAAAACTGCTTATCATTTCCTTCTGCTCCTCGTTGGGTTCGACACTCTTACTTATCGAAAGGACTGCGATAGATCCCCTATACTTGTGGGTCATCACCCGACATGGTCTCAGGTCCAGAGGATGCAGTTGGCTGCGCTACACCACTCCACGGACGCATCGCGGGGCCCCATGCATCCGCGACGAGCCGGGTGTTGGGGTGTGTTTGGATTGTGGCCAAAGTGCACCTTACCAAAATTTTGGTCATGACCCAAATATTGGTCTTTGTTTGGATGGTTGCCATTTCTTTGGCATGCCAATGAACTTTAGCCAATTCTAGTTCATTTTTCTTGCCAATGTCGGCCAAATCATGGGCAACCAATACCTCAACCAAAATTTTGGCTATCCAATGCTTTGATGGGGCAACCTTGGGCACAAACCAAACATACCGTTGGTCGTGCCACAGCACAAACACCACCCTCGGCACACTAAAACCGACCGTGTCTATCGACGATATGAGCGTGTCGCTCACCGCGGTCGCCGTGTCCAGAGGCGGTGCTGGAGCTGCGCCTCGTTGTTGGCCGCAAAGACCCACATGAACGGTTGTCGGTGGCGAGGAGGTTGTGGGCCAGCTCCTCCATTGGACTAGTCTGCGCTACGTCGTCCCGACGGGTGTGCCCCACATGGCGGTTTCCCTGTTTTCCCGGCCATATTCGAGTGCCAGTGCTCCGCGTTGCGCATTAGGCCTTTCACTATGTAGGCCAAGCGAGACAACTTATTGTTTATTTGAGCCGTTCAAGTGTAATCATGTGGCGTTTGCTTATTTCTCATTCCTCTCCAACCCTCTTCTCCATCGATCATGTCGCCCTCCAGTCGAGTCCATCCTCCCGCATGCCTCATTTGAACATTCCGCCGAGTATCATTTGCATGTACCCACCCTAGTCCTCTTTCAATAGATCTCCGGACCCCGAGATGAAATCGAGAGGGAACGAGTGGGGGCACGTGATAACCTAAGGCGGATTCAAAATTTTGAACCGGTGATCATAGCACCCGCAAATCATATATAAAGGGTATTCAATGTTCGTTTCGTTTTTGAACGTACAATATACTCCCTCCTATCCTTTCTACCTTACATATAAGTTTTATGTGTAGTCAAAGTATCTCTACTATGATAAAAAATGTATCAACATTCAACAACACCCAATCAATATTGTTAGATTCGTACGTACTCCTAGATTTGTACTCGAGATGGTTTCCAATTTGACTATTGACAAGATTAATAGTACTCCTTTCACATAGGTGAGTAAGTCATCTTAGGCTGTGCACCATGACCAAGGAGGAGGGGAAAATGAGAGACATTAATGTTTATTTGCTAATTAATAGTATTGCATGCAATGAACTAACCACCGCATGTCATGTTTGATAGTCTCAGGTCATTAAAAGCATGCACACCCTCATCTCTTATTGCTTCATATGTCAAGAAACAAGAAACGAGGTAGAAGTTAATGCACCGCGCCTACGTGTTTTGGGATTATTTGGTTTTCGTAAGATGACTTACACACCTAGACGGAGGGAGTACATGAGATGTATAATGTGAAAATTATATCATTGGAAACTCCTTTCACATACGAAATTGACCATATGCTTTGTGTAAGTTGCATGTCATATATTATTACTCTAACATTTGTTCAAAGTTAGCCTCGAAAAATGCATTAGACCCTGTATGCTTTGTGTAAGTTGCATGTCATATATTATTACTCTAACATTTGTGTAAGTTGCATGTCATATATTATTACTCTAACATTTGGTCAAAGTAGTATAGTGGAAGTGGATCCTCTGACGTAGGTATCCCTGCTTACCCTCCCTTTCGGTCACTTACTGGCGGACCCCATGCTTGCTAGGCCCCGCATGTCAGTTACTCAATGGGTTCGGCCAAGTCAGGGGATCCTCATCCGTAGTATACTCCCTCTGTTTTTATTTACTCCGCATAAAACGGAGGGAGTAGTGGTATAATAAATGACGCGGGCGGGGGAGGGGGAGGGACGTCGGTTTGCTCTCAACTGTGGTCCCACAAGCGAGCGAAGACCAAGACGAAGCGCGTTCCATTCGGTGAGCGACATGAAGGGTCCAGCGTGCCGGGGTGCAACGCGAACGCGACAAGAGCGATGTATAGTCAAAACTGATTGACCGGTCGTCACCGGAACCACTATTCACACCAGAACCTTCGCTGCTCGGCCTACGCCAGCCACTGCCCTAAAACCACACCAAATCTCCAGCCCATTCCCCCACCTTTCGATCCCCTAGCATGCATCAAGCGTCCCCTAGTTCACTGGAAAGCCATGGTGCGCCGCAAGATCACTTACTACAAGATGCTGACGCCGAAGCGCCGCGCAGAAATCGCGGCGGCGCTCAGCGCCACAGACCTCCGTTCCCAACCTCGCTTTGCGGCGGGCCAATCCCCGAGTTCTCTAGAGCTAAGCTACGAGGAGGAGGAAGCCGATCCAATGTTCACTTCGGAGGTCGCGGCGCAGAAGGCCCCCGATGGGTATGAGACGATGGACGTCGACTTTGTGCCGGCATCCGAGTCCCCCATGGTGCAGGCGGACCAGCGGTTCAACATGGCGATACTAAAGGAGGACCGGGAGGCAGAGGCTCAACTCGACGCAGAGCGCGCGCATGCCCCTGCCACCGAGGCTCTCCTGCAGGCGGAACCGGATGTCGTGGATGTGAACCGGGTGGCGGAGGCTCAACTTGAGGCGGAGCGCGCGGATGCCGCTGCCATCGAGGCCCTCCTGCAGGCGGAACCGGACGTCTTGGACATGAACCGGGCGGCAGAGGCTCGACTCTATGCAGAGGGCGCGGATGCCGCTCTCATCGACGCCCTCCTGCGGGTGGAACTGGAAGTCCTGGACTTGAACCGGGCGGCAGAGGCTCGACTCGACGCGGAGCGCGCGGATGCCGCTCTCATCGACGCCCTCCTGCAGGCGGAACCGGAAGTCCTGGACTTGAACCGGGCGGCGGAGGCTCGACTCGACGCGGAGCGCGCGGATGCCGCTGCCATCGAGGCCCTCCTACAGGCGGAACCGGACGTCCTCGACTTGAACCGGGCTGTGCTCTCGTCCGTGCAGAGCGCCCGCACACTCCGCTTGAAAAAGTAGCTAGAGGCCGAGGACAACCACGGTGCAGAGACACACGTCGGCAGCGACGGCTGGTTTGCGCCGGCAGCCCAAGACGACAAGGCCGTCTCTTTCCGCGAGCAGTGATAGTTTTTCTTTATGTTGTTGTTATTATTATTATGGATCTTTTGCTATGTAAAAACATACTATTTGTTATGCAAGTCGCCTGAGTCTACCATTTCAGGCGGTTGGATGAATACCCTACGTCTCCTAACCCTTCTTTCCTTCTTGCTCACCTCTTCTTCTTCCCCAACAGACCACCGCACGGGCCGTATGGATACTCCGGTTGGATAAACATACTCTATGAACGAAAATACGTGTCAGCGATAGGATGGCTGAGTTTGGTTTGTTCACATGCGACAGCACGTGTCAGTGAGGGTGCGTTCCCTTGGTTGGGTTTGCGGCGTGCAGGAGCGAAGTGTGAGGGTGCGGTGCGACCGCGGCGTGCAGGAGCGACCGTGTGAGGGTGCGGTGCGACTGCGATAGCCGTGCGCAAGTGTACCTCCTTCTCATTTTGAAAACTTTAGGCAAGCTTGGCAAAAATGTGTGGCAAAGTTTGGCAATGCAAGGCCTAGCCCCAAACAGGATAAGTATGTACTACCTCTGTCTGGGTTTATTGGTCCCCATTGTATTTCGTGCCAAATTTTGACCATAGATTAAACTAAGAAAATGTTCATGCATGTCATCAAACATTATATTTTTCAAAACTATGTTCAAATACGAATCCAATGAGATAATTTTTCTTGACATGCATTGACATTTTGTTAGTTAAATATTTAGTCAAAATTTGGCACAAACTATAAAAGGGACCTATAAAACAGGACGGTGGTAGTACGTACTAGGAGTACTAGTGTTAAAAAAGAAAGGCATGATTTTCCTTCGATACAAATCCTCGTTTCACGTGTCAATTAATGCGTATTTTTTTTTCTCGAAAGACCAAAGAGCTAACCATCTCACTCGTCATCGCTTGATTAATGCAACGCCATGCAAACAAACCTTCTCACTTCCGCATGCATGCATGAGATATTAATGTCCTTGGTTGCTAACCCCATCAATTTTACCTCGATTAGTGTTAGTGGCCCTTTGCAAATTGTAATTTTGATATACTGGCCTTGTGTACAAAAAAATGGAGGTAGTAACTATATTTGAATTCCTTGCCCATTGCGGTGACGTCGATGACTTTTTTTTGTGGTTTGGCGAAGTGCGTTCGACGGAGAACACCATTGAGGGAGACCCCCGTAAGTCGTTCGCAAGTGCCGCCTGCAAGCCGAGACAACCACCTTATTTGCATCTAGGAAGTCCTTTACTAGTACTACTACTAGGAGTACTAGTGCGGTGAGATGGTTTCTCGAAGAAGACGATGGAGAAGCGGAGTCAGCGAAGAGTGAAATGATAGTTGCTTCGTCCATGCTTTGTGATTTGACGCCTCACTGCTTTGTGATTTGTGATAGAAGGGACAGGGGAGTAGACTCTGTGCTCTATACTGTACTACTCCTACATACGTCCAAGCATGGGAGAAAGAGGAGAGACATTGCATTTTTCTATTCCTTCAATCAATCAATCAGGGAGCTTCGGTTCCATCTTTTTGGCTTTGGCAACGCCGTCCACAATGGTTCCCACGATGCCAAAAGCTATTTTCACATTTGGCTACACATTGTGGATGCCCTTAACTGTACCACTTGGTTTTGCTCCTGTGTGCTATCTATACAAATCTCAATTATATTGATCTAAAAAATTATAGAATCAAAGATTAGTACAAAGGAGGTGATTTTGCCGCGCGGATGGCGGGGGAGGTTTCTTATTTTCGGAGGACGTTGTCCTGGCGGTTTGCTAACATGCGGTACCACGTGTCAGTGCTTTACCAAGCTGATCCGCGTCCCGCATGAGGCAGAACAACGATAGAAGCAACACGTGGTTAAGTTGAAGAAGATGAGTGAGAAGCGACCAAGCTGATCCGCGTCCCACATGAGGCAGAACAACGGCAGAAGCAACACGTGGTTAAGTTGAAGAAGATGAGGGAGAAGCGGATTCAGCAACGAGTGAAATGATGGTTGCTTCGTCCCTCCAACTTCTCTTTTAGCATTATTACTTCGTCCCTCCAACTTAACTGCGGGAAAGGTGCAACTTTGTGATTTGATGCCTCATTGCTCATTACTACGCCGGCGCCATGACTGGGGTGCTTCACCCCGGCTGCTCTGCACTGTATTTCGGTATGACACGTGGACCCGGTAGCTTGATGTCCACATGTCGGCGAAAGGGACTAGAAGATTTATGAAAGCGAGCGCTCCACTCTTACGACGGAGGAGTAGACGACACGACGGCCCAGTGAACTGTCACTTGTACTACATAGTACTATAGTTTTGCTGTTTCACACGATCCATCGATACAAACCCGATTAAACAGGAAAGGGCAGGATTTTTCCCGCGCGGTAGATGATACTGGCAATACATTTCAAAGGCAATTTTAATGTATGCAAACTGAATAATTATAAGTAACAATATTATATCTAGTAAAACTAAAAACACATATGATTTATTGTGTTAGAGTGTAGTAGTAGTGTTGTATTGCATAGTTGTTAGATGTAACATGCGAGAACGTGTAGAGATGTAGTTTTGGAGGGCCTACATAGAGAAAAGTGTAGTACGGTCACCGAACTTCAGAATAAGCTGATTACGGTCACTATATACGTTTTGCGGTGATTATCCGGTCACTTGCTCACAGTTCAGCATCGGATTGCACTCTGTTGACCGGCCAAATAGTCTGCGTGGCGCCATGTTGACTAGTTAAATTGACCATGTTCCTTGTGGGTCCCACCTGTCAGTTCACATAGGGAAAAGGTCAGATAAACACAAATTTACGCAGGCGCGACAAGGCTCCAACCCGTGCGCGGGAATCACCTGGTTGTATATGTGTCTGTCAGGGTCTGATGTGTGCGCATGCACGTGTAGGTTGAGCACTTGAGCGTGAGAGTGTGTGTTGGTCGTGTGGTGTACTGGTGTGTGCATGCATGCGTGTGTGTGTGCGTGTGAGTGTTGCGTGCGTGCGTGGCTGCGTGTGTACGTGTGAGTGTTGCGTGCATGCGTGGGTGCATGTGTCTGTGTGAGTGTTGCGTGGATGGAGTTCGTGTGCATGCGTGCTTGTGTGTATAATCACCACACCAGCTCTTGTGTGTTAAAACAGACGGCTCAGCATACCAATACAAGGCCACCTTGTCCGCTGTGCACGCGGTCATGACTTTGCACCACCGTCAAAATATTTTTTTGTCATTTGTTTTCATTCTTACTAGCAAGATGCCCGTGCGTTGCATGTAACATCAAGATGCATTTGGATGACTTGTTTATCTTGTGAGAGAAAAGGATGAACGAGGGAAGGCCTTATTTGCAAATGGGGAGAGGTGTATGGGTACCTTTTCGCAAAACTGCCATAGTTTCTTTCCTATCCGTCAGATATAAATCGGACGGCCTATATTGCAGGATGGCAGGCACACCATCATCACCAACTCTGTTTTTTATAAGAGTGTATTTTAAGTATTTTATAATAGTGTAGATGCAGAGTAGATACAAGTCGACAGGTGGGCACGATGTTAGTGAGATAATGTGATGCAACACTAGATCAGGTGCCACGTGGAGCATTCAACTGGTCAACTAGTCATGTCATGAGCAAATACAAAGTTGTACGGTGAGCCCGTGACTGTATAATAACCACTAAACGTAAACGGTGACCGTAATGAGTGGATTATGAAGTCCAATGTATGTATCGTGCTTTCACTTCGAATACAATGATCATCATTGCAAATATCGCGAGAGAAAGATGAAACACGCGTGAATTTTCTGGGGGCTTACTTTTAGAGGACATGGAGATAGTTTTGTGTGCATACGTGAAAGGGCCGTACAGGGGGGGGGGTATGCGATGGAGAGAGAGACGCTCTTCATTTCTATTTATTATGACTAACTTTGTATATAGTATAAAAATATACAAATTCACAGTGCGGAATAAATATCATTGTGGGCACAATGCAATGCAAATTAGCGTTCATACTCCTCCATATAACTTTGTAATGTTGTATATATGTAGAAACTCTAAAATAATTTTTTGGCCACACTTTATTCAAAAGGAATGTTGTATGCGAAATAAATGTGAAGAGAGGGCTTTTTAGATAAATGGGGTACGTGATGTAACATGTGTGAATGTGTAGTTGATGCATTTGGCGGGGCCTAGAGAGGTATGTGTGTGTATTACGTATTCGAGAGAGGCATGGATAGAGGGGTCGACGGGGCCGGGGTGGGTGGGTGGGAGAGATAGCACGAGAAATGAGGGTGGTCTAGAGAGAGAGAGACGAATATGACGTCACGACAAGAGATTCCATTCCCTTGAGTGTGTATATGCAAGGGGGGAGGGAATAGAGGCACCAGGAGAAATTTTCTGTGTGTGTGTGGTGTTTGTGTTGGTATGTGTGGGTGTGAGAAGATAATGAGACGTGGGGGCAGAGGGTGTGTCACCGCGTGAGGTTCGGTGGGTCGAGGTGAGGCCCTTTGTCTGGTTCCTTCCTGCACCACATTGGTCGGCCCATGACACATTTAGGAAGACCCATGGATGACTAGTCGTACAAGACAAAGATAGCAGAATTGTGAAGGACTCTGTGTCCACTGACAAAGCCGGCTAGGATTTGTAACCCTAGGTTCTCGGACTAAGGTAACCCCTCTATCTCTGATATTACTATTTATCCAACCTAACTTTAAGGGGCATCCTACAGAATGCTCTGCTAGAATCATACACGTCGATTAGGAAGAGAGGTATGAGATAATGCGTGAGAGACAGGCGTAAAGATAATGTGCGTACATGAGACACGTAGGCAGGTCCATGTATATAGAAAGGGTCGATGGGGATTGTGTGTGTGTATGTTTGCGAGAGGAAGAGTGCTTGTGATAAAGGTTAGTGAAAACAGTTGTAAATGGTTACGAGAGGGAGGGAGGATTATATCTAGAGAATGTGTGCGAGAAAGACACCTCGGGAGAGAGTGTGTGAGCATGTGTGAGAGACCACCGATGGAGAGTGAAACTACACGTAAAAGACTGCTCTACACATTGATTAAAGATATAAATTGTATCCAAATATTAGGATGGGATCATGATATTTGCAATTCGCGTAAGGAGCGGTCATTGATCCATCAGACATCTAGATTCTATCGAATTTGAGCATGTCTATGTTATTATTTGACACAATTGATCCACATAGTTAGTATTTTGAACTCCAGACAATGCATCACTTTAGCAAATATAAACATGAGTATAGTTCATGTTGTGTGTGTAAAGCACATTATACATACGAAAGTTACACAATGGACATTTATAAATAGCTACCTATGAACTAGTATACATTTGAATTCAACCTAAGGTGGTTTAAAAAAATCGAATTCAACATGAAGTCCATTAAATTATTTGAATGTGATATCATGGCATTTGTAAACCATGCCTAAACTATGGGAGTACCAATCTTTGCTCTGATTTTGTACATAATAGCATATGTAGTCGTATACAAAATAGATTCAAATTTAGCTCCTCCATTCCAAAATAATCGTAGTTATAGGATTTTCAAGTGTCAAAATTCAAAAGGAAGCGGATAATTTAATGAGGTTTTCAAACATACAAGGTCAAATATAACGTTGTCTATTTAGGTCAATCCTCATAGTTCAAGAGTACTCTAAACGTGAATGCTTGTGTTTCAAAATTTCAAACGAAGCGCCAAAAGAGCCTCTACTCACCCGAAACCGCGTGAGACCAATGTTTGGTAGTACAAGGAAATTACTTTTCTAATAACTCCGACCTGTGAAACCTACCGGCCTGACGTCCAAAGGTCTAAACCGGGGTAGGTTTGTAGCTTCATCTAGACGCCACGCAACCGCCTCCGAAAAACATTCATACACAATGGCCGCCTAAGCACACATGCGCGCGGCCGAAATCGCTCCCGCCCACTATTTGGGACACCTGGGATTACCATCCTACCCCCGACCCGCAGTAGGTCTGAAATTTAAGAGGGGGGCAAAGTTTGTACTTTCCCCAAATTTCAAACAAGCGCGTCCCATCTTCTGTTCAAAAAAGCCAAAAACAAGCGCGTCCCAGACCAAAACATGGTTCCCCCCCACCCGTCCGATTGCCCATTCGTACTCCGTGGGCGCCAAAACTACCTCTCCACCAGCCACGAAACCCCGGTGTCCTCCGTCCGCCACCCCATCCCACCCATCAATCGCCGCCTTCCTCCATCACGCCGGAGCCGATACCCCGACGTCGTCGTCCACTGCAACCTCAACCGCAACGCCGTCCACGGCTAGTAGTTAAAGCCAAGGCCGAGCCGTCCGTACCCGAGCTAGTTCAACCACACCGTCCTGCGCCTCACCGCTGCCTCTCCCACTTCGCCACCCTCCACCGCACCGGAGCTGTTCCTGCTACGCCGTCCTTCGCCGCCTCGGATCTGCTTCCCCTCCGCCGACATACAACCACAACAACACAGTCAACAATTTGGCCATGGGTTCGTCCAAGCCTGCACCCTCCAGAACATCGGTTTCCCCGGTAAAAACAAGAAGATCGGCGCGACATGTGGAGGTGACCACACCGGCAACCGAAGAAGGTACTCCTCTTCCCTTATTCGTGCAAATCTTACGTCTCTGCTTGCACGGTATTCATCCCACAGAAGACACTAGTTGACCGCTTCTTCTTGATACTAGATGTTCCTAGTAACTCGCGATGCACAAGGTTTCTCCTCATATACTATTTCACCTTAGCTAGAGGTCCGTCGCCCCCCTGAATTTCAATTTCTGGCCAGTTGATTCCCAATTAACGGAAGCATTCCCTAGCGTAACAGGCGCTAGTACGACTATTACGCCGGGGAAGCAGCGCCTTGGTGTTTATCTTAGGGGCGTCTGTGGCCTAGAGCTACTGGCGCCCGATCTGGAGGTCTGCCGGGATTAAAGGGATTGCTTGGGGGCGCTGCCAAGCACGACGGTGGTGTGAGGTCGATGGGAGGGCGGGGCGGCGGAGGCACGGGTCTGGGCCGGTGGTCACTGGCGGTTCGTGAAAGATCGTCAACAGTGACTGGCGGGAGGTAGACGAAGGCCATCTGCCCGTTCCTTATAGATCGGACGGTTCATTAAAAAAATCGAATGACCTATTTATTTTCAGTCGACTGTTATCTTAGATATGACCACATGTGGTGGTGTGCTGGAGGAGTACCTGCATTTCCTGTGCTCATATATTACAAAATCATACGGAGTAGAATCTAATTTTGTTTGCCACGCAATGTTGTAGAGCTATCATATGTCTCCTGTCATTTATTTTTAAGCCACCTGCTATCTGCTACTATTACAGTGCACTAGTTCTGCACACACTTCACCCATACTCTCACTATTGTGTTTTATGCAAGGGTATTTCAGACTCTCCTGCCGAAAGAGAAGCAGCAAAGAAAAGAGAGAAGTCGCTCCATCTTGGTATACGGGTAGGCAAGACACGTTACAACACTATAAAGGTGCAGTGTCAGCAGATGGAGACGGTAAACGTAGCTCTGTAGTTGATGACCTCGCTCGCAATGAACCACCATCCCAGGTGCTTGCTTTAACTTCGCGGTGTCATATGTGGTTGCATGTTGGTGTCTAGCTTGTATTCGAAAGGCCAAAGTCGGTCTTTATTTAGATAAGGAAAGATATTTTTTTACATGAACCACCATCCCGTGAGCACCAGAAGACAAATATCTAGTCAGGGCACTGGCCGAGCCAGTGACAAGCCCAGCAAAGACAGGCATCACCTGGAAGCCAACTAAAAAGCCGCGATGGTGGCGAAGCAGCCTGCCTCCCACCAGGCTCTCAGGTCCTAGATGATCATGTTCACCACTCCAGCGAGATGTCTAGCTTGTATTGCTTCCAGTTTGGTTAAATTGCATCTGCTTAGATTACACATTATACCTTTGAATATGACATGCCTTTCTTCTTTTGGAACATACTAGTACATCTGTGTATTAACCATGTTCTTACATCAAACTAATGTTCTTGTGGGTCCTCATCAATCACTTATGACGAGGCAGGCAGGCAAGGGGACTACTCCTCATTTAAAGAATGCAGCGTCAGCCTCCCGACATGATTCTCAAGAAACAGAAATGCTAGATGAAGATAGTGAACGTAGCTCTGTAGTTGATTACATCATTTCCCCTACACTAGCATTGCAGGTGCTTGCTCTAACTTGGCAGCATGATATGTGGTTGCATGTTGCATATGGTGTCTAGATTGTAATTCTTCCAATCTGATTAAACTGCATGTGCTAGTCTGCTTAGCTTATACTCCTGTAAATGTGACATTATACCTGTTAATGTGACATGCCTTCCTTTATTTATTACATAGTACATCTGTCTATTAAGCATGTCCTTACATAAAACTATTGTTTTTTTGTATCCCGCATCAATCAATATGACGAGACACCTTTAGTATATGCAGTGCGATATTAGTTGCATCTTTCATATGATTTATAGCATGCACTGCTTCTAATTTGTTGAAATTCCATTTTTGATGGGACGCTTTTAACTTGGCAGTCATATTTGTTGCATCTTTCATGTGGTGTCTAGCTTGCATTGCTTCTTATTTGCTGGAACAGTTTCTGCTTAGTTTACACAAACAGTTGTGAACATGCCATGCCGTCCTGTTTTTCATACATATTCCATCCTGGTATCATGTGTTTGCCTTACATCAAAGTAGTGATTTTCAGTATCATGCATGAATGAGCTCTAAAGAGAGAATTTTATTGCTTTTTCTTGTCGGTTTTACTTAACAATTCAAAATCAATAAAGCGGAAGGAAGTTAGCAAGGCAGCGGATAAATGTGCTCCTTCCAAACGGAGGGCCTCTACAGTTTCTACTCCTCCACACCCCCAAGATGATTTCCAAGACAACACATGCATAGACACTCAACAAAGTTGTGTTTATGATGAACACGTCTCCCCTAGTGCAGCATCACTGGTGCTCCCTCTAACTTGGCACTGTTATATGTGGTTGCATGCTATGTGTGATGTCTAGCTTGTATTGCTTCTAATTTTGTTGAATTCCATCTACTTACTTTACACATTATACTTGAATAAGACACGCGTTCCTGTTTCTAGAACATACAATATCTGTCTATCACACCATGTTCTTACATCAAATTACTACTGTTGTGTAACCTGCAACAATCACTTATCATAAGACACGTTTGACTTCGGAGTGTGATATAGGTTTCATCTCACATTCTTTTCTAGCTTGTACTACTAATTTGTTGAAATGGCACTTATGACGAGACAGTTTTAACTTGGTAGAGTGATATTATTTGCATCTTTCATATGATGTCTAGCTTTCATTGCTTCTAATTTGTTGAAATGCCTTCTCCTTAGTTTACACATCATAAGCTGTGAATATGCAATGCTGTGAATATGCAATGGCACTAGTGACGAGAGACCTCTAACATGGTAGTGTGATGTTGTTTGCATCTTGCATATGATTTATTTCTTGTACTGCTTCACATTTGTTTAAACGCCATTTATGCCGAGACACTGTTAACTTGGCAGAGCGATATTTGTAGCATCTTTCATATGGTGTCTACCTTCCATTGCATTGCTTCTAATTTGGTGAAATGTCTTCTTCTTAGTTTACACATCATAGTTCTGGTTATCTCTTCCATCCTATTTTTCATACATATTACATCCTCCTATCAGTGGTTGTCTAACATCAAAGTTTTATTCGTCTGCATCACGCATCAATTTGTTCCGAAGAACTAAATTTTATTCATTTTTCTTGTCGGCTTGACTTAACATGACACAGAGAAAGAGGAAGAAATAGAGAATGGCAGGGAATGAGAAGCGGATGAATCCTGCAGATTCTGCTGGTACTGATGGTGCAATAGAAGGTGAAAGTCCAGCGGAAAATTCTAAAAACACGGCATCCCTGCTACATGAACTGCAAAAAAAGCCAAACAGAAACAAATAGTTGCCACCAAACAAGCAGAGACAACCCTAGTTCTTGCAACACCTACCAAAGTACTACCAGCTACACGACATACTCGTGCGTCAACTGAGCTAGCAACACGTTTCCAAGCTCCCTTGCCACCTGACACTACTTCCCAAGCACTCTTGACACAAGACGAGTTGGCAATATCCGATGAACCTTGTGAGCTTCAACAGCAAGAAGGTAGTTGCTGGAGTCAAGTTACAGTTGCATGCTTCTTTATATGTAGTCTCACAGTTTGATGTACACTAACACTTCCTATGTTTGTTGTTGGACTAGCACCTAGGCGCAAGAGGAAACAAACATCAGGGATAATGCTTGATAGGTTAACTAAATCTAGAGGAGGAAGAATGGAGATCCATTTTGAGGTAGGTTTAAAAAGGCCACGTGATGCTACAGAGTCAGCCAAGTTAGTATCAGAGGCAGCGGTTGCCGTTAGGTGTCATGTACGTATCCTCCCAACATGGATTCAGTATAGGAATGACAAAGACGAAACCCAGTTCAACACCTTCCTCGACCATTTATCTGTAAGTATGGTTATGTATGGAAACTAGTAATATCGTCTTGCTCTGTCCCATACTTTCTAGGTTGATGATAATGAGACTCCCATAATTTTCAACAGATGAGGTTCAAGTTGGATAGCCAAGATGATGCAACCAGACAAGCTTGCACCCATGTTTTCAAGTCTGCTCTGCGACAATATCGGTATAACTTGAGGAAAACTCACTTTGAAGGCAAGGCTAACAGTGAACTTTCCCAAACATCTCCAGTGGAAAATATATTGGATGAAGACTGGAGGGGCCTTGTTAAACACTGGTCTGATCCAAAGTATCAGGTACATTATATATATGTGATCAGATCACATGTTGAAGTCCTATTGACGCATGTGCCACACAAATCTATCTTCTTGTAGGTAAACTGTTCAAAGAACAAGGCCAACCGTACGAAAGTGAAATTCCAACAGACGACAGGATCTCGTAGCTATATTGCACACTGCGAGGCTCTTGTAATTAGCTGCTGTTTCACTCTTTTCACTGTACCATATTATCATATCTATATTGACTTGTTCGAAATGCTGAGGAAAGCCCGCAAGGACCAAAAAGTACCTGAACCAAATGCTGTGGAAATCTTCAAGGACTGTCACACCAGCAAGAAGAAGGGCATGACTACACCAGTCAAAGCCGTTGTTGTAAGTCCTTAATCCTCATGCCTTTTAACTACTACTTACTCTAACTTGTGCCTTGAACTGCATGGTTTGCAGCCAATGTCTATTACTCTTTTCAATTTTATACACAATTGTCTTAGCGTATCATTGCACCTTACAAGGTTTAAAAGGGAGGAGTGATGTTCCTTTGATCTTGACCCGTAATCTAGTTCTGTGCTGGACTTGCCCACACAACGTTACAATTGCCTGTTTGTCTGTTCTGAGTTGTTTTGTGATATGAATGATGTCATACTATGCTTACCGTATTATAAACTTCGTCTCTTTATCCTTAGCCCTCAATACAATGTGAAGAAATAGACAATACATTAGCGATGGTACATGGTCATATGTTTGGAACCTGGTTTTATTATGTACTTTGCAATAAAATACAACTAATATTTTACATGGGTTCACCAGAATAAGTTCTGTATATAGACCAAAGCTATTTTGTTTGGTTTTGCTGCCTCCTTAATATCTTCTGTTCTGGTACTACTAATGTAAAACCTCAACTTTTCAGCGAGCTATGGAAAAAATAGTGGAACTGCCACCTTCTGAAGATGGCGAGGCAACTATAACTGCAATGTCAGCTCTTGCTGCAGTGGGTCAGTACCTGTCCATTAACAGTGCCAAAAGCACGTTCCTGCGTAATACTGGGTTGGTTGTTAAGGCGATATCGTCCAAACTGCCACATGATCAAGATATGCAAGCTCAAAGCAATGTTGTATCTGCGCTCCAGACAAAAGTCCATTCCCTAACAGAGGCCCTTTGTGAAACAAGGAGAAACATTGCTCAATGTCGTCAAGATATGCATGGTTCTGAAACTAGATTATCAGACATTTGCTATGTTGTTCAGGAGCCTAGGGGAAATGAAGGCGAGGGTTATGGTGTTCCATCGGACAATACAACATGAAAACGTAACAGTCAGGTCAAATGAACCGATCTTCTGAACTTCCGGTGGTGCATTTATCTGCTAGACTGTTAAGTTTTATGCCAACCTTCCTTTTGTTATATAGTTGTAATTTGTTTTGGTGCGATACAAAATTTATTCTTAACGTGCAGCCACCGGCTGAAGAAAACAGCAAGCCATTTTTGTATAGTGTAGGGTGTTCCCTATATTTGCACTGGTGGCGATCATTGATGCCGAGTGGATGTAATCTGTGCAATCGCCTTAATAGCCTAGCATTAGTTTGGGCCTTATTTATTTCCTAGTCTTCTTTTTCTCTGGTTTGCTAGTGGCCGCAACTACCCATGGGCCATATACGGGCCGTAGGATCCATGGGTCTCCTACGGGCCGCTGATAAATGGGCCTGTAATCGGTGGGCCTCGGGCCGTTGATAAATGGGCCTCGGGCCGTCGGATAAATGGGTCTACATGGGCCGTAATCGGGCGTAATTGGTATCGGCCCAGCACGGTAATGGGCCGTAGGACTGCAAAAGCTTAATTCTGTCACAGGCATAACGGGTCGTTAATGGGCCAGAATATAGGACAGGTTGGCCAGAAATGGGCCGACTCTTGCCATGGGCCGAATTTGGCCCATTAGGGTAACAGGCCAGTAACGGGCCGACTCTTGCCATGGGCCGAATTTGGCCCATTTGGGGATAATGCCAGTAACGGGCCGACTCATGCCATGGGCCGAATTTGGCCAATTAGGGGAACAGACCAGTAACGGGCCAGAAGTAATCGAGGGCCGAAAAGGAGCCCAAGAACATATGGGTCGTCAATAGGCCGAAAGCTAACACGGGCTGGAACCGGCCCATGTAAATCACGGGCCGTTAACGGGTACAAAGAAAATTACTGTTCATTATGGGCTAGAGTCACCGTGGGCCTGTAAAGGGCCGAAAGATACGAAGGCCTCATATGGGCCGAAAGACGTCGTGGGCCATACATGGGCCGAAAGTGAAATGGGCTGGTGTTATATTCGACGGGCCACATGACGTTGTTGGGCCGTTTTCCTTTAGTGCCTAACGGGACGTAAAATGGGCTATTTGCGAAGAGACCGTTAACAGGCTTTTCATGGGCCAGCCCGTTAACTTTAGACCAAGTCAAACGGGCCGGCTTTGTAAGCTAAATGGGCCAGTGGTGGGCCGTGGCACGTGTCGACATATCATAGGCGCCTATCTGACCCACTGACGAGCTGACACATGTTTCGTCTGGCCAATAAGAATTTTACACGTGGAAATTTCCCATTGGTCGGGGCTATTAACGGGTTATCGGATCCAAAACCCGACCCGATAGCTTAACGGCGTTCCGTTACGGTGGATGCTACGTGTCGGTCACCCTTGATGAAAGCACTTCTGTGACGCGCGATTTATCGTCATGGAAGTGGACACTTCTGTGATGATAATTTTGGTAATGTCATGGAACACTTCTACGACAACACAGGTATGACTATCTTGATTCTGTCATAAATTTGTCATGGATGTACATGCATGACAAAAAACGCGACCTACTGTGACAAACACATATCATCACGGAAGTGTATTGTTTTGTAGTGACTTCTGGGGGGGATCCTTTTGGGTCTTAGGGGAAATTTATTTGAGGTGATTGGGTTTTATTAATAATAGGTTTTCCATTAAAGCTACTCTTAAAAACAAATATGATGGTTTTATTTGGAATTTGGTGATAGTTTATGGTTATGCTTATCCTGAATTTAAAATGGATTTTATTGTTGAACTTCGTGATATTTTGGATACCGCCTCATACCAAGTGGTCTTATATGTGAGAGAATAAAAGGTTAAAGATTGCATGCCTCCTCAAATGAATTTGTGGCGGATGCAAGCATATATTGTATATATATTCTCCTCAAATGAATTTGTGGCGGATGCAAGCATATATTGTATATATATTTGTGTGTTTCTAGACGCATCTATGTTGAGTGTGGTACCCTGATATTGAGTGTGGTACACAAGACAACATGGATGGAGGAATGTCGCTGGGAGCGTTATACTCAAGACACGTCGACAAGATCGTTTAGGAAGGAACCCTGTATCGACACGCAGTGGCTATGGGCTGCCCTAGTCAAGCTTATTGCCCCTAAGGCCTCAAGGTTTGTTTTTGTCGAACACAAAGAACAACGAAGATTGGGGAGAAGAAAATGAGGGAGAGAGATAAGTAAGAATAGAATTTGGTATATGCGTTTAACGATTGTGTGTTATTTCAATTGGCCATCACTCTCATCGATATATGAGGCAGCTAGACTTCCCGTACCAGAAAAAGACTCAAATTCTATCCAATATGTCAATTTCTAACCTAATTCAGACAAGTAGGTCCGGAGGCTCCGGCTCAATATGTATAAAATAGCCCTCTTATACTAGTTTTGGAGATTGCATACGACATCGGCTTGAGGTAATCCCAAAATCTAACTTGTTCTTCTCGATGAGACAAACAAATTTCATGTTGAGCCGAATTGAAGTTGAAATCATCTTGGTCGTATTCATGTGAGCAAATAGGTAAAAAAATATTGAAAATCAGGTTTTCCGCGCACACTTTTGTAAACATTCTGTTAGGATTGAAGGTTTCCGTGGAGGTCATGATTTTTGATTCGGAGATTGCATACGATCTCGAAAAAAACGACAAAAAATTCAAAGTTGTTTGTTTTGACGACATGAAGAACTTTAATGTTGAATAAATTTCCATTCGGTGCGATCTTAGTTATGTTTCTTGAATGTCAAAATCTAGTATTAATAATTGATGAACTCTAGATTTATTTCGAGGAGGGTAAGTCCTTGATTCCATGTTGTATTAAAACAAATAGAATTTACGCTATAATTTTATACATTTTTATGATTTATTTCTATTACACTACAATCTTACCAAATATAGTTTTTGTTTCACTTAGTTTGCACATTCAACCACATGATGCTCTTTTGAAATATTAATATCTTTATTTTTATTTAGTTCTAATGTTGGTCCCTAGAAAACACACTTGTGGTTTGCTAGATATTCTAGGAAAAATGGGACCCTAGCTCTAAAAAGATGTTTCAACCAAGTGATACTATTTGTGAGAAAAATAAAAGGTTAAAGATTGCTTGTCTTAGTGAATAAATTTGTGACGGATGCATCCATATATTGTATTTATATTTTGTGTCTGCACACAGATTTATTAATTTTATCTTTCAACATCTTGGTAGAAATATTTTTTTGCAAGAATCTTGGTAGAAATATTTTTTTTGCAAGAATCTTGGTAGAAATATTTAACTCATATGTTCTACCAGTTTCTAGTGTATAAATAGCCAAACAAAAAATTCTTGATTGTATGACTTGTTTCGCAAACAAGGCTTCCATTCCGCTCTATATATAAAACAACACAGCCAAACCGGTACAAGGTGATGATGATATCCTACTACTAAACAGATAAAAGGAAAACAAGAATACATCGTAATCCATATCCTACCATAAAGCAACCTAGACTACCGATAAGGAAGAAGACTCGACGCCAATGAATCACTGACCTCATTGCGCCACTCAGACCAAGATGTCGCGGAGAGGTCCCCTTGCCCTTCAGATCCAGAACGTGGAGCCCGAACCTGCCTACGGATAATGAGGATCGCAAGTAGTGCCAACCAGGACCCGTATGAAAGATAAGGAAGCAAGTGCAACCGCCCACGCCAGAGCTGATGAAGCCTCAAGGCAGGATCTTAAAATGTCCGCGGCGAGGATGCGACACACTGAAGGTAAATTGGGCTTGAAGCCCTCTGGAGGGAGACGATGCAACGCGTCGCCGCCGTCGAGATCGAGAAGACAGTCAAGGGTTTTCACCCCGAGCCCTAGCTTGGCGAGAGGGACTGATGACTAGTTTATACACATTTTTAGAGCTTATTTGTTGCTTATTATCTTTATATAGCATGTCCAATTGAACCAAGTACATGTCCATTATGCATGATTTCTGATTTTTACTCTTTTGATAGTAAGCATTGCATAGTTTGTGGTTTTATTTAGTTTTTGGTTCTATTTTAGTAGACATAAATGTTTGTGGCTAAATTGTTTGTTACCTCTTACAAGTGGGCTTTTACACTTCGACATTGTCACTTTCACCTTTCGATTATGTTATGCTAGGAGTATCAATAGGATCAAACGTTATCAAAACTTTGTGTTTACTTACACGAGCATGGTTTCTCACATGGTCAGTTATATATTGTTTTTTTTGAGAGAAATGTCGGCTTTATTAATTACTTAGAATAAAATTACAAAGAGTCTCCCGGATACATTCCAGAGCAGAATGGAAAACAACAAGACTAGGTAAATACTTACAAGACTTAGCTAAAATATGAGCAGCTACATTAACTTGCCGACGGACATACTTGAACTCCACAGAGTCAAAGATCCTCGAAGCAACCTTGATATCATTTACCACAGTACCAATGATGGAACAGTCAAAGGTGGTAGCATTAATCCTGTTCACAAGAGACTGGCGATCTGTAGCAAAAATCACATTGGAGAAGTGTTCATCGCATGCTAGTTGCACAGACCTTCGAAGAGCCATAGCTTCTGCAAGTTCAGGTTCTAATGCACCTTGAAGAGGCTCTATAAATGCGGCAACACAAATTCCCTCATGGTTTAGGGCCACCACACCAGCACCAGACATATTGATATCTGGAAATACAGCAACATCCGAATTGATAACAATAAAACCTGACGGCGGCGGAGTCCACATTGTGTTGGAAGAGAAGGACTCACGCCTGATGACAGATTCAGAGGTGTAAAGGTGTTGCGTGATAAAATCAGTGTATGCACGAATTTTCTCCATCACATGACGAGGCTGAGGAAAATTAGGCGAGTGACGCGCCTCGTTACGAGCTTCCCATATATGCCACAAAGACACAACCATAATCATGACATCTTTGTCTGAAGATCTTGAGAAGAAATCAAAGAGCCATTGTTTTGTGTTTCTAAAGGAGGACCGGCAGAGTTGGATGCCAGACCACACTTTGATCGCGTCCCACACCGCCTGAACACGAGGACAAAAAAGTGTAGCATGTTAAACACTCTCAAGACGACCGCAGAAGCAGCAACTCGCAGAATAAAAAAAGTGTAACATGTCAGTTATATATTGTTGTGTCAAGGGTAACTTCGCGGGGCTGGCCTGAAGTTTCTGATTGAGAAAGAGGGAGGCGTTTTGGCTCCCGGGTGCATTTGCACCCGGATCAACAGTACCCCAAAAAAACAAATTAAATGTTTTCAAAAATTTCTGAAAAAAATTGTAGATGATCATGTTGGTGTCGCGAACATGCTTGACGAAATTCACGCGGAACGGAGCAGTGGTGTTTCGTTAGTGAAAAAAACAAATTTTGGGTGACATTTGGTCTTTGATTTGTTTTTTTTGCGCAAGCCAAAATGATTAATATTTTTGTCTCATTTTGCGGGTCGCATTTGTATGTGACAAAGATGACAAAAAAATTTGTTTCAATTTTTTCGACATTTGAAAAAAATCAAAAATGGCCCCGGGTGCAAATGCACCCGGGAGCCGAATTGATTTTCCGATTGAGAAAGTTATATATTGTTGTGTCAAGTGTATGCTGCAGAGCTCTCGGGCGTATTAAGAAATTATCAATAGTTTGTGAGCTTATGGATGGTTATTTTTGAACATTTGTTTTTGAAACCTGTGAACTTTATCTGAATCAGAGAATATTTATTGAAAATTGGGAACAATATCTGAAATTCGTCAACATTTTTTCGTTTGACGAATGTTTTTCTGAATCATGAACATTTTTTAAATCGATGATTTTTTTAAATTGGAGAATAAATTTTAAACCCGTGATTTTTTTAATATTCATGAACATTTTTGAGTTTGTGAATGTTTTCAAAATTCATAAAAAAATGAAATCTTCAACATTTTTTAAATTCAAGAATATTTTTTGTAGTTAAGAACTCTTTCTGAAATTCCGATTATTTCTTTTTCGAATTTGATATTCGTGAATGGTTCTCAAAGTAAAAGAGGAACAAAAAAGGAAAATGAAAGAAGACAAACGAAAAGAAAACAGGAGCGTCCAGCCCCCACATGGGCCGGCCCAATATGCGAGGCGGCACACGGGGTTGCACGCTTGGTGCCTATTCGGCAACTTGGGCACGAAATAGAAGTTCCACTAACGCCCCTAAAAAAACTCACAGCTTATCAGTACACACATATCGTATGCGTCTTTGTGCCTATGTGGCAGGGTCACCGTTTACAAAATATATTGATTACTAGGCTAGTCATCCTTTTCACCTTCGTATGTATTTATTATGTTTGATTCATTGTTCAGAGCATGTGTAGATGTGAGCTACTACCCCCGTCCTATAATGTAAGACGTTTTTTTGAGAACAGCGACGGTGTGGACAAGCCCGTGCGCTCCCGCTAGCTGGACGAACGGCTCCATGACGCGTAGCACAGCGTATTTACTGCTATGGTGTGCATTGACGTCGAGTACAGGTGCTCCACCGTCCAAACTAACCCGAAAGTAGCGGCTCAGCTTCGTGTTGTTCCGTTGGAACATGAATGTCGGAGCGGCCCATAACCGAATGCCGCCGTCAACTTCCGCTACTGAGACGGCGTCCTCCGAAAGGGTACTTGGGTGCCCAACTCTGAAAAGTAAATGGGTACCCATGTTTGGGCCCATGGTCGTCTTGGCGTCGCCCATAGCAGCCTACAGAGCAGGAGCTCATGGCGATGCAGATGTCGGCCGCCGGAGGTGTTGAAGTCGAGTTTTTGTCAGATCCCGTCGACAGGTACACTTTTCCGCTAGCAGTTTCTCTTCCCGTCGACAGGTACACGTTTAGCAGCTGATCTGTTGTATCCTTCTCGAAAAAGATTTCCACTGCCAGATCTCGCTGCTGCACAACCCTTGGTTGCTTACGAGATGTACAAATCCATGGAGTGTGAGCCTGCTGAGTCCAGCATTGGTGATGTGGGAGACACTCCGATCAACAGTAATTGCGATGCGGTTGCCTTGTCTGCAGCAGCATCTGAGCATTCTACGGGCAAAGACACCCCTGAAGCCCCAGGCTGGAGGAAGAGGTACAGCAGTTTGCCAAATCTTCAGTTAGCATTATATGTGCAGATGACCTGTTCTTGCGTTATCTTAAGACGAACTGTCGGATATTCAAATTCAGCCGTGTATCACATGTAATTAAACACTGCATTCAACGATGAGGCCTAAGAAATTCAATCCAATTGATGCAGAATGCGAGTCGGAAGTTCATCTAGCGAGCGCCACCCATGCGCTGACAGGATGAGTGCTTTGGAAGCAACACTAAGAAGCTATGCAGAGAAAAAAACTGACACTGTCGTAGTTCCTACTATGGGGACAAAATTTGATTCTCTTGGAGAAGCCTGCTAGAACATGTCCCTGGATGTGCATGGATGCAGAAAATCTCCTTGGGATATAGAGCTGGAAATCTGGGACTTAGGGTGTTCTAGAGCATCCGTGTCATCCAAGTGAGAGGAGAATATCCTTTGTCTTTAGGACATGCTTGCTGAACATGCAAGTTCCCTAGACGAAGGATGAGTATAACTGATGAAGCTTTATACAGTCTATTGGCATCCATCTCGTAGAGAGCTATTGCCAAGAGCACCTTTGCATCTGACGTCGTGCGCCAGAGCTGGTCATAGGGGACCACACGCAGCTTGATCAGCTCGCCATGGTCCCGCAGGCCCGTTTCCTTCCCTTGGAGAGCCTAATAGTCTCCTCGTCCACGTGCCCCCTATAAAGGAACATGCCAATCTCTTCGTCACAGCCACCCTGGTAAAAAGAGGAAGATGTTTAGTCGAGGTATTGCACAACCAGGAGCAAGTGTAAGTTCTTAGAACAGGTGTTGAAATTGCGTCAGCATGGATCAAGTGAACTTTTCCATTCCAGGTATATGATGCCAAATGAACATCCCATTTATAGAAGTTTTGCTGAATCACATGACAAAATTGCTATGCAGTACACTTTGCTATGTTTCCAAGCAGGATTATTACAGATCTGCAAAGTTATTGCGAACTGAATTCATCCGTCTGTCTTCTGCTTTTTTGTGTTGCGTGTGATTCTCAACAAAAACATATGGGTATAATGAGGCAAGGAACCCAAACTACGTATATCAAATGTTATCATCAGGTCTGCCCAGTGCACGGAAGCCAATCTGAGTCAAGTTATGTTATTCTTTTTTGAAACAGAAGTTATGCCTTAATTGTGAACTGAAGGGAATGCAGGCCACTTACCGGTGATGGTAGCATTCTGCACCCAGTAGCAGGGTCCGGCGAAGCAGTAAGATCAACCATGCCCTCTAGATTTAACTTTATACCAGTTTCTTCTTCGACCTAGCAACAATCCAAGTATAATTAGCGAAGAGTGACGTATACATTAACTGAATACTTAGTACTTCAGAAATTAAGTCGAATTCCTGGCAGTGGCAGCAAGATTGGTGTATGTCTTGTGAACCAAATCGAGGTAAAACAGGGCTAGTGTGACTGACTAGCTGCAATAGCATGCAAAATTCAGTGGATATAAACTGTATATTTGGGGAAAGAAGATACTAATCTCTCGGACTGCGGTGATGTGACTCGATTAGCCTTGGTTTCTTGGTAGCTAAAGGTAACATTTTGTTTTGCGGTTTCTTGGAAGTTTCAGAGAAACATGAGTTACCTCCTTATGTTCACTAACTCCTATATCATTGTTTCAGCAAGGGTCACTTGCTGATGAAGATTTCCGAATCTCGAAGATTGAGATTGTGTAGATCGAAAAACTAAGGGCAAACCCGAGTAGCGAGAACCAATTAAAGGTGGAAGTATAAAAATCTCAGAAAACAAAGACATAGTAAGTTGGAGATTTAGAACTTTACATGTGCATAGCTATTCCCATCGAATTGAATAAAAATATCAATTCACCCACGATTCTGACCTAATCGATTTGGATGGAACTGCCACTTTCCCCAAAAAGTTCTGAAAATCCTGATGGAGACCATAGAAGCTACAGACATGCAACCGTGATATCTCTACAGCTAAACGCTGCTGCGATATCTCAAATATTGGGCCAGTGTTTGGCAGACATCATATTTGGAAGTTGAAAGTGTGGATTAAGACTAAAAATTGCATATGATTTTTACAACCTAAGGTAATCATCAGTAAAGATAATCTGGTCATACAAAAAATCATCACGCATAAAAACTAATGATTTAATTTATTTTTAGATGAGCGACCCCCTGTTGCTGCAGTTGCTAGCCGGTTGACTAAGACCTGGTATATATTTTACACATCATAGCAGCCTTTTTGATAAACTATCTACTACATATTATTCTTTTGGTACATGGAAATGTTTGTGTACCCTTTTCTTTTATACTGAAGCGTACTTACAGAGATAAATTCAGAGGTCTAGTCTCAAGTCATAATCCGGTAAAAAAAATTCTAGATCCACGAAAAGTACCTTTCTTCTAGTATACTACTATGTTATTTGGCTTAGCAAATGACGTTGGAGGAATCAAGAAGGTAGTACATGAGATGACTTTTGAAGTAGGAAGTAAGGATGAGACCTCACCTGGCTGAGGCTGTACTGGAAGATGAGGCTTTCCTTCACATAGGTGGCCTCGGCAATCTCCGGCAGCCAGTCCACGAAGCCATCGCTGGCCGGCGATGCGCGCATCGCAGATCTCTCCTTGCCCCTACAGAAACCCCAACCACCCTTCTGCAGACGAAAGGATTCGCAGAGCACGCACGGATCAGCAACGAGCAGGCACATGGAGTGGCAGTGGCGGGGGAGGGAGGAAGATACCTGCGCGCAAGGAGATGATGAGGAGGAGAGAGGTGGAGGCGCCGGCGCTAGGGTTTGGGCGTCGCGCACCAGAGTTGGGGCTCCACCGGATCACGCCGCCGCCTCCTGCAAGGCGGACCATGGATCGAAACCAGCACCTGCACCTTCTCCTCCCACCTGTTCCTGGATCTTGATCAGCACCTGGATCTGCCATCTCTTCGACCTAACTGATTCTCTGCTCCGATTTTGTGACAAGCTAAAGGAAACACTGTTGCGCCGCTAGGGTTTCTTCTCTCGATTTGGGGATCGAACGGGGAACGGAACAACGTACCCGTGGGCTGGGTTAAAAACATCTGGCGGGCCGGCCATCGCGAGTAACGACCCGTCGCTAGATCGCCGTCAAACCCATCTGTGGTCGGCCACAAACACCGTCTCCCACGGCGTCAGTGCCCGTCACGCACACATTAACTCCCCTAACCATCCATCGGTCCCACATCGGAAATTACGCATCTCAATGGAAACAAACGCCTCTAGATACCGATAGCGCGCGAGCTCGTCCGCGCCGGTGAATTTCCAGTTTTTTTGACACTAGTGTAGTGTCAAAAAACGTCTTAGTGTCCAAAAAAACGTCTTACGTCCCATAATGTAAGACGTTTTGTTGACACCAATGTAGTGTCAAAAAACATCTTAGTGTCAAAAGAAAGTCTTACATTATGGGACGGAGGGAGTACTACTTTAGAGCCCACTTCTCTAGTCCTTTCTTATCCGGTTCTCTCCTATATATAGGCAAAAGTGTCATATAAGTGGGTTATCAACATTTTATCAAACTTGTTCTGATATGTAAATGATTTTGTAACGATAACACTGCCGCACACAGGAACCTATTAGTGCACCTTTCTAATCAACAATCCATCTTTTCATGTGCAACCAATATATTACATCATGCAAAGTTCTAGACCGTGTCAACGTTTATGATGGGCCCTTGGAACCAGAAACGCGCATGAAGCACCCATGCCCCGATGCTGAGCAGCAACACGCCCCCGACGGTCACCGGTGTGTAGTTGAAGTCATCCTTGGCCACCGGGTACGCCACCGGCAAAGAGAAGAGCACGGTGACGAAGGCCACCCAAAGCACGGCAGTCCATCCAACGGCTATCCCGTACTGGCCAAGGTGAAATGGCCCCGCTATGAACGACTTCCGGGCCGTCGTCACCCGGAAGAAGATGGGCATCACGTAGGAGATATACAAGCCTAGCGTCGCGATCGACAACATCGCGTGGAACGTCACTCGGCTGCCCAACGACTGCGCCAAAAATATGAGGCAAGAAACCCAGTATGTTTATAGATGGTGTGTGGGACGGTGGGACCGCTCCTACGCCACTATTGTACCTCGTGCGGAAGGTGGTGTAGAGAGCCTGGGCAATGGCGTTCATACCAGCGTCATTGTCGGGGCTCAGCAAGCATGGTATGTCCGTCACCACCGACATGAGGGCCACCAGGTAGATCCACCCGAAGATGGATGAGAGAGCCACGACGCTGATGATCCCAATCGGTCCGCTTTTGTCCGCGCCCTTCGTTTCTTCCGTCGGCATAAATAGCATCATGTCATCATATGTGTGTAGATTAAGTGATCAACAAAAGGGAACATCATCATCATCTACCATATGCGCAGATGCCCGTAGCCGAGAACAGAGTTCTGGCTCATCGGCAACCCCACCACCATAATGCAAGCCTTGTTGTGGATCCCCATGCCGTTGTCCGTGTCGAAATGCGTAAAGATGAACTCGACGCTCGTCATCTCCTTGGCAACTGGCGGAATCAGGATCACCAGGACCACGATACCTACAATTTTCTCAGAGTTAACACAATTTCTTACAATTCCAGCTCCCAAGTTAAGAGGCGGCAAACAAAGTCGAAGGATTTTTGTTTGTTCATCTTATTCCGAAACACACAAGAGCTTTGCTTGTTGATTCATTAAGATTGGCAGGAGGTACAAACTAAAATAGAATGACATGCCATATCATTTCCTTTTTTTTCCAGACACTAAACCCCGTCAGAGACCAATTCCCTGGCATCAACAAAGTTACACTTTTCCTAGCTTTTCCTTTGTTTCTAAATTTTCTTATGGTCCACCGTTTTCTTCTAAATTTTGTGGTATTTTATCTATTTTCTGAGTATGTCTTGTAAGCAAAGTCATCACCATGGCTTCAGTAACACCCTTTTGCCTGATGTCAAGGACCAAATTAACCCTATTTCAAAAGTTTGGTGCAAAATGTCATTCGAGGCCAATGACCGAGTCTACAATCGACCAATAGTCCAAGAACTGAAGTAAAACTGGATGTATAAAAAATTGATGTGCATTTCTGACATATATATATATATATATATATATATATATATATATATATATATATGTGTGTGTGTGTGTGTGTGTGTGTGTGTGTGTGTGTGTGTGTGTGTGTGTGTGGAGTATGGGTAGAATTAACTATATGTCGCAACCAATATATCAAGACAAGATGTCGCAACCAATATATCCAGACAAGACAAAACAAGGATCAAAGTATCAATACATGCGTCCCCACGGGGCTAACATATCTCTATGGAACTTCACCAGATCTTAGTGAGGTGAGGTCTGGAGGCACAGGGAAGGGTGACACCCGCTAGCGGAGGGAGGAGGCTGGTTACTCATGGCGGCACTTGGGAGCGGTCGGAGCAGAGGAACTCGGGGTGGCGCCGGCAAGACCTGTAGGGCGGCAACACGATGGATTAGGGGAGGAAGAGAGAGAATGAGAGTAGGGAAGCAAGAGGAAGAATGGATGACGCGACGGAGACATGGAGGCGAGGCTGCTCGGTCCCAGCTTTGCGGCATGGAAGGCCTGCTCTGGGCCTCAGAAGCCTGATGCTACTACGCCAGCTGAGGATGTGGCAGCCATCATATATGGCCAGTCACATTCCCGAGGAGGATGGGGGGCTTGGTGGCGTCTAGGGTTTGACGGGGGTGCCTCTCCCTAAATTTTAGGGTTTTCAAAGATGGAAAGTGCGTTGCCTTGTATAGCGGTGGTACATTTTTTTAGAGATGTATAGCGGTGGTACGTTTTTTCCAGTCTAAACACGCTCCACTTTATTGATTAAGTAAAAGGTTCATAGGATAAAACGTAGATCAAGAGGATTAAGGAGCCACACATGGCATCCCAAAGAAATACCTAATGCGTGTTTAGTAAGACTATGTGCCTCAACATTGGTTTCCCTTCCTTCCAAGACGAATGAACATTTTGCAAACTACCTGGATGTGTTGGCAATCTCCTTGACGATGCCTACTTGCAATCGACCAGTACCGTGATGTATATCATTGACTACTCCCTGGCAGTCTGATACGACAAGCACATCTGTGAGTGAAAGGTCCAGTGCAAGTGCCAGGGTTTCACGACACGCCATCGCCTCAAGTGTAGCTAGATCAATGATTCCTGCACATTTGATAGCCAAAGCTCCCATGAACTTACCAGTTGAATCACGGCGAACCGCGCTATAGGATCCTTCCGCCGAGTTCCTTGAGAGCGCCCCATCAACCTGAATTTTTGCCACTCCACCAGCTGGTGGCTTCCATCTGTTGTGTTGTTTAGGGACGACATGGGGTGTTGCATGCTGCTTCTTCGGTTTACAAGCCTCTAGTTCTCTGATATACTCCCTCCGTTCCAAAATAGATGACCCAACTTTGTACTAAAGTTAGTACAAAGTTGGGTCATCTATTTTGGAACGGAGGGAGTAGATCTTAGTGAATTGGTGTGTAGAAAAAGGTCCCTGAAAACCTGTTCATGTAGGCCCATATTGCCCATAATGTTACCAATATTGCCACAAAATCTGAGTGAGGTAGAGCATTAATCAGTGAGAAAATAAAACGTTTGGCATCTGGTTCTCTATTGGACAGTAACACCTCGATCAAAGCTTCATCTTCAAGAGCCCACACGCATCGCGCCATATTGCACTCGATTAAAGAGTGACGCCAAGAATCCCCGGATCCACATAACCCACAGGTAGACTGCGTTGAGATGTTTCAATGCTGCAGCAAATCGGACGTTGGCAAAGACTGCTGAGCAAATCTCCATAGAAAAACTTTGATCATAACATCAACTTTCCATAGGCTGGTCCATGCAAACTGTGTTGGCCCAATTATCAGTATTTTATTAATAGAATGTGTATTATTTAAATGGCTATAGCGCCACATTTTAATTTGTTGGGGGCGTCAAATGAACTCTGAATGACTTGAAAGTTTATATGGGGCCTTTCTAGACAAGAACAAGGCCACTCGTTCTCAAACATAAAAAGAACAAGGCCACCCAAAATAACTAACCCATTTGAACTTTATGATGTGAAAAAATCATTTGAACTTTATTTAATATTTATTTAAAAGATGATCCCATTTAATTGAATAAATGGGTTTGAACTAGAATATGCGATAATGGAGGGATAAAATCATGAAATAATATGGATAGGTCCCAAATATTACATGAAGGCCCGGTGCAAAGGTCTGATGTGAGTCTCAGTGCTAAACATTGAAAGGGAGTAAGATTTACTTATTCACCATTTAATAAAAAGGGTGAAATAAATATCCAGATTAATTGATTAATTAATGTAATATGATGCTAATCCAATTCTTATTATGCAATGATGATGAAAAATATAATATATTTTTTATAATTAGGGTGCTACCCCGGGTTGTTACAGGCGTTATTTCAGTACCATGCATACATTAAACTTATTATTGAACCTAACTTTGCAAATGGCACAATTTGTACTCTCCACGGTTCTATAAATAGGCACACGTAATAATACTAGAAATCACTATTAACATATTAGTTGGGCATTATTCTTTAGAAATATCTAACATGATATTTAATGAATCTAAACTATACATGAATATATGCGCAAACATGGAAATATGTATGTGTGCACTATATAATTGTTGAATTGCCACAAAAATAATTGAAAGATAACTTCTGTCATCTCACTTAATTCAAGTTTAGCATAAATAAAGTGATAAACAAATTACATTATAGCCGACAATCAAAAACATTGGTTAACTATACTGACTAAATTATGGGGGAAACTATGCTAACTAAATAATAAAATTTATACTCCTTAATATTATAGTATATAATAAAAATATATAAAAAATTGGTATAAAACTATGCCTTACATTCTAGTTTGACTACTATATTGATGCCATATAGTACTATGACAGATTACATCCCAACACGGTCAAATTCAGGCCAACGAGCCTTACCAGTCCAAACATAAAAAGTAGTATTGTTTTTAAAATTCCAAAACTAGCCACACATATTACATGGGTAGTCCTAATATCGGTCATCCCCCTCGTGGATAATCAATAATCTTACTCGTGGGAAAAAGAACCACACTAGATGTAACCCTCGTAATTTGCACTAGTCCATAATACGGTCACCATCGGGTCATGCCTTAAGTGCTTTCAGACTTGGCTTAAATATGCTTATCTCTACTATTAAAGGGGGATCGAACGTCGTGATGGTTCGACCTCCCCTCGCTCGTACGTGATTCCCTCGCGTGATGGTTACCGCTTCCCTCGCTATCCCACATCCCTTGCGCTATGCCCGTCACGGTAAAAAACTGTTGACCAAGAAAACGCCACGATGCTCTACCTTCCCGCACGATCGAACCATGGAAGAAAAACGGTGGCAGGGAAAAATCCACGATCTCCTTACCGCGACCCTGTAAAACCACCCATCCTCTTCACTTATGACGAAAAGGGGTTTCCTCTTTGCTTCTCCCATCCATCCCAATGCATCTCACGAGTACTTCCATCTCCGGTCATCAACATCGCCAAAATCGAAATCGAATCAAATCCCCTCCCGCAGCCCTGCCTCCCAATTCACTGATCGATACCACGAGACATCAACCAACGTGAGCGCTGAGGCCTGATTTGTACAGGATCTCGGCTCCCTCTAGCGGCAACGGCGGCGCCCGGCCGTAGGGTCCTACTGCTGATCGGCGCGTTCATGTGCGTGTGCTGGCTGGAGAGCTATTTCCCGATGACGGAGCTCCTGCGATGCCAGTGGCTGCACGTGGGCAAGGAGCGACAGAGTGAGTAGTCACCGCCGTCCTCCGCGCAGACGACTCTAGTGCTGGCGCCGAGAGTGAGCAGGGCACTGGAGATCGTGCTGGTGATGCAGTTTCTTCACGGGCAGCCGCCGCCGCGAGTCCAGCACAGGGGGCAATGTGCTTCTGGGCACTGATGCACGCTGGCGGGTCGTGGACTTCGGCCACTCTATGTCTTTACCGCTCCATGTCTACAGAAGCCGTGGCCGAAGATGCCAACGTGCGGGACGGCTACTTGTTCATCAAGAATGGAATTGACATGTTGCATCACTCCGCCATGCATGGCTTTGGACTCGCCTGAAGGCTGCTGCTTCTACTGGTACAGCTCGTCTACACACTACATGCTCAACAAAATGTCGCCCTGCAATATCCTGCACCGTTCGGCCCAAAGTTAATGTCTGTGGTATGATTAGTTTAGCTAAGTAGTTGACTTTGGAACTGAGCAGAGGTTGTCAACGTATCTGTCCTTGAAATCAACCACAATATTAAACGTGATCTATGAATGTACTTTCCCTTGTAAAGTATTTTGTGCACTATTGGATGATGCTTATAAAAAAACAGTCAAGTTGATTCATGCGATGATAAACAAAGGCCAATGATGTGGGGTCACTTCCCTATGATATTTTCAAGACTAACTTGGAGTGATGATTCACTTGAAGTGATGAGCTGTTAAACTGAAAAGCATTGCTCTAGATGTGATTTTGAGTGTTCTTCGCAAAAAGAAGTGATTTTGAGTGTGTTAAAACTGAAAGATAATTCTTATGCTTGTTTGTTTGACCGACTTTAGATATGCTTCATAATTGCGTTCTTGCATTTGACGGAAGGCAATGAGTTACTATGGTATGATATTTGATATAGAAATATTCAGTTTATCGGTTCACTACAGTCCTATGAAAAAGGTGAGGTCAACAGACAGCATGCATTTGCTTAGTTTTATTGTTCTTAGAACGTCATTGCACTCTGTTTTAGGCTAAGCAAGAGTGGCATCGCATTGAACAACATCTAAGAGATCTATTGTCTGATGTGGTTTTTTTCCTTGTAAAATCATAAAGGCGTTTACCCTTTTGCTCCCTAGAATCGTTTACTAATGATGAATTATTTTAGTTTCTTGCAGGGAAAATAGATTACATGACTGAGTTTATATGAATTCTTAGCACGGTACTGAAAAACTATATTTTTCTTGACTGATGGCAAAGCTATATTTTTGTATCGTTCTCCAACTCAAGTTCTTCTATTCCATCTGGACAAATGAAACTCGAATATTATTACACCACAAACCTTCAGGGTGCCAAAATAAGGATGACCACGAGGTGATGAGCGAAACAGGATTGCAGTCAGTAGGGATGAAGGTGAGATGAGACATACCTCTTCCAATTGTGCCAATTTTATAATTTGCTAACTTATTATAATTTGTGTACAGAGTTAGGTAGAGTTATCTCGGATTAACGCTATGAGAGCATTGTACATGCTGCAGCCAAAAAGTATTAGTCAGTTTTCTAAATTACAATCGCCTAATGTAAGGACTCTTTTTGTTGTACATCCACAACTATTCACATAGTGTTGCTTAAGAAAGATTTTTGGTTCATACGATACTTCTTTCTCTTGAATATTCAACTCAATTGCGGGCTATGCTATTTTCTAAAAAATTAAAATATGTTCTTTTACTTATTTGATTACATTTATTTTGGTTGTATGACTACATGCACTCTTGCCATTGTGTAGACTGCCTCCACTGGTAAGGGGACTTTTGTGCAACATAGATTCTTGATGGAATTTAACGTGATATAAGAGATTGTGAGCCGAAATAGCCTGCAAGTTTCGAGGCCTTCCCCTCCTTAAGAAGGAACACTCATAAGTGAATGGAATGCTAATCAAAGCATCTATACGTTCTGCCAGTTTGTTTAGAGCCCACATTGCTTATGTAGGGGCTGTTTGGTTCCCAGCCACAGTTTGCCAAGCCAAAATTTGGCAGCCACAGTTTGACAAACATGTGTTTGGTTTTTGCCACACTTTGGCTTGCCACACTTTATTGCCCCTATGGCCCACTTGTCAAAGAGAGAATTTTTTTGCCAACTTTTGCCAAAGTTTGGCGTTCAATTTCTTAGCCACACTTGTGTGGCTTGCCATACTTGTGTGGCTAGCCACACTTTGGCTTGGCCACACTAGTCTCCGACCAAACAGACCCGTAGTGACTTTGCAAGGTTTATGGAGAGTTATAGGTGTTGGATATATTTTTCTTCATGCTTACTTTCTTTCTTACTTTATACTGTACTTGAGCATCATCATATGAGATTTGCACAATATGTCTACAAGCGCTGTGAAATACAATATTGTGATGTACTACTAAAGTATGCTGGTTCAGTTCTCTTGTAAATACTTCTATGGATATGTAAGCCACAAGCTCAATCAAGTTTGCTTGGTTATCTGAAAGAAACAAATAAAAAAGTTTGTGTCAGGCAATTAGTACACTCACATTATCATATTGAAAAAAATGTACAAAATAAAAATTTTCTTTATTACTGAATGGAAATGTTCCTACTGAATGTCAAGCCTATTATTGTGGTTCTATAATAATCTGTTCATATAGGGTGACCTAGGAGCTTAACAGTTTGGGGCAGAAGTGAGGTCAACGAGCAAGGCGGTCATAATTTAATGACTTCGACCGAGTACTTCCATACAATCGTCAAAGGTGAAATGAATATTGACGGAGAATCACTTGAATTTGAGAAGCAACACCAAACGCACATATCGGGTGACCTAGGAGCTTAATAGTTTGGGGCAAAAGTGAGGTCAACGAGCAAGGCGGTCACAATTTAATGACTTCGACCAAGTACTTCCATACAATCGTCAAAGGTGAAATGAATATTGACAGAGAATCACTTGAATTTGAGAAGGAACACCAAACGCGGGGAGCACCGCCTGATGACCAAATGTTTCATAAAAATAAAACATACAAATTCAACAACGTGCATACAATATGTTTTAATCTCACATTCCGTGGCAACGCATGGGTATTTAGCTAGTAATACTAGAGATAATATCTTTTATACCTAGAAATCTTATGCTTATGACTGATCTCTTGGAAGTGCAAAAGGTTTAGTCATATAGCCATGTCGAAGTAAGAGTATCGATCCCACGGGGAGTACATAAATTGGATTTTGTCTCTTGTAAGGATTTATTGAATTGTGTCTGAAAATTAATCTTGCATAAAAATAAAATGAAGATGGAATTTTTTAATGTTTGAGTGAGTACAATAAAAAGTAATTGATGTGAAAAGAAGTAAAAGAACAACACAGAGTAAATGAACAATCAAACCGTAAATAGGACTAAGGTGCTCTCAGGGAGTTTATAATCCCCACTAATATAATGTATCATATGTGATTGCATAGTTCTAGGTTGGATACTTGTGCCACTCTTTGTGTTTTTAATTGGGCGGAGTCACGTACAGATAAGCGCTACATAGTCTACTCACACACACGCCACCATCGTAGTTTCCCCACTCTAGGTATCACTATAATGATTAAGGGATTCCTCGTGGATGCGACCACACTAAGTGTTCTCCATTTCTCCCCTATCAATTGCAAAGGTAGGGAGGATACTATATTATAGTCGTGTCTTTGCCCCTACATCACAGTCTTTACAACGATAGTAATATGCTCCATGGCCATACAAGGCAGAAATGTTGAGTGAGGCATCTTCATAATATTCATGGACGTTATTGGATCAAACATTCAAAAGAGGATTTCATATCTTTATAACATTTAACACCTATAAATACTAGGGTTCATTGGTTCATCCATATTCCCAAGAACTATGGGACTACCCACACATGGAGATAGCAAGCATCATATATATGAACGATGGTGATAAACATGAATGATAGATTGAATCACTACTGCAGAAAGGTCCTAAGATGACGCATGTATAGGAGACCATTGTACTGAACCTTTTTTAATCAACAATCCAACTTTCATGTGTGCAACTAATATTGCACTATGCAAAGTTCTAGACTGTGTCAACGTTTATGATGGGTCCTTGGAACCAGAACCGTGCATGGAGCACCCAGGCCCCGATGCTGAGCAGCAACACACCCCCAACGGCCACCGGTGTGTAGTTGAAGTCGTCCTTTGCCACCGGGTATGCCACCGGCAAAGAGAAGAGCACGGTGACGAAGGCCACCCATAGGACCGCCGCCCATCCGACGGCGAGCCCGTACTGGCCAAGGTGAAACGGCCCCGGTATGAACGACTTTCGGGCTGTCGTCACCCGGAAGAAGACGGGCAGCACGTAGGAGATGTACAACCCTATCGTCGCGATGGATGCCATCGCCTGGAATGCCACCTGGCTCCCCAACGACTGCACGTACGCACATGTCAGAAAATGAGGCACACCAAGCTATGTATGCTTGGAGATGATGCATGGGAGAAGATATGTGTGTAGTCACGTACCGTGAGGGCCATGGCAAATGCCACGGCGACGGAAAGCCAGACCATGTTCAGCGGCACCTCGTGCCTGCTCACCCGGTGCCACACATTCGAGTACGGCATCGCCCCGTCCCGGGAGAAGGCGTAGCCCATTCTGTGTCACAAGAGTTGAGAGGCCTCATCATCTTAAGAAATTAAAACCAACTTGTATATAGAATTAGTACCATCAAGCATCAACTATGATCCGGTGACGAATACCTCGAGTTGCTGGTGATGGACCCGATGCCACAGAGGAACATGGCAACGGCGATGACCCCGAGGCAGGCCACCGCTCCGATGCCGCTGCCGTACCTCACGCGAAAGGTGGTGTAGAGAGCCTGGGCAATGGCGTTGCCGCCGGCATCGTTGTCGGGGCTCAGCAGGTACGGTATGTCTGTCACCACCGACGTGAGGGCCACCAGATAGATCCACCCGAAGATTGACGAGAGAGCCACCGCACTTATGATACCGATCGGCCCGCTTCTGTCTGCGCCCTTCGTTTCTTCGGTCTGCACATGTGTACAAGTGCAAGCAAACACACATAGCATCAGGTCACCATATGTGTGTAGATCAAGTGATCAACCAAATGGAACATCATCATCATCTACCATATGTGCAGATGCGTCGTAACCGAGAACGGAGTACTGGCTCATCAGCAACCCCACCGCCATAATATAAGCTTTGTTGTGGATCCCCATGCCGTTGTCCGTGTTGAAGTGCGTGAAGATGAACTCAACGCTCGCCCTCTCCTTGGCAACTGCCGGGATCAGGATCACCAGCACCAAGATACCTACAATTTTTTTCAAAGTTTAGGCAATTTCTTATTGCAGCTCCCAATTTTTTTTTTAGGTGTAGCTCCCAAGTTAAGAGACAACAAACGAAGTCAATGGAATACTGAAGAATATCATGCCATAGCATTTCCTTGTTTCTTCGGAGACCAAACTGTTAGAAATAATGGGCCTAGCTCATGTAGAATATTTGAAATCTCAAACTTGGCCCATGTATAAATGGTAAGTGGTAGTTCTAAAGTTTAGTATCACCTTGTTGAAAGTTGAGGAGGTGCAAGACCTCTTTATATATTGGGTTCTCTACACCACATTTAGATGTGCGAAGGAGAGAAATAGAAAACCACATGCGCGCGCTCGCTCATTTGGCACGGGCCGGGGCGCCGCGCGTGCATGCGACATACGCGTGAATGGTCTGCCGAAATCTGGTCTGTTGCCTTCCAGGGGCGCAACTTCCTTTTGCATACAACTTAGAAACGAAGTCAGCATTACATCGTGATCACGACACGATACCATCTTTGGTCCTATTATACATACTACTACCGGCCGCGGCCAAAATAGACATCGAAAACACCTAAGGTTATGCCTCATCTCACAACTTGCGCCGCATCTTGTGATCCTGCACCGTGAGAGGACCAACCAGGTTTTCGGGAAGGGCTTTGCGTGATTGCTCAAATTCGTCATCACGGGTCGTCTTTCTTGCAAGTCCGGCGGCGCCACACATCATTGTCTACAAATGCCGTCAGCAACAGATCACCGCCAACATCGTCATCAACAACGGCGCTCCTCCAGCAGCTCACGAACAGTACGTCCATCGTGTTGTGTTCATGTTTCTATTTGTAGTTGTTGTTACATGTGTGATGTTACAGTGCATGTTTTCATGTTCATCTAGTATGCCAGATTTTTGCATGCTATTTACTGTTCTACTCATGAATCATTTAATGAAATTAATCATAAATTTGAATAATATTCCAACAGAAACCCTATTAGAGACCAATTCCCCGACATCAACAAAGTTACACTTTTTCCTAGTTTTTCTCCTTGTTTCTAAATTTTCTTATGTTCTACCGCTTTCTTCTAAATTTTGTGATATTTTATCTATTCTCTGACTACGCCATGAACGCAAAGTCACCACCATGGCATCAGTAATACCTCTAATGTCAAACCAAAATCTTGAGTTCTGCGACCAAGTCTATAATTGACCAATAGTCCAAGTACTACTGAACCAAAACTGGAGGTACTACAGTATAAAAGAAGATGCAAATTTCTGACATAGATTGTATCAGTATTTTCTAGAGCACGGGAGAATTAACCATATCGCAACAAATACATGCATCCAGACAAAACAAGGATCAAAGTCAAGATAAACGTACCGGCGACATTCCAGAATGCGCCGAGCTTGCCAAACCAGGAGAGCCAGCGGATGGGGAGACTGTTGATGAGGCCATGCAGGACGAGGATGAGACCGTAGATGGCCAGCACGACGTACTTGGACGCCAGGTAGCCGCCGCCGTTGGCCCCGCCGGTGCCGAGCAGGATGATCACCTGGATGAGCTGCGCCAGCGAGAAGTCCACGCTCGTCGTGCCCGCCCACTGCATGAAATATTTTACATGAGGCTAGACCGTGTCAGCAACGTTGCGAATATTTTACATTAAATATACTACTCCCTCGGTCTCAAAATAAGTGTTTTAGAGTTAGTATAAAGTTAAGACACTTAATTTGGGAGGAGGGAGTACTAGTGCAGTACTAGTACTGTACTTCTCCGAAGTATGAGTTCACTGCATCAGCCGGCCGGCCGTTGCGTAGAGTCCTCATGGACACGACTCCACATGCCCCGGGGCTGCTAACTAAGTTGACTACCACTAGAATATTTGCATGGAAGATTCATATTATATTCTTATATGAACGATTTGATAAACTCTTGTGGTACAGGCACTAGAAGCTGCAGCCAAAAATGGTCTAACACCGAAAGGATCCTATGAAATTGGAGCAGTACCTGTCCGACGATGTTGAACCAGCCGGTGACCCATGAGGCGAGAGGCGCCCACTCCTCGCCTGCGAGCTTGGCGCTCCAGTAGTAGAGCCCGCCAGAGGTCGGGTACGCCGAGCAGATCTCCGCCATGGACAGCGCGACGCAGCCGTTGAACACGGTCACCACCAGCCACCCGAGCGTCATGGACGCCGGCCCGCCGTAGCGTAGCCCCGTGTTGTACGTGGCCGTGACGCCCATGAGCACCGAGATGATGGAGAAGGAGAAGGCGAAGTTGGAGACCGCGCTGAGCCCGCGCTTCAACTCCTGCTTGTACCCCAGCTGGTGCAGCCGCGCTCGGTCCGCGTCCGCCGTCTCCGCGGCGCTCCGGCGCGGCGCCATCGTCGGCCGATAAGATCTCTTCTGCCGAGTTCCTCTTGGTAGCTTGGTATTGGATGGTGCTTGAGCTTGCTAGAAATGGTGTTCGGTTGGTGACAACGGAGGGAGTCAAGGGGAGGGAGTGGAGTGGAAAGGATCCACGATCTGCTCCGTGCCGGCATCGGAGCAATCATGCACGATTTGTTATACTTCTCCATGTTCCCGTCCGATCCTCTGATTCGTCCTACGTGTTTGACCAAAGGGGGAAAGCTAAAGTGATGTTTTGTGTGTAGCGTGGTTCAACGTACTACCATTTTCTTCTTCTTTTGCTTCAAAGAAGGAAGATGCATGTAATTCACGTCACATGGCAATATTGGACTGGTCGTCGTGCGTGGAATTGTTCATGCTTTAGACGCAGCATGAGTGAAGTGGATCTACTATAATAGCATGGGGAGTTAAATCCATAAAATCACCACAATACATGTGTCATTACTCATTAGCAGAAAACCACCACTTTACAATTTGAGACAAAAAGCACCGCACACAGCACATTGACAGTGACAAAAACCACTAACCTAAATGCTAATTGCTTTGATGACGTCACTAACTGGTCAGACCGGTTCGGGCTCGACGGGCTGAGTTGGCAAAAAATATATATACCACAAGAGCGTGTTGACTTAGTCTTCATCTTCTTGCGCAGGTCCAAAGGGGATCATAACCGGTGCACAAAAACCACTGTGAGGTGCAATAACCACAACTTTGACCTCATCATCACGCTCTCAGGTTACTCCAAGCCGAGAAGTTCTAAGCCCAGGGTCTTAATGACCTAGAGTGGCTCATCTTATTCTCAACCCTAGTGTCTCCTTTGTCAAAACCTGATTGTGGCATCCACATAAGGTCGGGGCTGAAGTAAGATAAGGGAAAAAAACCTCTCGATACTTGAGTCGAACCTGTTATGTCCCTACAAATAAGTCATTATCTTCCCTGGAAAAAATAATAAGACCTTCATCCGAAAATGATTGTCTAACCTTTTTCTATATGCCAACCTAACAAAGCCCATTATTATTAAAAAAGTTCCAAGAGAAGTTTGATTCCTCAGCTCCTCACAATCATTTCTAATGCAAATCATGTTAGTTAGTATTTATTATCATTATTAACATGTACATAAAAACTTCATTTTAAATGATCAATTATCGTTGTAACTGGTCGAGAGTCACCCTGAGGTAAATCTAATGATGATTTGAGCAAACACATTGTCAATTTAGGCTCTTATGAGACATACCATCCGTCCACTAGTTGCACTAAGACATTTTCCCCTGTTATATCTACCAGGCAGTCTCTAGTTTTATTCCGAATAGGTGGTTCAAACTATTTTGAATTTCTGAGCGAGTTATAGTATATAGAATTTACACTGTAATTTCATGCTTATGTATGATTCATTTTTATTACACCACAATCTCAAGTACTTTTTCCTCACAAAAATCAAAGCAAAGGAGAAGGCGAAGTTGGAGACCGTGCTTCAGCTCCTGCTTGTACCCCAGCTGGTGCAGCCGCGCTCGGTCCGTGTCCGCCGTCTCGGCGGCGCCATCGTCGGCCCGATGAGATCTCTTCTGCTGAGTTCCTCTAGGTATCTTGGTATTTGATGGTGTTTGAGCTTGCTAGAAATGGTGTTACAGAGGGGGGGGGGGGGGGGGGGGGTGGGCAGTGGAGTGGAAAGAATCCACGGTCTGCGCCGTGCGGGGATCGGAGCAATCATGCACGAGTTGTTACTTGCTATACTGCTCGATGTCCCCGTCCGATCCACTGATTCGTCCTCCGAGTTTGATCAAAGGGGAAAACTGAAGTGACGATGTTGCGTGTCACTAGTAGAAAACAAGGCATTTGTCCCGGTTCGTAAGGGCCTTTAGTCCCGGTTCTTGAACCGGGACTAATAGTTCGTTACTAATGCCTCCCCCCTTTGATCGTTACTAACAGATGGGCATCCACGTGGCCGCTATGGGCAGCCCAGGCAGGGGGGCCTTTGGTCCCGGTTGGTGACATAAACCGGGACTAAAAGGCATCCACGCGTCAGAAGCTGGCTGCAGCTGAGGTTTTTTTTTTGAAAGTGGCTGGTTTAGGGGTTTGGGGGATTAATTTAGGTTGTTATTAGCTAGCTAATAGAGAGAAGTGTCATCTCTTATATTCGTGCTTGGTTCAACGCTACTGCTATGTTCATTTCACCCGTTGATATATAATAACTCTTCATGCTCGCATCATACATCATCATATATAATAACAAGTCCTATAATCATGCATCATCATACAACTTCTACTCGTTATTAATAACAAGCCATATGATTATCATACTCATAGTCATCGAACCCAACCCTACATAATTGTTCTTAGCACATCATCAGTATCAGGTAGACTTAAACACACTTAAGATAAAATAGCATAAAACAATATAGACCTTGACTCTCCATTATGAAGAATGGAGATCATCTTGTCTCGAATTCTTGCGCTTCGCTTCCTTTTGCTTCCAAGAAGCTCCTTACGACTGTCCATACATTTTTTCCATTCTTTGATTGTCATTGAGGGAGTCCTGGACTAGGGGGTGTCCGGATAGCCGAACTATCATCATCGGCCGGACTCCAAGACTATGAAGATACAAGATTGAAGACTTCGTCCCGTGTCCGGATGGGACTTTCCTTGACGTGGAAGGCAAGCTTGGTGATACGGATATGTAGATCTCCTACCATTGTAACCGACTCTGTGTAACCCTAGCCCTCTCCGGTGCCTATATAAACCGGATGGTTTTAGTTCGTAGGACATAACAACAATCATACCATAGGCTAGCTTCTAGGGTTTAGCCTCTTTGATCTCATGGTAGATCTACTCTTGTAATACCCACATCATCAATATCAATCAAGCAGGACGTAGGGTTTTACCTCCATCAAGCGGGCCCGAACCTGGGTAAAACATCGTGTCCCTTGTCTCCTGTTACCATCCGCCTAGACGCACAGTTCGGGACCCCCTACCCGAGATCCGCCGGTTTTGACACCGACATTGGTGCTTTCATTGAGAGTTCCTTGTGTCGTCACCGATAGGCTCGATGGCTCCTTCGATCATCAACAACGACACAGTCCAGGGTGAGACTTTTCTCCCCGGACAGATCTTCGTATTCGGCAGCTTTGCACTGCGGGCCAATTCACTTGGCCATCTGGAGCAGATCGAAAGCTACGCCCCTAGCCGTCAGGTCAGATTTGGAAGTCTGAACTTCACGGCTGACATCCACGGGGTCTTGATCTTCGATGGATTCGAGCCACAGCCGAGCGCGCCGCACTGTCACTATGGGCATGATTTAGCTCTGCAGCCGGACAGTGCCATGGAGGCCGCACACGAGCCCGCTCCGACCTTTGATTCGGAGCCGGCTGCGCAGATCGAGGACGGGTGGCTAGACACCGCCTCGGGGGCTGCAAACTCTACGGCAATGGAGCCGAACACTGACCTTGTCCCTTGTAAAGCCCGTGGCTCTGAGGTGTCGGACTCCTCGCCGGACTCTGAACCTCACGCGCCCCCTCCAATCGAATCCGATTGGGCGCCGATCATGGAGATCACCGCCACGGACATCTTTCAACACTCATCTTTCGGCGACATCTTGAGTTCGCTAAAGTATCTCTCGTTATCAGGAGAGCTCTGGCCGGATTGCGGTCAGGACGGTGGGGATGCGGACGACGAAGAAACTCAAAGCCCACCCACCACCCACTTAGTAGCCACTGTCGACAATCTAACCGACATGCTAGAGTTCGACTCCGAGGACATCGACGGTATGGACGACGATGCCGGAGACGACCAAGAACCAGCGCCTACTGGGCACTGGAAAGCCACCTCAACTCACGACGTATACATGGTGGATACACCAAAAGGAAGCGATAACGAGGAGCAACGGGACGCGGCAAAGGATAATCCCGCCGAAAAACAACCAAAACGGCGACGCAAGCGCCGCCAGAAGTCCCGCCTCGATAACAACAACACCCATACTGACCCAGCGATAGAGCAGGGCGAACCAGTGGACGACGAACACGCCACCAAGCAAGTATCCGAACAGGATGAATTGAATGAGCAACCCATCCCCAGCGAAAACAATAGTCCAGACGATCTCACGACGGACACATCACCGGAGCAGAAGAACCTTCGCAAAAGGCTCGTCGCCACTGCAAGGAGTCTGAAGAAGCAAAAGCGGAAGCTCAAAACGGCGCAAGACGTACTCAGAATGAGATGAAGCAAAGTACTCAAGACCGCAGATAAATACGGCGATAGTCACCAAGCAAAGAGCTACCCGAAGCGCAAGCTGTTGCCCGAATTTGACGAAGAGGCCGTAGAGCCCCCACGGTCAAAAAAGAAAGAGGCCGCCTGTCCAGATAGACGACCAGATAACAGGCCAAGAGCGACAAGCGGCGCCACACATAATACGGCATACGATCCAAATAAGGATCCTCGCAAAAAGGATAGCCCAGTTAGGTCCATCTATGGGCCAAAAAAGAAGGCTCCAGGAAGCAACACAACCCGCCGAGTGTTCGAAGATAACGGCACACCTAAATACAGGGGCGCCGCACACCCACTATGTTCTACCGATGAAGTACTGGATCATGAATTTCCAGCGGGATTCAAACCCGTAAACATAGAGGCATATGACGGAACAACAGACCCCGGAGTCTGGATTGAGGATTATATCCTACACATAAATATGGCCAGAGGAGACGATCTCCATGCCATAAAATACCTACCCCTCAAACTCAAGGGGCCAGCTCGGCATTGGCTCAAAAGCCTCCCAGAAAACACCATTGGAAGTTGGGAAGAGCTCGAGGATGCGTTTCGAGCAAATTTCCAGGGGACTTATGTCCGCCCTCCGGATGCAGACGATTTAAGTCACATAACTCAACAGCCCGGAGAGTCAGCACGCAAATTCTGGAACAGGTTCCTCACCAAAAAGAACCAAATAGTCGACTGTCTGGACGCCGAAGCCTTAGCAGCCCTTAAACATAACGTCCGAGGCAAATGGCTCGCCAGACACCTCGGCCAGGAAAAACTAAGAACAATGGCCGCGCTAACAAGCCTCATGACCCGCTTTTGCGCGGGGGAAGATAGCTAGCTGGCAAGATGCAGCACCAGCGACCTGAGTACATCCGAGGTCAGGGATGGAAATGGGAAATCACGACGCAGAAAAGATCAATGCCGGAATAAGGAAAATGGCCCAAATAGCACGGCGGTCAATGCCGGATTCAAAAGCTCTCAGCCGAATAACAAAACATTGCCTCTTAAGGACAACAGTGATGAGCTATCCAACCTAAACAAAATCTTGGATAGGATATGTCAAATCCACAGTACCCCCGGGAATCCTGCAAACCATACCCACAGAGATTGTTGGGTCTTCAAGCAGTCCGGCCGACTTAACGCCGAACACAAGGGGCTCGACACACCAAGCAAAGACGATGACGAACCCTAGAAGCAGCACGCTGGAAAACAGAAGACTTTCCCATTAGAAGTCAAAACAGTGAACTCACTTCATGTGATAACAAGGAAAAATAGTGCGGCACGCGCCGCACGGTCCACCACAGCAGAGTCCCGAAATTGGATGTCTAAACCAATTACTTTCGACCATCAGGATTACTCCAGAAGTATTCGAAACGCAGAAGGGACTACCTTAGGGAGTGTTCGGCGTCTCGAGTTTGGCCCCGAATCATGTCTTTGGTCAAATGTTGGGTTTGCCCGGCTCCTGTGTTTTGCTGCCTTACGTTCCGTATCATCAGCTAACGCGGCACCAGGAGAACTACTGCGATTGTGCCCCGGTTCGGCCGGGCGAGCACCTCAGTAGAGAAAGCCGAAAACTGACTGTCATGATATAGCGAGAGACCGGTCAACCACTCGATCGACTATTAGAATGTTTAGAATTCCTCCGCTTTGACAAAGGACCGCTTCCCGGTCAGGCACAAACGCGCCCCAAGTTCGGAGAGCACGGTGCCTCTAGGGGCTATATCGTAGCCCCACCATCGAGCTCCTATGGCTAAGTGAAAGTGATAAAGCATTATAGTTCGGTTGCCTAGTTTGCTATGCTATCACCTCCTTCAAAGGACCAAGACGTTGGATTAAGTGTGAAAATGCGCTTTTTTTGCAAACACGCCCGCACTACGTGCGTGGGGGCTGAAGCCAAAGACTGCCATCTTTCAGGTTATACAAACATATCTGGCCGCACAGGAGATAGTTCAATACTTGAACGCACAAGTATAAAAACCGTGACATTATAAATACGGTCTCACAAATCTTACATGTCATTTAAACATCACATTTTTCGGGCACTGCGACTCTATTAAATGAGCGCCCTGCAGGACTTCCTCAAAATAGTGCTCGGCGGGTAATCGACTTTCGTCCGAACCCCGGGATGCAACATCGGCGGCATCCATCTCCGCCCAGTATGTCTTAACACGGGCGAGAGCCATCCGTGCACCCTCTATGCATGCCGACCGCCTCATCTCCTTGATATGCGGCACCACCCCAAGGAATTGCTGCAATAAGCCAAAATAACTCTTCGGCTTAGGCCTTTCCGGCCACAGATGAGCCACCACATCCGTCATGGCAAGTCCGAACAATCTATTTAGGTCAGCCCACTCTACCAACCGATCGGTCAACGGAAGTGAACGTTCCGGACTATGGAACTGAGACCAAAAAAGCTCTTCCATTCCGTGATCCTTCTGGCTTCGGAAGTGCACGACTGCATCCGCCGCACTCGCTGCCAAATCCATATAAGGATCCTCCGCACCCCACAACTGGCCCAACTAAGCATACTTCTGATCCGTGAACTTCCTACGCAGCAGAAAGGGCTTTCCAGCCGCAATTTCTCCGGCCTGACGCAGTTCCTCCTTCATAGCCCGCATCACAGAACGGGCATCCTTGGCTTTGGCGGCGGCCTTCTTCAGGTCCTCTTGCTCCGCTCGGCGTTCTCTTTCAAGAACCTCATAGCGGTCGGTAGCATCTTTTAATTTCACGACCATTCCGGCCATCTCCTCCCTGCTTCGGTAGTGAGCAGCCTTTTCGGCTTTCAGCTCTTCCGCTGCCTTCGAGGCGGCCGCATCACCTCTCCGGGCTTGCTCCTTGGATCGAGCAAGCTCTGCTCGAAGGACTTCCACAGCAGCGGCACCATCTGCATCAAGCATACATATTGTAAGGAGTGGGCATCAGCTCCCTTACTAGGTGACCGCGGAGAAACAACCTACCTTGCGACTCGTCAATTCGTCTATTGACCAGCGCGATGTTCGCATCCGCAACGTCAAGTTTCTGCTTCAGCTCGGCAACTCTATCAGTCCGGCTGGCCACCGAATGTTCCGCCACCTGCATAGGAAAAGCGACATTTTATAACTAAGACTATGATCCTCGGCACGCTGTCGTTTTCGACAGCATACCAAGTCTCAGGGGCTACTATATACAGGGCGCACTCCATGTGCAAAACTGTCAAAAGGTATGTCATTTTTTGCATACCTCAAACCCCGTCAGCAAACTTCCGACGGCCTCATGCAACCCGCTCTCGGCGGATAAGATCCTTTCAATCACCGTACTCATTAATGTGCGGTGACCTTCTGAGATAGACGCCCTCTCGAGCAAATCCTGCAGCTCCACCGGCCGTGCTCCAGTGGGTGCCGTACTCTCCGGCCCCGCCGGACTCGGGGAGACCCTCCGCGACGACACCTCAGGGTCGTCCGCCCCTCCGGACGGGGCGGCAGATGGAGGTGTTTCACTCTCCATCATCTCCGGACGAAGGTCCCCCGAGGATGAGCTCTGCTGAGAAGGGCTGAGATCTGAACTACAAGGTAAAAACTTCGGTTACCCTTAGAAATAAAATAGGGATGTCCCTTATTACAAAACTCCCCCTTTTTCCCTACTTACGGCTCGCTGGAGGGCTGATTCCTTTAGGGAGACTGTGCGGGCGGGGCTCTTCCCGGCACAGGACCTTCCGGTGCAGATGCCTTTCCCCGTTTGAGGCCTTGGCCTCCGGGTCTTCGGAAGCGGTCCTCTTCTTCCCCTGTAGGGAGGGATTCTCGACTCCCCCCTTGCTGAAAGCCTCCTTGGCAGAGGTGGTAGTTTCCCTATGCCCCCCTTCGCCCTCCTCCGAAGGCGCAACCTCTAACATTTTGATTAACACGGGATCCGGCGTGGTCCCAGGGAGGGGGGCCGGACACCGTATTAGTTTTGCTTGCGCTATCCACTCCTGTCCAAGGGATAGATGGTTAAAAGGCAAATCCACGATAAATAAACAGACGATATGTCCGGACACAGGGCTACTTACTTGAGTATCCGGGCGATTGCAGTTTAAGCCAGCATCCTCGGTCAAGTCCGGACGCATCTCTTGTGATCCGAAGAACAGTTTGTACATCTCCACGGGTGTCGTACCCATAAAGTGTTGGAGAGCTTGTGGTCCCTCCGGATTAAATTCACACATGTGGAGGGGGCAACGTTTGCAGGGCTGAAGACGCCGAATCAACATAACCTGCGTCACTACGACCAGATTGATCTCCCTCTCTTGGAGGTCTCGAATCCGGCCCTGCAGTAGGGGTACGTCTTTGGACGGCCCCCAGTTAAGCCCTTTGTTGACCCATGACCTCAGCCGTTGTGGAGGTCCCGAGCGAAAGGCGGGCAGCGGCCTCTGCCTGCTGCCCCTGGGAGCGGTGATATAGAACCACTCCTGTTGCCACAAGCCGAGCTCCTCTTGAAAAGAGCCCTCGGGCCATGGAGCATCGGCCCTCTTGCTTATAACCGCCCCGCCGCACTCTGCCTGACGCCCCTCAATCATCTTCGGCTCCACGTTGAAGGTTTTGAGCCACAAACCGAAGTGAGGGGTAGTGCGGAGGAAGGCTTCGCAGACGACAATGAATGATGAGATATGGAGGATGGACTCTGGAGCCAAATCATGGAATTCCAGCCCATAGTAAAACATGAGCCCCCTCACGAAGGGATCCATCGGGAAGCCTAAACCCCGACGGAGGTGAGATACGAACACGACGCTCTCACCAGGATCGGGAGTAGGGATGACTTGCCCTTGGGCAGGCAGCCTATGCGAAATCTCGAAGGTTAAGTACCTGGCATCTCTCAGCTTCCGCACGTCCTATTCCGTGACGGAGGAGGGCATCCACCGGCCCTGTAGGTCAGAGCCGGACATTGTCGAAGGACCGAAGTGCTCGAATCTGGAAACCCTGGGTGTTGGAACTCGAGGCGAGGGGCGGATTCGATTAAGGATTGAACGGGCCTTGGTCTCATTATAAAGAGAGAGAATACCAAGGGCCGTCCCCGTGACCGTTTGGAACCCGCCTTCGATAGAGGGGGCATGGCAATGGGCGCGGTTGGGTTACCCACGTCCGTATTAAAGGGAATCCCGAAATAAGGGGAACACGATCTCTGCTTCGACAAGACGTGCCAAGGAAACCGCTTCGCTAAACGCGCTGAGGTGGTATAATAAAGACAATTTGAGTAAAAGCTTGGTTGTGGTGTGACGACACGCCACGAAATACGTCAGCAGATTGAACTTGTGTAAATATTATTCTCTCTACGGTGGTATGTGGAATTTATTTTGCAGAGCCGGACACTATCCTGGTGTTCACAATCTTCTATAAATTATTCGGAGGAGGAACCCGCCTTGCAATGCCGAAGACAATATGCGCGCCGGACTCGTCGTCATTGAAGCCTGGTTCAGGGGCTACTGAGGGAGTCCTGGACTAGGGGGTGTCCGGATAGCCGAACTATCATCATCGGCCAGACTCCAAGACTATGAAGATACAAGATTGAAGACTTCGTCCCGTGTCCGGATGGGACTTTCCTTGGCGTGGAAGGCAAGCTTGGCGATACGGATATGTAGATCTCCTACCATTGTAACCGACTCTGTGTAACCCTAGCCCTCTCCGGTGCCTATATAAACCGGATGGTTTTAGTCCGTAGGACATAACAACAATCATACCATAGGCTAGCTTCTAGGGTTTAGCCTCTTTGATCTCGTGGTAGATCTACTCTTGTAATACCCACATCATCAATATCAATCAAGCAGGACGTAGGGTTTACCTCCATCAAGAGGGCCCGAACCTGGGTAAAACATCGTGTCTCTTGTCTCCTGTTACCATCTGCCTAGACGCACAGTTCGGGACCCCCTACCCGAGATCCGCCGGTTTTGACACCGACAGTCATGTCTCCACTTCTTTTAGAAATCCGGTATGGACAGTTGAGATTCGTAAGACGACCTGGTTGTATGTTCAAAATATCAAGGCAACCGTTCGTATACATCAGATGAGGCACACAATCATTCGGGATTATCTGTTGAAAAACATAGTAATAACTTCATAGTTAGCAATGATGTACTAGTTTTAGAAGTATGCAAAAAGATGCACGGATGTCGTAATAGTAAAAAATCTTACCATGGTATCTCCATGGTAGTTACCGTAGTTCAACACGTGCACTAGTGGCACGTATTGACCATAATGTTGAGGAGTTCGATTGTAGACATTGTAATTCTCAAGATCAGTACAAAATGCGATCAGATGATTTTTCTCCTTATAAGTTAATTCGGAGCCATCGGTGTAGTGTATTTTGTCTACCATCTTTCGCACATTCTTTGAAGAATGAAAATAAGCTGTCAATGGAAATAAGCTGTCAACTATTTTGAAATAAACAATATAAATTAATTAATAACTATGTTAAGCTCACATGGGGGAAGAATTGGAGGTGTATGCACAAAGACCCAAATGTCCACATTGTCTTGCTCGATTGTAGGATCACCAAGATTCATGGTGACAAGCATACCCTCATCAAAACCATACATCTTGCAAAGTGCTTCTCAATTTTTGCAACCAAAATGGGTTACACTCTCAGCATTGTACAACTTTACTTCAAAATCCACACCATGATGGGTCCTTAGGTGATTTTTTTTGGTTTCCATACTGACGGTGTCCTGGATTAGGGGGTACTCAACGCGTCGTCTCCCGATCAGTTGGATTGGGCCGAGGACCCCCATGGCCGTATACTCATGGGCCAGTCCGGACAGCTGCCACATACAAGGAAGAATCAACAAGACTTGGCGATCAAGACAAGGACTCCTCCCCCACCGGCGTATTCGGCTAGGACTCTTGTTATCCTAGGCCTCTGGTGCATTATATAAACCGGGGCCAGGCTAGTCGATAGACATATACAACAACAATCATACCATAGGCTAGCTTCTAGGGTTTAGCCTCTCTGATCCCGTGGTAGATCAACTCTTGTACTACCCATATCATCAATATTAATCAAGTAGGAGTAGGTTTTTACCTCCATCGAGAGGGCCCGAACCTGGGTAAACATTGTGTCCCTTGCCTCTTGTTACCATTGATCCTAAGACGCACTACTTGGGACCCCCTACCCGAGATCCGCCGGTTTTGACACCGATATTGGTGCTTTCATTGAGAGTTCCGCTGTGTGATCGGTGAAAGGATCAATGGCTCGACTGCAGGTCAACTGCGATGTCGGCTTCTTCGTCACCAGCTCGATTGGTCACCTTGGCTTGACCGAGGACTGCGCCCTACCTTCGATCGTCATGTTCGGATGAAGGCCTTCATCAACACCAACTCCGATCTCTATCAAGATCATGGAGGAGTCATCCATGGAGCTCGGGGGCTCAACGTCAACATTGCCCTCAGGCGACCGTGCTATTTTTCTGGACAGCAAACTTGTATCCACCGCCACCGCCTCCTCGAGTGTCGCTTAAACTATTATTTCGGTGGAACTATGCGGAATTAAGTCTACAAAAACCTTGCAAAAATTTCGTCGAGTTTCGATGGAGGAATCTCCGGCAATCTCCGATATACCGGAGCCCTGTCGAATCTGGATGAGAATTCGGACGAGTTTAGGGCGGGGTATCCAGCATCTAGCTATGATGTCCTTTGGAGGATCCAACCGTTGATTTGCTGCAGAATTCCCATATCTACCACCTGCCAAAAATTCAGCTCGATCTAACCGTCCAAACTCCAGGAAACTTCCGATTAGTGCATCACTTTTTGGATCTGTTTTTTTGCGCGAGAACGAATACGACCCGAATTCATCTTCTTTATGAACGGGATCTCGGACATCCTTTTTGAAGGAAGTTTTCGTATGGGGTGTTGTGTTTTATTCTCAAACACATCCTAGTAGTATTAAAAGTATTCTTTCAATACGAACTTCACCGTCGCGCCGGTGTCAAACCAGCCCAACAACATCACTCCACGGCGACCGACCTGCGTTAGACACATCGTCGCTTTGTTGAGCCGAGCTCAATTTCTTCGGTTCATCATCTCGGCCAGCCGAACAATAGTTCGGCATCGCGAAGGATAAATCGTCACCAACATCGCCGCCCCACGGATTACACGGAGCGGGCACACCTGCATCGCCACATGGTCACTTCATCAAGCCGGCATCGACCACGTCACGACCTGCATCGCTGGACCGGGGGCTTCATCATCTCTTCATCGACCTACTCCGGAGACTTCGGCGTCGCTGGCCGACCAACTCCGTCACGTTAGCTGGACCAAGGGCTTTGCCTCGGCGAGCCAACCTTTGCCAGCATCGCCATGCCGTTGCTTTATCGCCCATCAGGCGATAGGTGTGTGGATCGAGTCCCAATTTTGGGAATCACTTTTCTTCGGATTGCTACAACAAATAAGCCAGGTGCTATTAATCCTAGTATTTTTTCCTTGTTAGCGTCCATTTTTCCCAATGAATTATTACTCTGGTTTGTCCGTTATATGTACGCAGGTATATCAAATGGTGGCCGCATTAACGACGGTCGCATGGTGGTTCGGTCAGTTTCTGTACATAGTCCGGCGAAAGCCGCATCCGGAACTCGAACCGACCTGTGAATTCAGGCCTTGCCATGCCTTTACCGCATCACGCCGCCGCCCTGCATCGACATTGACTTTGGCGCCAGGCCATATTTCTTTTATTACTCACTTTGCATAAATTATTTGTTATGCAACGATTTTTTTATTTTTATTATTATTACTATTATATCCGGTTTGCACTATTTTTTGTGCACAGGAAAATGATCCAGCCGGACTATATCCTTTGGCATCACCTCGGCTGGACGGGGGGCTTCGTCAACACTTCATTACCCATGCCGGGGACTTCGGCATCACCCTGCCGTCCTGCATTGACCATGCTATGTCACCACTTCGGAGTGCCGAGCTCTTTGCTCCGCCACCTCGGGACCGGCTCGGGGATGGAACCTTGTCCCGCGTCAAGCTCGGACCGCGTCATCAATACCGAACACATTAACCAGCTAAGTTGTCTTTGATGAAGTCATGTACCTAGGGTAGGGTCATGGGCCTGTCCAGAGGACCCTCCCCAAGGACATCTTCAGAAGAAACAACGCTCCAGTCGACCAAGAGGGATTCCACTCGATAGACTCGAAGGCATTCGACCACGAAGACTCACTCGACCACCAGGAGATTAAGAGTCACTCTGTATCCAAACGGTCTGTAATTAAGTAGTCTTTATTACCATGATGACACTTTATGTAGGGCGTTACCAGTAACGCCAATCCTTTATGTACTTTAAACCCCGCATAACTGAGGGTCGGAGGGGTCTGGCAGACACTATATAAGCCACCCCCTCCTCAGTGTAAAGGGTTCGCACCCCTGTAACTCATACGCACATAATCTAGTCGACCGCCTCCGGGCTCCGAGACATAGGGCTGTTACTTCCTCTGAGAAGGGTCTGAACTCGTAAATCCCTTGCGTATACAACTACTCCATAGCTAGGATCTTGCCTCTCCATACCTACCCCCCATTCTACTGTCAGACTTAGAACCACGACAGTTGGCGCCCACCTTGGGCCGGTGTCTTAGCAACTTTTTGGAGAAGTTGCAATTTTTCCGATTGCCTTCATCATGGTTTCTGGCGGAGTTCTAGTCGAGGGCCGCGAGATCCATCTCGGTGCGCTCACTTTCATTGCCGATGACTCCGCTTGGCTCCAGGAGGCTCCACTCGACATCGACGCGCTGCCCGTCCGCGGTGCGACGCATTTTTGGGCGTGTGTCCGCGGTGTCCTGCTGCGGCAACCATCGACTCCATATCGGTCGACTCCTGTGCCGTCCTCCCTCCCTGTCTCCCGCCAGCACAAGCGCTCTGGTCGGTCGAGGCTTCAGCGGTTGGTGAGACACGCAGTAGCTCGCCAATCGGCCACCACCCAAGTCGCGGCAATTGAGCCCGATGAATCTCTCTACGGCCTGTTTGATCTGTCGACTGGCTCCGTAGAGACTGCATCCGAGTGCGACAACAGTGATCCAGCGGCGGAGGTCCTGATGGTCAATGGGCCTCGTAGCCCTCCCGGCTTCCCCCGCACCGACGGGATAGATGGTGGAGGCGACCCCGCTCAGGCCCACGAGGAATATCAACCCGAGCCACTCACTTCTCTGCAAAGGGAAGATCTTCGCCGCCAGAACATGGATGCCCTGCATACTCCCATCGCAGGAGAAACTCCCGAGGCTCGTGCCTTGGAAGAGGCGCGTTTGGCCAACTTGGCTGAACGCACTCGACTGGAGAACCTCCAGCGAGCACTCGACGAGCGTGCGCGGCAACGAGTACCCGACTCCAGTCGACGTCAGCTCTTTCCGCAACCAACTCACGTATATCAAACCCTGATTCAGAATTTAGCAGCTGCAGCCCGTATAGCAGAGTCAATTCAGCCCTCTCAGTCGGAGGCTGGCAGAGGCTTGATGCAGATCAGGGATTTGCTCCGAGCCGCAGGAGATCAGAATTCAGCTGTGTCACAGTCGCGCAACAGGATTCACAGTCGATCCGTCGCTACGAATACAGTTCAGTCGGCTCATAGCCCAAGATCGCCTCCGCAGCGCAAGGGACGTGAAGGTCGGCGTGACCAGTATGATGACCGATTTGATCGTGATGATAGGCGTCGAGTGCCCACTCCTCCCCCAAGGGGTGGGTCTTACGCCCATCGGCAGCAAGATGACAGGCGCCAGCTCAGTGTTGGGCGAAGAGCTCCGGTCGACCCCAGGGAACCAGGCTTTGACGCGAGATCCATCATCATGCAAGGTTTGGTCGATCGGAACAGAGCTCATCGAGGTAGCCATGACAAAGATGCGCCCACTAGCACCCGAGTCCATGTTTCAGGTCCAGAATGTTTTAGCAGAGCCATCAGAGCAGCAGTGATACCCCCCAACTTCAGGTTGGCGACTGGGGTAAGTAAGTTCATCGGTGAGTCCAAGCCTGAAACCTGGCTTGAAGACTACCGAGTGGCGGTACAGATTGGCGGCGGTAATGATGAGGTGACCATGAAGCATTTACCACTCATGTTGGAGGGTTCGGCCAGGGCGTGGTTGAATCAGTTAGCTCCTAGCAGCATTTACACTTGGGAAGATCTTTCCCGAGTGTTCGTCAGGACGTTCGAGGGAACTTGCAACCGACCGGCCGGATTTACAGAGCTGCAAGTCTGTGTGCAAAAGTCGAATGAAACCTTGAGAGATTACATCCAGAGATGGATCACTTTGTATCATACCGTGGAGAATGTGTCTGATCATCAAGCGGTCTGTGCCTTCAAGGATGGTGTCAAGAACAGAGAGTTAAGTCTGAAGTTTGGTCGAACCGGGGATATGACCCTGAGTCGAATGATGGAGATTGCCACCAAATATGCTAACGGTGAAGAAGAGGACAGACTCCGGAGTGGCAAGTATAAGCCGAGTCAGTCGGAAAAAGGAAACTCCAATCGGAAGCAGAAGCGAAAAGCCGAGCCAGCTGCTCCTGGAGAGGCTCTGGCCGTGACTCAGGGCAAATTCAAAGGGAAGCCCAAAGGATCTTGGAACCCCAAGAAGGTGAAGGATAAGGAAGGAAATGATGTGATGGATCTGCCGTGTCACATCCACACGAAGAAAGACGAAGAGGGTAACTTCATCTACCCGAAACATACCACTCGCCAGTGCCGGCTCTTAATCCAGCAGTTTCAAGGAAAACAGCCCAAGGACAAAGAAAAGGAGTTGGACAAGGCTGAGGACAAGGAGGACAGTGATGGAGGATATCCTCATGTCAATTCCACCCTGATGATTTTTGCTGATGTGGAGAGAAAAAGTCGATTGAAAGTTATCAACCGTGAGGTAAATATGGTCGCCCCGGCGACACCAAGCTATCTGAGATGGTCTCAAACTCCCATTACGTTCGACCAGTCCGATCACCCGACTCACATAGCCACCCCTGGGAGGCAAGCTTTGGTGGTCGACCCAGTCGTCGAAGGCACTCGATTGACGAAGGTCCTGATGGATGGTGGAAGTGGGCTGAATATATTGTATGCGGAGATGCTAACAGGAATGGGCATTCCGATGTCCAGACTCAGCTCCAGCAACATGAGTTTTCATGGAGTCATTCCTGGAAAGAAGGCCGAGTCACTCGGCCAAATAGCTCTAGATGTGGTGTTCGACGACTCGAAGCATTTCCGCAAGGAGAAGCTGACATTTGAAGTCGTGGATTTCCAGAGCGCTTACCACACTATTTTGGGGAGACCAGCTTATGCACGGTTCATGGCTCGACCATGTTATGTGTACCTCAAATTAAAGATGCCTGGCCCCAAAGGTGTGATCACTATCACTGGCAACCGGAAGAAGGCAGAAGAGTGTTTTCAGAAAGGCTCGAAGATTGCGGATGCCCAGATAACAGTGGTAGAGCTGGAGGGATACAAGAAAAATGCAGATCCGAGTGATTTGTTGCGGTCCAAGAAGCCCGCCACAGAGTCAGTGTTCCAGTCGTCTGGTGAGACGAAGCCCGTTCATATTCACCCGACTGACCCCAGCGCAGCTCTGACCCATATTTCCACAACACTCGACTCTAAATAGGAAGAAGTGCTCATCCAGTTCCTCCGTGAGAACTGGGACATCTTTGCATGGAAGCCTGCTGACATGACGGGTGTTCCCAGGGGGCTGGCTGAGCATCGCCTTAGAGTCGACTCAAAAGCAAAACCTGTCAAAGAACATCTTCGACGTTCCGCCGTTCAGAAGAGAAAAGCCATTGGCGAGGAGGTGGCTTGACTCCTTGCAGCAGAGTTTATCCGAGAGATATACCACTCCGAGTGGCTCGCCAATGTTGCCATGGTCCCCAAGAAGGACAAGTCACTTCGCATGTGCATCGATTTCAAACATATCAATCGGGCCTGCCCGAAAGATCATTTTCCTCTCCCTCGCACCGACCAAATTGTCGACTCGACTGCGGGATGCGAGAGATTGTCTTTTTTAGACGCCTATTCCGGGTACCATCAGATCCATCTGTATGGACCCGCTGAGACCAAAACAGCTTTCGTCACTCCATTCGGGTGCTTCTGCTATGTCACCATGCCATTCGGTCTCAAGAATGCCGGAGCCACGTTCATGAGGATGATTCAAAAGTGTTTACTCACTCAAATCAGTCGGAATGTGGAAGCGTACATGGATGATATCGTGGTCAAGTCACGAAAGGGTTCCGACCTGTTGACTGACCTTGCTGAAACATTTGTCAATCTCAGGAGGTATGATATCAAGCTTAATCCATCAAAGTGCACATTCGGAGTTCCTGGCGGAAAGTTACTCGGTTTTCTCGTTTCAGAACGAGGAATCGACGCTAACCCAGAAAAAGTTGGCACCATACACCGAATGAAACGCCCTGTGCATGTGCACGATGTTCAGAAGCTTACTGGATGCTTGGCCGCGTTAAGTCGATTCATCTCTCGCCTCGGTGAAAAGGCATTGCCTCTTTACCGACTGATGAAGAAGGCAGACAAGTTCGAGTGGACTCCAGAAGCTGATGCAGCGTTTGCCGAGCTAAAATTTCTGCTCTCCACCCAGCCGGTGCTTGCTGCTCCAATCAGCAAAGAGCCTCTGTTGCTTTACATTGTAGCCACAAGACAAGTCGTCAGTACAGTACTTACGGTCGAGCGGGAAGAAGGGAAAGCCTTCAAAGTTCAGCACCCAGTGTAGTATCTCTCTGAAGTTTTGACTCCATCGAAGCAAAGATATCCTCATTATCAGAAGCTTGTATATGGGATCTACATGACCACGAAGAAGGTTGCTCATTATTTCTCTGATCATTCCATTACAGTCGTCAGCGACGCACCACTGTCAGAGATTCTGCACAACAGAGATGCAACTGGTCGAGTGGCTACATGGGCGATTGAACTCCTTCCCCTTGATATCAAATTTGAGGCAAAGAAAGCCATTAAGTCCCAGGCGATAGCAGATTTCCTTGCCGAGTGGATTGAACAACAGTAGCCGACTCAAGTTCACTCGGAGCATTGGACCATGTTCTTTGATGGCTCTAAGATGTTAAATGGTTCCGGCGCTGGGGTGGTTTTGGTTTCCCCCCGAGGAGATAAGCTCAGATATGTGCTCCAGATCCACTTTGATTCCTCCAATAATGAAGCAGAATATGAAGCACTTTTGTATGGGTTGCGCATGGCCATTTCACTCGGCGTCCGTCGCCTTATGGTTTATGGCGACTCAGATTTGGTGGTCAATCAGGTGATGAAGGAGTGGGACGTTAGAAGCCCAGGCATGACTGGATACTGCAATGCAGTGAGGAAGCTTGAAAAGAAATTCGAAGGGTTAGAGCTCCACCATATACCCCGACTGAAGAATCAAGCGGCTGATGATTTGGCGAAGATAGGTTCCAAGAGAGAAGCCATTCCCAGTGATGTGTTCTTGGAGCATATCCATACTCCATCAGTCAAAGAAGATCCTTTTACCGAAGAAGCTCCGCAGCCTAAGAGTATCACAGATCTGACTGAAGTTGAAGTTCCAGCGGTGGTCGACCTGATCATGGAAGCATTGGTGATCACTCCTGATTGGACAGTATCGTATATCGCGTATATCTTAAGGAAAGAGCTCCCAGAGGACGAAGAAGAGGCTCGACAGATCGTTCGCCGATCTAAAGCCTTTACCGTGATAAGGGGACAACTGTATAGAGAAAGCGCGACTGGAGTTGGTCAGAAATGCATAACGCTAGAAGAAGGTCGAATAATCCTTGACGACATCCACTCGGGGACCTGTGGCCATCATGCGTCCTCTCGGACCATCGTGGCCAAAGCATACTGAGCCGGATTTACTGGCCAAGAGCGAATGAAATGGCAAAGGAGATAGTCGACAAGTGTGATGGATGTCAATTTTACTCCAATATGTCACACAAGCCCGCCTCAGCTTTAAAGATCATACTGTTGGGGAACGTAGTAATTTCAAAATTTTCCTACGCACACGCAAGATCATGGTGATGGTATAGCAATGAGAGGGGGAGTGTATCTTCATACCCTTGAAGATCGCTAAGCGGAAGCGTTTATCAACGTGGTTGATGTAGTCGTACGACTTCACGATCCGACTGATCCAAGTACCGAACGCACGACACCTCTGAGTTCTGCACACGTTCAGCTCGATGACGTCCTCACCTTCTCGATCCAGCAAGACGGGTGAAGTAGTAGATGAGTTCCGGCAGCACGACGGCGTGGTGACGGTGTTGGTGAAGAACAATCTCCGCAGGGCTTCGCCTAAGCGCTACGGAAACTATGACGGAGGATAAACTAGAGGGGACGGGGTTGCCGGCACACGGCTTGGTGTTTCTTGATCTGTCTTTGGTGCTACCCCTACCCCTCTATTTATATGTTGAGCCTTGGGGTCAAAACTTGGAGTAAAAGCCTCCACAAAGTCGGTTTCACCCAAAAGGCAAGAGTCCTTCTCGGACTCTAGGGCCAGATGCCAGGGTTCCCGTCGTCTGGACCTAGACGCCAGGGACCCTGGCATCTGGCCCCTGGACTCCGCAAAACTTCCTTCTGCGCTTTCCAAAAACCTTGTGGGCTTTCCCCTTTGGCCCAAATAACGTGTTCTCGTACCCAAACATTTCGGGAAACTTCCGGAACCCCTTCCAGTGAATTCCGGAACCCTTCCGGAGATCAAACACTATTATCCCATATATCAAATTTATCTCCGGACCATTCCGGAGCTCCTCGTCATGTCCATGATCTCATCCGGGACTCCGAACAACATTCGGTTACCAGCATACATAACTCATATAATACTATATCGTCAACGAAACGTTAAGCGTGCGGACCCTACGGGTTCGAGAACTATGTATACATGACCTAGAACTGTTTCCGGTCAATAACCAATAGCGGGACCTGGATGCCCATATTGGCTCCCACATATTCTACGAAGATCTTTATCGGTCAAACCGCATAACAACATACGTTGTTCCCTTTGTCATCGGTATGTTACTTGCCCGAGATTCGATCGTCGGTATCTCAATACCTAGTTCAATCTCGTTACCGGCAAGTCTCTTTACTCGTTACGTAATGCATCATCCCGCAACTAACTCATTAGTCACATTGCTTGCAAGGCTTATAGTGATGTGCATTACCGAGAGGGCCCAAAGATACCTCTCCGACAATCGGAGTGACAAAACCTAATCTCGAAATACGCCAACTCAACATGTACCTTTGGAGACACTTGTAGTACTCCTTTATAATCACCCAGTTACGTTGTGACGTTTGGTAGCACCCAAAGTGTTCCTCCGGTAAACGGGAGTTGCATAATCTCATAGTTACAGGAACATGTATAAGTCATGAAGAAAGCAATAGCAACATACTAAATGATCAAGTGCTAGGCTAACGGAATGGGTCATGTCAATCACATCATTCTCCTAATGATGTGATCCCGTTAATCAAATGACAACTCTTTTGTCCATGGCTAGGAAACATAACCATCTTTGATAAACGAGCTAGTCGAGTAGAGGCATACTAGTGACTATATGTTTGTCTATGTATTCACACATGTATCATGTTTCCGGTTAATACAATTCTAGCATGAATAATAAACATTTATCATGAAATAAGGAAATAAATAATAACTTTATTATTGCCTCCAGGGCATATTTCCTTCAGTCTCCCACTTGCACTAGAGTCAATAATCTAGTTCACATCGCCATGTGATTTAACACCAATATTCATATCTGTATATGATTAACATCCATAGTTCACATCATCATGTGACCAACACCCAAAGGGTTTACTAGAGTCAATAATCTAGTTCACATCGCTATGTGATTTAACACCCAAAAGAGTACTAAGGTATGATCATGTTTTGCTCGTGAGAGAAGCTTAGTCAACGGGTCTGTCATATTCAGAGCCGTATGTATTTCGCAAATATTCTATGTCCACAATGCTCTGCACGGAGCTACTCTAGCCAATTGCTCCCACTTTCAATATGTATCCAGATCGAGACTTAGAGTCATCTGGATTGGTGTAAAAGCTTGCATCGTTGTAACTTTTACGACGGGCTCTTTTATCACCTCCATAATCGAGAAACATCTCCTTAGTCCTCACTAAGGATATTCTTGACCCATATCCAGTGATCTACTTATTAGATCAAAATTGTATTCCTTTACCAAATACAGAACAAGGTATACAATAGGTCTGGTACATAGCATAGCATACTTTATAGAACCTATGACTGAGGCATAGGGAATGACTTTCATTCTCTTTTCTATTTTCTGCTGTGGTCGGGATTTGAGTCTTACTCAATTTCATACCTTCGCAACACAGGCAAGAACTCATTCTTTGACTGTTCCATTTTGAACTACTTCAAAATCTTGTCAAGGTATGTACTCATTGAAAAACTTATCAAGTGTCTTGATCTATCTCAATAGATCTTGATGCTCAATATGTAAGTAGCTTTGTTGAGGTCTTTCTTTGAAAAAACTCCTTTCAAACACTCCTTTATGCTTTGCAGAATAATTCTACATTATTTCCGGTCAACAATATGTCATTCACATATACTTATCAGAAATGTTGTAGTGCTCCCACTCACTTTCTTGTAAATACAGGCCTTTCCTAAAGTCTGTATAAAACCATATGCTTTGATCAACTCATCAAAGCGTATATTCCAACTCCGAGATGCTTGCACCAGTCCATTGATGGATTGCTGGAGCTTGCACACTTTGTTAGCATCTTTAGGATTGACAAAATCTTCTGGTTGCATCATATACAACTCTTCTTTAATAAAACCATTAAGGAATGCAGTTTTGACATCCATTTGCCAGATTTCATAAAATGTGGCAATTGCTAACATGATTCGGACAGACTTAAGCATCGATACAAGTGAGAAAATCTCATTGTATTCAACATCTTGAACTTTGTCAAAAACCTTTTTCGACAAGTCTAGCTTTGTAGATAGTAACACTACTATCAACATCCATCTTCCTCTTGAAGATCCATTTATTTTCTATGGCTTGCCGATCATCGGGCAAGTCCACCAAAGTCCACACTTTGTTCTCATACATGGATCATATCTCAGATTTTATGGCCTTAAGCCATTTTGCGGAATCTGGGCTCATCATCGCTTCCTCATAGTTCGTAGGTTCATCATGGTCAAGTAACATGACTTCCAAAATAGGATTACCGTACCACTCTGGTGCGGATCTTATTCTGGTAGACCTACGAGGTTTTTTGTAGTAACTTGATCTGAAGTTTCATGATCATCATCATTAGCTTCCTCACTAATTGGTGTAGGAATCACTGGAACTGATTTCTGTGATTAACTACTTTCCAATTCAGGAGAAGGTACAAATTACCTCATCAAGCTCTTACTTTCCTCCCACTCACTTCTTTCGAGAGAAACTCCTTCTCTAGAAAGGATCCATTCTTAGCAACAAATGTTTTGCCTTTGGATCTGTGATAGAAGGAGTACCCAATAGTTTCCTTTGGGTATTCTATGAAGACGCACTTCTCCGATTTGGGTTCGAGCTTATCAGGTTGAAAACCTTTTTCATATAAGGATCGCAACTCCAAACTTTAAGAAACGACAGCTTAGGTTTACTGTTAAACCATAGTTCATACGGTGTCGTCTCAACGGATTTAGATGGTGCCCTATTAAACGTGAATGCAGCTGTCTCTAATGCATAACCCCAAAACGATAGTGGTAAACCGATAAGAGACATCAGAGATCGCACCATATCCAATAAAGTACGGTTACGACGTTCGGACACACCATAACATTGTGGTGTTCCAGGTGGCGTGAGCTGTGAAACTATTCCACATTGTTTTAATTGAAGACCAAACTCGTAACTCAAATATTTGTCTCCGCGATCAGATCGCAGAAATTTTATTTTCTTGTTACGATGATTTTTCCACTTCACTCTGAAATTCTTTGAACCTTTCAACTATTTCAGACTTATGTTTCATCAAGTAGATATACACATATCTGCTCAAATCATCTTGTGAAGGTCGGAAAATAACGATACTTGCCACGAGCATCAACACTCATTGGATCGCATACATCGGTATGTATTATTTCCAATAAGTCAGTAGCTTATTCCATTGTTCCGGAGAACGGAGTTTTAGTCATCTTGCCCAAAAGGCACGGTTCGCAAGCATCAAATGATTCATAACCAAGTGATTCCGAAAATCCATCTTTATGGAGTTTCTTCATGCGCTTTACACCGATATGACCCAAACGACAGTGCCACAAATAAGTTGCACTATTATTATTAACTTTGCATCTTTTGGCATCAATATTATGAATATGTGTATCACTACGATCGAGATCCAACAAACTATTTTCATTGGGTGTATAACCATCGAAGGTCTTATTCATGTAAACAGAATAACAATTATTCTTTAACTTTAAATGAATAACCATATTGCAATAAACATGATCAAATCATATTCATGCTCAACGCAAACGCCAAATAACATTTATTTAGGTTTAACACTAATCCCGAAAGTATAGGGAGTGTGCGATGATGATCATATCAATCTTGGAACTACTTCCAACACTCATCATCACTTCCCCTTCAACTAGTCTCTGTTTATTCTGTAACTCCTGTTTTGAGTTACTAATCTTAGCAACCGAACAAGTATCAAATACTCAGGGGCTACTATAAACACTAGTAAGGCACACATCAATAACCTGTATATCATATATACCCTTGTTCACTTTGCCATCCTTCTTATCCGCCAATCACTTGGGGTAGTTCCGCTTCCAGTGACCAATCCCTTTGCAGTAGAAGCACTTAGTCTCAGGCCTAGGACCAGACTTGGGCTTCTTCACTTGAGCAGCAACTCGCTTGCCATTCTTCTTGAAGTTCCCCTTCTTCCCTTTGCCCTTTTCTTGAAACTAGTGGTCTTGTCTACCATCAACACTTGATGTTTTTCTCGATTTCTACCTTCGTCAATTTAAGCATTACGAAGAGCTTGGGAATCGTTTCTGTTATCCCTTGCATATTATAGTTCATCACGAAGTTCTACTAACTTGGTGATGGTGACTAGAGAATTCTGTCAATCACTATTTTATCTGGAAGATTAACTCCCACTTGATTCAAGCGATTGTAGTACCCAGACAATCTGATCACATGCTCACTAGTTGAGCGATTCTCCTCCATCTTTTAGCTATAGAACTTGTTGGAGACTTCATATCTCTCAACTCGGGTATTTGCTTGAAATATTAACTTCAACTCCTGGAACATCTCATATGGTCCATGACGTTCAAAACGTCTTTGAAGTCCCGATTCTAAGCCGTTAAGCATGGTGCACTAAACTATCAAGTAGTCATCATATTGAGCTAGCCAAACGTTCATAACGTTTGCATCTGCTCCTGCAATAGGTCTGTCACCTAGTGGTGCATCAAGGATATAATTCTTCTGTGCAGCAATGAGGATAAACCTCAGATCACGGATCCAATCCACATCATTGCTACTAACATCTTTCAATACAATTTTCTCTAGGAACATATCAAAATAAACATATGAAACCAACAACGCAAGCTATTGATTTACAACATAATTTGCAAAATACTACCAGGACTAAGTTCATGATAAATTTAAGTTCAATTAATCATATTACTTAAGAACTCCCACTTAGAAAGACATCCCTCTAATCCTCTAAGTGATCACGTGATCCAAATCAACTAAACCATAACCGATCATCACGTGAAATGGAGTAGCTTTCAATGGTGAACATCATTATGTTGATCATATCTACTATATGATTCACGCTCGACCTTTCGGTCTCCGTGTTCCGAGGCCATATCTGCATATGCTAGGCTCGTCAAGTTTAACCTGAGTATTCCGCGTGTGCAAAACTGGCTTGCACCCGTTGTAGATGGACGTAGAGCTTATCACACCCGATCATCACGTGGTGTCTGGGCGCGACGAACTTTGGCAACGGTGCATACTCAGGGAGAACACTTCTTGATAATTTTAGTGAGAGATCATCTTAAAATGCTACCGTCAATCAAAGCAAGATAAGATGCATAAAGGATAAACATCACATGCAATCAATATAAGTGATATGATATGGCCATCATCATCTTGTGCTTGTGATCTCCATCTTCGAAGCACCGTCGTGATCACCATCGTCACCGGCGCGACACCTTGATCTCCATCATAGCATCGTTGTCGTCTATGCCATCTTTTGCTTCTACGACTATCGCTACCGCTTAGTGATAAAGTAAAGCAATTACATGGCGTTTGCATTTCATACAATAAAGCGACAACCATATGGCTCCTGCCAGTTGCCGATAACTTCGGTTACAAAACATGATCATCTCATACAATAAAATATAGCATCACGTCTTGGCCATATCACATCACAGCATGCCCTGCAAAAACAAGTTAGACGTCCTCTACTTTGTTGTTGCAAATTTTACGTGGCTGCTACGGGCTTAGCAAGAACCGTTCTTACCTATGCATCAAAACCACAATGATAGTTCGTCAAGTTGGTGCTGTTTTAACCTTCGCAAGGACCGGGCGTAGCCATACTCGATTCAGCTAAAGTGAGAGAGACAGACACCCGCCAGTCACCTTTAAGCACGAGTGCTCGTAACGGTGAAACCAGTCTCGCGTAAGCGTACGCGTAATGTCGGTCCGGGCCGCTTCATCTCACAATACCGCTGAACCAAAGTATGACATGCTGGTAAGCAGTATGACTTGTATCGCCCACAACTCACTTGTGTTCTACTCGTGCATATAACATCAACGCATAAAACCTAGGCTCGGATGCCACTGTTGGGGAACGTAGTAATTTCAAAATTTTCCTACGCACACGGAAGATCATGGTGATGGTATAGCAACGAGAGGGGGAGTGTATCTTCATACCCTTGAAGATCGCTAAGCGCAAGCGTTTATCAACGCGGTTGATGTAGTCGTACATCTTCATGATCCGACTGATCCAAGTACCGAACGCACGGCACCTCCGAGTTCTGCACACGTTCAGCTCGATGACGTCCTCGCCTTCTCGATCCAGCAAGACGGGCGAAGTAGTAGATGAGTTCCGGCAGCACGACGGCGTGGTGATGGTGTTGGTGAAGAACTATCTCCGCAGGGCTTCGCCTAAGCGCTACGGAAACTATGACAGAGGATAAACTAGAGGGGACGGGGTTGCCGGCACACGGCTTGGTGTTTCTTGATCTGTCTTTGGTGCTAGCCCTACCCCTCTATTTATATGTTGAGCCTTGGGGTCGAAACTTGGAGTAAAAGCCTCCACAAAGTCGGTTTCACCCGAAAGGCAAGAGTCCTTCTCGGACTCCAGGGCCAGACGCCAGGGTTCCCGGCGTCTGGACCCAGACGCCAGGGACCCTGGCGTCTGGCCCCTGGACTCCGCAAAACTTCCTTTTGCGCTTTCCAAAAACCTTGTGGGCTATCCCCTTTGGCCCAAATAACGTGTTCTCGTACCCAAACATTTCGGGAAACATCCGGAACCCCTTCCGGTGAATTCCGGAACCCTTCCGGAGATCAAACACTATTATCCCATATATCAAACTTTATCTCTGGACCATTCCGGAGCTCCTCGTCATGTCCATGATCTCATCCGGGACTCCGAACAACATTCGGTTACCAACATACATAACTCATATAATACTATATCGTTAACGAAACGTTAAGCGTGCGGACCCTACGGGTTCGAGAACTATGTAGACATGACCTAGAACTGTTTCCGGTCAATAACCAATAGCGGGACCTGGATGCCCATATTGGCTCCCACATATTCTACGAAGATCTTTATCGGTCAAACCGCATAACAACATACGTTGTTCCCTTTGTCATCGCTATGTTACTTGCCCGAGATTCGATCGTCGGTATCTCAATACCTAGTTCAATCTCGTTACCGGCAAGTCTCTTTACTCGTTACGTAATGCATCATCCCGCAACTAACTCATTAGTCACATTGCTTGCAAGGCTTATAGTGATGTGCATTACCGAGAGGGCCCAGAGATACCTCTCCGACAATCGGAGTGACAAAACCTAATCTCGAAATACGCCAACTCAACATGTACCTTTGGAGACACCTGTAGTACTCCTTTATAATCACCCAGTAACGTTGTGACGTTTGGTAGCACCCAAAGTGTTCCTCCGGTAAACGGGAGTTGCATAATCTCATAGTTACAGGAACATGTATAAGTCATGAAGAAAGCAATAGAAACATACTAAATGATCAAGTGCTAGGCTAACGGAATGGGTCATGTCAATCACATCATTCTCCTAATGATGTGATCCCGTTAATCAAATGACAACTCTTTTGTCCATGGCTAGGAAACATAACCATCTTTGATAAACGAGCTAGTCAAGTAGAGGCATACTAGTGACTATATGTTTGTCTATGTATTCACACATGTATCATGTTTCCGGTTAATAAAATTCTAGCATGAATAATAAACATTTATCATGAAATAAGGAAATAAATAATAACTTTATTATTGCCTCTAGGGCATATTTCCTTCACATACCACTCGTCTGGCCCTTCGCAGTATGGGGGTTGGATATGGTTGGCCCCTTGAGAACAGGCAGAAGCAGTTTCACCCATGTGCTGGTAGCAGTCGACAAGTTCACCAAGTGGATTGAGGCTAAACCCATCAAGAACCTTGATGCCGGTACTACTGTCAGCTTTGTCAGAGAATTGATATTCAGATATGGAGTCCCGCACAGCATCATCACTGACAACGGGCCAAACTTTGATTCCGAAGAATTCAGAGCTTTTTGCACATCTCAAGGCACGCGAGTCGACTATGCTTCAGTCGCTCATCCTCAGTCGAATGGACAGGCAGAACGAGCCAACGGGTTGATTCTCAAAGGGTTGAAACCCCGATTGATGCGTGATCTCAAGCATGCAGCTGGTGCATGGGTTGACGAACTTCCGTCAGTACTTTGGGGATTAAGGACCACACCTAACCGGTCGACTGAGAGAACTCCGTTCTTCTTAGTCTACGGAGCTGAAGCGGTCTTGCCGAGTGACCTGCTTCACAACGCTCCCCGAGTCGAGCTCTACACCGAAGCTGAAGCAAAACAAGCCCGGCAGGACGTAGTCGACCTGCTAGAGGAAGAAAGGGAGATGGCTTTGATCCGATCGACCATTTACCAGCAGGACTTGCGTCGCTTCCACGCAAAAAACGTGAGGAGTCGAGCCTTCCAGGAAGGAGATTTGGTTCTCCGAGTGGATCAACAGAAACCACACAAGCTCGCTCCTTCTTGGGAGGGTCCCTTCATCGTCACCAAGGTTCTCCACAATGGGGCGTACTATCTTTACAATGTCGAGCATCAGATTGACGAGCCCCGAGCTTGGAACGCGAAGCTGCTTCACCCTTTTTACACTTAAGTGTGCACTCGGAAATGTAATAAAAGTACTTCTGTAGTTCATTTTTCAAAAGACAATAGTGTTATAATTTTCCCAGTGATTGTTGTCACTTTTGTTTGTTCAAAAAAATTCCCCCCCCCAGCGGGTGGCTTAGTTGCGAATCCGTTTCGCCTAAGTTTTCAAAAAAAAAATCCTACCGAGTGATGAGCCAGCCTTTCACTCGGAGGCTTAGCCGCGAATCCGTTTCGCCTAAGTTTCAATAAAATCCCGCCGAGTGGTGAGCAGACCTCCCACTCGGGGGCTTAGCTGCAGCCCAATGCTCGCCTAAGTTTCTGAAAATCCTACCTAGTGGTGAGCCAGCCTTTCACTCGGAGGCTTAGCCGCGAATCTGTTTCGCCTAAGTTTCAATAAAATCCTGCCGAGTGGTGAGCAGACCTCCCAGTCGGGGGCTTATCTGCAGCCCAGTGCTCACCTAAGTTTCTGAAAATCCTACCGAGTGGTGAGCCAGCCTCCCACTCGGAGGCTTAGCTGCAGTCCAAGTACTCGCCTAAGTTTCAATAAAATCTTACCAAGTGGTGAGCCAGCCTCCCACTTGGGGGCTTAGCTGCAGCATAGCGCTCGCCTAAGTACAAGTATAACATGCGCTCCGCAAGGAAGACGAGGTGCAGGTCGACTGCTACCATCTTCTTCCGAGCTACGCCACAAGTATAATGTGCGCTCCACAAGGAAGACGAGGTGCAGGTCGACTGCTACCCTCTTCTTCCGAGCTATGCCACAAGTATAACATGCGCTCCGCAAGGAATATCAGGTGCAGGTCGACTGCTACCCTCTTCTTCCGAGCTACGCCACAAGTATAATGTGCTGTCCACAAGGAGAACGAGGTCGATTGATGCCTTCTCGCTCAGAGAAGCGCCGCAAAAATCCTACCGAGTGGAGAGCAGACCTCCCACTCGGGGGCTTAGCTGTAGCCCAGTGCTCGCCTAAGTTTTGAAAATCCTACCGAGTGGAGAGCAGACCTCCCACTCGGAGGCTTAGCTGCAGCCTAGTGCTCGCCTAAGTTTTTGAAAATCCTACTGAGTGGAGAGCAGACCTCCCACTCGGGGGCTTAGCTGCAGCCCAGTGCTCGCCTAAGTTTTTGAAAATCCTACCGAGTGGAGAGCAGACCTCCCACTCGGGGGCTTAGCTGTAGCCCAGTGCTCGCCTAAGTTTTGAAAATCCTACCGAGTGGAGAGCAGACCTCCCACTCGGGGGCTTAGCTGCAGCCCAGTGCTCGCCTAAGTTTTTGAAAATCCTACCAAGTGGAGAGCAGACCTCCCACTCGGGGGCTTAGCTGCAGCCCAGTGCTCGCCTAAGTTTTGAAAATCCTACCGAGTGGAGAGCAGACCTCCCACTCGGGGGCTTAGCTGCAGTCCAGTGCTCGCCTAAGTTTTTGAAAATCCTACCGAGTGGAGAGCAGACCTCCCACTCGGGGGCTTAGCTGCAGCCCAGTGCTCGCCTAAGTTTTTGAAAATCCTACCGAGTGAAGAGCAGATCTCCCACTCGGAGGCTTAGCTGCAGCCCAGTGCTCGCCAAAGTGTGTTGAGGAACAAGTCGATTGCAACAAGCGCTTCGCCCTAGCCTGCAAAAGACACCTCAAACCAAATGCAAACATATTCAATGTCAAATCCAAGTTCAGATAACATCCAACGGAATCGAAAGTGCTCGGGCGCTAAGCCCGTTAAGGTTTATCGGTTACAAAAATCACTCGGCATACCGAGGCAAATTTAAAGTATCAAGCACAGAAGTTTTTTACCCCTCCTGCGGAGGGCTGGAAGGTGCAACAAATTTATCCAGGTCGATTCCATCTGCAATCTGAGTGGTAGCGGCGATGGTGGTCTCCATGAAAGATCGGAAATCATGCTTCTTGGTATTAGCCACCTTAAGGGCTGCCAGCTTGTCCTCTCGCGCCTCCTTGCAGTGAACACGGGCCAGAGACAGAGCAACATCCGCGCCGCACCTGGCAGAAGACTTCTTCCATTCTTGCACTCGACTTGGAACCTCGTTCAGTCGAGTCATCAGAGACTCGAGGTCGTTCTGAGGTGTCTCTCTTGGCCAGAGTGTTGTGTCGATACGGGAAGTTGCGACCTTCAGCCTTGCGAGATAGTCGACAACAGCAGCAACACGAGAGTCGAGTCAGAGCACATTCATGGCAACTTCATCTTTCACAGGAGAGTTGATGGGATCCAGGTTTATTTCCAGTCGACCAGTCTCCTCTTCAAAGTTCTGGCAGAACTCTGCGAGCACAAGCCCAGAGTCAAGACAGCAGTCGGATGGAGAGATCATGGTTAAAATGTCTATTTGATACAAAAGATTACCTTCAAGCATGAGGAATAGCTTTTTGGTGAGTCCTCCCAGATAAGCCTCCAGATCATTCTTCTTTCCCACCAACTCACTGGCCTTGTCACTCAAGGCAATCTTGTCACTCTTCAGTCGACTGACCTCCTTGTTGGCCGCATCAAGAGCAGCTTTCAGATTGGTATTTTCCTCTTCAAGCTTGGTGATTGAAGCCAGCTTCTCATCTGCGAGCTTGGTCTTCTCTAAAGCCGCTTTCTGCATCTCAGCCAAGTCAAGGTCTTTCTTCTTCAGAGCATCCCTCAGTTTGTCTGCAAAGTCACAGTGAGATCAGACTTTGAAACGGATGAGAGGCAAAAAGCAGTCGTCGAGGTTCTCACCAAACATACTTTTTGCTTCCTCCTTCGACTTCGTGAAGTTCTCCTGGACCAGTTTCAGATCAATCTTGAGATGGATTTGCTTGTTCTCCAACTCAGTGTAACGAGCCACAAGCTCGCAAGATTTCTGTGAAGAACCAATCGACAAATGTCAAAGACAGTTCACTTCCGAGTGACTAAGGAAAAATCATATCATTTCTAAGACTACAGCCGAATATAAACATTCGACCATAGTATCGGGGACTACACCCAGTGGGTGCACTCAGCGTGCCCCCACTAGTTCTATCAGTTAGAGTCGATCAATCGACCAACAAGTAGCAAAAAAAGAGAGAGGTTATCTTCAGACTGTCGTCGACTGCCAGCAGTCGACCACAGTCTCGAGGACTACACCCAGTGGTTGCACTCAGCATGCCCCCACCGATTTATCAATCCATTCGACCTGATCGAATAAAGAAAAATCTTAAGACATAAAGACTATGGTCGACTGCCAGCAGTCGACCATAGCCTTGGGGACTACACCCAGTGGGTGCACTCAGCGTGCCCCCACCAATCTGGAATTTCAATCAACACATCCAATGGGTGTACGACAGATACTGAAATTTTCAGAAAGAAGGATTTTAATATATCATATCCTAACAGAACAGGCGGTGATCGACTGACCTGAACATTGCTCTGAAGAGCTGAACTGGCATCATAAGCCGCCTGACTGGCGTCTCGGATTGCCTTCACTTGCTCCATCATGAGCCCTGCCTGGCGTATTGCTTCTTTAGCAGCACTGGCTTGGTCTTCTGGGACGTGGTGGGTCGAGAAAAGTGAAGGCTGAGCAGCACTCGACGATGAAGGGCGAGCACTCATCAGCGGCACCGCAAAAGATACGGTAGGCCGAGTGACGTTGTCCCCCTCTACGACCAACGTCTCGGGTGCTGGCACGTCCTGAGTCTCCTTGCCAGTAGACGCTTTCATGTTCCTCCTCTGCCTCAGTGGTTCCTTGTCATCGTCGTCGGGAAGGTCAATAACAACGTTAGATGGAGCTGCAGAAAAGAGTCAAAATTAAAGACAAAGAGCCAACCGACTGAAGACGGAACTACAAAAGTCATACCAGGTTTTGAAGTGATAGCATCTTCCATCTCGTGATCTTCAGCCCTGGCCGAGGTATCAGAAGTAGCAGCACTGCAGCTCCAGAAGTCAGTCGGTCAGCTCACGAATTGGCCAAGAATAAATTCATGTGAAACGAGGAAACTCAAGTTACACTATTACCCTGAGATAGTGGGGATCACCATCTTCATCTTCGGCAAGACCTTCGTTGGCTTCGACGGCGCCACTCGAGATTGCTTCGGAGCTTTTTCAGTCGGCGCCAGAGAAGTCTTCCGAGGACGCTTGGTCGACTACGCGACGGGCGCAACCCCCTTACCACGCTCGGCTGCAGGATCATGGAAAAGCTTCGAGCGTCTTTCCAAACGAGGAGGTGCAACTTCCTCCTCCTCCTCCTCTTCCTCCTCATCAGAGTCATCGTCTTCATCGTCGTCATCAGCATCTGAATCCCACTCCTCCGGGCTTTCGCCCCCACTTCCTTCCTCCTCCTCAGTCGGCGCTTGCGCTCCATTGGGCATCGAGTACAACTCAGTGGTGGCCTGACAGACAACAAAACAAGACAAAGGTCAATCGACCAATTTGCAGTGAAGCAGAATGAATAAAGCAAGATCACAACCGGGGATAAGTGGTCATACCGTGTCCGGTGTGTAGGTATGGTCGAGTGGTGGGATCCTCCTAGCCCCTCGAGGGTTATCTTTATTCCCTGTGATGGCAGCCATCCACCTCTCCAATGTGGTGTCATTGACCGCCTCTGGATGGACCCGAGTGGTATCTTCGGTGCCGCAGTACAGCCACATTGGGTGGCCTCGGTATTGGAGCGGTTGAATACGCCGTCGAAGGAAAACCTCCAGAAGGTCCATGCCAGTCACTCCATCCCGAATGAGCTGGACTACACGCTCCATCAACATTTTTACCTGAGCCTTCTCCTCCGGGAGCACCTTCAGAGAAGACGGCTTGTTCACTCGGTCCATGGAGAATGGAGGAAGACCAGTCGACTGCCCCGGCGTCGACTCATCTTGGCAGTAGAACCAGGTCGACTGCCACCCTCTAACCGACTCGGGAAGGGTCATGGCTAGAAAAGCACTCTTACTCCTCACTTGGATTCCAAGACCCCCGCACATCTGGATTACTTTAGTCCTATCGTCATCCGGACTCGCCTTTTTCACCGTCTGAGAGCGACAAGTGAATATGTGCTTAAAGAGACCCCAATGCGGTCGACAACCCAGGAAGTTTTCGCACAGAGACACAAAGGCGGCGAGGTAGGCAATGGAATTGGGAGTGAAATGGTGGAGTTGCGCCCCAAAGAAGTTCAGAAACCCTTGGAAGAAAAGACTCGGTGGCAGGGAGAATCCACGATCTATATGAGTGGCTAGGAGAACGCACTCACCCTCCAGTGGCTGCGGTTGCCACTCGGTCCCCGGAAGCCTTGCTGACCCTGAGAGATCAGTCCCTCATTGGCCAGGTCGTTGAGATCCACCTGGGTGATGGTCAAGAGGATCCAATCCCCTTGGACCCAACCTTGCGGCAGGCGAGACCTCGACGAAGATCCACCCTGACTGGTTGCTCTTCCCTTTGCTTTCGCCGTCGCCGTCGCCTTCTTCGCTCGCTCCAAGGCCACCGTCTTCTCCTTCACCATGGTCGCCGGCGAAGCGCGCGAGGAGTGGATGGGCGGAGGCAAAAGCGGGCGCAGCAGGCGGGGGTGAAGAAGGCAGAAAGGGGAATGGAGAGGCACTGTTCAAAAACCCTCGCCCGGCACCTTATATAGGGACGCTTCCGAGTGGCTGACAAGTAGGCCCAGGCGGTCCTGTCAAATCCCGAAACAGTCGCGCGTGCCGATACATGGCGAAAAAGGCGGCACAGAAATCGAGGCGTCTACGCCTTGTCCCATCCAAGTACCGCGGTCCACCCCGCTTCGCGCGCTTCCCAAAATTCGGATCCCACAAAATCCGCTAACAGAAGATCAACCTGTCAGACGGTAGATTTCCTACGATCCGTCGCTCGGAAGTTCACCAAGTTCAAAATTCCACTCGACAGAAGTAAAGAATGGATCAAGGCGACTGAAAGAAAAGTTGATGCCATCATAAAAAAAAGGGTCATTGATCCAGGACGAGACATACACAGAACACAAAAACAGGTCGGAAAGATTATCAACTCCTTCCTCATTCAAACCTCGATCCATTCGGGGGCTAATGATGAAGTCATCTACCTAGGGTAAGGTCATGGGCCTGTCCAGAGGACCCTCCCCAAGGACATCTTCAGAAGAAACAACGTTCCAGTCGACCAAGAGGGATTCCACTCGACGGACTCGAAGGCATTCGACCACGAAGACTCACTCGACCACCAGGAGATTAAGAGTCACTCTATATCCAAACGGTCTGTAATTAAGTAGTCTTTATTACCATGATGACACTTTATGTAGGGCGTTACCAGTAACGCCAATCCTTTATGTACTTTAAACCCCGCATAACTGAGGGCCGGAGGGGTCTGGCAGACACTATATAAGCCACCCCCTCCTCAGTGTAAAGGGTTCGCACCCCTGTAACTCATACGCACATAATCCAGTCGACCGCCTCTGGGCTCCGAGACATAGGGCTGTTACTTCCTCTGAGAAGGGCCTGAACTCGTAAATCCCTTGCGTATACAACTACTCCATAGCTAGGATCTTGCCTCTCTATACCTACCCCCATTCTACTGTCAGACTTAGAACCACGACAGTGTTCATGCTCAAAGTTTTAAATTTTTAACTTGTGTTCGGCTCAGCCAAGCATTATACTTTTTTGGAAAAAAGTTGCTTGTAAAAATTTCCTTGTCCAAACTTTGTTTGTGACGCGCAAATTCAAATACCCCGTTTACTTGGGGGCTTCCTTCATGAAGCCTTTTCCTCTTGCATATGGTTATACTTGTACGGCTTCGTTCCTTGTTCGTGTATTACGCCACAATATGCACCATATTGACTTATGCGATTTGCAAGCTGGGTTGCCTGGCTCCTGTGCTTACCCCTACGTTCCCGATTGTTCGGCTAGGGAGTAAAGGGAGCACCTCTGCGATTGTCACGATCGGGTCACCCGAGCCGGACCTCAGACTGGGTGAAGCCAAAAGCTAGCACTCTTATTGTTTTCAATCATGGTTGGCACACAACGGAACTCATGAGTACAAAAAATTTATTGCACAAGTCTCATAATAACAATGAGCACCGAAGAAAGGTATCGGTGGAGGTACTATTTTCTTCGAAGATGCTTCTTACACTTCGCAGTAATATAGCATAAGTTCCTTGAGCGCGCTTTGTCTGTTACAGCCTTATGGCCTGATTGCCTGGTTATTGGAAACACCGTCGATATTCTCGACAGATGGAGTACATAACACTTTTCGGTCCTTGACCGAAGAGGGAGAAGCTGACGGTCGGTTAAGACGCGTTTAAAGTTCGGTTGAACATAGATATGATATAAGTACTTCGGTACATGCAATCATTCTTTTACCCAAGTCACTTGGGGGCTCTTAAATTTATATGAGCCGTTTTAGGATAAGTGTTTTTCTTCTTAGTCGTTGCAAAGTTATTATTATTATTTATCACTCCTTTTTTCGACACAAGTGTGCGGTCACTAGCCGGGGAGCCTAATTTCTCTCTCAAAGCCGCTAGAGTTTAGTTTGCTAAACTGGCCTAGTAAGAAGTACTCCGCCTTCGGGATAGGAGGTTGAAGCCGTAGGCTGACTCGCTTGAAGTTTTGAGATAGGATGTGTCATCTTAAAGCACGGCAGAAGCACCTTTATTTTTCTAAAGTCCAATTTTCGGATTGGCACCGAACACTTGATCCAGTTCGGACATTAACCTTTTGAATAAGTTTTTTGGCTTTTCGAGCCCATGGCACTTTTAAACTATTTGTGTGTTTTCAACACAAGTCTCGCAGTGCAACGCTGGACACCTTTAGAGATTCGGCAAAAACATTCTCAGATATTGCTATATATGCATCGGTTTCGAATTGTGTCTTCGGTCAATAGTTGGGTCGCCCGGCTCCTGCGCTTGCCTCCTATGTTCCTCTTTGTTCGGCTAGGTGTGCAAAGGGAGAACCACTGCGATTGTGCTTCCAGCTCACATGGTTAAGCACCTAAGTGGAGAAAGCCGAAAACTGACTGTCACAATAAGCGTAAACTGGTCGGCGATCTGATGACGGCATTAAAAAATGGGCCATTCATAACAATGGCCGAAGTGTTTACGCCTTGACCTCGACTGTCACCGAACACTACCGGGGGCTATTAACTGGCCTCCCAAACTAAATCCTCGATATTTTGCTCTCACATTGGAGCTGAGGTCTCATGATCATGCTTAGCATGACAACCCAAGGAAAGGAACCGATAGCGGGACTATTTTCTTCGGAAGATATTTCTTCTGTTAAACAGAAATATAACATGTCTCTCCGCGTACCTTTGTTTATTAAACCATATGGCCAGATTGCCTTGTTTGTTGTAAATCTTTGCCCTCATAAAGGCTTTATAAAGTAGGACAAACACTCCTCGACTATTGGCCGAGGAGGTGGAAGCCGATGGTCGGTTAACAAAGTTTTGTACAATGTGGATCCGAGCATTAATGACGTAAAGTACTTGGATACATAGAGTCATTACACATAATTTGTGATTTTACTATGGATATCGATCCTTAATTCGGCCTCCCGTGCCCACATTAAGGCTCGGGGGCTACTGGGCTTCAGGCTTATTATTTACAAATATTAAAGGGGCACATTGATCCCCTGATCTAGTGTTGCCACCCGACCAGTGTCTCGGGGGCTACTGCATTGCCTGTTCTATGCAGAAAATTTTAAGTGCAATACAGTTTCCGAGGAGATTTTGATCCTCAGGTTGGTCGGCCGCACCCAACCTGAGTCTCGAGGACTGAGCACGCCGCTTTTTGCGTCCCGAAGTATTCTGCCGAGCTAGGACTTGATCCTCAGACCGATTTTCCAAATCAACCTGAGTCTCAGCGGCTACGGGGATCAACGTTCTTATGTCATCCTTCATGTGCATCTCGGGTTTTAGACCGATACCCACCTTGAGGGCTACTGGCTATGTATCTTGGCAGAGAATAAATTGCACCAATCAAAAATATTGACAAAAATGGGCCCACATTCGAGAAGGTGCACCACCTCGGAAGTACTCCGGCATAAAGCTCGGGCGCTAGTAGCTGGCTCCATAGAGGGCATTTCCGGCATTAAGCTCGGCTAAACTCCTTCAAACTTCTATGAACCAAGGTGATTTACGACACCTCGGATACAGTCCGGCGTTGGAACTCGGATACATAGTCCGGCGTTGGAAGCTCGGATACAGTCCGGCGTTGGAGCTCGGATACATAGTCCCGTGTTGGAGCTCGGATACATTCCGGCGTTAGAGCCGGGAAGCAGTCCGGCATTGGTGCTCGGCTGCAAGAGATACCTTGAATGCAGTCTAGCGTTAGAGCTCGAACGCAAGAGGACACTGCCTCCCGGGAACAACTCTGAACCCGAGGTGTGGCATAAAAATAACAAGGCATTGATAAAGGCCGGAAACTTAAAGGGGTTCCTCGGATACCCGACGTGTAAACTCGTCGAATGCATTTTGGCGATCCTCAAGATAAAAGATGAGAAGATTTGTTGAACCAGTTTTCAAGACCGGCAATCGAAGATGAAGAAAAGTTCGGAAGAATCGAGGAGCGTCCCTAACTTGAAGACCGGTTCAGGGGGATACTGACGGTGTCCTAGACTAGGGGGTACTCAACACGCGCATCGTCTCCCGATCAGTTGGATTGGGCCGAGGACCCCCATGGCCGTATACTCATGGGCCAGTCCAGACAGCTAGCGCATACAAGGAAGAATCAACAAGACTTGGCGATCAAGAAAAGGACTCCTCCCCCACCAGCATATTCGGCTAGGACTCTTGTTATCCTAGGCCTCTGGTGCATTATATAAACCGGGGCCAGGCTAGTCGATAGACATATACAACAACAATCATACCATAGGCTAGCTTCTAGGGTTTAGCCTCTCTGATCTCGTGGTAGATCAACTCTTGTACTACCCATATCATCAATATTAATCAAGCAGGAGTAGGGTTTTACCTCCATCGAGAGGGCCCGAACCTGGGTAAACATTGTGTCCCTTGCCTCCTGTTACCATTGATCCTAAGACGCACTGCTTGGGACCCTCTACCCGAGATCCGCCAGTTTTGACACCGACATATACTTTCATGGTCTTCAAAACCCATCCTCTCCAAGACATAGCGTCTTGCATAGCATGGGATAAGCTAGTCGAATTGGAAAAGATGAAAAATACACGTTAAAATAGTTGCAGTCGTGCTTAATTACGAAAAAAACTATTGTCGTCGTTGCGTACCATATGAACATCAAAGGTCTCCTCGAGCTTAATGCTGAAGCGCCGATCTTCATCCAGCTCAAGGAACCTGTCGCACATACCTCGGTCGTCGTGGCACCAGTCGCACTCCTCCGGGCGGTTTTCATCGTCCGAGTACGACATTTCCGGCCTATGTTCATAATTCAAATATTAAACTTGTACAATTAAATATATGTACTAAAAAACCTAAATTAGATCATTATTATTAATCACGGGTTGACTATCGGTGATGGTAGCTCCTCCTTTCATTCCCGAGTGCATTATTACACCAAATTATCTAGCACACGGGAATGAAGGAGAAGCTACCCCCACGACGGTGTGGATGATGGAGGGGGCTCCTAGATTTATGCATAGAGTGCTCTTCAATTTTAGCATTCAAAGTAGGATTACTTTTCCAATATGAGCAATCAATAAGCAAAACTAAATCGTGAAATAAAGTAGTATTCAAATTAGCATGCATTCAATTATAACCAAAAATACATCATCTCTTGTGTCCGTACTGTTGGGGAACGTTGCAGAAAATTAAAATTTTCCTACGGTTTCACCAAGATCCATCTATGAGTTCATCTAAGCAACGAGTCAAGGGAGTGAGTTTGCATCTACATACCGCTTGTAGATCGAGTGCGGAAGCGTTCAAGGGGATGGTGATGATGGAGTCGTACTCGCCGTGATTCGGATCACCGATGACCAAGTGTTGAACGGACAGTACCTCCACGTTCAACACACGTACGGGATGGACGACGTCTCCTCCGTCTTGATCCAGCAAGGAGGAAGGAGAGGTTGAGGAAGATTGCTCCAACGGCAGCACGACGGCGTGGTGTTGTTGGTGCAGCAGTACTCCGACAGGGCTTCGCCAAGCACGTACGGAGGAGGAGAGGTGTTGGGGAGGGGAGGGGCTGCGCCTTGAGTTGTGTCCAGCAGCCCTCCCCTCACCCCTCTATTTATAGAGGAAGGGGCAAGGGGGGCCGACCCCTCTAGATGGGATCTAGAGGGGGGGTGGCGGCCAGGGAGGGGGAACTTGCCCCCCAAGCAAGGGGGGCGCCCCCTTTAGGGTTTCCCCCCAACCCTAGGCGCATGGGCCCAAGGTGGGGGGCGCGCCCAGCCCTCCAGGGACTGGCTCCCTGCCCCTTGCGGCCCATGTGGCCCTCCGAGAGGGGTGGCCCCTCCCGGTGGACCCCCGGAACCCCTCCGGTGGCCCCGGTACAATACCGATATGACCCCGAATTCTTCCGGTGTCCGTATGACAACTTCCCGTATATAAAACTTCACCTCCGGACCATTCCGGAACTCCTCTTGACATCCGGGATCTCATCCGGGACTCCAAACAACTTTCAGTAATCACATACAAGTCTTCCTAGTAACCCTAGCGTCACCGAACCTTAAGTGTGTAGACCCTACGGGTTCGGGAGACATGCAGATATGACCGAGACGACTCTCCGGTCAATAACCAACAGCGGGCTCTGGATACCCGTGTTGGCTCCCACACGCTCCTCGATGATGTCATCAGATGAACCACGATGTCGAGGATTCGATCAAACCCCGTATACAATTCCCTTTGTCAATCGGTACGTTACTTGCCCGAGACTCGATCGTCGGTATCCCAATACCTTGTTCAGTCTCGTTACCGGCAAGTCACTTTACTCGTAACGTAATGCATGATCCCGTGATCAACCACTTGGTCACTTTGAGCTCATTATGATGATGCATTACCGAGTGGGCCCAGAGATACCTCTCCGTCATACGGAGTGACAAATCCCAGTCTCGATCCGTGTCAACCCAACAGACACTTTCGGAGATACCTATAGTGCACCTTTATAGTCACCCAGTTACGTTGTGACGTTTGGTACACCCAAAGCACTCTTACGGTATCCAGGAGTTACACGATCTCATGGTCTAAGGAAGAGATACTTGACATTGAAAAAGCTCTAGCAAACGAACTACACGATCTTGTGCTATGCTTAGAATTGGGTCTTGTCCATCACATCATTCTCCTAATGATGTGATCCCGTTATCAACGACATCCAATGTCCATAGCCAGGAAACCATGACTATCAGTTGATCAACGAGCTAGTCAACTAGAGGCTTACTAGGGACATATTATGGTCTATGTATTCACACGTGTATTACGATTTCCGGATAATACAGTTATAGCATGAATAAAAGACAATCATCATGAACAAAGAAATATAATAATAACACTTTTATTATTGCCTCTAGGGCATATTTCCAACAGTCTCCCACTTGCACTAGAGTCAATAATCTAGTTACATTGTGATGAATCGAACACCCATAGAGTTCTGGTGTTGATCATGTTTTGCTCGCGAGAGAGGTTTAGTCAACGGATCTGCGACATTCAGATCCGTATGTACTTTGCAAATATCTATGTCTCCATCTTGAACATTTTCACGGATGGAGTTGAAACGACGCTTGATGTGCCTGGTCTTCTTGTGAAACCTGGGCTCCTTGGCCAGGGCAATAGCTCCAGTGTTGTCACAGAAGAGTTTGATCGGCCCCGACGCATTGGGTATGACTCCTAGGTCGGTGATGAACTCCTTCACCGAAATAGCTTCATGCGCTGCCTCCGAGGCTGCCATGTACTCCGCTTCACATGTAGATCCCGTCACTGCGCTCTGCTTGCAGCTGCACCAGCTTACTGCTCCACCATTCAACATATACACGTATCCGGTTTGTGACTTAGAGTCATCCAGATCTGTGTCGAAGCTAGCGTCGACGTAACCCTTTACGACGAGCTCTTCGTCACCTCCATAAACGAGAAACATGTCCTTTGTCCTTTTCAGGTACTTCAGGATATTCTTGACCGCTGTCCAGTGTTCCTTGCCGGGGTTACTTTGGTACCTTCCTACCAAACTTACGGCAAGGTTTACATCAGGTCTGGTACACAACATGGCATACATAATAGATCCTATGGCGGAAGCATAGGGGGTGACACTCATCTCTTCTTTATCTTTTGCCGTGGTCGGGCATTGAGCCGAGCTCAATCTCATACCTTGCAATACAGGCAAGAACCCCTTCTTGGACTGATCCATTTTGAACTTCTTCAAAATCTTATCAAGGTATGTGCTTTGTGAAAGACCTATGAGGCGTCTCGATCTATCTCTATAGATCTTCATGCCTAATATATAAGCAGCTTCTCCAAGGTCCTTCATTGAAAAACACTTATTCAAGTAGGCCTTAATGCTGTCCAAAAGTTCTATATCATTTCCCATCAAGAGTATGTCATCTACATATAATATGAGAAATGCTACAGAGCTCCCACTCACTTTCTTGTAAACGCAGGCTTCTCCATAAGTCTGCATAAACCCAAACGCTTTGATCATCTCATCAAAACGAATGTTCCAACTCCGAGATGCTTGCACCAGCCCATAAATGGATCACTGGAGCTTGCATACTTTGTTAGCGTTCTTAGGATCGACAAAACCTTCCGGCTGCATCATATACAGTTCTTCCTTAAGATGCCCGTTAAGGAATGCCGTTTTGACGTCCATCTGCCATATCTCATAATCATAGTATGCGGCAATTGCTAACATGATTCGGACGGACTTTAGCTTTGCTACGGGAGAGAATGTCTCGTCGTAGTCAATCCCTTGAACTTGTCAATAACCCTTAGCGACAAGTCGAGCTTTATAGATGGTAACATTTCCATCCGCGTGCGTCTTCTTCTTAAAGATCCATTTGTTTTCTATTGCTCGCCGATCATCGGGCAAGTCTGTCAAAGTCCATACTTTGTTTTCATACATGGATTCTATCTCGGATTTCATGGCTTCAAGCCATTTGTTGGAATCTGGGCCCGCCATCGCTTCTTCATAGTTCAAAGGTTCACCGTTGTCTAACAACATGATTTCCAGGACAGGGTTGCCGTACCACTCTGGTGCGGAACGTGTCCTTGTGGACCTACGAAGTTCAGTAGCAACTTGATCCGAAGTACCTTGATCATCATCATTATTTTCCTCTTCAGTTGTGTAGGCATCACAGGAACATTTTCCTGAGCTGCACTACTATCCCGTTCAAGAGGTAGTACTTCATCGAGTTCTACCCACTTACTTCTTTCGAGAGAAACTCTTTTTCAAGAAAGCATCCGTTTTTGGCAACAAAGATCTTGCCCTCGGATCTTAAGTAGAAGGTATACCCAACGGTTTCCTTAGGGTATCCTATGAAGACGCATTTTTCCGACTTGGGTTCGAGCTTTTCAGGTTGAAGTTTCTTGACATAAGCATCGCATCCCCAAACTTTTAGAAACGACAGCTTAGGTTTCTTCTCAAACCATAATTCATACGGTGTCGTCTCAACGGATTTAGACGGTGCCCTATTTAAAGTGAATGTAGCTGTATCTAGAGCGTATCCCCAAAATGATAGCGGTAAATCGGTAAGAGACATCATAGACCGCACCATATCCAACATAGTGCGATTACGACGTACGGACACACCGTTACGCTGAGGTGTTCCAGGCGGCGTGAGTTGTGAAACGATTCTACATTTCCTTAAGTGTGTACCAAATTCATGACTTAAATATTCTCCTCCACGATCTGATCGTAGGAACTTTATTTTTCGGTCATGTTGATTCTTCACCTCACTCTGAAATTCCTTGAACTTTTCAAAGGTCTCAGACTTGTGTTTCATTAAGTAGACATACCCATATCTACTCAAGTCATCAGTGAGAGTGAGAACATAACGATATCCTCCGCGAGCCTCAACGCTCATTGGACCGCACACATCGGTATGTATGATTTCCAACAAGTTGGTTGCTCGCTCCATTGTTCCGGAGAACGGAGTCTTGGTCATCTTGCCCATGAGGCATGGTTCGCATGTGTCAAATGATTCATAATCGAGAGACTCCAAAAGTCCATCAGTATGGAGCTTCTTCATGCGCTTGACACCAATGTGACCAAGGCGGCAGTGCCACAAGTATGTGGGACTATCGTTATCAACTTTACATCTTTTGGTATTCACGCTATGAATATGTGTAACATTACGCTCGAGATTCATTAAGAATAAACCATTTACCATCGGAGCATGACCATAAAACATATCTCTCATATAAATAGAATAACCATTATTCTCGGATTTAAATGAGTAGCCATCTCGTATCAAACGAGATCCAGATACAATGTTCATGCTCAAACTTGGCACCAAATAACAATTATTAAGGTTCAAAACTAATCCCGTAGGTAAATGTAGAGGTAGCGTGCCGACGGCGATCACATCGACCCTGGAACCATTCCCGACGCGCATCGTCACCTCGTCCTTTGCCAGTCTCCGCTTATTCCGCAGCTCCTGCTGTGAGTTACAAATATGAGCAACGGCACCGGTATCAAATACCCAGGAGTTACTACGTGTACTGGTAAGGTACACATCAACTACATGTATATCAAATATACCTTTGGTGTTGCCGGCCTTCTTATCCGCTAAGTATTTGGGGCAGTTCTGCTTCCAGTGACCCTTCCCCTTGCAATAAAAGCACTCAGTCTCAGGCTTGGGTCCATTCTTTGACTTCTTCCTGGTAACTGGCTTACCGGGCGCGGCAACATCCTTGCCGTCCTTCTTGAAGTTCTTCTTGCCCTTGCCCTTCCTGAACTTAGTGGTCTTATTGACCATCAACACTTGATGTTCTTTCTTGATTTCAGCCTCTGCTGACTTAAGCATTGAGAACACTTCAGGAATGGTCTTCACCATCCCTTGTATGTTGTAGTTCATCACAAAGCTCTTGTAGCTTGGTGGGAGCGACTGGAGGATTCTGTCAATGACCGCCTCATCAGGGAGGTTAATGTTCAGCTGAGTCAGGCGGTTGTGCAACCCAGACATCTTGAGTATGTGCTCACTGACAGAACTGTTTCCTCCATCTTACAGCTATAGAACTTGTCGGAGATATCATATCTCTCGACCCGGACATGAGCTTGGAAAACAAGTTTCAGCTCTTCGAACATCTCATATGCTCCGTGATGCTCAAAACGCTTTTGGAGCCCCGGTTCTAAGCTGTAAAGCATGCCGCACTGAACGAGGGAGTAATCATCAGCACGAGTCTGCCAAGCATTCATAATGTCTTGGTTCTCTGGGACGGGAGCGTCACCTAGCGGTCCTTCTAGGACATATTGTTTCCTGGCAGCTATGAGGATGATCCTCAGGTTTCGGACCCAGTCCGTATAGTTGCTACCATCATCTTTCAGCTTGGTTTTCTCTAGGAACGCGTTGAAGTTCATGTTGACATGAGCGTTGACCATTTGATCTACAAGACATATTTTGCAAAGGTTTTAGACTAAGTTCATGATAATTAAGTTCATCTAATCAAATTATAATGAACTCCCACTCAGATTAGACATCCCTCTAGTCATCTAAGTGTTACACGATCCGAGTCGACTAGGCCGTGTCCGATCATCACGTGAGACGGACTAGTCATCGTCGGTGAACATTCTCATGTTGATCGTATCTTCCATACGACTCGTGTTCGACCTTTCGGTCTCCGTGTTCTGAGGCCATGTCTGTACATGCTAGGCTCGTCAAGTTAACCCTAAGTGTTTCGCGTGTGTAAATCTGTCTTACACCCGTTGTATGTGAACGTAAGAATCCATCACACCCGATCATCACATGGTGCTTAGAAGCGATGCACTTTAGCAACGGTGCACAGTTAGGGGAGAACACTTCTTGAAATTGTGTAAGGGATCATCTTATTTACTACCATCGTTCTAAGTAAACAAGATGCATAAAACATAATAAACATCACATGCAATTATATAGTAGTGACATGATATGGCCAATATCATATAGCTCCATTGATCTCCATCTTCGGGGCTCCATGATCATCTTGTCACCGGCATGACACCATGATCTCCATCATCATGATCTCTATCATCGTGTCTTCATGAAGTTGTCATGCCAACGACTACTTCTACTTCTATGGCTAACGCGTTTAGCAATAAAGTAAAGTAATTTACATGGCGTTCTTCAATGACACACAGGTCATACAAAAAATAAAGACAACTCCTATGGCTCCTGCCGGTTGTCATACTCATCGACATGCAAGTCGTGATTCCTATTACAAGAACATGATCTCATACATCACAATATGTCATTCATCATTCATCACAACTTCTGGCCATATCACATCACATGACAATTGCTGCAAAAACAAGTTAGACGTCCTCTAATTGTTGTTGCATCTTTTACGTGGCTGCAATTGGGTTCTAGCAAGAACGTTTTCTTACCTACGAATAACCACAACGTGATTTTGTCAACTTCTATTTACCCTTCATAAGGACCCTTTTCATCGAATCCGCTCCAACTAAAGTGGGAGAGACAAACACCCGCCAGCCACCTTATGCAACTAGTGCATGTCAGTCGGTGGAACCTGTCTCACGTAAGCGTACGTGTAAGGTTTGTCTGGGCCGCTTCATCCCACAATACCGCTGAAGCAAGATAAGACTAGTAGCGGCAAGCAAGTTGACAAGATCTACGCCCACAACAAAATTGTGTTTTACTCGTGCAATAGAGAACTACGCATAGACCTAGCTCTGATACCACTGTTGGGGAACGTTGCAAAAAATTAAAATTTTCCTACGGTTTCACCAATATCCATCTATGAGTTCATCTAAGCGGAAGCGTTCAAGGGGATGGTGATGATGGAGTCGTACTCGCCGTGATTCGGACCACCGATGACCAAGTGCTGAACGGACAGCACCTCCGCGTTCAACACACGTACGGGACGGACGACGTCTCCTCCGTCTTGATCCAGCAAGGAGGAAGGAGAGGTTGAGGAAGATTGCTCCAACGGCAGCACGACGGCGTGGTGTTGTTGGTGCAGCAGTACTCCGACAGGGCTTCGCCAAGCACATACGGAGGAGGAGAGGTGTTGGGGAGGGGAGGGGCTGCGCCTTGAGTTGTGTCCAGCAGCCCTCCCCTCACCCCTCTATATATAGGGGAAGGGGAAAGGGGGGCCGACCCCTCTAGATGGGATCTAGAGGGGGGGCGGCGGCCAGGGAGGGGGAACTTGCCCCCCAAGCAAGGGGGGCGCCCCCTTTAGGGTTTCCCCCCCAACCCTAGGCGCGTGGGCCCAAGGTGGGGGGTGCGCCCAGCCCTCCAGGGGCTGGCTCCCTGCCCCTTGCGGCCCATGTGGCCCTCCGGGAGGGGTGGCCCCTCCCGGTGGACCCCCGGAACCCCTCCGGTGGCCCCGGTACAATATCGATATGACCCCGAATTCTTCCGGTGTCCGTATGACAACTTCCCATATATGAAACTTCACCTCCGGACCATTCTGGAACTCCTCGTGACGTCCGGGATCTCATCCGGGACTCCGAACAACTTTCGGTAATCACATACAAGTCTTCCTAATAACCCTAGCGTCACCGAACCTTAAGTGTGTAGACCCTACGGGTTCGGGAGGCATGCAGACATGACCGAGATGACTCTCCGGTCAATAACCAACAGCGGGATCTGGATACCCATGTTGGCTCCCACATGCTCCTCGATGATGTCATCGGATGAACCACGATGTCGAGGATTCGATCAAACCCCGTATACAATTCCCTTTGTCAATCGGTACGTTACTTGCCCGAGACTCGATCGTCGGTATCCCAATACCTTGTTCAGTCTCGTTACCGGCAAGTCACTTTACTCGTACCGTAATGCATGATCCCATGATCAACCACTTGGTCACTTTGAGCTCATTATGATGATGCATTACCGAGTGGGCCCAGAGATACCTCTCCGTCATACGGAGTGACAAATCCCAGTCTCGATCCGTGTCAACCCAACAGACACTTTCGGAGATACCTATAGTGCACCTTTATAGTCACCCAGTTACGTTGTGACGTTTGGTACACCCAAAGCACTCTTACGGTATCCGGGAGTTACACGATCTCATGGTCTAAGGAAGAGATACTTGACATTGAAAAAGCTCTAGCAAACGAACTACGCGATCTTGTGCTATGCTTGGAATTGGGTCTTGTCCATGACATCATTCTCCTAATGATGTGATCCCGTTATCAACGACATCCAATGTCCATAGCCAGGAAACCATGACTATCAGTTGATCAACGAGCTAGTCAACTAGAGGCTTACTAGGGACATATTATGGTCTATGTATTCACACGTGTATTACGATTTCTGGATAATACAGTTATAGCATGAATAAAAGACAATCATCATGAACAAAGAAATATAATAATAACACTTTTATTATTGCCTCTGGGGCATATTTCCAACACGTACATCATCGAATATTATCACTAATACTCCTCGAATACTACCATACATATAGCATCGCGAATACAGCTAGAACCGTAGCGCCCGACGGGTATCGTCGCAGGCAGTGGACACCCAAAGATAAGGAACCATCACAGGATCATAGCTCCAGTGAGATCCCTGAAGAACCTGCCAGGTATTGTCGAACCTGCCCTCCAATGCAACCATGTAGCGACGGACGTGCTCGTCTTCCTCGCTGACACAGTGACGTACCACCTCCGCGGTGTCCAAGAGACTCGGCACCATCACTGGCCCACGCGACCGCCACCAAACAATTCTCGGGTCAACAACGGGCTGCCTCCTCACCAACCTACGTTCCCTGGAAGGTAGCACCTCCCAATACCATCTCGGCGGAGCCCACTCCCAAACATGGCCCTGATCAAGTAGGCCTCCACCGCCATGTGGACGACGACGAGGATGCGGGATAGGCATCGTCAACGTCGATGCGGGAACTACTTCTATATATAGTTAAATGAAGTAGTTTTATTAATTAAATCAACTAGTTCAACTACTAAGCACTTACTATAAATAAATAAAGTAGTACTTACTAAAAACAAACTACTTCTATATATAGTAAATAAAGTAGTTTATTAAATCAACTAGCTAGTTCAACTATATATGAAGCACTTACTATAAATAAAATAAATTAGTACTTACTAAAAATAAACTATTTTAACTATAGTTCTATTATTTTTCTAATTAATTATATTAAACACTTTCTCTTCTTATTATTTTCCTATTTCCTCTATTCTAAATATGAACATATTCATAAATGACTTTGATCATGCACAATTTTCCTATACATACACAATATGAACATATACATAAATTGACAAAGAAAATACGATGAACAAAAAAATCATTAAAATTCTATGAACAAAATTACAATAGGAAAAAATCATAAAAATTCTATGAATAGAAAAAAATTATAAAAGTTTGACATATTCGATCTTTGCATATATATGAACATACAAATATGCATATTCAACAATAATATCACCAAAAAATCTATTTACAGAAAAAAATCTAACACAATATGAACAAGTTAATTACACAATATGAAAAAAATCTAACAGAAAAATCTATGAACTATATACACATCTAAATTACTACACATCTAACAAAAAAATCTATGAACTACAAAAAAATCTAACAAAAAATCTAAAAAAATCTAACTCAATTAACTACACATCTAAATTAACTACTACTAACATCAAATTAAATTAGCAAAAATTTTGCTCACGGCGACAGCGACGGTGTGTGAGGGGCAAGGGCCGGCGATCGACGGTGAGGTGCGGCGCGGGGCGGCGACGGGCAGGGGCCGGCGGCGTCGCGGGGCAAGGGGCACAGCGCGGGGGGCGGCGACGGCGTCGGGGCGGCGCGGGATGGCGCGGGGCGACGATGGTGACGGCGAGGCGAAGACGGAAGGGCAGCCTGGTGGCGTCGGGCGGCGGGGAAGAACGAACTCAACCAAATTTTCACGAATGCTGCTTATATAGGCAGAGCATTGGTCCCAGTTCGTGGCACCAACCGGGACAAATGCCCAGGGCTGCTGAAAAGAGGCCTTTGGTCTCGGTTAGAGGCACCAACTGGGAGTAAAGGGGTGGCATTGGTACCAGTTGGTGCCAGGAACCGGTACCAATGCACCTCTTTAGTCCCGGTTGGTGCCACCAACCGGGACTAATGGCCATGTGCTGCCCGCGTCGCGGCACAAAAGTTTAGTCCCACCTCGCTAGCTGAGGGAGCTCGAGAGTGGTTTATAAGCTCCACTCCCGCTGCCCTCTCGAGCTCCTCTCAAATGCAGGCTTTCGGGCCTAAACACACTGTATCTGCCCGTGGGCCTGCTGGGCCTTCTACGGGCTTGATTCCTGGCCCAACTAGCTGGGTTTCTAGTCGTATTCAGGCCGTGGTGGCCTAGTAGGTGGCATTTTTTTATTTTTTTTTCCAGTTTTTTTGTTTTCTTTGTTGCTTTTTTTATATTTTGTAATAGTTTATTTTATTTTGTTTTATTTTGTTTCTACATATTTATTTTATAAAAGTTTATTTTATTTTGTTTTATTTTGTTTCTACTTATTTTATTTTATTTTATTTTATTTTTTCTACTTATTTATAAAAGTTTATTTTGTTTATACTTATTTATTTTAATTTCTTTTTTGCTGTTTGTACTTATTTTATGAAAAATCTTTTTGCTTTTAATGTTTGTCATAGAAAATACTTTGATAATTCTTTCTACTTATTTATAAAAGTTCATTATGTTTCTACTTATATATTTTATTAGAGTTTATCTTATTTTATTTGGTTTCTACTTACATCATCAATTTTCAACCCTTTTTACCACATAGCATGTGCTAAAAAGTTGAGAGGGTTATTTTTAATGTATTTACTGATTATTTTGAGCTATAAGACTCTGAAATTGAAAAGCATTTCAAGTGAACTCTGAAAAGGTTGGAAGTTGACATGGTATCATCATTTCATCCACATAGCATGTGCAAGAAAGTTGAGTGGGTTACGGAAAAAACTGGATGCACTTCATGTACAAAACGGACAATCTTTTTCGAAGTATCAGGATTTCATACGGAAACTTGTCTGCTACAACAGGCATTTTAAATGAACTACGAAAAGGTTGAAAGTTGGCATGGTATCATCATAATAGTTGTGGACAAAATCTTCACTTTTTCTTCGCTTGTGTCCTTTCCTTATTGCGCCGTAACCATGGATAATCTTCATCATTTATCAGGATACTTGGGTCAGCCTTGACTTTGAAGGGAGGAATTTCATGAAACTTTTCATAATCTTCGGACATGTCTGCCTTGCCCTCCACTCCTACGATGTCCCTTTTTCCTGAAAGAACTATGTGGCGTTTTGGCTCATCGTATGATGTATTCGCTTCCTTATTTTTTCTTTTTCTCGGTTTGGTAGACATGTCCTTCACATAGATAACCTGTGCCACATCATTGGCTAGGACTAACGGTTTGTCAGTGTACCCAAGATTGTTCAGATCCACTGTTGTCATTCCGTACTGTGGGTCTACCTTTACCCTGCCTCCTGACAGATTGACCCATTTGCATTTAAACAAAGGGACCTTAAAATCTACTTCGTAGTCAAGTTCCCATATGTCCACTATGTAACCATAATATGTGTCCTTTCCCCTCTCGGTGGCTGCATCAAAGCAGACACCGTTGTTTTGGTTGGTGCTCTTTTGATCTTGGGCGATCGTGTAAAATATATTCCCATATATCTTGTATCCTTTTCAAATCATAACAGTCGAAGATGGTCCCCTGGACAACGAGTACAACTCATCACAAACAGTGTTTTCATCTCTGAGACGTGTTTCCAACCAACTGCTGAAAGTCCTGATGTGTTCACATGTAATCCAGTCATCGCACTACTCCGGGTGTTTGGAGCGTAGACTGTTCTTGTGTTCATCGACATTAGGGGTCACCAAGGTAGAGTTCTGTTGAACTGTGCAGTGTGCTTGAGACCAAGAATATCCGTCCCTGCATATTATTGTCTCCCCTCCAAGCGTGCCTTTTCCAGTCAGTCTCCCCTCATACCGCGATTTATGGAGACCTATCTTCTTAAGGTCAGGAATGAAGTCAACACAAAACCCAATGACATCCTCTGTTTGATGGCCCATGGAGATGCTTCCTTCTGGCCTAGCGCGGTTACAGACATATTTCTTTAGGACTCTCATGAACCTCTCAAAGGGGTACATATTTTGTAGAAATACGGGGCCCAGAATGACAATCTCGTCAACTAGATGAACTAGAACGTGCGTCATGATATTGAAGAAGGATGGTGGGAACACCAGCTCGAAACTGACAAGACATTGCACCACATCACTCCTTAGCCTTGGTATGATTTCTGGATTGATCACCTTCTGAGAGATTGCATTGAGGAATGCACATAGCTTCACAATGGCTAATCGAACGTTTTCTGGTAGAAGCCCCCTCAATGCAACCGGAAGCAGTTGCGTCATAATCACGTGGTAGTCATGAGACTTTAGGTTCTGAAACTTTTTCTCTGCCATATTTATTATTCCCTTTATATTCGAGGAGAAGCCAGTCGGGACCTTCATACTAAGCAGGCATTCAAAGAAGATTTCCTTCTCTTCTTTGGTAAGAGCGTAGCTGTCAGGACCTTCATACTGCTTTGGAGGCATGCCGTCTTTTTCGTGCAAACATTGCAGGTCCTCCCATGCCTCAGCTGTATCTTTTGTCTTCCCGTAAACGCCCAAGAAGCCTAGCAGGTTCATGCAAAGGTTCTTCGTCACGTGCATCACATCGATCGAAGAGAAAACCTCTAGGTCTTTCCAATAGGGTAGGCCGCAAAATATAGATTTCTTCTTCCACACGGGTGCGTGTTCCCCAGCGTCACTCGGAACAGCTAGTCCGCCGGGACCCTTTCCAAAGATTACGTGTAAATCATTGACCATAGCAAGTACGTGATCACCGGTACGCATGGCGGGCTTCTTCCGGTGATATGCCTCGCCTTTGAAATGCTTGCCTTTCTTTCGACATTGATGGTTGGTCGGAAGAAATCGACGATGACCCAGGTACACATTCTTCCTGCAGCTTCCCAGGTATATACTTTCAGTGTCAGCTAAACAGTGCGTGCATGCGTGGTATCCCTTGTTTGTCTGTCCTGAAAGGTTACTGAGAGCGGGCTAATCGTTGATGGTTACAAACAGCAATGCGTGCAGGTTAAATTCCTCCTGTTTGTGCTCATCCCACGCACATACACCATTTCCATTCCACGGCTGTAAAAGTTCTTGAACTAATGGACTTAGGTACACATCAATGTCGTTGCCGGGTTGCTTAGGGCCTTGGATGAGAACTGGCATCACAATGAACTTCCGCTTCATGCACATCCAAGGAGGAAGGTTATACATACATAGAGTCACGGGCTAGGTGCTGTGATTGCTGCTCTGCTCCCCGAAAGGATTAATGCCATCCGTGCGTAAACCAAACCATACGTTCCTTGGGTCACGTGAAAACTCAGCCCAGTACTCTCTCTCGATTTTTCTCCACTGCAACCCATCAGCGGGTGCTCTCAACTTCCCGTCTTTCTTACGGTCCTCACTGTGCCATCGCATCAACTTGGCATGCTCTTTGTTTCTGAACAGTCGTTTCAACCGTGGTATTATAGGAGCATACCACATCACCTTCGCAGGAACTCTCTTCCTGCGAGGCTTGCCGTCAACATCACCAGGGTCATCTCATCTGATCTTATACTGCAATGCACCGCATACCGGGCATGCGTTCAAATCCTCGTACGCACCGCGGTAGAGGATGCAGTCGTTAGGGCATGCATGTATCCTCTGCACCTCCAATCCTAGAGGGCATACGACCTTCTTTGCTACGTACGTACTGTTGGGCAATTCATTATCCTTTGGAAGCTTCTTCTTAAATATTTTTAGTATTTTCTCAAATCCTTTGTCAGGCATAGCATTCTCTGCCTTCCACTGCAACAATTCCAGTACGGTACCCAGCTTTGTGTTGCCATCTTCACAATTGGGGTACAACTTTTTTTGTGTGATCCTCTAACATGCGATCGAACTTCAGCTTATCCTTTTGACTTTCGCATTGCGTCCTTGCATCGACAATGACCCGGCGGAGATCATCATCCGGCACATCGTCTGGTTCCTCTTGATCTTCAGCAGCTTCCCCCGTTGCAGCATCATCGGACACATCGCCTGGTTCCTCTTGATCTTCAGCAGCTCCCCCCGTTGCAGCATCACCGTATTTAGGGGGCACATAGTTGTCATCGCCCTCTTCTTCTTCGCCGTCTTCCATCATAACCCCTATTTCTCCGTGCCTCGTCCAAACATTATAGTGTGGCATGAAACCCTTGTAAAGCAGGTGGGTGTGAAGGATTTTCCGGTCGGAGTAAGACTTCGTATTCCCATATTTATTGCATGGACAACACATGAAACCATTCTGCTTGTTTGCCTCAGCCACTTTGAGAAAAATATGCAAGCCCTTAATGTACTCGGAGGTGTGTCTGTCACCATACATCTATTGCCGGTTCATCTGCGTGCATTATATATAATTATGTGTGTCAAAAGTAAGAAAATCAGACAAATATCTACCTAAAGTAAGAAAATCAGACAAGTATCAGAAAGAAGATAAGAACAAGAGGCTCACCACGGTGGTGCCGGCGACGAGATCGGCGCGGGTGATCAACAACGGCAAAAATGGGTACGGGGCGTGACGGGCCGCTAAATCTAGACAAATCTGGAAAAAAATGGAGCTCCGAGGTCGAGCTTCGAGAGGAGAAATCTTAACTAGTGTGGCTCGGGCATTTCATCGAACACCTCATGTGCATAGGAAGTGAACTAGAGCACTCAAATGCCCTCTCCTTGCCGGATTGAAAAAACAGAGCACTGGATTGCTCTGCCGTGGCGGTGGATATATATAGGCAAGTTATTTGTCCCGGTTCGTGGCATGAACCGGAACTAAAGCTCCCCCTTCTGTCCCGGTTCAAGCCACGAACCGGGACCAATGGTTGTGGGCCAGGAGCGAGGACCATTGGTCCCGGTTCGTGGCTTGAACCAGGACAAATAGTTCCGAACGAACCGGGACCAATGCCCACGAGGCCCCGACCGCCCCCCCGGGCTCACGAACCGGGTCTAATACCCCCCATGGGTCCCGGTTCTTCACTAATGGGCTGGCCAGGCCCGGACGTTAGCCATGTTTTCTACTAGTGTGTGTATAGAGATGTCAACTGGGTCCCGTTTAATCCCGATTAAAGTTCACTAGTGGTATGATAGTTCAAAAGATTTTTTGTTTTTTGAGGAAAATGAATTAGGGAGCTAGCAAAAACTAACTGGATGGGACTGACGGATTCCGTTTATTTGACACTTACATTCCTACATGTGTAGCGTGGTTCAACGTACTACCATTTTCTTCTACTTTCGCATCAAAGAAGGAAGACGTAGTCCACGTCACATGGCAATGGACTGGTCATCGTGGGTGGAATTGTTCATGCTTTGGACGCAGCGCGAGTGAAGTGAATCTGCAGTAGTAGGCTAGTAGCGTGGTGGATCGGTGCAATTCGGTCATAGAATCCTTTTGGGCCACCAAACTAGCTTGACTTGAATACAATGCAAAATATGGCAGCACTGCGAACTCTCTCCTTCCAAAAATACTTGTCATCAAAATGAATAAAAAGAGAGGTATCTAAAATTAAAATACGTCTAGATACATTCTCTTTTATCCATCCTGATGACAAGTATTTCCGGACAGAGGGAATATTATATTATGCTAACATGGCGTGTTATGTTTACATAAGCTTCATGTGCAGTTGAACTCGCAAGACACAAAATTCTGCAACATATCAACTTGTATGTTTTTTTTTTCAAAAAGGAGGTTAAACCGCCGGCCTCTGCATCACTGTGATGCACACAATCAATTTTGTTAATTGTTAAGCCAAGTAAGGAACATATGTAACCACGACTGGACCATTACAAATATGAATAAACTAGTCAGCTTCTTTTCCACGACAACGTCTTCAAGCATAAATAGACGCCCTTACACCGCCATCATCATGTTCGACCAGAGATGGCCAAAGACAAGGATTTCTATCCTAGATGCTGAAACCAACTACAAAAGGCAGGCACATCAGCAAGGAGACAACGCCTTCAACAAGGTAACAATGCAAGTTCGTCGATGCCGAGCCCAACCAATTATGGCCAGAACAAGAGTTTTCACAACATACATTAAGTGGAGTTTCAATAATCATCTTGAAGACGGATCTTCTGGAAGTCACACCGGTCTGTACACCACGCTAGGCCAGAAAGGCACTAGCGGAAGAGTGAGACATATTGCCACCACAAACCACCACCCCGACGATCGGGGGGTCGTCCATGATGCAGTGCCGATCTGACCGTAGTCACCCCACACCTGCCTGAACTGTCCTGCATCATCCAACATGACACCCGGGCCGCTGCCCTAGTGTCCTCCATGCGAGCCGCCATCACAGCATAGCGCGCCACCCGACCTACTGCTTCCGGCTACCCAAGGCCGACCCCCCGGTGTACATGATGCAGAGCCTGCTCACATCGCAGCACTCCATCCACTGTTGCATGTTGTCCCGATCCCATCCACTGCTGACAGATCGAGAAAGGTATGCGCAACAGTCGTCATTGGCACCATGGTCGTCGCAGTCGTGGTGTGCACCACCGCGATCAGTCTCACCGGTCGACAGATACAAGGTGGGGACGCACCCCTTCCCGTGGCTGCCGCCAAACTTTGCACGTGCCCCGGCATGAGAGGTTGTATCATGACCTCAATGCAATCTTCTTCCTTATTGTTGACGTTGTCATGCATCAGGCCGCTGACGAGGAACATTGACGCTGGCAGCTCCACACCCCTCACGGTGGTGCTCGATGATGCGTGGGATGAGGTGAGGGCGTGGCCTCGGGAAAAAAGGCCAACAAAGCTCACATCCGGGAGAAGAATAAGGAAACCATTGAGGTCGGGGATCCCCTTCAATCAGAGAAATCACTTTAAGGCCATTGTCCAACTAGGATGATACCCAGTAGACTCAGATCCAATGATCGACAACTTTAAGTTTTTTAGTCCTTCATGGGAGTAGGGCCCTCAACGTCATATTCACCTATGCACTTGACTCTCACTAGACGCCAAGTATGTAATGACCCGTGCCACACATTTCTTTTCGGGATTATGCTCGGGGCTCCTGTAATCCTGGTTGGCCAAATTCATCTTAAGGTTAGTCTTAGAAATTTGGAGATTTTTTTTCTAGAAAAGGTTATGCTCGACATGGTCGATTTCAAGATGGCATGGTGTTTAAGCCATCTTGGCAAGGCCAACTCGTGCCAAGTTAATAGTGGGCACTCAACACATGCATTAATGTTTGAAGATGCGCCAGGTCCAAAGGGCATCATCCAGCGCACAAAAAACCATTGTAAGGTGCAATAACGGCAACTTTGACCTCATCACTGTGCTTCCTGATCACACCGAGCGAAATAGTTCTAAGCCCATGGTCTTCATGAACTAGAGTGCCTAATCTTATTCTCAATCCCAGGAGTGCCATCTTTGTCAACACCTGATCGTGACATCTACATAAGTTTGGGGATGAAGTATGATTAGGTGAGAAAATCTTTAAATACTTGAGCTGTAACTTAGAACATGTTATGTCCCTACCATTAATAAGTCATTATCTTCATTGGAAACTAATAAGACCTTATGTTTATCCGAAAAGGATTGTACTCCATCCAAAACGCGTCGTCTTTTCTTTCCTTATATTGTCTAACATTCGAAACTAGCAAATCCCAACAATATTATTCACAAAAACTTTCAACCGAAAATTGATTCATCACAATCGTTATTATGCAAATCATAGATTATAAATATTTTGTAATTATAAACATGTACAAAAAAAATAACACTTTAAATTATTAAATTTCGCTATAAGTGGCGGAGGGTTACCCTAAGGTAAAATTTAAGGATGAGTTTGAGCAAACACATGGTCAATTTCTTTTATGAGACTGGTAGCATATGATCTCTCTGTCCGTTGGTTACGCTATGGCCCTTTTCTTATTCATTTTAACTTGTTAGCATATCAGTTTGTTCCGAGCAGGAGAGTTCAAAATTTTTGTATTCCTGGGCGAGTTAAAATAAATAGAATTTATGGTATAATTTTATACTTATTTGTGATCCATTTTTATTGCACTACAGTTCTACGAAGTACATTTTTTTTCTTTGATTCAGTTTGCATAATAGACTAATAATGTTCTTTGCTAAATACTATTATCATTATTTGGTACATAGTTCTAATGTTGATCAATGAAAAATACGCTTGTCTTGTGCTAGATATTTTATACAAAATTGTAGGCTGCTTATTTTCGTTTAAGAGAGATTAATCCCTGAAATATGTTTAACCAAGTGATCTTATATATATATATATATATATATATATATATATATATATATATATATATATATATATATATATATATATATATATAGTGTGTGTGTGTGTGTGTGTGTGTGTGTGTGTGTGTGTTATCATTATATTTTGCGTTTGTCTAGACGCATCTAGGTTAATTATATTTTTAAATATCCTGATAGAAATTTGTAAATCGTATGGTGTACTAGTTTCTCGTGTATTTATGTGTAGCAAAATATAAAGTTATATTCCCTTCGCTCACAAATATAAGATGTTTTGGACATTTCAATATAGAGTACACACGGATTGAAATGAGTGAACAAACACACTAAAAACATGTCTATATACATCCAATTCTAAGAAAAGCTAGAACATCTTATATTTATGAATGGAGGGAGTAGATCGTATGAGTTGTTTATGATGAGTATCACACCACTTGCACATTGGCTCATAGCTTTACAATCATCTTCATGTTGGTTTGATAATGACCTGGCATCACACACTCGCTTTATATTTAGTATTGAAATAACAGTGAACATCAAAAGTTGTATATTTGGTTATAATTCTACTGCTTTTGGACTAGTATGCAGGTACGTAGAAAGCACGTCCCCTCTAGTCCACAGTCCAAACAAACAATACATCTTTGCATTGGGCACCGTCCAGATACATTCATTTGAGCGACAAGTAATATGGATCAAAGGAAATACCATTTTCTTTGCTTCAAAGAAGGAAGATCACATGGCCATGAACTGGTCGTGCGTGCAATTGTTTAAACTTGTGTGCAACATGAGTGAAGTGGATCAATAGCAGTGGCTTGGTTGAAGCTATTTTATTACAAAACTCAAGACCAACTCTTTTGGGCCACCAAATAGCCTATACGGCCAGCTTACCTATAGTGCTATATGGTGGAGTTACATTTTCCTGAATTAATGGATACTTTTTATTGTCAAATGCATGATTTTTGTAAAATTCACAAACAATTATGCTAACACATAAACATTTTGTGATACATTGATTTTTGTCATCATATTTGAACTAATTTTAAGTAATACTTTTTCAAAATTAGCAAACAGGTTCCATTTCTCTCCTCCTCTACAAGAAAAGTTCGGCCATGGAGGTGCGGAGGATCTCGCCCCCCCCCCCCCCCTCCGCCGGCGGGAGGGACCCCGTTCTCATTCTTGTTAGATTCAATGTCTTGGTTGGGGCTGTGTGGCGGCTGATGAAGCTATGTACCTAGGGCAGGGTCATGGGCCTAACCTAGATGCCCTCCCTTGGGACATTTACTTAAAGTTAGAAGCATTCAAGGGATAGCATCATCCACTCGACCAGAAACATTTCACTCGGAAGATGCAGTGTCACTCGACCGACAATGGAAGCACTCGACGGACAGAAGGTCTAAAGTCACTCTACATAGCAACGGTCGAACATTTACTTTGTAGAGTTAATGGACATTTATGTCACTTTATAACTAGCGTCACCAGTAACACCATCTCTTTATGTACCTTAAACCCCTTGTAACGTGGGCTGGCTGGGGTCTTAGCGCACTCTATATAAGCCACGCCCCTCCACTGGCACAAGGGTTCGCACCCCCTGTAACACACACACATAATCCAGTCGACTGCCTCCGGCACCCAGACGTAGGGCTATTACTTCCTTTGCGAAGGCCTTGAACTCATAAAACTCATGTGTACAACTTCGCCATAGCTAGGATCTTGCCTCCTCATACCTACCCCCCATTCTACTGTCAGTCTTAGAACCACGACAGCGGCAGCGATGTCCCTTAGTAGGAATAATGTCTCCCATGGTCTATCCCCGTCCCGATGGTGCGTCTAGCATCGTTAGAGGGCGTGTGGAGGTTTTTTCTTCGTCGGATCTCGCGGGTTCGGTCGGTGCTGGTCTTTAGTGGATCTGTTTGGATCCGGTCTTCGTTCGTCTTCGTTTGGGTGTTTACAGGTTTGACCCTTCTGATCTACGACTTTCTTCATCGGTGATGGTTGCTCTCTGGTGCGCTGGTCCTGTGTGGCCTTAGCACGACGACTTCCCGACTGTCTACTACAACAAGGTTTGCCTGGCTTGGATGATGGAGGGGTGATGACGGCGGTGCGCCTTCGGCTCGCTCTAGTGGTTGTACTCGTCGCTAGGTGGTCCACGGACATGGTTGTAATTTTTATTACCTCTGTTGTTCTTTATACTGCCATGATTGAAGATGAATAGACTGAAAATTTCTTGCAAAAAAAGTAATACTTTTTAAAATCTGCCAAAAATAATCAGGTGGGTGCTTCCCTCAGAGCCTACAAATTTTGCTCCATGCATGAGAGATATTTGGCCTGCCATATGAGGGATATAAGGGAGACGTATCTGGTGCATATTCAGAAAAACAGACATGCAATCGAACCGATGAGGCTATCGGTGTAGGTTTTTACCTGTCGGACCGCATGTTCAACTGGTTTAATAGCGACAAAAACTGAAATATTTAAGTTTCTTTTTTAGAAAATTGACCTATGATCAAATGAATACACATAATATTGGTTATAATCCAATAGTTTTGCTAAAAGACCGATACACCTTAAAAAACCAAAGAAAGCCTCGGTTCTGGTTTTTCTGGTAGGACCACCAGTCTAGTCCGATTTTTCGAACTATGATCCGATGAACTAACTCAATTCATGCACTGGATGCACCGGTACTATATGAGCCACTGAATACAAAACTAAGGGATATGATCATGCTGATTGATGAATTGTTGAAATATGTAGAATAGTCCTTTTATTTTATCAAAATCAATCCGCATTTCACAACTGCCTCTCCTATAAATAAATTTGTGTGTTTAGTTTAGTGCTTCGAAAAAGGGGTCATACCGAAGGAATCTTCCCTCCATCGATTCAATGGCAAAATAGCTCTATTGAGAGGGCCTTTGACAACCCTCTTGAATGTGGCTCGCTCCTAGTTTTTCTTCCCCCGCCCGTTCTATCTAGGCTGGTGGCTATACCAGATTTCATTTCTGATCGAACTTGAAACTAGCCCATTGAGCTTCTTGGATTCCAAACGAGAAAGAAGGATCGCACACAAGAAAATAGAGTTGGAATGAAAGATGGGGTAAAGATGAACTTTATTCTCCTAGCTGCTCTCCATCCAGTAAGTTACTCTCTTTCAAAAGATGACAACTCAAGATTACCAATCAAAACCAACGCTTTTTCTTCTCCTATAGCTTCATCATTACATCTTTCACTAGTTGTTGGATGTGCGTGATGAGATCGATCCATGGAATTTTTACCTCACTCACATACTTTGGAAGATGAAGAAATTCTCTTGAATTTACTTATGGGCTGGCTCTACATGTGGTCAGATGGGTTCCCCTCTTCAGTCATTTGGTACCTCTCCAACGCTTCCTCCTATTCCTATTGATCATATCAAAGCCAAACCTCTTGAACTTCATGTTTGATTTCGGAAGCATTTTGAATGCCTTATTTGTTCAGACGAGAGCTTTGAATCGAGATCAATGTTGAGTGTATTTTTGAAAATCATTTTTGTTGCTTTCGGAAACATAACTCTAAACTTGAGTTCAACATTTACACGTTTTGTAATTTGTCGATGAGAAATCACTAGTAGAAAACAGGGCTTTGGTTGGGACCTGGCCAGCCCATTAGTCCCGGTTCAGTCACGAACCGGGACCCATGGGGGGCATACGTCCCGGTTCGTGCGCCCAGGGGGGCGGCCGGGTCTCGTGGGGCATTTTTCCCGGTTCGTATGGACCCATTTGTCCCGGTTCCAGGCACAAACCGGGACCAATGGTCCTCGCTCCTGGCCCACAGCCATTAGTCCCGGTTCGTGGATGGAACCGGGACAGAAGGGGTGCCTTTAGTCCCGGTTCCAGCCATGAACCGGGACCAATGAGTTGCCTATATATACCCCATCGCCGCAGCAGAGCACTCCACAATGCTCTGTTTTTTCCAGCCGGCGAGGGGAGAGCTTTGTGGTGCTCTAGCTCATCTCTTATGCACATGAGGTGTTCGATGAAATGCCCGAGCCACACTAATTAAGCTTTCTCCTCTCGAAGCTCGACCTCCAAGCTCTATTTTCCCCGAGATTTGTCTAGGTTTAGCAATCTGTCACATCCCGTCCCCGTCTTCACTTCCGTCTATCGTCCGCGCCGATCTCGTCGCCGGCACCACCGTGATGAGCCTCTTGTTCTTATCTTCTTTATGAAAGAAAAAAATTGTTACTTTAGGTAGATACTTGTCTAATTTTCTTACTTTTATTATTGCTTGTTATTATATAGTACGATGGTTTTGGTATCCGCCCCCGTCGGTCCTCGTCATGTCTATGATTCGGATGTGGTATATATTATCTTTTATAACTATTTGGTTCATTTATTGTTTTTGACAATTATGCCGACCAACGTGACATAAATTTTATTTATCTAGGAGGTATGTGAACCGGAAATTCCAACCGACCCTATTGTCGAGAGGTTAAATTTAGTTGCAGAAGAAAACAATTACCTGAAGGAAAAATAAAAAAATTTGAGGAGGAGAAGATGATATTGGAGTTGCATGTTGCGGATGTTGTCGATGATCACAAGATCAAGACGGACACAATGCGTTTGAAGATTAGAAAGAATAGAAAATATGCCATTCATACCGATGAAGGAAATATGCCCTATAGGCAATAATAAAGTTATTATTTATTTCCTTATTTCATGCTAAATGTTTATTATTCATGCTAGAATTGTATTAACCGGAAACATAATAGATGTGTGAATATATAGACAAACAGAGTGTCACTAGTATGCCTCTACTTGACTAGCTTGTTAATCAAAGATGGTTATGTTTCCTAACCATGGACAAAGAGTTGTTATTTGATTAACGGGATCACATCATTAGTTGAATGATCTGATTGACATGACCCATTCCGTTAGCTTAGCACCCGATTGTTTAGTATGTTGCTATTGCTTTCTTCATGACTTATACATGTTCCTGTAACTATGAGATTATGCAACTCCCGTTTACCAGAGGAACACTTTGTGTGCTACCAAACGTCACAACGTAACTGGGTGATTATAAAGGTGCTCTACAGGTGTCTCCGAAGGTAATTGTTGGGTTGGCGTATTTCGAGATTAGGATTTGTCACTCCGAATGTCGGAGAGGTATCTCTGGGCCCTCTCGGTAATGCACATCACTTAAGCCTTGCAAGCATTGCAACTAATGAGTTAGTTGCGAGATGATGTATTATGGAACGAGTAAAGAGACTTGCCGGTAACGAGATTGAACTAGGTATTGGATACCGACGATCGAATCTCGGGCAAGTAACATACCGATGACAAAGGGAACAACATATGTTGTTATGCAGTCTGACCGATAAAGATCTTCATTGAATATGTAGGAGCCAATATGGGCATCCAGGTCCCGCTATTGGTTATTGACCGGATACGTGTCTCGGTCATGTCTACATTGTTCTCAAACCGTAGGGTCCGCACGCTTAAGGTTTCGATGACAGTTATATTATGAGTTTATGAGTTTTGATGTACCGAAGGAGTTCGGAGTCCCGGATGAGATCGGGGACATGACGAGGAGTCTCGAAATGGTCGAGACGTAAAGATTGATATATTGGACGACTATATTCGGAGTTCGGAAAGGTTCCGAGTGATTCGGGTATTTATCGGAGTACCAGAGAGTTACGGGAATTAGCCGGGGAGAAGTATTGGGCCTTATTGGGCCATACGGGAAAGAGAGAGGGGCTGCCTAGGGCAGGCCGCACGCCCCCCATGGCCTAGTCCGAATTGGACTAGGGGGAGGGGCCGCACCCCCTCCTTCCTTCCCTTCTCTCTTCCCCTTCCTTGTCTCCTACTCCTAATACTTGGAAGGATTCCTAGTTGGACTAGGAAAGGGGGAATCCTACTCCCGGCGGGAGTAGGACTCCCCTAGGGCGCGCCATAGAGAGGGCCGGCCCTCCCCTCCTCCACTCCTTTATATACGGGGGCAGGGGGCACCCCATGGACACACAAGTTGATCTTCGTGATCGTTCCTTAGCCGTGTGCGGTGCCCCCCTCCACGATATTACACCTCGGTCATATTGTAGCGGTGCTTAGGCGAAGCCCTACGACAGTTGAACATCAAGATCGTCACCACGCCGTCGTGCTGACGGAACTCCTCCCCGAAGCTTTGTTGGATCGGAGCTCGGGGTGCGTCATCGAGTTGTACGTGTGTCAAGAACTCGGAGGTGCCGGAGTAACGGTGCTTGGATCTGTTGGACCGGGAAGACGTACGACTACTTCCTCTACGTTGCGTCAACGCTTCCGCTTCGGTCTACGAGGGTACGTAGACAACACTCTCCCCTCTTGTTGCTATGCATCACCATGATCTTGCGTGTGCGTAGGAAATTTTTTGAAATCACTACGTTCCCCAACAGTGGCATCTGAGCCTAGGTTATATGCATTGATGTTATATGCACGAGTAGAACACAAATGAGTTGTGGGCGATATAAGTCATACTGCTTACCAGCATGTCATACTTTGGTTCGGCGGTATTGTTGGATGAAGCGGCCCGGACCGACATTACGTGTACGCTTACGCGAGACTTGTTTTACCGCCATGCTTTGCACACAGGTGACTAGCGGGTGTCAGTTTCTCCAACTTTAGTTGAACCGAGTGTGGCTACGCCCGGTCCTTGCGAAGGTTAAAACAACACCAGCTTGACAAACTATCGTTGTGGTTTTGATGCGTAGGTAAGAACGGTTCTTGCTCAGCCCAGTAACAGCCACGTAAAACTTGCAACAACAAAGTAGAGAACGTCTAACTTGTTTTTGCAGGGTATGTTGTGATGTGATATGGTCAAGACATGATGAGATATAAGTTGTTGTATGAGATGATCATGTTTTGTTGAAGTTATCGGCAACTGGCAGAAGCTCTATGGATGTCTCTTTGTTGCATAAGATGCATGTGCCAAATAATTGCTTTACTTTATCGCTATACGATGGCAATAGTTGCAAGAGCAATAGTTGGTGAGACAACCATGTGATGACACATTTATATAGATCAAGATGATGAAGATCATGGTGTCGTGCCAGTGACGATAGAGATCATGACAGTACTTTGGAGATGGAGATCAAAGGCGCAAGATGATCATGGCCATATCATGTCACATATTTTGATTGCATATGATGTTTATCTATTATACATCTTATTCTTGCTTTGATTGACGGTAGAATTTTAAGATGATCTCTCACTAATTATCAAGAAGTGTTCTCCCTGAGTATGCACCGTTGCCAAAGTTCGTCGTGCCCAGACACCACGTGATGATCGGGTGTGATAAGCTCTACGTCCATCTACAACCGGTGCAAGCCAGTTTGGACACGCGGAATACTCAGGTTAAACTTGACGAGCCTAGCATATGCAGATATGGCCTCGGAACACGGAGACTGAAAGGTCGAGCGTGAATCATATAGTAGATATGATCAACATAGTGATGTTCACCATTGAAAGCTACTCCATTTCACGTGATGATCGGTTATGGTTTAGTTGATTTGGATCATGTGATCACTTAGAGGATTAGAGGGATGTCTATCTAAGTGGGAGTTCTTAAGTAATATGATTAAATTGAACTTAAATTTATCATGAACTTAGTCCTGGTAGTATTAGCATATCTATGTTGTAGATCAATAGCTCGCGTTGTTGCTTCCATGTGTTTATTTTGATATGTTCCTAGAGAAAATTGTGTTGAAAGATGTTAGTAGCAATGATGCGGATTGGATCCGTGATCTGAGGTTTATCCTCATTGTTGTACAGAAGAATTATGTCCTTGATGCACCGCTAGGTGACAGACCTATTGCAGGAGCAGATGCAAACGTTATGAACGTTTGGCTAGCCCAATATGATGACTACTTGATAGTTTAGTGCACCATGCTCAACGGCTTAGAATCGGGACTTCAAAGACGTTTTGAACGTCATGGACCATATGAGATGTTCTAGGAGTTGAAGTTAATATTTCAAGCAAATACCCGAGTTGAGAGATATGAAGTCTCTAACAAGTTCTATAGCTAAAAGATGGAGGAGAATCGCTCAACTAGTGAGCATGTGCTCAGATTGTCTTGGTACTACAATCGCTTGAATCAAGTGGGAGTTAATCTTCCAGATAAAATAGTGATTGACAGAATTCTCTAGTCACCATCACCAAGTTAGTAGAACTTCGTGATGAACTATAATATGCAAGGGATAACGGAAACTATTCCCAAGCTCTTCCTGATGCTAAAATCGACGAAGGTAGAAATCAAGAAAAACATCAAGTGTTGATGGTAGACAAGACCACTAGTTTCAAAAAAAGGGCAAAGGGAAGAAGGGGAACTTCAAGAAGAACGGCAAGCGAGTTGCTGCTCAAGTGAAGAAGCCCAAGTCTGGTCCTAAGCCTGAGACTAAGTGCTTCTACTGCAAAGGGATTGGTCACCTGAAGCGGAACTACCCCAAGTGATTGGCGGATAAGAAGGATGGCAAAGTGAACATAAGTATATTTGATATACATGTTATTGATGTGTACTTTACTAGTGTTTATAGCAACCCCTCAGTATTTGGTACGAGTTCAGTTGCTAAGATTAGTAACTCAAAACGGGAGTTGCAGAATAAACAGAGACTAGTTAAGGGTGAAGTGACGATGTGTGTTGGAAGTGGTTCCAAGATTGATATGATCATCATCGCACACTCCCTATACTTTCGGGATTAGTGTTGAAACTAAATAAGTGTTATTTGGTGTTTGCGTTGAGTATGAATATGATTTGATCATGTTTATTGCAATACGGTTATTCATTTAAGTAAGAGAATAAACTGTTGTTCTGTTTACATGAACAAAACCTTATATGGTTACACACCCAATGAAAATGGTTCGTTGGATCTCGATCATAATGATACACATATTCATAATGTTGAAACCAAAAGATGCAAAGTTAATAATGATAGTGCAACTTATTTGTGGCACTGCCGTTTAGGTCATATTGGTGTAAAGCGCATGAAGAACATGCTGATGGGATTTTGGAATCACTTGATTATGAATCACTTGATGCTTGCGAACCATGCCTTATGGGCAAGATGACTAAAGACTCCGTTCTCCGGAACAATAGAGCGAGCAACTGACTTATTGGAAATAATACATACTGATGTATGCGATCCGATGAGTGTTGAGGCTCGCGGCAAGTATCATTATTTTCTGACCTTCACAGATGATTTGAGCAGATATGGGTATATCTACTTAATGAAACATAAGTCTGAAACGTTTGAAAAGTTCAAAGAATTTCAGAGTGAAGTTGAAAATCATCGTAACAAGAAAATAAAATTTCTACGATCTGATCGTGGAGGAGAATATTTGAGTTACGAGTTTGGTCTTCAATTAAAACAATGTGGAATAGTTTCACAAATTCATGCCACCTGGAACACCACATCATAATGGTGTGTCCGAACGTCATAACCGTACTTTATTGGATATAGTACAATCTATGATGTTTCTTACCGATTTACCAATATCATTTTTGGGATCATGCATTAGAGATAGTTGCATTCACGTTAAAAAGGGGCACCATCTAAGTCCGTTGAGACGACACAATCTGAACTGTGGTTTGGCAAGAAACCAAAGTTGTTGTTTCTTAAAGTTTGGGGTTGTGATGCTTATATAAAAAAGTTTCATCCTGATAAGATCAAACCCAAATCGGAGAAATATGTCTTCATAGGATACCCAAAGGAGACTGTTGGGTACACCTTCTATCACAGATCTGAAGGCAAGACATTCGTTGCTCAGAATGGATCCTTTCTAGAGAAGGAGTTTCTCTCGAAAGAAGTGAGTGGGAGGAAAGTTGAAACTTGATAAGGTAATTGTACCTTCTTCCTTATTGGAAAGTAGTTCATCACAGAAATCTATTCCTGTGACTACTACACCAATTAGTGAGGAAGCTAATGATGATGATCATGTAACTTCAGATCAAGTTACTACCGAATCTCGTGGGTAAACCAGAGTGAGATCCGCACCAGAGTGGTACGGTAATCCTGTTCTGGAAGTCATGTTACTAGACCATGACGAACTTGCGAACTATGAGGAAGCGATGATGAGCCCAGATTCCACAAAATGGTTTGAGGCCATGAAATCTGAGATATGATCCATGTATGAGAACAAAGTATGGACTTTGATGGATTTGCCCGATGATCGGCAAACCATAGAAAATAAATGGATCTTCAAGAGGAAGACAGACGCTGATAGTAGTGTTACTATCTACAAAGCCAGACTTGTCAAAAAAGGTTTTTGACAAAGTTCAAGGTGTTGACTACGATGAAATTTTCTCACTCGTAGCAATGCTTAAGTCTGTCCAAATCATGTTAGCAATTGCCGCATTTTCATGAAATTTGGCAAATGGATAAACAAAACTACATTCCTTAATGGATTTAAAGAAGAGTTGTATATGATGCAACCAGAAGGTTTTGTCAATCCTAAAGGTGGTGACAAAAGACGCAAGCTCCAGCGATCCATCTATGGACTGGTGCAAGCATCTCGGAGTTGGAATATACGCTTTGATAATTTGATCAAAGCATATAGTTTTATACAGACTTGCGATGAAGCCTGTATTTACTAGAAAGTGAGTGGGAGCACTACAGCATTTCTGATAAGTATATGTGAATGACATATTGTAGATCGGAAATAATGTAGAATTATTCTGCAAAGCATAAAGGAGTGTTTGAAAGGAGTTTTTTAAAGAAAGACCTCGGTGAAGCTGCTTACATATTGAGCATCAATATCTATAGAGATAGATCAAGACGCTTGATAAGTTTTTCAATGAGTACATACCTTGACAAGATTTTGAAGTAGTTCAAAATGGAACAGTCAAAGAAGGAGTTCTTGCCTGTGTTACAAGGTGTGAAATTGAGTAAGACTCAAAACCCGACCATGGCAGAAGATAGAAAGAGAATGAAAGTCATTCCCTATGCCTTGGCCATAGGTTCTATAAAGTATGCCATGTTGTGTACCAGATCTATTGTATACCCTACACTGAGTTTGGCAAGGGAGTACAATAGTGATCTAGGAGTAGATCACTGGACAGCGGTCAAAATTATCCTTAGTGGAATAAGGATATGTTTCTCAATTATGGAAGTGACAAAAGGTTCGTCGTAAAGGTTACGTCGATGCAAGTTTTGACACCGATCTGGATGACTCTAAGTCTCGATCTAGATACATATTGAAAGTGGGAGCAATTAGCTAGAATAGCTCCGTGCAGAGCATTGTAGTCATAGAAAATTGCAAAATACATACGGATCTGAATGTGGCAGACCCGTTGACTAAACTTCTCTCACAAGAAAAACATGATCACACCTTAGTACTCTTTGGGTGTTAATCACATAGAGATGTGAACTAGATTACTGAATCTAGTAAACCCTTTGGGTGTTGGTCACATGGCGATGTGAACTATGGGTGTTAATCACATGATGATGTGAACTATCGATGTTAATCACATGGTGATGTGATCTAGATTATTGACTCTAGTGCAAGTGGGAGACTGAAGGAAATATGCCCTAGAGGCAATAATAAAGTTATTATTTATTTCCTTATTTCATGATAAATGTTTATTATTCATGCTAGAATTGTATTAACCGGAAACATAATACATGTGTGAATATATAGACAAACAGAGTGTCACTAGTATGCCTCTACTTGACTAGCTTGTTAATAAAAGATGGTTATGTTTCCTAACCATGGACAAAGAGTTGTTATTTGATTAACGGGATCACATCATTAGTTGAATGATCTGATTGACATGACCCATTCCGTTAGCTTAGCACCCGATTGTTTAGTATGTTGCTATTGCTTTCTTCATGACTTATACATGTTCCTGTAACTATGAGATTATGCAACTCCCGTTTACCAGAGGAACACTTTGTGTGCTACCAAACGTCACAACGTAACTGGGTGATTATAAAGGTGCTCTACAGGTGTCTCCGAAGGTACTTGTTGGGTTGGCGTATTTCGAGATTAGGATTTGTCACTCCGAATGTCGGAGAGGTATCTCTGGGCCCTCTCGGTAATGCACATCACTTAAGCCTTGCAAGCATTGCAACTAATGAGTTAGTTGCGAGATGATGTATTATGGAACGAGTAAAGAGACTTGCCGGTAACGAGATTGAACTAGGTATTGGATACCGACGATCGAATCTCGGGCAAGTAACATACCGATGACAAAGGAAACAACGTATGTTGTTATGCGGTCTGACCGATAAAGATCTTCGTAGAATATGTAGGAGCCAATATGGGCATCCAGGTGCCGCTATTGGTTATTGACCGGAGACATGTCTCGGTCATGTCTACATTGTTCTCGAACCGTAGGGTCCGCACGCTTAAGGTTTCGATGACAGTTATATTATGAGTTTATGAGTTTTGATGTACCGAAGGAGTTCGGAGTCCCGGATGAGATCGGGGACATGACGAGGAGTCTCGAAATGGTCGAGACGTAAAGATCGATATATTAGACGACTATATTCGGAGTTCGGAAAGGTTCCGAGTGATTCGGATATTTATCGGAGTACCGGAGAGTTACGGGAATTCGCCGGGGAGAAGTATTGGGCCTTATTGGGCCATACGGGAAAGAGAGAGGGGCTGCCTAGGGCAGGCCGCGCGCCCCCCCATGGCCTAGTCCGAATTGGACTAGAGGGAGGGGCCGCACCCCCTCCTTCCTTCCCTTCTCTCTTCCCCTTCCTTGTCTCCTACTCCTAATACTTGGAAGGATTCCTAGTTGGACTAGGAAAGGGGGAATCCTACTCCCGGCGGGAGTAGGACTCCCCTAGGGCGCACCATAGAGAGGGCCGGCCCTCCCCTCCTCCGCTCCTTTATATACGGGGGGCAGGGGGCACCCCATGGACACACAAGTTGATCTTCGTGATCGTTCCTTAGCCGTGTGCGGTGCCCCCTCCACGATATTACACCTCGGTCATATTGTAGCGGTGCTTAGGCGAAGCCCTGCGACAGTTGAACATCAAGATCGTCACCACGCCGTCGTGCTGACGGAACTCCTCCCCGAAGCTTTGCTGGATCGGAGCTCGGGATGCGTCATCGAGCTGTACGTGTGTCAAGAACTCGGAGGTGCCGGAGTAATGGTGCTTGGATCGGTTGGACCGGGAAGATGTATGACTACTTCCTCTACGTTGCGTCAATGCTTCCGCTTCGGTCTACGAGGGTACGTAGACAACACTCTCCCCTCTTGTTTCTATGCATCACCATGATCTTGCGTGTGCGTAGGAAATTTTTTGAAATTACTACGTTCCCCAACAACCGAGGCTTGGTATCATTATGCCATTGGATCAATTGTTTCCTTGGATGCGATAATGATCGCATTTGTTGTTGCATTGAAATGTTTTTACATAGTTTCAATGTATGGTTTAATTAGATGCTCTGGAGAGCTATATGTTGTTCAATGAGATCTATGTATGTACTTTGGTTTTAATGCGATGATGAACTTTTATTAATTTAGTCACTTATCTATCCATGATGTTCTGTAATGGTTTTTGAAACACTTAATTATATATAATGCACGCAGATGAACCAACAATGGATGTACAGTAACAGACACACCTCCGAGTACGTTAAGGGCGTGCATAATTTTCTCGAAGTGGCTGAGGCAAACAAGCAGAATGGTTTTATGTGCTGTCCAAGCCCTATATGTGGGAATACAAAGTCTTACTCTGACCGGAAAATCCTTCATAGCCACCTGCTTTATAAGGGTTTCATGCCACATTATAATGTTTGGACCAGACACGGACAAATCGGGGTTATGATGGAAGACAACAAAGAAGAAGAGGACAATGGCAACTATGTGCCCCTGGAATCACTACAGGAAACAGGTAATTTGCCGTCTGTGGATCACAGACGGCAAAGACCTAATTCCATACGGGAAAGACTTTGCCGTCAGGAAGCAGACGACAAAGTCAGACGGCAAAGATAAGTCAGCAAAGAATACTTTGTCGTCTGCTATTTGTCGGGATGACGGCAAAGAGTTTGCCGTCAGTCAGTAGGGTTTGCCGTCAGCGGACTAGCCAGACGGCAAAAATATGCCAACTGACGGAGTAGTCGCGCTGACGGACGGCGTCAAGTACTTTGCCGTCAGCTAGTCTATGTCTTTGCCGTCATCCTCATATACCCAGACGGCAAAGCTAATATTTTTATTTAAAAAAAAGAAACAATAGTACAGGTGCAAGGGCTGTAGATGGCCGAAGGCGTAGGGAAAATCTTTCACAGCGATGAGAAAAGAATGGATTTTTACATGACAGAAGTACTCTACTTACATAGATATATCCATCATCACAGTATTTACACGATATAATGTTCTCCATTTACAAAACGAGCTGACGAACGAAACATCACAAAAAAACTATTACAAAATGGATGAACTGGCCCTTGCCAGCGTAGATCTGAGAGTGGGCCTCGAGCTCGAGGAGACGAACATTGGTCTTCGGGAGGATTTGACCATGGCGCCATGGAGCCCTGGATCGGGAGGATGTGTGGAGTCACGAACGGGGAGGAGGATCCCTCTGCTGCCTCCGGCTTAGGCAGCAGCGAGGCGGGGTCGACCAGACGGAGGTTGTGCTGCAGAGGATCTCCGGCGAGCTGTTGACAAAGCAATAGCGCCGCCGTGTCGAAGGGCGGCGGTGGTTGACGAGCAGGGAGGAGCGGTGGGGTCGCGGGCGGGGAGGAGGAGCCGTGGGGTCGCGGGTGGGGAGGAGGATCCCACGCCGGTGAGGCAGGGTCGACCAGCGGCGGTCGATGAGCAGGGAAGAAGGAGGAGGTGCCGGGTCGCGGGCGGGGAGGAGGAGGAGGACCCAGTGGCGGCCTCCGGCTCAGGCGACGGCGAGGTGGAGTCGAGCGGAGGGTGCTGAAAAGCAGGAGAGGAGGAGGACCCAGCGGCGGCCTCCGGCTTAGGCGATGGCGAGGTGGGGTCCAGCAGCGGGGGCTGAAAAGCAGGGGAGGAGGAGGAGGATCCCGCGCCATCCTCAGCTCAGGCGACGGCGAGGCGGGATCGAACGCGGCGGTTGACAAGGAGTGGACGAGGAGGAGGCCTGGACCGGGCGTGGGGTGTGCGGCAGAGAAGATGGGGATCGAGACAAGGATGGGGTCGGCGTGGGAGATCGTGGTGGGCCTTGGGGATAAGATAGAGAGAGACCGATGGGATAGGTGAGTGGGGCGCGCGTGGTGAGAGACACGGGCGGGTGCGGTCGGTGCAGATCACGCCATGTCATCGATCCGTGGGATCGATCCGTGTGCTATGCTTTTTCTTTGCCGTCTGCGATTTTTTTACAGACGGCAAAAAGAGCTCTTTGCCGTCTATAAAAAAATCACAGGCGGCAAAGACTTTTCGCCATCTGTAAAAAAAACCACAGACGGCAAAGAATCTTTGTCGTCCGTGATTTTTTTACAGACGGCAAAGAAAGCTCTTTGCCATCTGTAAAAAAAATCACAGACGGCAAATTATAAATTTGCCGTCAGCCACTGTAGGCAAAATTAGTCTTTGCCGTCTAGCCCGACGAAATGCTGACGGCAAAGAACAGTACTGACGGCAAATCTCCTGTTTCCCGTAGTGAATACGGTGATGCTGCAACGGGGGAAGCTGCTGAAGATCAAGAGGAACCAAACGATATTGTGCCCGATGATGATCTCCGTCGGGTCATTGTTGATGCAAGGAGACAGTGTGAAAGTCAAAAGGACAAGCTGAAGTTCGATCGCATGTTAGAGGATCACAAAAAAGGGTTGTACCCCAATTGCGAAGATCACAACACAAAGCTCGGTATCGTACTGGAATTGCTGCAGTGGAAGGCAGAGAATGCTGTGCCTGACAAAGGATTTGAGAAGCTACTGAAAATATTGAAGAAGAAGCTTCCAAAGGGTAACGAATTGCCCGACAGTACGTATGCAACAAAGAAGGTCGTATGCCCTCTAGGATTGGAGGTGCATAAGATACATGCATGTGAAGGAAATATGCCCTAGAGGCAATAATAAAGTTATTATTTATTTACTCATATCATGATAAATGTTTATTATTCATGCTAGAATTGTATTAACCGGAAACATCATACATGTGTGAATACATAGACAAACATAGTGTCACTAGTATGCCTCTACTTGACTAGCTCATTGATCAAAGATGGTTATGTTTCCTAACCATAGGCATGTGTTGTCATTTGATTAATGGGATCACATCATTAGGAGAATGATGTGATTGACTTGACCCATTCCGTTAGCTTAGCACTTGATCATTTAGTATGTTGCTATTGCTTTCTTCATGACTTATACAAAGTTCCTGCAACTATGAGATTGTGCAACTCCCGTTTACCGGAGGAAGACTTTGTGTGCTACCAAACGTCACAACCTAACTGGGTGATTATAAAGGTGCTCTACAGGTGTCTCCAAAGGTACATGTTGAGTTGGCATAATTCGAGATTAGGTTTTGTCACTCCAAATTGTCGGAGAGGTATCTCTAGGCCTTCTCGGTAATACTCATCACCTAAGCCTTGCAAGCATTGTAACTAATGAGTTAGTTATGAAATGATGTATTACGGAACGAGTAAAGAGACTTGCCGGTAACGAGATTGAACTAGGTATTGGATACCGACGATCGAATCTCGGGCAAGTAACATACCCATGACAAAGGGAACAACGTATGTTGTTATGCGGTTTGACCGATAAAGATCTTCGTAGAATATGTAGGAACCAATATGAACATCCAGGTTCCACTATTGGTTATTGACCCAGAATAGTTCTAGGTCATGTCTACATAGTTCTCGAGCCCGTAGGGTCCGCACGCTTAACGTTTCGTTGACGATATAGTATTATATGAGTTATGCTTGTTGGTAACCGAATGTTGTTCGGAGTCCCGGATGAGATCATGGACATGACGAGGAACTCCGGAATGGTCCGAAGATAAAGTTTGATATATGGGATAACAGTGTTTGATCTCCGGAAGGGTTCCGGAATTCACCGGAAGGGGTTCCGAATGTTTCCCGAAATGTTTGGGTACGAGAACACATTATTTGGGTCAAAGGGGAAAGCCCACAAGGTTTTTGGAAAGCGCAAACGGAAGTTTTGCGGTGTCCAGGGGCCAGACGCCAGGGTCCCTGGCGTCTGGGGCCAGACGCCGGGAACCCTGGCGTCTGGCCCTGGAGTCCGAGAAGGACTCTTGCCTTTCGGGTGAAACCGACTTTGTGGAGGCTTTTACTCCAAGTTTCGACCCCAAGGCTCAGCATATAAATAGAGGGGCAGAGCTAGCACCAAAGACACATCAAGAAACACCAAGCCGTGTGCCGGCAACCCCGTCCCCTCTAGTTTATCCTCCGTCATAGTTTTCGTAGTGCTTAGGCGAAGCCCTGCGGAGATTGTTCTTCACCAACACCGTCACCACGCCGTCGTGCTGCGGGAACTCATCTACTACTTCGCCCATCTTGCTGGATCAAGAAGGCGAGGACGTCATCGAGCTGAATGTGTGCAGAACTCGGAGGTGCCGTGCGTTCGGTACTTGGATCGGTCGGATCGTGAAGACGTACGACTACATCAACCGCGTTGATAAACGCTTCCGCTTAGCGATCTTCAAGGGTATGAAGATATAGTCCCCTTCTCGTTGCTATACATCACCATGATCTTGCGTGTGCGTAGGAAATTTTTTGAAATTACTACGTTCCCCAACAGTGGCATCCGAGCCTAGGTTTTATGCGTTGATGTTATATGCACGAGTAGAACACAAGTGAGTTGTGGGCGATACAAGTCATACTGCTTACCAGCATGTCATACTTTGGTTCAGCGGTATTGTGAGATGAAGCGGCCCGGACCGACATTACGCGTACGCTTACGCGAGACTGGTTTCACCGTTACGAGCACTCGTGCTTAAAGGTGACTGGCGGGTGTCTGTCTCTCTCACTTTAGCTGAATCGAGTGTGGCTACGCCCGGTCCTTGTGAAGGTTAAAACAGCACCAACTTGATGAACTATCGTTGTGGTTTTGATGCGTAGGTAAGAACGGTTCTTGCTAAGCCCGTAGCAGCCACGTAAAATTTGCAACAACAAAGTAGAGGACGTCTAACTTGTTTTTGCAGGGCATGTTGTGATGTGATATGGCCAAGACGTGATGCTATATTTTATTGTATGAGATGATCATGTTTTGTAACCGAGGTTATCGGCAACTGGCAGGAGCCATATGGTTGTCGCTTTATTGTATGAAATGCAAACGCCCTGTAATTGCTTTACTTTATCACTAAGCGGTAGCGATAGTCGTAGAAGCAATAGATGGCGTAAACGACAACGATGCTACGATGAAGATCAAGGTGTCGCGCCGGTGACGATGGTGATCACGACGATGCTTCGGAGATGGAGATCACAAGCACAAGATGATGATGGCCATATCATATCACTTATATTGATTGCATGTGATGTTTATCCTTTATGCATCTTATCTTGCTTTGATTGACGGTAGCATTTTAAGATGATCTCTCACTAAAAATTATCAAGAAGTGTTCTCCCTGAGTATGCACCGTTGCCAAAGTTCGTCGTGCCAAGACACCACGTGATGGTCGGGTGTGATAAGCTCTACGTCCATCTACAACGGGTGCAAGCCAGTTTTGCACACGCAGAATACTCAGGTTAAACTTGACGAGCCTAGCATATGCAGATATGGCCTCGGAACACGGAGACCGAAAGGTCGAACGTGAATCATATAGTAGATATGATCAACATAGAGATGTTAACCATTGAAAACTACTCCATCTCACGTGATGATCGGTTATGGTTTAGTTGATTTGGATCATGTGATCACTTAGATGACTAGAGATATGTCTGTCTAAGTGGGAGTTCTTAAGTAATATGATTAATTGAACTTGAATTTATCATGAACTTAGTACCTGATAGTATTTTGCTTGTCTATGTTTGTTGTAGATAGATGGCTCGTGCTGTTGTTCCGTTGAATTTTAATGCGTTCCTTGAGAAAGCAAAGTTGAAAGATGATGGTAGCAATTACACGGACTGGGTCCGTAACTTGAGGATTATCCTCATTGCTGCACAGAAGAATTACGTCCTGGAAGCACCACTGGGTGCCAGGCCTGCTGCAGGAGCAACACCAGATGTTGTGAATGTCTGGCAGAGCAAAGCTGATGACTACTCTATAGTTCAGTGTGCCATGCTTTACGGCTTAGAACCGGGTCTTCAATGACGTTTTGAACGTCATGGAGCATATGAGATGTTTCAGGAGTTGAAGTTAATATTTCAAGCAAATGCCCGGATTGAGAGATATGAAGTCTCCAATAAGTTCTACAGCTGCAAGATGGAGGAGAATAGTTCTGTCAGTGAACATATACTCAAAATGTCTGGGTATAATAATCACTTGATTCAACTGGGAATTAATCTTCCGGATGATAGCGTCATTGACAGAATTCTCCAATCACTGCCACCAAGCTACAAGAGCTTTGTGATGAACTATAATATGCAAGGGATGAACAAGACAATTCCCGAGCTCTTCGCAATGCTAAAGGCTGCGGAGGTAGAAATCAAGAAGGAGCATCAAGTGTTGATGGTCAACAAGACCACTAGTTTCAAGAAAAAGGGTAAAGGGAAGAAGAAGGGGAACTTCAAGAAGAACAGCAAGCAAGTTGCTGCTCAAGAGAAGAAACCCAAGTCTGGACCTAAGCCTGAAACTGAGTGCTTCTACTGCAAGCATACTGGTCACTGGAAGCGGAACTGCCCCAAGTATTTGGCGGATAAGAAGGATGGCAAAGTGAACAAAGGTATATGTGATATACATGTTATTGATGTGTACCTAACTAGAGCTCGTAGTAGCACCTGGGTATTTGATACTGGTTCTGTTGCTAATATTTGCAACTTGAAACAGGGACTATGGAATAAGCGAGCACTGGCCAAGGACGAGGTGACAATGCGCGTGGGAAACGGTTCCAAAGTCGATGTGATCGCGGTCGGCACGCTACCTCTACATCTACCTTCGGGATTAGTTTTAGACCTAAATAATTGTTATTTGGTGCCAGCGTTGAGCATGAACATTATATCTGGATCTTGTTTGATGCGAGACGGTTATTCATTTAAATCAGAGAATAATGGTTGTTCTATTTATATGAGTAACATCTTTTATGGTCATTCACCCTTGAAGAGTGGTCTATTTTTATTGAATCTCGATAGTAGTGATACACAAATTCATAATGTTGAAGCCAAAAGATGCAGAGTTGATAATGATAGTGCGACTTATTTGTGGCACTGCCGTTTAGGTCATATCGGTGTAAAGCGCATGAAGAAACTCCATACTGATGGACTTTTGGAATCACTTGATTATGAATCACTTGGTACTTGCGAACCGTGCCTCATGGGCAAGATGACTAAAACACCGTTCTCCGGTACTATGGAGAGAGCAACAGATTTGTTGGAAATCATACATACAGATGTATGTGGTCCGATGAATGTTGAAGCTCGTGGCGGATATCGTTATTTTCTCACCTTCACAGATGATTTGAGCAGATATGGGTATATCTACTTAATGAAACACAAGTCTGAAACATTTGAAAAGTTCAAAGAATTTCAAAGTGAAGTGGAAAATCATCGTAACAAGAAAATAAAGTTTCTACGATCTGATCGTGGAGGAGAATATTTGAGTTACGAGTTTGGTTTACATTTGAAGCAATGCGGAATAGTTTCGCAACTCACGCCACCTGGAACACCACAAAGAAATGGTGTGTCCTAACGTCGTAATCGTACTTTACTAGATATGGTGCGATCTATGATGTCTCTTACTGATTTACCGCTATCGTTTTGGGGTTATGCTTTAGAGACGGCCGCATTCACGTTAAATAGGGCACCATCTAAATCCGTTGAGACGACGCCTTATGAACTGTGGTTTGGCAAGAAACCAAAGTTGTCGTTTCTTAAAGTTTGGGGTTGCGATGCTTATGTGAAGAAACTTCAGCCAGATAAGCTCGAACCCAAATCGGAGAAATGTGTCTTCATAGGATACCCAAAAGAGACTGTTGGGTACACCTTCTATCACAGATCCGAAGGCAAGACATTCGTTGCTAAGAATGGATCCTTTCTAGAGGAGTTTCTCTCGAAAGAAGTGAGTGGGAGAAAAGTAGAACTTGATGAGATAACTGTATCTGCTCCCTTATTGGAAAGTAGTTCATCACAAGAACCGATTCCTAAGACAACTACACCAATTAGAGAGGAAGCTAATGATATTGATCATGAAACTTCAGATCAAGTTTCTACTGAACCTCGTAGGTCTACCAGAGTAAGATCCGCACCAGAGTGGTACGGTAATCCAATTCTGGAAGTCATGTTACTTGACCATGATGAACCTACGAACTATGAGGAATCGATGATGAGCCCAGATTCCGCAAAATGGCTAGAGGCCATGAAATCTGAGACGGGATCCATGTATGAAAACAAAGTATGGGCTTTGGTTAACTTGCCCGATGATCGGCAAGCCATTGAGAATAAATGGATCTTTAAGAAGAAGACTGACGCTGACGGTAATGTAACTGTCTATAAAGCTCGACTTGTTGCGAAAGGTTTTCGACAAGTTCAAGGGGTTGACTACGATGAGACTTTCTCACCCGTAGCGATGCTTAAGTCTGTCCGAATCATGTTAGCGATTGCCGCATTTTATGATTATGAAATTTGGCAGATGGATGTCAAAACTGCATTCCTAAATGGATTTCTGGAAGAAGAGTTGTATATGATGCAACCGGAAGGTTTTGTCGATCCTAAGGGAGCTAACAAAGTGTGCAAGCTCCAGCGATCAATCTATGGTCTGGTGCAAGCCTCTCGGAGTTGGAATAAATGCTTTGATAGTGTGATCAAAGCATATGGTTTTATACAGACTTTTGAGAAGCCTGTATTTACAAGAAAGTGAGTGGGACTCTGTAGCATTTCTAATATTATATGTGGATGCCATATTGTTGATTGGAAATGATATAGAATTTCTGGATAGCATAAAAGGATACTTGAATAAAAGTTTTTCAATGAAAGACCTCGGTGAAGCTGCTTACATATTGGGCATTAAGATCTATAGAGATAGATCAAGATGCTTGATTGGACTTTCACAAAGCACGTACCTTGATAAAGTATTGAAAAGGTTCAATATGGAGCAGGCGAAGAAAGGGTTCTTGCCTGTGTTACAAGGTATAAAGTTGAGTCAGACTCAATGCCCGACCACTGCAGAAGATAGAGAGAAAATGAAAGGAGTTCCCTATGCTTCAGCCATAGGCTCTATCATGTATGCAATGCTGTGTACCAGACCTGATGTGTGCCTTGCTATTAGTTTGGCAAGGAGGCACCAAAGTAATCCACGAGTGGGTCACTGGACAACAGTCAAGAACATCCTAAAATACCTGAAAAGGACTAAGGATATGTTTCTCGTATATGGAGGTGACAAAGAGCTAGTCGTAAATGGTTACATCGATGCAAGCTTTGACACTGATCCGGACGATTCTAAATCGCAAACCGGATACGTATTTCTATTAAACGGTGGAGCTGTAAGTTGGTGCAGTTCTAAACAAAGCGTCGTGGCGGGATCTACATGTGAAGCAGAGTGCATAGCTGCTTCGGAAGCAGCAAATGAAGGAGTCTGGATGAAGGAGTTCATTTCCGATCTAGGTGTTATACCTAGTGCATCGGGACCAATGAAGATCTTCTGTGACAATACTGGTGCAATTGCCTTGGCAAAGGAATCCAGATTTCACAAGAGGACCAAGCACATTAAGAGACGCTTCAATTCCATTCGGGACCAAGTCCAAGTGGGAGACATAGAGATTTGCAAGATACATACGGATCTGAATGTTGCAGACCCGTTGACTAAACCTCTCTCACAAGTAAAACATGATCAGCACCAAGACTCCATGGGTGTTAGAATCATTACTGTGTAATCTAGATTATTGACTCTAGTGCAAGTGGGAGACTGAAGGAAATATGCCCTAGAGGCAATAATAAAGTTATTATTTATTTCCTCATATCATGATAAATGTTTATTATTCATGCTAGAATTGTATTAACCGGAAACATGATACATGTGTGAATACATAGACAAACATAGTGTCACTAGTATGCCTCTACTTGACTAGCTCATTGATGAAAGATGGTTATGTTTCCTAACCATAGACATGTGTTGTCATTTGATTAATGGGATCACATCATTAGGAGAATGATGTGATTGACTTGAACCATTCCGTTAGCTTAGCACTTGATCGTTTAGTATGTTGCTATTGCTTTCTTCATGACTTATACAAAGTTCCTACAACTATGAGATTGTGCAACTCCCGTTTACCGGAGGAACACTTTGTGTGCTACCAAACGTCACAACGTAACTGGGTGATTATAAAGGTGCTCTACAGGAGTCTCCAAAGGTACATTTTGAGTTGGCATAATTCAAGATTAGGTTTTGTCACTCCAAATTGTCGGAGAGGTATATCTAGGCCTTCTCGGTAATACTCATCACCTAAGCCTTGCAAGCATTGTAACTAATGAGTTAGTTATGAAATGATGTATTACGGAACGAGTAAAGAGACTTTCCGGTAACGAGATTGAACTAGGTATTGGATACCGACGATCGAATCTCGGGCAAGTAACATACCGATGACAAAGGGAACAACGTATGTTGTTATGCGGTTTGACCGATAAAGATCTTTGTAGAATATGTAGGAACCAATATGAACATCTAGGTTCCACTATTGGTTATTGACCCAAAATAGTTCTAGGTCATGTCTACATAGTTCTCGAACCCGTAGGGTCCGCACGCTTAACATTTCGTTCACGATATAGTATTATATGAGTTATGCATGTTGGTAACCGAATGTTGTTCGGAATCCCGGATGACATCATGGACATGACGAGGAACTCCGGAATGGTTCGGAGATAAAGTTTGATATATGGGATAACAGTGTTTGATCTCCGGAAGGGTTCTGGAATTCACCGGAAGGGGTTCCGGATGTTTCCTGAAATGTTTGGGTACGAGAACACTATATTTGGGCCAAAGGGGAAAGCCCACAAGGTTTTTGGAAAGCGCAAAAGGAAGTTTTGCGGAGTCCAGGGGCCAGACGCCAGGGTCCCTGGCGTCTAGGTCCAGAAGCCAGGAACCCTAGCGTCTGGCCCTGGAGTCCGAGAAGGACTCTTGCCTTTCGGGTGAAACCGACTTTGTGGAGGCCTTTACTCCAAGTTTCGACCCCAAGGCTCAACATATAAATAGAGGGGCAGGGCTAGCACCAAAGACACATCAAGAAACACCAAGCCGTGTGCCGGCAACCCCGTCCCCTCTAGTTTATCCTCCGTCATAGTTTTCGTAGTGCTTAGGCGAAGCCCTGCGGAGATTGTTCTTCACCAACACCGTCACCACGCCGTCGTGCTGCGGGAACTCATCTACTACTTTGCCCGTCTTGCTGGATCAAGAAGGCGAGGACATCATCGAGCTGAACGTGTGCAGAACTCGGAGGTGCCGTGCGTTCGGTACTTGGATCGGTCGGATCGTGAAGACGTACGACTACATCAACCGCGTTGATAAACGCTTCCGCTTAGCGATCTTCAAGGGTATGAAGATATACTCCCCTTCTCATTGCTATACATCACCATGATCTTGCGTGTGCGTAGGAATTTTTTTGAAATTACTACGTTCCCCAACAGCATGCCCTAATGACTGCATCCTCTACCGCGGTGCGTACGAGGATTTGAACGCATGCCCGGTATGCGGTGCATTGCGGTATAAGATAAGACGAGATGACCCTGGTGATGTTGACGGCGAGCACCCCAGGAAGAGGGTTCCTGCGAAGGTGATGTGGTATGCTCCTATAATACCACAGTTGAAACGTCTTTTCAGAAATGAAGAGCATGCCAAGTTGATGTGATGGCATAGAGAGGATCGTAAGAAAGACGGGAAGTTGGTGTGATGGCACAGAGAGAAAGTACCTGGCTAAGTTTGCAGGTGACCCAAGGAACGTATGGTTTGGTTTAAGAGCGGATGGCATTGATACTTTTGGGGAGCAGAGCAGCAATCATAGCACCTGGCCCGTGACTCTATGTATGTATAACCTTCCTCCTTGGATGTGCATGAAGCGGAAGTTCATTATGATGCCAGTTCTCATCCAAGGCCCTAAGAAACCTGGCAACCACATTGATGTGTACATAAGGCCATTAGTTGAAGAACTTTTACAGCTGTGGAATGGAAACGGTGTACGTGTGTGGGATGAGCACAAACAGGAGGAATTTAACCTGCACGCGTTGCTGTTTGTAACCATCAATGATTGGCCCGCTCTCAGTAACCTTTCAGGACAGACAAACAAGGGATACGATGCATGCACACCGTGTTTAGATGACACTGAAAGTATATACCTAGACAAATGCAGGAAGAATGTGTACCTGGGCCATCATCGATTTCTTCCGACCAACCATCAATGTCGAAAGAAAGGCAAGCATTTCAAAGGCAAGGCAGATGACCGGAAGAAGCCTGCCATGCGTACTGGTGATCACGTACTTGCAATAGTCAATGATTTACACGTAATCTTTGGAAAGGGTCCCGGCGGACTATCTGTTCTGAATGACGCTGAGGGACGCGCACCCATGTAGAAGAAGAAATCTATATTTTGGGACCTACCCTACTGGAAAGACCTAGAGGTCCGCTCTTTAATCAACGTGATGCACGTGACAAAGAACCTTTGCATGAACCTGTTAGGCTTCTTGGGCGTGTATGGGAAGACAAAAGATACACCGGAGGCACGAGAGGACCTGCAACTTTTGCACGAAAAAGACGGCATGCCTCCAAAGTAGTATGAAGGTCCTGCCAGCTATACTCTTACCAAAGAAGAGAATGAAATCTTCTTTGAATGTCTGCTCAGTATGAAGGTCCCGTCGGGCTTCTTGTCAAATATAAGTGGAATAATAAATATGCCAGAGAAAAAGTTCCAGAACCTAAAGTCTCATGACTGCCACGTGATTATGACGCAACTGCTTCCGGTTGTGTCGTGGGGAATGGGAGCACGAGCACCTATGGGGCAGGAGGGCCCCTTCTTGTCTGGCAAGGGAGCGGAGGGCGCACGCAGAGCAGATCGAGGCGAGGGAGCGCGCGGGGGATTTTTACCCAGCTCCGGAGCTCTCCGGAGAGATAAAACTCCTACTGCTGCTTTGTGTTTGTATTCTATTCTTGCTCGAGAGAGCGGGTGTGGCGTAGCTGTGGAACCAGAAAACCCAAACCCCCAAGCTGTGGAACCAAAATTCCGAACCTCCTCTACGTGCGCATGGGCCTCCTTTTTATAGGCTAAAGGGGTCACCGATAGGTGGCAGCGTAGAAAGAGGGGTAGAAAGATAAAAACGCGGGTTGATACAACTGCTACCAACAGTGTCCCCTACCTAACTCTGACGGCAGGGGACAGGGGCATTTAATGCCCGTCCGGTCGCCCCAACAGTGCAAGGAAATGACCGTTAGAGGCGCCACCGATCGCCACGATGGCCTCCTTGTCAGCTCCTCTTGCCACCTCGCACTGCATGGCTGCACAGCGCCTTGCCACGTGCTCCTGGGATAGTCCTGGGGTGACATGTCATTGGATGCGCTGGAGCTCGGGTGCACAGTGGCAGCCTTGCCGCAGCAAGCGTCTTGCCGCGGCCCTTATCTTGTCGCACCAGCAAGCTTGCCGCTCGCCGGGCCTTGCCGGACATGCGGGGCGTCGCGGTAAGTTTACTTGGAATGCCTTGAGTGGCCTTCCCGGCAAGATTCTCTTGCCGGGGTCTTGTCTTCTTCCCGGCAAGCTCCTCTTGCCGGGGCCTTGGTTGGCCTTCCCGGCAAGCTCCTCTTGCCGGGGCTTTTAGCTTGAGTACTTTGTTCTTGAATGGCATCAAAGTAGTCGTGGAGGGTCTTGGCGGACGCCTGGCAAGCCCTGCCACGGGTCGCTGCAACTGCCCGTGCCCAAGTTCGGGGTACTAAGGTACCCCCTACTTTAGTACACCGACAGGAGCCCCCGGGCCTGGGCCATACACGGTGCCAAGCGCTGTTGGGCCAGGCCCAAAAAAGGGCACGGGCACGCACGGCCTGGGTCCACACTGAATCTGACTCCGTATCCACCGCGCTCCCTTGTAACGGCACACGTCAATCGCGGCGTCGTGGGAGACGTGGGTGGCGTGTGCGATTTTCGAGGCGTCCACCCCCCCTCCACCCGTGATCGCGGGGAGGGGCGAGGTCACCTCATCTGTCGCCTTGGCTCTGCATCTCCGCCACGCGGCTCCCATGCACTCGGGGTCGCGGACGGTGGAGGTGGGAAACTGGGCCGTCACGAGCAGAGGCAGCGGGTCGGCCCCGATTCCCTGCTCCTCCCGTGCCCTGATTCGCCGAGCGGGGCGGCCGAGCCCCCACCTCGCTCCTTTAAGAAGGGCGAGAGGGGAGCGCAGAAAACCCACACTTTCTCATCTCCTCCTTTCTTCAGCTTCTGCTCCCCTTTCTCCCATTCGCCATGGAGAAAGGGAACCCTGGTCCTTCATCGGTGGCGGCGAGGGTCGCCGCCAGGCAGCGCATCCCTCCCTATTCCACGCCCGTGGTGGCAGAGCCAGCCACAAGGGGAAGAGGGAGGGGGCGTGGTCGTGGACGAGGCCGAGGACGAGGTCGAGGCGCTCGGGGAAGAGGCGGCCGGGGCGACGCAGCGTCTCCGCCTCCGCCGGCGGTTCCTCCCCTCGTGGCGGTCCATACGGGGGACGACCCTTGCGAGTTCTTCGTCAAGCTGCGCCGGGCGCCTCGTCGTCGCCTCCGGCTTCCAGCTCCGTTTGCGAACGCGATGGAGCCGGAACCGCCCGAGACACTGAGATTGCACATGAGGGGCTATGGGATCAGTGGCACGCGAGTCCACGTTGTATCCCCAGCCCCTAATGTGATGTATCTTGATCGAGGGTGGAAGACGTTCGCCCGCATCCACAGCTTGACGGCGGGGTTTACCCTCCATTTTAAGTTAATGGAGGGCGACCTCCTCTCCGTCAAGGTCTTCGGGGACTCCGGCATCCGGGCGAGGTGCTGCGTGGACAGCTCCTCCGATAGCGAAGACTCCCCCTCGAGCGAGAGTGACGAGGAGGAGAGCGACAGCAACGACGAGGGTAGCGGGCGGCGGGGTGGCGAGTCCGACTAGGTGTCGGGCGCCGCTCCGCGCGTCACCGGCGACCCCATCATCCGTGTCGCCGGCACCTTGAACTCCCCGGGGTCGTCTCCTTGGGCGGCTGGCGTAGGGAGGCTGCGGAAGAGGAAGAGGGCTGGCGGCAAGGCCGTCAAGTCGGAGTACGAGGGCGTGGTGCCCTTGACAGCGTGCTGACGTCCTGCCGCCCCGTCTTCGAGCTCTGCTTCCGGCGCCGCCATCACCATCCAGCCTTCGGACGGCCCTTTGGATGTTCTCTTGGTGTCTTCTGGCACCCGTAGTTCGCCTAGGTGCCCCTTTTGCCCTCCTCGCCTCCTTGACCTACCTCCTGAAGAGAGGGACAGGAAAAGGATTACGGGCATCTTATCTTTTCAATTTGTAAGCCTTCGGGCCTTAGCTGCATTTAAAACTTGCAATCCTCTCTTTCATGTTTTTCATCCTCTATGGACTGTACCCGGGCGGGATGTTTTTTAATGAAAAAGGGGGAGCTTGCTATGCCGTATCCTTTACTTGACTCTATGCCTTGTATGTTCTTACCCTACGCTTTTAGGGAACTTGCCGGCACGGGCACGCTTGCCGCGAGTGCTGAGTGCGGAACATCAGCAGCTTGCTGGCGGTGCCGGAGCACGCTTGCTGCGGGCGCTGAGTGCGGGACATCAACAGCCTGCTGGCGGTGCCGGTTCCGGCAAGAAACCTTGCCGCGACTAGTTGCAGCGCACTTAAGTTGTCGAGCGGGCTCGAAAACAACGTAAGGGCGCTTAGCGGCTCACTTAAGTTGCTGAGCGGACTCGAAGCAAAGTAAGGGCGCTTAGCAGCTCACTTAAGTTGTTGAGCCGACTCGAAACGAAGTAAGGGCGCAACTAGCTACGAGGAGGTTCCTCCGCGCGCGGGTTTTCCATACAAGGCACAGTCGTTCAAGGACGCGGCTTCGCGCTCCCCAGTCCATAAGAGGATGCATGATGAGGGATGAAAAACTTATCTGATATCGCAGCCCCCGGCAACCCTGGCTTGCCGCGGATGAATCTTGGTACTCGCGGCCCCCGGCAACACTGGCTTGCCGGGGTCCAGGTGCCGGCGCGCCCTTCTTCTTCTTCCTGGTCGCTGCCATTTTAGTTATGAGAACATCTTAGCCAGTGCCGCGACAAGTTACTTTTGCAGTATAACTCTATTCTGGGCACTATCTGCTATGTTACTTCCTTTACTTGATCCCGCCCCTTGTATGTTTTCACCCTACGCTTTGAGGGAAACTTGCCGGCGCAAGCACACTTGCTGAGTGCGGAACATCGCAGCCCGCTGGCGGTGTTGCATCCGGCAAGAAACCTTGTCGGGGTCAGTTGCAGCGCGCTTGTATTGTTGAGCGGACTCGAAACAAATCAAGGGCGCAACTTAGCCACGAGCCGGTTCCTCCGCGCACAGGTTTTACACACAAGGCACGGTCGTTCAAGGAATATAACTTTGTCCTGGGCGACGCTTGCTATGTTATATCCTTTACTCTGTTACATCCCTTGTATGTTTTCACCCTACGCTTTGAGGGAAACTTGCCGGCGCAAGCACACTTGCTGAGTGCGGAACATCAGCAGCCCGCTGGCGGTGTTGCATCTGGCAAGAAATCTTGTCGGGGCTAGTTGCAGCACGCTTGTATTGTTGAGTGGACTCGAAACAAATCAAGGGCGCAACTTAGCCATGAGTCGATTCCTCCACGCACAGGTTTTCCATACAAGGCACGGACATTCAAGGAATATAACTTAAAAATTTAAAACTTGATCATTCTCAAACTTTGGCAACTTATCTTTTCTGTCGTCTGTGTTCCGGCGAGGCCATGCTCCTTTGAATGACACCCGGCCCACACCTCTATCCTCTCCTCCTCGAAGCTTTTGGCGTTAGCTTTGCGGCTATGGTAGCGGCGCAAAGCTTGCCGGTAGCGAGCAGCTCGTACCGCAGCCTGAAGACGATCTTCCTCGAGGAGCAGCGCGTCATCTTTTCCGCGGCTGCTCTCGCTCTAGCTCATCGTAATGGAGTACTCGAGGTGATCCGTATACGAGGGGAAAGGGGTCTAGGATGTCGAGTCCCCAGCCCGAAAATGGCCAGGATAAAGGGATTGTTTGGGGAGCTTGAGCTGGCTGATGAATCTGTTTGGAGTGGAACTGGCACGCTTCACTCTTGGTTACTTGTGCAGTTGCATCCTGGAGGGCTGTCGGCCAAAAGAAACCTTGCCGGAAGGCTTTGCCGGCAAGGGCTCTTGCGCCAATGTGGTGGCCACATGTGCCTCCATGTATCTCCGCCAACAGCTCCTGTCCATCTTCCCGGGAAATGCACTTCAATTTCACTCCATTGAATCTTTTTCTGTACAGTATGTCATCGACAAAATGGTACATACTTGATTGCCGGGCTACTTTTTCCGCTTCTGCCTGTTCCTCGGGAAGTTCTCCTGTCTGAAGGAAATGGACGATCTGCTGTGCCCATGCCGGAGCTTGTGGCTTGACGACAAGGACTAAAGGCGCGAATGCTGCTGCGGGAACATCCGCTTCTACGGCAAGAATCTGGGATCCTGCCGGAGCGTGATGCTCCCCGGCAAGCGTGTCGGGACACAGCTTGTCGGGAGCGTCTGCTTCAACGAAACAAGCCCTGGTGCTTGTCGGAGCAGGCTGCTCCTCAGCACTTTTTGCGTTGATCCTGGGGACCTTCTTGGCGGCGGCTCCGGGGAGCTCTGCCGGAAAGTAATCACTGGTAACCAACTTTCTTTTCTTGTTCTGTCCAGTTGATGGTGTCACAGATGGCTGAGTCAGCTTGAGCACAAAAATCCCTGGTTCCACAGGCAACTTGAGTGCGGCGCACTTTGACAGTCCGTCTGCAATGTCATTCTGAGCTCTTGGAACATGTTCCATTTGCAGGCCGTCAAAATGTTCTTCTAGCTTCCTCACTTCATCAATGTAGGCTTCCATCAACGGACTCTGATAGTCTTTGTTAACTTGGCGGACGACAAGCTGGGAGTCACCCCTGACAATAAGCTTCTTGATCCCAAGTTCTGCCGCGATCCTGAGTCCGGCAAGCAAGCCTTCATACTCTGCAGTATTATTTGTTGCTTGCTCCTTGGGAAAGTGCATCTGAACCACGTACTTGAGGTGCTCTCCGGTGGGTGCGACGAGTAGTACGCCCGCACCGGCGCCTTGCAGCGAGAAGGCACCATCGAAGTACATGATCCATTCCTTGCTGGCTTCCTTGACGGGGATGCTCTTCTCCGAAGTTTCTTCATCAGGCGTTGGCGTCCATTCTGCTATGAATTCTGCCAATGCTCGGCTCTGGATAGTTGAGGTACTCTCGAACTTGAGGCCAAAGCTTGACAATTCCAGTGCCCACTCGACAATCCTGCCTGTTGCCTCTGGATTCTGCAATATCCTCTTCAACGGAAAGCGAGTGACCACTGTGATCTCATGTGCTTGAAAGTAATGGCGCAGCTTCCTCGAGGCCATAAGAAAGCCGAAAAGCGACTTTTGCACACCAGAGTACCTTGATCTAGCCCCCTGCAGAAGGGAACTGACGAAGTAAACTGGGCGCTGCACCATCTTTTTCTGTTTCTCTTCCTGTGGCTGCGCAGACCCATCCTTGCCGGAACCGGAACTTGCCGGATCGGGGCTTGTCGGGCCAGAGCTTGCCGGAGAAGCCCCCTGCTTGTCGCTGGACTCGCTTGCCGCGGTCGCTGGCTCACCTTCTGCCTCCCTCTCCGCCACTAACGCAGCACTAACCACTTGATTGGTTGCCGCCAGATATAGCAGCAACTTCTCTTGTGGCTTAGGTGCGACAAGTGTTGGAGTAGAGGATAGGTATCTCTTCAGGTCCTGCAGCGCAGCCTCCGCTTCCGGAGTCCATTTCATTGGACCTGCCTTTTTCAAAAATTTGAAAAAGGGCAGGGCGCGCTCAGTAGACTTAGAGATGAACCTACTGAGAGCAGCAACACAGCCGGCAAGCCTTCGCACATCCTTGACGCGCTTTGGTGCTTCGATTTGCTCAATGGCCTTGATCTTGTCGGGATTAGCTTCAATCCCCCTCTGGGACACAAAGAATCCGAGAAGCTTGCCGGAAGGAACTCCAAACACACACTTCTCGGGATTCAACTTGAGGTTGATCCTGCGCAGATTTGCAAAAGTCTCGTCCAAATCTTGGATCAAAGTCTCTTTGTCCTTGCTCTTGACCACTATGTCATCCATGTAAGCTTCTACATTCCTGTGCAACTGTGGCTCAAAAGCATGACTAACTACTCTTGCAAATGTTGAACCAGCATTCTTTAGTCCGAAGGGCATTCGTACAAAGCAGTACGTGCCACATGGAGTAATGAACGCTGTCTTCTCTTCATCCTCTTCTGCCATGAAGATCTGATGATATCCTGAATATGCATCAAGGAATGAAAGCAGATCACATCCTGCCGTGGAGTCGACAATATGGTCAATGCGCGGCAAGGGAAATGGATCCTTGGGACAAGCTTTATTAACATCGATGAAGTCAATACAAAGCCTCCACTTCCCGTTTGCTTTGCGCACGACTACTGGATTGGCTAACCACGTCAGATGGAGCACTCCTCGGACCAGGCCTGCTGCTTCCAACTTCTTGATCTCCTCTGCAATGAATTCTTGACGCTCTACTGCTTGCTTCCTAACTTTCTGCTTGACGGGCCGCGCGTGAGGACAGACGGCAAGGTGGTGCTCAATTACTTTCCTGGGAACACCGGGGATGTCAGATGGTTGCCATGCAAACACATCGACATTCGCCCGCAGGAAAGCAACAAGCGCGCTTTCCTATTTAGGATCAAGCGTGGCACTGATGGTGAAGGTGCCACCAGTGCCGTCCTCCTTGGCGGCCACTTTCTTGGTCTCTGGTGAAGCTGTCTTTGCCTTCTTGCACTTGCCGGTGGAGCTCGATGGTGCGTCCTCGACGGTAGCGCAGCACTCCGAAGAGGTGCGCCTGCCGGAGTGGGCATCAGAGCTACTCTTGCCGGACTTGGTCTTCTTCTTCCCCCCGGGAGCTTCAGCGGAAAGTGGTTTGCGTTCTGCTGCGGCTGCTGCTTCCCGGTAGATCTTGTCGGTATAGATGAGTGCATCCTTCTTGTCGCCTTGGACAGAAATGACACTTATCGGACCAGGCATCTTGAGCACATTATAGGCATAGTGAGAGGCTGCCATGAACTTAGCGAGCGCTGGACGGCCAAGTATCCCATTGTAGGGCAATGGGAAATCAGCAACGTCAAATGTGACTCTCTCTGTCCTGAAATTCAGCTCGCTGCCAAATGTCACTGGCAGTGTGATCTTCCCCTTCGGCTTGCTCCTTCCCGGGTTTATTCCTTGAAAGGTACCAGTCTCTTCGAGCTCGTTGTCGGGGATCTGGAGCTTCTTGAGCACTGCGGAGGAGATTAGATTCAGGCCGGCCCCGCCGTTAACCAGCATCTTCGTAACCTTGAGGTTGCGGATTGTTGGCGAAACCAACATCGGCAAACACCCGACCGCCGTGATGCGATCAGGGTGATCTTCAATGTCGAAGATGATGGGCGTGCTGGACCATTTCAGGGGCTTGCGCGACTCAACGGACGGTTCTGCTGCGTTCACTTCCCGCATCCACTGTTTGAGTTGGCGGTGCGAGGTGTGCAGAGAAGCACCGCCGTCGACGCACAACACCTCTGTTGCCTTCTAGAACTCCTGCTCGTCAGTCTCATCTTCCTCCATCTCATCATCCTCATCTCCGCCTTCGTCTTTGTCGCGGCCGCGGGGAGGCCTGTCTCCTTGCCGCGGCTTGGCCTTGCCGCGGCGCCCTCCCCGTGCGGGATACTGCTTGCCGGATCCTCCGCCACCTTGGCGGGCCTTCTCCTTGTCGCGGCGCTCGTATTCAGCTTTCTGTAGCTCCGCCATCTGCTCAACTTTCTTGCAGGCTTGGAGGTCATGGCCCTTGGTGCGGTGGATCTTGCAATACTGCTTGTCGGAGCTATCCTGCTTGTCGGCGGCCACCACAGCCTCGCCGGTGCTACCAGCTCTAGCCTTCTCGGAACCGCCTCCGCTACCGGATTGCTCAACAACTAGCACGTCCTTAACCTTCCGCTTTCTATTATTCCGCCTCCGTTTCCTCTTTGCCGGAGGGGCGTCCTCGCTGTCAGATCCCTCTGCTCCTGCATTCTCTCCGGGGAGCCTCCTCCCCTCTTCAGCCCATGCACACTTGTCGGCCAGAGCATATAGCTCGCTGACATCTCTGATTTTGCACATCGCCATCTCCTCCCTCATCCTGCGGTTACGCACGTTCTGATGGAAAGTGCTGATAACCGCGGCAGGGTGGACGTCTGGGATGTTGCGCTGCACCTGACTGAATCTCTGTATGTACTTGCGCAGGGGTTCTCCCTCCTTCTGGACGAGCAAATGAAGATCGCTCTCCTGGCCATGGGGTTTGTGGCCGCCTGTGAAGGCGCCAACAAACTGATGGCACAGGTCCGCCCACGAAGAGATGGAGTTGTCTGGCAAGTGCATGAGCCAAGATCTGACGTTGGGCTTGAGCACCAGCGGGAAGTAGTTGGCGAGGATCTTCTCGTCGCGCCCCCCGGCAGCCTGCACCGTGATGGTGTAGATGCTGAGGAACTATGACGGATGTATCCTGCCATCGTACTTCTCGGGCACGTTTGGCTTGAAGTTCTTGGTACTGGGCCACTGGACCTGCCGCAGCTCACGGGTGAACGCAGGGCAACCTGCCGCGTACGGCAAGCCGCCTGGTTCCCCTGGCGCATCCATGTCGACAGTGGGCCCAGCGCGCCGGTCAGATTGACGTCGCGCTTCTCTTTAACGCTCGATGCGACTGCAAGCGTCTTCGTGTCGTCGTTCTTGGAGAACTTGGCGTTGATCGCGGCGAGCTCGCGGGTCTGACGACGCGGTGGAGTCGGTGTCGAGGTTGGCCCGGCGAGTCGGCGATCTTGGCCTTCGGGGCGGGGAGTGTGCAATGGTGGCACCCCCAGCGGTCTTGTCGGCATCGGCTTGCGCCTGGGCATCTTGCCGGGGCTTCGATGTGGTCGGTTGCTGGGGCTTGTCGCCGTTGGCGAAGCCAATGAGGCTATAAATGGCGGCCCTCCAGTCGTCGATCTTGTCCGACGATGGAGGGTAATCCAGAAGCAGCTGGGCTCAGGCCAGCGCTTCCTCTGGAGTCTTGGGTGGCGGTGGCGAGCGACGCGAGGTGCGAGACATGCTCAAACTTCTAACAGTGTTAGAAGGAGTAACATCTCGTCCAGGCGACCGCACTGCGCTCGCGCCAGCGTGTTGACGTGCATGTTGGCCTTGAGCATCCCGCGACCCACCAGCTCAGCCTTGTTCCAACGCGAGTATGGTGCTAGGAGCATCGTGGTGTTGTCGATCCTGCACCTCCCGGGAGGGGTGCGGTGGATATGCAGAAGCTGAACCTTGCGGGGCCTTGTCTTTGGACCGGGTGACGATGCGCGTCCCCCCGCCAGCGCCCGCTCCTCCGCCGGCGTCCGCCCCACCGCCCGTTTGCTCCGGTGGCGGTAGAGAAGTCGCAGACGGAGCGGCCACCTCCGAAGTCTTCTTCTTTGGTGGCATGTCGATGAAGATGTTGATGTAGCGCGCGCAGACGCCGGATCAGATACGCACGACCTCGACGCCCCCCTACCTGGCGCGCCAGAGATGTCGTGGGGAATGGGAGCATGAGCACCTATGGGGCAGGAGGGCCCCTTCTTGTCCGGCAAGGGAGCGGAGGGCGCACGCAGAGCAGATCGAGGCGAGGGAGCGCGCGGGGGATTTTTACCCAGCTTCGGAGCTCTCCGGAGAGATAAAACTCCTACTGCTGCTTTCTGTTTGTATTCTGTTCTTGCTCGAGAGAGCGGGTGTGGCGTAGCTGTGGAACCAGAAAACCCGAACCCCCAAGCTGTGGAACCAAAATTCCGAACCTCCTCTACGTGCGCATGGGCCTCCTTTTTATAGGCTAAAGGGGTCACCGACAGGTGGCAGCGTAGAAAGAGGGGTAGAAAGGTAAAAACGCGGGTTGGTACAACTGCTACCAACAGTGTCCCCTACCTAACTCTGATGGCAGGGGACAGGGGCATTTAATGCCCGTCCGGTCGCCCCAACAGTGCAAGGAAACGACCGTTAGAGGCGCCACCGATCGCCATGATGGCCTCCTTGTCAGCTCCTCTTGCCACCTCACACTGCATGGCTGCACAGCGCCTTGCCATGTGCTCCTGGGATAGTCCTGGGGTGACACGTCGTTGGATGCGCTGGAGCTCGGGTGCACAGTGGCAGCCTTGTCGCGGCAAGCGTCTTGCCGCGGCCCTTATCTTGTCGTACCAGCAAGCTTGCCGCTCGCCGGGCCTTGCCGGGACGTGCGGGGCGTCGCGGCAAGTTTACTTGGAATGCCTTGAGTGGCCTTCCCGGCAAGATTCTCTTGCTGGGGTCTTGTCTTGTTCCCGGCAAGCTCCTCTTGCCGGGGCCTTGGTTGGCCTTCCCGGCAAGCTCCTCTTGCCGGGGCCTTGGTTGGCCTTCCCGGCAAGCTCCTCTTGCCGGGGCCTTGGTTGGCCTTCCCGGCAAGCTCCTCTTGCCGGGGCTTTTAGCTTGAGTACTCTGTTCTTGAATGGCATCAAAGTAGTCGTGGAGGGTCTTGGCGGACGCCCAGCAAGCCCTGCCGCGGGTCGCTGCAACTGCCCGTGCCCAAGTTCGGGGTACTAAGGTACCCCCTACTTTAGTACACCGACAGGTTGCATTGAGGGGGCTTCTACCGAAAAATGTCCGATTAGCCATTGTGAAGCTATGTGCATTCCTCAATGCAATCTCTCAGAAGGTGATCGATCCAGAAATCATACCAAGGCTAAGGAGTGATGTTGCACAATGTCTTGTCAGTTTCGAGCCGGTGTTCCCACCATCCTTCTTCAATATCATGACACACGTCCTAGTTCATCTAGTCGACGAGATTGTCATTCTAGGCGCCGTATCATTACTAGGGAAAAGCCTAGCAGTAGAGCGGGTTTTAGGTATATCAGTAGCGCGGGTGCCCGCGCTACTGATACGATGGTACACCTAACTGGTAATAGTAGCGCGGGTGCCACCCGCGCTACTACTATGTCCGTTAGTAGTAGCGTGGATGCCACCCACACTACTACTAACTAGTAGTAGCGTGGGTCTGGACCCTCGCTACTGCTAACTAATTAGGAATTAAAAAAAGAAATTCCAGCTATGGCTGCTGCTGCTAGCTAGGCGTCATCATCCTCTTCATCCATGGTCGATGCTGATCCTAGAGGGGATGAAGTCGTCCATGGTGATACACCTCTCCTTTGCTTCTGCTACAAAAAAGAGACAAGGATTAGAAGAGGAAGAGAGACATAGAGAGGAGTAGGGGCAGCAACTCACCGGTGGCCGCCGGAGTTGGAGTCGAAACCCTAGATGACGCCATGGATGGCGCTCTGCTCGATCTGGAAGATGAAGAGAGAGAGAGAGAGAGAGAGAGAGAGAGAGAGAGAGAGAGAGGAGTAGGAAGAACAACTCACCTATGGTTGTGTCCATGGCGGATCTGGCCGCCGCCATGGATGGCGCTCTACTGGATCTCCCTCTCCTTCCAACATCAGAGAAGGAGGAAGGAGGGGGAGGGGCTGCGGTGGGTGTGGAGGTCACCGGATTTGGGGGAGGCATGAGGTGCAAGGCGACAGTGGTGGTGGATGAGGAAGCACTACAGGAATCAGACAATTTGCCGTCAGGCAAGCACACACGACAAAGGCTGAAATACAGACAGCAAAGATTTTGCCATCAGCCAGCTGACGGCAAAGAGTGACGGCAAAGCGTAAGTCGGCAAAGAGTACTTTGCCGTCAGCTTTTTATCGGGAAGACAGCAAAGACTTTGCCGTCAGCCAAACCAATGTTTTCCCGTCAGGTGATTTAATAATTGACGACAAAGAAAAGCTGATTTGGTAACATATGGCAAAGGGGAGCTCCTTTGCCGCCAGCCTCGCAAAATCAAAGACAACAAAGTGTTCCTTTGCCGTCAGCCTCATAAAATCACAGACGGCAAAGAATTTTTCCTATTAATATAATTTGAACCAACTGTCCAAGTGCAGAGGCTACAAGTAGCTAACGGTCAATGACAAACACCATAGTATCCATCAACACTTTGTTCGAAGGATCAACGATGAATGAACTAATTTCACAATACAAAATTACTATATTTACACATAATACATCATCATTTGCTGATTCAGAGCAAAACATAATACATCATCACTCTATTTACACATAATATATCACAATAGCAGCCCGAGATCCAGCACGCAACCATTTTGAGTTTGATCGACGCCAGCTCCTCCCCTGCCAGCATCCCCTGTGCCCATGGTCGCTGAAGCAGCAGCAGCGCCCCTCTCCCTTCTTCTTTCTTTCTCCAAAAATAAACCACACTAACGCCACCATGGACGCCTGAAGAGCTACCACCGCTCCTCAAGGCCGAGGCCAGGGTCGAGGCCGGCAGAGGACCGCGGGGGTGAGGGGGTCGGGGTTGCCGAAGGCCGACAGGTCGACGAGGCGCAGAGGCCGCCGGGAGTGTCGAGCGACGAGGCTGGGGCCGACAGGCAACGCGGCCGGGGCCGGTGGGCGAGATGACGGCCACCAAGGCCGGAGCCGGCTGATGATATGGCGGCCAGCAACGTTGTGGCGGGCACCGGTGGGCCTACCGTGGCGACGGGGGGAGTGACCGGGGCCGACGGCGCTGGGGGCGAAGGGGGAAGTGGCCGCGGCCGCGGCCGCTTGGCAAAGTGGTGGCCGACGAGGATAGGAGTGGACGGCGAGGTGTTGGCTGGGGCCGGGGTGGAGGTGGTGGCGGGCGCTGGCCGGCGAGCCTGATTTGGATCGAGGAGGAGAGAAACGAGAGAGAGAAAGAGAGACATGTGGTAGGGATAAGGATAAGGGAAGCAGGGTGTGGGGCACGTGGGTGCTGCCCTGGGGGCGCGTGCACCGTGGGTGGGCGGGGTGTGCGTCTAGACAGCCTGGTGGGTGGGGATGTACGTCTAAGATCTTGCCATGTCATCGATCCGTGTATTGTGCTTCCTCTTTGCCGTCTACAAAACAAAGCACGGACGGCAAAGAGCTCACTTTACCGTCTGCCAAAAAACAAAGATGACAAAGATTCTTTGCTGTCTGTCAAAACAAACACAGACGGCAATGATTCTTTGCCATCTGTGTTATTTTTTGCAGATGGCAAAGTGAGCTCTTTGCCGTCTGTGTTTTCTTTCGCAGACGGCAAAGTCTATTTTGCCATCAGTGTTTCTTTGCCGTCTGCTGATGACGGCAAACCCTTTCTTTGCCGTCTGCCCGATAAAAAACTGACGGCAAAGACGCTCCCTGACGGCAAACTAGTTGTTTCCTGTAGTGAAGGGAATCGCGGGTGGGAGGGAGAAGCAGAATGGGAGAGCCTATGGAGAGAGGGGGGAGAGTGAGGGAGAGAGGAGGGATTCGACCGAGGATATGGAGACTTCACCTTGTACTTAGTAGTAGCAAGGGGTATAAACCCGCGCCACTACTATCAACTTAGTAGTAGCGCGGGTTCATACCCCTCGCTACTACTATAGCATGTCCCAGGGGGGGCACGGTAGAGACTGCTTAGTAGTAGCGAGGGTTAAAAACCCGTGCTACTACTATCAACTTAGTAGCAATGAGGGGTAAAAACTGCGCTACTAGTAAGTAGCAGCAACGAGGGGTATAAACCCGCGCTACTAGTAAGCGCCTGTCTATAAGCTTTTCCCTAGTAGTGTATTTCTACACAACATGTTCCCCTTTGAGAGGTTCATGGGAGTCCTAAAGAAATATGTCCGTAACCGCGCTAGGCCAGAAGGAAGCATCACCATGGGCCATCAAACAGAGGATGTCATTGGTTTTGTGTTGACTTCATTCCTGGCCTTAAGAAGATCGGTCTCCCTAAATCGCGGTATGAGGGGAGACTGACTGGAGAAGTCACGCTTGGAGGGGACTCAATAATATACAGGGACGGGCATTCTTGGTCTCAAGCACACTACACAGTTCTACAAAACTCTACCTTGGTGACCCCGTATGTCGATGAACACAAGAACAGTCTGCGCTCCAAACACCCGGAGCAGTGTGACGACTGGATTACATTTGAACACATCAGGACTTTCGGCAGTTGG